>JAHWDX010000001.1:2400000-3079629 GCA_022702645.1 Microbotryum intermedium
GCTCGGACCTTGTGGCTGTTTGGGCGAAAGAATCGAGCCTGGTGCGGGTGCGAATGGATTCCGGGCTCCTGTTTTCTGAGCCTGCAGAGGCGCGGTTGCGGGTGCCGATGATGTAGGATTGAAAGGCGAGGGCCCGGCATTGCCGAAAGGTGAAGCCACTCGCTGTGGCGGAGCAAAGGGGGAGGAAGGGGTCGCTGGGGCGTGCGACATGAACGGAGATGCGGGCTGAGACGAAGTGCCAAACGGATTGCCTGTTGCCTGCGACGTGATGACACTCATGGGTCGAGTCCCGTTGCCGAAGGGGCCTGCACCTGTCGCTTGCGGTTGGAGGAATCCAGATCCGCCCTGTGCCGTGAATGGCATGCCCGTAGCTTGCAGCTGCATCTGGGATTGGGGCTGTGCTCCGGCGAATGCTCCGAACGGCGATTGTCCTGTCGGTATCATGCTCTGTCGGAACGGGTTCGGCGCCATACCAGTCATCTGCGGCTGAATGTATCCCGGCATTTGAGGTTGCACGAAAGCAGTCATCTGAGGTTGCATGAAAGGATTCGGCGCGGCAAACCCGGTTATCTGCGGTTGGACCATGCCGAAGGGCGATTGCATTCCCGTCATTTGGTTTTGCACGAAGGGGTTGAAAACGGCTTGCTGCTGGAAATAGCCGAGCGTTGGTGAGCCCGTTGATGGGTCGAACATGGCCGTTTGCGATTGCTCGATCGACTCAAAGAAGTCGGTGAAGGACGTTGGGGCTTTTGCTGCGTCAGTTGATGGCGTCGCAGATGAAGTCGAAGCAGATGGCGCGGGCGCGGACGAGGATGCTGTGGCAGTGGATGGTGCCGAAGTCGCAGGTGCTTTGGACGAAGCTACGGACGGGAGAATCGACATTGTCAATAACAGACCTCTCTGATCGACGTGTGCAGGCACGACGCACACCTCGGTTTTCCATCAGCTATCCGCTTATTTTCCTTGTACTCTTCTCTGTTGCGCTCGAAGTTGGGGTCGTTGAGGTACTCCTCCAGGGACGAGACTAAAGAGACTGGAGCCTGGGGTGAAGAAATGAAGTGCGAGTCAGCCTCCAGATCTTTGCTAGGCCTCGGTACTTGGACACCCATACGCACATGTTTGAGGTTGGGGATGGGGATGTTGGTTACATGTTGCAGCTTCTTAGCGATCCCGAGATAAGCCACGACTTTTTCGGTATCGCGGCAGAAGGTCTTGTAAATCTTGAGCGCCGTCGTGGCGTCGACATGGCTCATCTCAAAGTAGTGCTCTGCTCGATTGGATCAGCTCAAGGTCAGATATTGTCGATGAACAGCCTCACGAGCTGGGAGATGAGCGTACCGAGAACATTGATGACGCCTTCGTTGACGGCGGTGAAGAGGACGAGCAAATCCTTGACGAGGAACCGCAGCGCAGTCATTGAAACTTGGTCATCAATGTCATCGGCGTAGAACTGCAGGATAGGTATCTTGGGATCAGCGTTGGGGGTCTCAATATGCTGTCTCTGACGAATCGCTTACCTTGCTCTCGACCAAAGTGGCAATCATGCGCTGAACCTCCCTCGTTTCCCTCAGTAAGCCCCCTTCGACGGTCAAGGTCCGAAGCCTGCTCATCGAGCGACGATCGGCCTTGTCGCGGATGACGTCTCGCTTAAGGTTCGCATAGGACTTGATGCGGCACGCGAGGTACTGGCCGTACGCCGAGATATTGGGGGCTTCGTGGGACGAGAGCTGGGACGTGATCGAGGACGAGGCGAGGTAGGAGAAAGTCGGTTCGAGCGCGCCCGACCGTAGCATTTGGTGCAGCACGAGCAGAGCTTTGAAGGCGACCTGGATCCGAGAAGCAATGTGTTGGTGTGTGATGAGTCTTTTGGGCATCGTGTGGACCGTCCCTCAGCTGGGGCTTGTACTCACGGTCGTGTTGGAATCGCGGAGTCGAGTCGAGAGTGCGCGGACGATCTCTTGGATCGAGCCATCCTGGCTGAAGGTCGACTGTACGATCGGATCGATGTACTGTTGTGGGGTTAGAGCAGCACAACGCTCGAACTGGGTCAGCACTCCGTTCTCTGAGCTCCACGGCGAGCAGGTGATGGGGTCGTCATGCCGAGTGCCCGGCCAAGCGCGGGGGGGGCCGGTCCAGCGAGTGTCCTGAGATGGTTTTCCACGGCTCGGATGATGCACAGAGACATGGATAGGATAAGGGTTCACTCCGGGCGAGTACGCTTGCACGGCATAGCTGGCTTGCCTCGAAGGAGAAGCCATCCCAGCCGGTGATCGACGATATCCCTCCCTTCCTCCTCCCATACGGCGGATGCGAGAGCCGGGGGTGCCGGTCGATGGGGGGGATGCTGGACGGCGCAAGGTGGTCGACCGTTCGAAGGATGGACACCAGAAGGAGTGGAGTGGGTGCGTGCATCTGTGTGTAGCTGACCTTGGCTTTAGGAGCGGCCCTCTTGGGCTTGGTAGCCAGTGCGACCGTCTTGTTCCTGTTGACAGAACCATGGAATGATTCGGCACATGCATGCGGTCTGTCAGCGGGGCGTCGGGCGGAACACCGATCCCACATTGGGAGTGACGAGTAACAAGTGACGCCGACAGCGATGACGGCGAGGTGCAGCAAAGAAGGATGTTGGGGGCTTACATGACTGCTTTGCACGACCAACGCTTGGCACCGACGACTCCGGGAACGATGCGATGGTCTGTAGAACCCTAACTCGGACACGGCACCACCACAAGCACAGCAGCAGTGCTAGGCAGCAGCAGAGACACTGCAGAGACATCCAGGCGCGCGCGGGGAATTGACCATTACTGCTCCATACAAACCTTCGATCACTCGAATAGATCGACCCAAGTTCCCCTTCTCGATCAGCTCTGACGCCATTTGATCTGATCGGCCTGCTTGAAAGTCGCTTGACAGCTTGAACGGCCAGGCTGGCAGGCTGGCAGCTCGCACCCGCTTCGTCTTTGCCCCTTCCCAACTTGCAGTCCAGTCAAGTCGAGTCGGTCAAGCCGTACCCAACCCTGTTGCCGCGTCGACTCGCTGTGCATGAAACTCAAATTACGAGACATTGGCGACGTTCCCGCCTCAGCGTCCAACTCCCAGGCCACGACCACTACCCACCACGAGACGACCAAGAACGGCGCCGCCTCAGGTGCTTCGTCGCAACGCGATTCGCTACAGAACGTAGCCCCTCACGACACCGGGGCGGCCGACCCCAACCAGGGAGATCAGTGGGCCAAGATCAGACAAGGTCAGTCCGAACGCCAACTATGCTCCCAAGGTCCGAGATCCGACTTGCTGACATCGTCGTACTACCTCACCTCACCCATGCACGGCAATCTACATGCGACGGGCAGCTCTGTGCGCGGATCCCAACTCGAACGGTGACACGACCCAGCTTACCGCGCAATTGCTGCCGCTCATCGACGCCAACAACATCATCGCCTGTCCCGACTGTGCCAAGCCCATACTCCAAGGCGCACTAGACCACCACAAAGGTCGGTGCCTGCTCGCGCGTGGCTTCATTTCAGCCATTGGTGTCCATCGTCATGCGTCACGTGTCACGCGACCTATGCCGAGTGGCCCGTGAAGCTTGGGAAGGCGCATCAACATCAGCTCCTCTCCAGCGGCATTCTCCTTTCAGTACTGACCTGTGACCACAACTGATTTCCCCCCCGGCAGTCAACTGTGCAGAGATCCGTCGTCGCGAAACCATGAAGCGAGCTGCCGAAGGTCAGTCTACACGTGACTTGGAGCAGACCTTCCTCCTCGACTTTGGGGCCCCCATTCTCCCCAAGAGCTAATCTGGTAATCCTCCTGTCCCCCTTGATCTGGGAATAGATGCACCCACACCATCGTCGTCGTCATCGTCTTCGGCCAAGAAGCCAAAAGCAGGGGGACTCGTCATCGTGCTAGGTGGTGGGTCCGCTGGCGGTGCTGGCCCATCGGGCTCGACGACTCCCGAGGATCCGAAATCGTCCACACCCAACCCGAAAAAGAAGACGTCCTTTGTGCTCAAGGGAAATGAGGCGGCTTCAGCGTCGGCCGGACCTAGCAGCAGCAACGGAGCAAATCCCGCTGCCGCCGCCGCCGCTGCGAAGTCCAAAGCCTCTCGTGCAGGTCAGTACACGGTTGCACCCTGGTCAATGGCCCACCGAGATGCTGACGGGATGACACATCCTCATAGGTGGTCCGGTAGACGTCGATCGGCAATGTGGTGTCATCAACGACAAAGGTTTACCGTGCCTACGCTCGCTCACATGCAAAACCCACTCGATGGGCGCCAAGCGTTCGGTACCACATCGATCTCAGCCGTACGACGTACTCCTCCACGAGTGGCAAAAGGCCAACAAGCCAAATTTCAAATCTGATCGACCGGTGCAACCCCGAGTCGGGCCAGGTGCCGAGGGCAGCGTCGAGGCCACAGCAGGGACGAGTGCTACAGGGGAAGTCGAGGTGGTCGCGGCCGCCGCCAACCCCAAGAAGAAGAAGAAGAAAGGAACGGGAGAAAGTAAGGAGAAGAAGAACCGTGAAGGGCCGGGGAAGAAAGGCGCCGTGCAGATGGTCGGCGAATACCTCGACGAGTCGGACGGGGAGCAAATCGCCGCGGCGATGGGAGGCAACCACGACGAGGCCGTGCTGATCAATTCTGACGAAGAGGTCGAAGGCGTGTTCAAGGCTTTGGGGAGAGTCACACGAGGGAGACCTCTGACGATGGTCAGCGGGGGTGGGGCAGGCTTTTCGGCCGCAAGCATGTTCGTCGGTCGCAATTCGAAACTGGCCAAGCTCGGCGATGTTCTGGGCTCTGTATTCTCTTTCACCCCTCCCAGTTGATAAGATCGCCCTTCGCATCAGCTTTGCATTGCTATCTTCCGTTGCGCTTGTATCACCACATCATGTTGATGCCTGTAAGCTAAGCTTCGCCCGCGACGGGAGTGGTCCGTGCGACCACTGTGCTACGAGGAAGTACTTGGCGTGATTCCGACGACCCTCGGGGCATTTGTACGTGTCTTGAAAGGAAGACACGATATGGTTCATGGATGATAGACACAAGCTCTCATTACAACATCGTGCTTCCAAAGTCAACCCCAAAAAGCAACCCAGATTATCGTCCTAGACGAAATCGTATTGGCTGCGCGATCGGAACAAGTAACTCATCAGCAAGCGGCGGTCACAACAACCTGAACAAAATGATAATATGGTCCTACTCACTCGGCCGCCCTCGAAGGAGCAGAAGGTGAAGCGAACATCTGTTTCCTGTAGATTGTTGAGATTCCGAGCGTTGAGTAAAACCCGGATTCCAGTCCAGCTTTGCCCCTAAGGTGCGGTCCACTCACTTTTCCCCATTAGCGACGCTCGGGAATGAAGCGAACAAATCACTGTGCTTCGGCAGCGGGCTTTCGCTAAAGTACGGGTGCCGAAGCGCTTCTTCGGCCGAGATGCGTTTCTCGGGGTCGTAGGCGAGCAAGCGCGACATGAGGTCGAGGCCGTGCGCGGTCGTGTACTTGAACGTCTGTCTCAAGTTCGAGTATCTGCAAGTGAGAATGGAAGGATAACCGAGCTTGTGAATGGTAGACGTCGGAAAGAAGGCCGAGGCGAGACATACGGTTGGGCCGCGGCTAGGTTGAAGTTTTTGGCGTTCGGCAGTTTCGTGAAGCCGGGCCACATTTCATCCGTAGGTCGGCCCAGTAGCTTGAAAATCTGTGAAGCATCCAACAATTCGTAAGAATTTGGGCCAAAGTGGATGAGATTGGTCCCAGTGCGGGGGGATCTCGGTCTACCTTTGCTACTTGATCGATCTCTCCCTTGCCCGGCAACAGCGGCTCCTTCAGAATCAGCTCGCCAAAGATGCATCCGATCGACCACATATCGACTGCAGTGGTATACTCTGTGGCGCCAAAGAGCAGTTCCGGAGCACTGCAACAGGTTTGGTCGCTCATCGGTCAGTAAATTCGCCGCTCGACTGTGCTCAAACCAGGCTTACCGATACCACAGCGTCACCACCAGCTGCGTCATATCGCCCAAGGGGTCGCCGTACGTCCTCGCGAGGCCAAAGTCGGCGACTTTGATCTGGCCTCGGTTGTTCATGAGAAGGTTGCTTGTCTTGAGATCGCGATGGATGATCCAGTTGTCGTGGCAAACGGCGATGGCGGACAAGAGTTGCAGCAGGAGGGTTTTGATCTCGGACGCGAGGAACGGTGTCAACATGGTCGCCAGAAGCGTCTTAAGATCGTGTTCGACAAAGTCCATCACGATGAAGACTCTGGATCCACAGGGCAAGTGGGTCAGTGAAAGCACGTCACGTCATCCTCCAAGGAAGAGCAAGACCTACTGGGTCAAAGTGTCCCCGACGACGACCTCCCTCACCCGGACGATGTACTCGTGGGCAGCGGTCATGAGCGTCTGGATCTCGCGCAGACTGGTAATGGGGAACCCATTCTTCTCCTTGTCCATCTTCAGCTTCTTGAGCGCAACGATGTCGCCCGTCGTCTTGCATCGAGCTCGAAAGACGATGCCGTAGCTGCCTTCCTCGATCTCGTTCAGCCGCTACGCGAGTGGAGATGCATTGGCTGAAACTTCACGAACGCTCTCAAGCTGCAAACAATTTACGAAAATGCTCACCTCGTAGCAATAGACGGATCGGCAACTCTGCAGTGGTGGATGCGCTGTTCTACCCCGTGGTCGCCTCGACTTGAGCATCGTCGCCAGCGAAGGTCGTTCGCCGCCCGCTGTCGGGGTCGCCTCTCTCGTACCCGCCTCAGAGCAGTTCCTACTGTCCATGTCGGCACCCTTGTCATTCCCGGCATTCCCACTCTCATTCCCAGCAGCAGCAATCGCAGCGCCCTTGACGCCCAGGGGTGCGATCGACAGGCCACCCGCCCCACCGCCCTGGGTCAGCCGTTGCTTCTCGCGAGCCAGCTTGGCCTCAAGCTCGAGCTTCTTGAGCCGCTTCTTCTCGCGTGCCTGTTGCAGCGCTCGAGCATCCTCCTCTGGGTCATCATCGTCCCACTTTGACTTCTTGCGCGGTGGCGGTCCTGCGGCGCCGGCGACGAGCGGTACTTGATTCCGTGCCAGCGTGGACGAGGAATGGAGCGGTCAATACAAACAAGTCGAGCAGCATGCCAGCTGCAAGGGCATCGGAAAGCTTACTGCTGAACATGTCCTGCCGGCTAGACTCCATCAAGCACGCTCGTCCACACCTCGGCCAAATTCAGAACGGGTGAGGCAAAGAGTGAATCAGAGCCAGTTGAAAGTTCGCCGCGCTGTAGTTCAGCTCGCGCGCAGTTCAGGACATCACATCAGGCAGCGGCAGAGCTCGAGTGGGCAAGCGCAAGCGGGTGCGTATTGCTACAACATGGCTCCTCAAAAATCGATGCGTAAACTACAAATGCCAAAATTTGAATCACTGTTCTCGTTAAAAAGCTTGGCAGTTGTCCAGCCACAAATACTCAAGCAAACTTGACGGCCTTGTTCAATTCAAAGCCGGGCTCCTCTCGGCCATGCGGTCGGCGATGCTCTTCTTCTCCATCAGGTCGACCCTCTTCTTCTTGGTGACGACGAAAGAACCCTCGAACGCGTCTCGCAGTCGTCGAACCTTCTTGTCGCCAAGACCTGGCAGAGCCGCGAGCGCGTCGGGCGAGGCGGTGACGATGTTGCGAAAAGTCTGCCCCATCATCAGGAGGCGCATCAGCATCGAGGAGAGCAACAGACGTGCACTCCCATGTATAGATGGACACCAGTTTAACTCACCAAACAGTTCGAGGCGAGCGTCATTACATCGGTCTTGTTCACGCCTTTGACCGAAGTCAATGCTGAAGTCAGATGAGACATGTAGCTATCGTCGACACGCTCCTTGATCAGATCGGGTGCCTTGCGCTCAAACTGTTTGTATAACTCTAGGTAGCGCGAACATTCTTGTGTGCTGCCGACATGGAATGTCCAGACCATTCCAGATGTGGGGTCAGCTTAGCTTACCCAGCCGAAACGGCAAGCTCGGTCTTTGCGAGCGACCGAGCGAGCGCCGGGAGTAGGTGGCGACAGGATCGCACGGCAAAAGGACTCACGACCATGCAACGATCATCGTCAGGTTGTTCACGATGCACACTTTGGTGAGCTCTTTGGTGGCGGCTTGATGGTTGTCAACGTCGCAGAGCATGAGCACGAGACGGAGCGAATAGCTTTGTGCGAGTCCCTTTATCCGCTGGTGGATGTATTCGGGGTGCAAAAGATGATATCGAAGTCTAATCGAGGAGCAAACACTCTCACTCAACTCAGCCTACAGCTCTGTAACGGGTCGCAATGGCACTCGAGAGCTCCTCTAGGAGACGTCAGAGGGCGCCACGATCGCCCACGGCTCGTAACGCCGCGAAGAAGTGACAGACGCACGAGAGATACAGCACACCCGTCGTTGCGCCGACCTGATAGTCGGCCTTTATATCGCCATACTCCCATGGTGTGTTGCGAATGTTGTTGACGACCGGGTTGCCTTTCTGTGATGGACGGGGTCGAATGTCAAAGATGGGTCACGAGTAAGGTCAGCGATGACGTCGCTTCACCAGTGAGCTATCAGCCCGACGGTACGCAGTCGAGAAGCTGTTTGTTGGACTGACCTGACACGTATTGACCAGAATCGCGTTCAGCGACTTGCGTTGCACGACTCGACCACCCTCACTGACGGATGAGCTCGACGCCGGTGCGGACACACCTACAGCGCGACCGTTGCCATTCGCTACAGAGGCAGACACAGGTAAGGCGCCTATTCGCACCCCTTCCCTTGCCTGAACCGGTGAAGAGCTCGAGCTTGATGCCTGAGGTCGGGGCTGCGGCTGCGGCTGCATTCTGTCGAGAGGTGCCGGGTCGAAGAGCGCGAGTGAGCAAGAGTCAGTTGAGAGCAATAGGGACAAGCCGGCCTGAGACTGAATTCGACTAAATTCAGACGAGATCAGGCGGCGCTCAACGGCGCTCGCGCAAGACCGCCACTGGTTGCCCCTTTCCGAAGACCATCAGGCTCATTCAAACAAACAGACGATGAAGTTGCAAATGCATGCGAAAGGGTACGGAAAAGCTGGCACTGCTAGGATTCAAGTTGGCGAGGACGGGCGCGCGAAGGATCAAAGAACAAATATACACAGATGAGAACGAAACGAGCTCGAGTACGGTTTGTTTTTTTTTTTTTTTTTTTTTTTTTTTTTTTTTTTTTTTTTTTTTTTTTTCGTCTTTTCTTTTGATGCTCTTTTCATATCTGATTCGTAGACTGTTGGAAGCGGGAAGGACATGTGGGATAGCTGGCTGGGATCGACAGAAGCGAAGCTTTTTTTTGAAAGACGAGATCGACGAGACAAGCGTCGCGGTCGAGATGAGAGTTGCTGATCGAGCTCGCGAGCTCACTTCTGCGCTGTACCACTAGCTTTGCGACCTTTCGCCGAGCTCGAAGCAGAGGCCGTTGAAACCTTCCCTTCGCTGCTGACAAGGTACGGAGTCGCGGCGGCGTCATGACCCGAACCCACGCGTTCTGTGGAACGACAGGGATGAGCGCGTCGAAGACCCATGAAGTCGAGGGACAGAAAAGCCACTTACTCCAGTACGATTCTAGGCGAGCCTTCTTTTGATCGTGGGAGCGCTGCGCTTCCGGAGATCGAGGCGTATACAGCGTGTGCTGACACGATAGACTGGTCGGGAAGGGACTCAGTTCGGCTGCGCAGAAGCAGAAAAGATCCGGAAATTGTACCCGAATATCATGATCAACATAGCGCTCAGGATGACCTTGATATATTGTTGGTAGAAGCAAGGAGATCCGAAACAAGAGGCAGAAGACGTACCACGAGGCGTCATGAAGAGCGGATGGTAAGGAACACGGAGGTTGGCAATCGGGTTGAGCTGGCCAGCAGGCCCCTGTGCACGTTCGAGCGAGCTCAAGGCGAAGAACGGCTTGAGCAATCCGGCGACGACCATGTGATTGAAGCTGGTATTGTCTTGGGACTTGACACCGCGTCCCGAGATCGAATACAGGCCGATGGGACGATCCAGGCGGACCAGGTGCGGTTCAGGGAACACCATCGCGTCCAAGCCCGCCATGGTGAGGTCGCAGTTGATGAGGTCGCCCGCTTGGATCTCGGCGCCGTCGGGGCCGGTCGTCCTTTGCTTCGCTCGACGCACGATGCCAGTGATTGCGGGCGACAGACGAAGCGCTTCGAGCATATAGTGGAACAAGACGTCCCGGTCGTCATTGTCGAACGTGTCTTTGCTGCAGAGCTGGTACAGCGCCTGCAGGTGGTTCTTGTTCTCAGGTCGCAAGTAAAAGTCGGCACACTGCGCGGCTTGGTGAGGAATGTTGGCCGCCGAGACGATCGTGAAGAGAGCATTCTCAAGCAGCGTCTCCGACGGCATGTGCGACGCCAGGAGGCGGCGGTAGAAGGCAGTCGCCTCGGGGTTGGCTACCCACCAATCGAGATCGTAGCCGACGATGAGGTCTTGGGCGATGCGGGTGAACATACGCACGGCGGTGGGGGTATTGGCGACGCCGATCATGCGACGATTGACGATGTAGCGAAGGAAAAGCAAGGCCCTGTGTGCATCCTCTCGTAGACTGAAGCCATCGGCGGGGTCGTAGCTGAGAAGGGTGCGCAGAGGGTGAAGACGCCCGATCAGTCACGTCCTTGCCCTTGGTTTGGATAGCATGGGATGACAACAATCGTGGACTGTAGAGGGATTCACTCACTTGAGGAAGACGTAACTGTACGCATCGACCAACAAAAGGTAGAGCTCTTCGGGGGTAAAGGCACCTCGCTTGGTCTGCTCGGTCTTGAGCGGAATGCCGAACTGGTGGCAGACGAGCTCAACCGCCGCGGGGACGAACGCATCGCGCAAAACATCGAGGCACCGTGTGTCGGTCTCGGGCACCTTCCACGATTCCTTGGAGATCAGGTCGCGAGCGTAGCCCTCAGCGCGGTTGAAAGTCTTGTCCTTCCATCCTTCGGGGAAGAGCGCCTCGTGCATGAGAATCCTCTGAGCCTGGCGCGTCTCGGCATCGTCGAAGCCTCGCACGGCGGCATCCATCAACTTCATCAGAAACGGAGTGTGGATGTGGGGGAAGAGAGCTTGATTGAAAATGCCAGCGTACTGTTGTTTGTTGCGCACGACCTCCTTGACGTGTTCGTACTGCTGGTACGTCTTCCACCTCAACGCGTTCTCCGGCTTGGGTGGGGTCGTGTCGTACTTGTCGAGTTTGCCTTGTTGTTGTAGGATCTCGATCGTCTGCTCGGGGGTCGTGAAGGGGAACAGGGCATACAGGGAGTTGAACGAGTACCAGTCGGCTGCGAAGAACGGAGGTCGGGCAGAACCGACGAAGGGGTAGGAGAGTCAAGCGTCAGCGTCCTGCGTCATAGGCAAAAGCGTGGCCAAGGGTGGTGTCCCTGAGAACGCGACGGTTCATCCGAGATGGCCGACGCGGAGCGACAAGCAACCCGAAAGGCGGTTATCCTTGAAAGGATGCTCTAGGAAGAGACTAGACTTACGAAGGACACGCATAAAGAACCTGCCGATGATGCCTCCGTGCGATCCGCCTTGCGCATCAGGGGTTACCTCTTCGAATGCCCAAGTTGTCAGATTACCTACGTAAACACCACGAAACGTGATCAATTATACTCGTTCTCCATCCAACGGAGGGCAACTGCAGATAAAGGTAGATAGGAGTGATCAAACTAGTGAAAGTGCTCGGAGCCACCCACCAGAGTTGTAGTCTTGGCAAAAGTAGCGGTCACCGCGAACGAGAGCCGTAGCATCGCTGAGGATCGCACGAGAGATGGTGAACCCGGGACAGAGACCTGATCCGGGATGCATAGGTTTCTTGATCTCTTCGGCGAGGAGACCAGGGTAGAGCTCGAGATTTTCGATGCGAGTGTACAAGTGCTCCGCAGCCTTGTGCACCGTCTCGTCAGGGTTCCACTCTTTGAACGACTTGTACTCGGTCAAGCCCAAGAACCTGCGGAACTGCCATATGAGCAATCGTACGGAGTGGGCGATGTGGGTCAGCCACTGCTTGCACATCAAGTTCGACCACAGAGATTCGGATGGGATCAGCCCTTGTGGAAGAAAACTGACCTCGTTGAGTGATGCCGCCCCCCATCGCGTTCGAGCTGCTTGAATGCCGAGGATGTCGATCACGCGCATGACCTGGGGAACACGACGAGCACCGAACTCGCCAGCGACCTCCTGGGTAGCCTTGGTGAGGAACTTGACGAGATCAGAGTCCTTGAACCTTCCGTCCGCCTGACGAGGCATGTCGTGTGGGGCCCACTCGGTGACATCCTTGTCTTTACCATCCTTGTCCTTGAAGTACTCATCGTTGATGCACTCGTAGATGAGCTGGAAGTCTTGTGGCGTGAGTGCCTGAGCATCGGTATCGGGAGGGAGCTTGCCTTCTTGCACGAGCTTCGTGATCGCACCCTTCACCACATTCTCAACCCAGTCGCTGTCAGCCTGGGAGATGGTGCTGTGCCAGCGGTAGAGTATGTTGAATTCGAAGGAGACCGCATTTCCCGTGCCCCTCGGCAATTCGGAGCCGCTCGGCAGCGTGGCGGGTACTTCGCCAGTCGGAACCAACCTCCACGTCGATTCGGTGAAATTTTGCCCCAGTATGACTGCGATATAGTCGCAGAACACGATCTGAAGGAACATGCCTGCGATCGTGGGGTCGTCAAAGCGCGCGTCAGGGGTGTGGCCGACAATCACCGAGCATCCGGGGAACTGGGAGAACAGGGGCTCGTAGTGCCGCAGGTTAGGAACTCACCGCAGTTGACCAGCCTCGCCGTTTCAAACAAATCGTCGTGGATTTTGTCGTTCGCAATGTCGATCGACCTTTTTCTCCTCTCCTCGGGGGAGAGCTTGCTGGCCTCGGTCTCAGGCAATGGTAGTGGGCGCGGGGTGAAGCGACCATTCTCGTTGATCGCCAGCAAGCGTTCGGCGATGATGTTGTGGTGGCGAGCGAACAAGACGGCAAGTGCGATGATGGCGGTGGGCATCAAGAACAAGCGGCGGTTCGAGACGACGTCGGGCTTGATGAAGCCCGAAGGGTTGGCGTCGCCGCGGGCCACGCGGATCTTGGCGACTTCCTCGGCATTGTTGCCGTAGATGAAGCTGAGGTCGAGGTACGACGACGACTCGTTGATATTCTCATCACCGTGCTTAGAGTTGAAGATGCTATGGATGATGAGCGTGGCAAAGTTGAATAACAGAGACGAGATCTTGTTCGGATGAGGGTGGAATGAGTTCTTGGGGCGCGCCATCAAGGTGTCGAACACCAGAGCAGGGTCGGGAAGGTTTGTCGGCATGGGGTGCATCGGAGGAACAGAGCGAGCGTAGGCTGCCGGGCAAAATTCGATCCAGATGTGTAAATCAATATCTTGCTTTTTTGTCCCATTAGGCCTGAGAAACCACTGAGAAAAGTCGAACAGCGAACACCAGCAAACACTCACGTCGATTGGCTTGTCCGAGCTCGGGTTGGAACGGGTTGTTGCACGAGCCGTCCGGCTTCCTGTACTTGCTGTCACCGACCCGACCTACAGGATAGCGACAAGTTAGTGAATATGGTATCAACAGCAGGAAGCTCTAAAAGCCTGCACCCTCCCACATGGCATAACACTCACCTTGAGGAGGCTTGGGAAGATCGTGCCACAGACCCGTGACAAGGGTGTTGGTGATGAAAGTTCCGAAGTTGTTCGTCGCTGGTTCGAGTCCGCTCAGCAACTGGATGATGTGCTCGAGCAAAAGTTTACGGTCATCCATTGGTTTGCTGAGTATTTGGAGACCCGCGGAAACCAGCGTTCCGGTGTCTAGCGAAGCAAGTATCCGAGCAACCGTACGACCGTCGTACAACCGCCGGTGGTAGGGAGGAGCGCCGGTTCAGAGAAGCTGTCGTTCAGATGGTACGGAAAGCACAGATGATGAGTGACTTACCTCGACCGAGGGTCCCCTGTTTGAACTGGTTGAATATGACTTGGGCGAGACCGGCGCTGGGGCCCGCGTCACTCGCAGCGCGAGAGAACTCGGCTGCCAAGCCATCAGGCGATGGGGGTAAAGGAGCCAGTTGGCGTCGCACGAGGCCAAGAGCCTGGTGACACGAAAAGCAGAAGAGCTCGGACTTGTCAGCATCATGCTCGGAACAAGTGAAAAGTTTCAAACACTTTGCTGTTCAGAACTTACAACTGAGGTGATACCGGCGGTGACCTTGTACGACGTTTTGATCGCTTTGACGGGCAGACCATTGGTGACCTGGCTGGGGACTTCCCACTCCTTTACCATACGACCGCCGGGACTGTATGAGGGCAGTGGAATGCTTTGCTGTGGTTTAGACATCGAGAAGTCACTTGATGGAGAGGCGAAGGAAAGAAAACAGGCCAAAGTGTGGCACAGGGGAAAGGCGCGAGGCGAAGGACTGGAAGACGCTGAGACCTTCTCACCCCACGTTGACGACAAAAAGCCTCGGCGCGCCTGGGGAACGTCGGATAAGTCCGAGGGGCACCGAGCTCGAGAGCCTTCGAGAGCTCGCTTCAACTCGTGTTTCCGGATGCTAGCTGGGTTCTCCCGACTCTTTGGTCTTCCAAAGATCATTAGTGTGTAAGTTGATGCGGATCGGAAACTCAAAAGTGGTGCATGCGGCGAGTTGAAAACTCGAGACTCTGAGGGGGTGGGGGTCGGCGAGGAGCCCGAGGATCGTGCATTCGGTGCCGAATTCATGCCATTACCACGACAAGGTCACCGCTCCGTCAGGCATTCAAACCACAGGTATAAGTACCATGTGTGGACTTGCAGCCTCTTCAGCCTCCTCCCTAGTCACCCCTCCCTACTACGCTCGCTCGACCAATTAAAAGACCAGGTCACTTTTGCATCCCGGAAACAAACTCCTATTGGGTCCGGAGACCTTTCCCATCAACAGCGGAACAAACTCCGGCGTCGGCGCATGAATCCCTTTTCAACTCAACTACCATCACCTGCTCTTTCACGTGAAACCGACCAACGTAAGAAATCGGTGGTGGAGACCCGGATTGACTTGCAGTGCTGAAACCACCCGGTGCTCCTCGATCGAAAAGCCCACAGCTCGCGAAAAAGCCGTATAGCGGGGCAATTTCGCAAACACTCCCTTTATCTTGTAGCGTGCACGATTTGGCAGGATGATGCTGATGGAGTTTGCATCATGTACAGCAGATTGCAGTCAACTGGCCGTTTGAGCACGCGAAAACAGATACTGAAGTCTGAGAAGAACCTGTCGACAATGATTGCAGCTAGGTCATGGAGCAAAGTTGCCCGCCCCTTTACTACGGAGAAACTCCCCACAGATGACGGAACCTGTGTGCGTCGATGGTTCCGGCTGATTCTTGAGATCACCTGCTTCTTCCTGGCGCCGCTTAGCCGTCGAAGGAAGTGGCTGCACGGTGCTGTCGAATCGGGTAGGAGCTGGATTAGCACACCTGACACCTATGCAACCTCCTTGAATTACTGTGAAGACTTACCTTAATGAGTGCGCCAAAGTTTGGCTCAAAGAAAAAGGGGATGCTGTCGGGAGCCAAAACGATCGCCGAAATTCGCAGTCCCAGAATGTCAGCCGGCACAGTCACTTTTAACATTCGGCACGATTCATGACTCACGAGACACAGTAGTTTGGGCTTCTGTGCAAGACACGATGAAGCGTCGCCCTGTACAGCCCCGCGCTCCGTATCTCCCACATGGACCCAATGCTGCACACAGCGCGAGGAACGACGACCGCCTTGGAGGGTCAGCACCAATCATCGTCTCGACCTTGACACTCAGGAGGACTTACTTTACCACAAAGACGTCTTGTACAGGATCAGATTGGATCCAGCTTCCACGTACGCCATCCTCTTCGATTTTACCCTGCTCCGAAGGTAGAAAGACTTGCAGGGCACCGGGGGTCGGATCGGTGTGCAGCAGCCTGTAGCAGCCTGTTTCAAGCGCTGAAAAGGTCAGAAACAGCGGTTGAAGGGTAGAGACCTACCCCGTTTCGAGTGGTGTAAGACTGACCATAATCTGCTGGCGAATGGACAAGTCAGTCAGGGGCTCACTATTTACATTCCCCGTGACGCTTGAACTGACCCTTGTGGGCACCGCAAGAGACGCCCTTGGCATCTCGAGGAAGCGGAGGATAGCCGATACATCTGTTGTGGGGGCTTTTTGAGTGCTGATTTCAAGAATTTTGAGCATCTTGAGCACATGCATACCCGCAGATTTCACCTCATCACCCAAAAGCTCTCGTCCACCGAAGCTTGGAGGTGCTTCCACTCATCGCTCTCGAGAGCCATGCCCAGTCCAAGGGCGGTCGCTTGCATCAAGGCCATGCGGATGATCTGGCACTTTTCAATCCACCGTTCGAGCGTGGGACGAAAGCTTGTAGGCTCGACAGGCCATGGGTTGAAGCCGTGCAGCAGCTAGGTCGCATCGGGGTTCTTCACCGGTCGATCTGTGGTTTCAAAGTCACTCGGTCGAATTTAATCTTCACATCGTTAAGGTGCCTCACTCACAAAGATCGTATCCCTCGTGGTGATCAGCTAGTGTGGAACGTGAAGAATCACAACAGTCAGCTTCAGGTTGCGACGGCATGTGGTGGTCACCAAATCCGGTAACCAGCGGCAGCAGCGGCATCGGCCAAGTACCAGTATGCTGACGAAGGGGGGTGAGTACGGGGTAACGTTGCTATCAATTTGCACGACAATGTCTTTTATGACTGACCTTGGTACTGCGTGACATTTTCGCCGAGCTTCTGCCATCCCCTCGCTCCGTCGCCGCGCTTGTCGATCCGCACGCGTTGCTTATCGGGCTCCGGCAGATCAAAGAACTGGCGTGCGACCGCCAGCGAGCGTCAACGTTCCACGCGACTGATCACCGAATCGAAACCAGTGACGTAGAAGAAGCCGTAGTCGCGACAAGCGGCATGGACCGTCGCGGCCACCGCACGTTAAAGAACACACGTATGCACTGGTGTGCACACGTATGCAGGACCCTGCACGAATGGGCACCGGACGCGGGTCCCCTCCGTTCGACTGACGCTACGTGGTGAGGTGTGCACTGCTCAGCTGCAGCCACCGGCGTGAACTACAGGGTCTGAACCGACTCACCGCGGGCTTGCATCGGTGTGCACCGATGCTCACCACTATGCATGTGTGGACATTGATAACTCGACGTTATAAGCCTTGTGATGCCTTAGTGTGCAATGAGGGGTACCGTTTTGCACGGTTGGCAGGTGTATGCACCGTCCGAGGGCCGGCTCGCACTGCCTGCCAGTGTGAGGACTTTCAATAACCCGCGTGCGCAGGTGTGCAATGGTGTGCATTGACGTGCACAGGCGCACCTTTGGCTTAGAGGGTTTGATGTATCCACTTGCAAACGTATGCACTGGTGTGCACTTGTCTGCATAGTCATGCATGGACGGAGTCGGACACGATGTGCTCGGAGTGAGTCGCCGGCGGGCGCGTACAGCCAGGCCTCACCACGGCTACTGCTGCGGAGGAGTCAAGGCGCTGTGCGCCAGTGCATGGGCGCGCATCAGTGTGTATGGGGATGCACGTGTATTTCTTGGCACGCACACAAGTATTCACGATGCCCAAGTCCCTTCATATCAGCTCTACGGGAGGTGGCCTGGCAGGAAAACCACTTCCGCGCGTCCTTTCCGACGGAAGACTCCTTTCGGCGTTCTCAAGCGCAGTTCATCATGGCAAGAGCCCAGACTACGGGGTCATCGGTGGAACGCACAGGCCGACAGGCCAAAAAGGCAGTTTCTCTCGCTTCAGGTCTCTCATCAGCTTACGTATGGGGTAGTAAAGTTAGAATTGCAGAATCAAAGCAAGGAGAAGAAGAAGAAGTACACGGCACGGTGGCGCGGGGCAGGGAATCTAACTGAGTCTGGTCTTCTTTTTTCCCTTGCCTGTGTCCTTGCCGTTGCCTTTGCTTTTTTCCTCCACCCTCACCACACGTGACTCCAAGGGCTCTGAAGTATCTCGATCAAATGAAGACGAACTCGGATTGCCGAGTCGAGAGGATGAAGACGTCGACGGGTTCGCGGTGCGCCTCAACGGTGATGCCGGCACGGGGTGTGCGCTGGTCGAGCTCGTGGCGATGCTACTTGACGCTTTACGTTTCGAAGCCTCGGTAGGGGTTATGTAACGAGGTCGAGACGGACGGTTGGAAGTGACATGGAATATGGAGGAGAGCACTGCCCAAATTCGGAGTGTCAGTGGTGGGGAACGAGGCGCAAGGGTCGAGTCAAGAACGCAAGCTCACTCTCGATGTCGTCAAGGGTCACAGCCGAGGTCGAAGCAATGGTAAGAGGAGTGGGTTTGACGGGGGGAACTCTGGTGGGCAATGCCACCTCCTCAAGGGTCATGACAGAGGTGGAGGCGATAGGGGCAGGAGCAGGTTTGCCGGGGCGGATGGAGGTGTGTGAGGCGACGTGGTCAAGGGTCGTAGCAGAGGTGGAGGCGACAGGGGCAAACCGGAGGATGCAGGACGATGTTGCAACGACAGAGAAGAAGAAGAAGCGGGAGCAGCTCGACGACGTGAGAGCGCAGAATGGAGGGTGCACACCGTCTCCGATACCGGACTTGCGATGGACGAGCGTCGGGTGGTGCTACGAAGGGCGGGATCCTTGTACAAGCCCGCTGCGACTCTCTTGGTCTGGTCCTGGCTCGCGCTCTTCCCCCGAGCAGCGCCTTGCGTTCAAAATCTTTGAGACGCACGAGTCGAGGTTTGGCCTCGGGGTACGCCACCGTCACCTTCGACTCGATCATCACGGTCCGAGTGAAAAAGAGACCGTCCCCAGCCTCCATCTTGTAGATGAGCACGGCAGGAGGTAGGTCCTTGACGTACTTGGCGGTGACGCGGACCTGTGTCTTGCCCTTGGCGTCGACGAAGAGGTGGCGGTTGGCCCGGGGATCGAGCGCGGGAGGCTCTGGACGCTCTCCAGAGGGCTGCTCGAACCGCTCAAGCAACTCTTGCGGCGTCATCGCCAGAGATCCGGTTTGGGACAGGAGGGGAAGGCCGAGCACGAGTTGAGGTTTGCAGAGGCCCTCCATTCACCATCCGACCTCACCTTGACGGATGAGTCTTGCCTTGCTGAGGTCGAATGGGGGGAGCTTGAGGTGCCGGTCGGCCTTGCAGAACTCGACGGCGTCAAAGATTCACTCGACCAACATGTTGTATGCTCGAGCAGGATGAACGTGGATTATTCGAGCAAGAGCCGTGGGTACTGGGGTGATGGTGTTGGTGGTGTTCTATCGAAATGAAATGCGAGCAGACAAGAGGTTCAAGGTGGAGGAGAGGAAGCAGACGAAGGCGGGCTCGCTCCGAGTCTCCCCTACCCCAGCGGAAGAACGGAAAGCTCCTTTCGTGGAACCCGTTTTGTTTACCCATTTCGGATGCATCATTGGTATGGCGTTGACCATGACATAGAATACCTACTTTGAATGGTGAAAAAATGGGTAGGGCTTGCCTGCATCAGGACCATCATGGTCCTGTGCGACAGCTTTGAACGGGCAAGCTTTGAACCGCTCGGTCGAGTCCGATCGAGCTGGTTCCACGACGTTTAGGGGTGAGTGCATGCAGTCGTCTAGCCTGGCGACCAGATAGTCTGATCATTGGTACGTATGAGCTAATTGATCGTCAACTTACGCTTGAACGCTCATGATTTAGTGTGACTCATTTTTAGAGCAAGTCTGATGCAAGCACCTGACGTGCCCGCGTCTGCGCACTACCAGTCCCCCGACCTCGTGAGAACCTCTGGCAGAGCCAGCTGACCGTGCGGGGCGGTGCACCGATGTGCAATGACACCACATCGTCGGCAAGATATTTTTTCCCATCATAAGAGGCATTGTGGGGCGCTGACAAGCACCTAAGTAGGTAGGTAGGTACATCTTTTCTTCGTCAAAGCGCCGGCCACTCCCTCCGAGTCGTCGCCGCTCCCTCCGAGTCGTCGCCGAATGAGAAGGAACGCGAACGGACTTTGTCGGCCCCGAAGCCAACTCGAACGGAGACGAGCGGGGTGCCTAGTGGGCCGATTGATAAGCTCGGCGAATATCATCTTGCACGGACCGAATCGATGAGAAATGTACCGAAGTGTCCCGACAGCTTATGCGGACATGATGAGACCGGGAGAATCGAGCCGAGTAGTCATATGGTACCCGAGGCTGAGTATGTCATTCTTAGAGAGGAGAACCCTACCCAATCCCAAATGGAGAAGGAAAAACAGCTTACGGGAAATGAATCACCCGTTGCTTCGCCGGCATGTTTCGGCAGGACATCACTGCCCTCTTCTTCACCGAGCGGGTTGGTGCGCGGGAGCCGACCGAGGCAGAGCGATCGAATGACCTCGCTGGAGCCAGCTCTCTCTCTTTTTCCTCATCGAACTCGTAGAAAGGTCTGCCGACACCCACACTCGCACCAGCCCTACCCGTGCAAGGTCGCTGTCGATGGTCTGAGTATAGAGCGATGGAGCTGGGTGAGTTGTTGCGGACTCTGCTACATCTGCATTGGCTTGATACTGCGACCGAACCCCCACTTCACCAAGAGGCGCCGGCTGACTTGATCCCTCCCCGCTCCCCCTCTGCATAACACCCCAACCCTCTGCCTCACCCTCTGTCGTGGCTCGTCGCACCTTACCTTCCCTTCGTCTCGATAGACGTCTGGGACGCATACTAATCGGCTCCATCCGGTGCCACAACTCCAATCTTCGGGTTGCACTTCGTCTGACGTCGCCATCGTCGCACCTATCCCTGGTCACCGTAAGTCCCTGGCGTTCGTACTACCCACACCCCACTCCCGCGCTGAGACGCCAACACTTGATTCCTCTTATTCTTAGAACAAACTTTTCGTCATTGGATTTGGGCAAGCCATGGGTGATGGTCGTTGGGATGAAAGATGTAATCAACTCGTGAATTGAACTGTGGGTGGTGGGGATGAAAATTTCCACTCGGTTTTGGTTTGCTCTGGTTTTGATCTTGTGTGGGTGGCATTCAAGAAGCTTCCCCGGGTGTCTTTCCACAGGCACCTTGGATGTTGAAATCTACGCTGTCGATGTGGGCTGAGTCGCCGGTGTCGACGAGAAAGACGAAATGTCAATGACGGGAAGGCTCCACAAACCCGGGGATGACATGATGGCGTATCGGTCAAGTTGATTGCGATGGAATGGCGGTATGCAACTGTTGCCGATAGGCGGATTCGACGCGGGTACGAGGAGAACCCCCTTGGCAGAGAAGTCGACCCAGTGAGAACAGTGGCAGCCCCACAACAGCGGTGAGACAATTCAATCATGCTGGGCACGGCACACGGGTCCCAATCGGTGTACGCGTCGGCGGAGCGGGCTGGGCGCCAAGCGAAAGGGGAGGCCAGCTACGGGGAGGTGGATGGGACCGAATTAATTTTGCTGGAAACGAGGGGGCCCAATGCCAACCAGTCAGGGGGCGAGGGAGAATCGATGTGTAACTTGAAGAGGATGAGTTGACTTGTGGATCCGCCCGCTGCTCTGCTCCGCGCTCGACGCGTTTCCGCAATATCTACGCTGTGCTCGCTCTCGGCGCAAACGCGCAAAATGTAAATTTGGGACCGAAATATTGGTGTGCATGGGCATTCACTGATGTGCACTTGCATGCACCCCGCAGGCAGGCGCGACGGAGTCCGCGTGACGCTGGCTGTGATAATTCGGATGCCAGCATAGCGAGAAACGACCGCCAAATCGTCAGACCCCTTCGGTCTGTTGGAGATGAGCTCAGACGGGGAGGGTCTGGGTCAGACGCTCAGAGGTATTACAGCATGATTCAGACCATCTCATCAGGTCTTCATCTAGTTCTCAGTCGGAAATCTTTCCCAACAGACTGAGCTCCGCAGGAATCGTCTGATTTCGGTCTGAAACGCTCTGATCCGGTCTGGGAACTGTTCGGGATCGCTCTGAACGGGTTTGAGGGGTCTGACGATTGGGCACGCGTTTGTGTGGGCGTGGGGGCGGCCGGCGGGGCAGAAGATCGGAGCTGGCAGCGTGCAGATGATGCCAGTCTATGTGACGTGAGCTCGATGCCGGTGGAACGGTAACACCGTATTGCTGGCCTTGGAGGATATACGTTGAGTACCGAGATTGGCGCCAAATGAGGATGTGCTGAGCTCTGACCTTTCGCGCGATGACCGCGACGGCCGGTTTCTGCTCACGGGCGTCATGGTATCGTCTCCTCGGATGAAATGACCGAATCAGGCGAGTGCTGTGCGTTTTGTGGCCAATTTTGGCCCGGCCGAAGAGCGCTCCTGTGCGCGCATCTATGGGCGCGCCGGTCACGTCCGCGGCGCTCGTTGCCAGCCGCAACTCTTCTGACCTTGTCTGAGTCACCCCACCCCATTACGGCTTCGTTTCATCACAGCATCTCGAGACTACGACCCAGATGGCTAGACCTGAAGCTAGTCGAATCGACGACAGCCCAGAGCTCGAAGCAGCTCAACAAACACTCGTCAGGGTCCTGACTTTGAAACTCGAACAGGTGAGTCGGTGACGCAGCTCGCCGCCCCACCGCCCCACTCGCAATGAGTCGCGCCCAGGCTGCAGGCAGCTGCAGACGGCAGAGCAGGCAAGGGGGCAGGCAATGCTGACCGCTGGCCCCTCCCACCTTGCGCGCCCAATAGCTCAGAGCAGAGAAGGATCAACTTGAGCGTGTACTTGAGGAACCTCTGTCACAAGCATTACGACAGCAGCTGCATCAGCACCTCGCCTGGCAACGGCAGTCGCGCAAGCCACACCACGCCCTCTCGAGCTCCACCTCGCCGTCGGCCAATTCGACCTCGACCTCGACCTCATCCTCACGCAGTTCGCTCCCCTCGAGTCCTCCTCTACATCTCCATGTCCTGTCGCGCTCGGCCCCACCAGCGGAGCCCCCCGGCGGCCTGAGCTCGGTCGACCTGGCGGCGGGCGCTGGGCCTTCGGTCTTTGACCAACTCCGAGCCGAGAATGATGACCTCAGGAATCGACTCGCGTCGTCCGAAGCCGCACACGAACGAGCGCAATCGATCCTGAGGCGACTTGGCTTTCCCTTGCCCGGGAGCTTAGAAGATTTGGCAGAGTTTTCGCCGGAAACAGGGTTCGCATCGACGGCACAGTCGGCAAGCATTGGGATCCGTCGAAGAGAGCGCTCGTCTTCGCGCAGCACTGGCGCATGGTCGACCGTGTCGTCGACAGGCAGCAGCTACGTAGGGTCGGTCAATCATGCAGCAGGAGTTCATATTCCCGGTTCGTCCGTCTCGCCATCTGCTACTGGCACCTCCGTCTTTCCAAATCGGAACAGCCGAGCACAGTCGACTACCGCATCCTGCTTGGCCGGACCGCCCTCGTCCTCCCGTGCATCCTTTTCGAGCATCAACACGAACCTCACGACGCCTTCGAGCTCCTTCCCGATCAATGTGCCCCCGCAGCCCTCCCCAGCGTCGTCGGGTGGGGTTGGCCGAGGCGCAGCGTTCTTCTCCTCGCCGCCCTCGAGACAGCATTCAGCGTTTTCCAATTGGCCAGCGATAACGCATTCTGCGATGACGCCAATTGGCTTGCCTCATGGCTACGCTAGGATACACTGGGAAGATTTGCTTTCAGCGGCGAGTACGGATCATACCTCTAGCGACTCAAACCACTCGTACGTGGGCGAAAACGAGGGTGTGCGCACGCCGCTTAGAGCAGGCGCGCCGAGGCCTTGAGCCGAAGACGTTCGATCGTCACAGGCGGTGAAGTTGGTGCTAGCACCTCAACAATCGAAGACTTATGGATCATCTACAATTGGTGCCTTACACCTAAGCAGGTACCATCTGGCTAGCTCCTCTTTCGAGTTTGCGCAATCGAAGCGAAAGGTCAACGATTTGGTTCCGGAAGAAAGAGAGGGGGAGCCTTGACTAGGCACGCGAATCGCACGTGCGAGCGGCGGAAGACGGGGGAAGCGCGTCGAACAATCTCATTTGATCCTCAATCTACCTGAACCTACCGGCGATACACCGTATTACGATTTACCGTGCCTGGTACCTTTCGACCCTAGGAAATCTAAGCACACATCTACGTATTGCTTGCAATTGTAGGCGGATGGTACCTGTTCGGGCACTTGTCATAGGTATCTGTACGACCATGCAGTCCACTTAATCTACCGTAGAAACCATGCAGCCAAAACGCCGCGCCCATCCGTCGCACTCGCCGAGACACACCGGCCTGCACGCCGCGGCTGCCTAGCTAGAACTCCTCGGACCAGGACCCTCGGACCAGGACTCCATCGCTCCAGCTTTGAGAATTTGAGATCTTGAGATCCGTAGGAAAGGTATAACTAAGCACCTTGGGCTTTACTAGGTAGAGGTAGCCATAACATTTCGTTGATGCGTTATTAAGGGTTGGGTGCCAAAGCGTGGAGGTGAGCAGATTGGCTTTGCAAACATGGAATAGATACCTAGATACCTAGGTAGGTAAGGTGCAGCACTGCATGATTTGTGGGCTTCTCTCGATGCTGTGAGCATGTGAGCAGTGAGCTCGTTCCGGGGAAAAAAAACGACCCCTGGCAGGCTGGACCCCTCAGACGTCGCGCCCGCGTTACTCATTAATTAACTGCTAATCAGCTTTTAGCCCTCGAAGTCTAATCGCAAGCAATCAGAAAGTTGCACCTCGCCAAATGCACCTACCTACCTATGCCCGTAGTTCAGCTAGTACCTAAGCACCTACTCCAACCAACCTAGGTACCTACCCAGGTACCTATGGTCTGGAAGTGCCTGGATGTGGGACTTTACAGCGTCGAGTTGCACCGGGAATTTTTCGGCGGCGGCACGTCGCGCGCGTGGCGCCCGTCCCTTCCGCATTCGGCCACATCGAATCGCGCGCGTCCGCTTTCGTTACGGTCGTCGACCATCGTCCCCATCACCTTAGTCACTCTGCCGGCATTCAGAATTCCGATTTCTTCTGGACCAGACGTCGGTTCCTGCCCAAAGATTTTGGGACGACTCCGCGATCCGGAGGCGGATTATCGGTGTCGTGCGCAGGTGCTCTGTGGCAGCAACTTGTTCAGGCTTGCATCAAGTCCGAATGCGGGACCGAATTTTCGGCTCGCGTTGGAAAGCTTCGCCTGGCATCACTTCCGCTTCTGTGATCAGATTTTGCACCCCTTAAGACGCACTGCGAAGCTAAGGAACTCTGAACACCCCGGGTGCTCTACGGGATCGTGGAAGAGGCTCGAACACTAAAGTCAATCGTACAATACGCTCATGGCGCGTCAGCGGTCGATTTTGCACCTACCGTTCCGGGGATGGTCTCCCTCGGCGCGCTCGCGTCTTCTCGCTCCAGGGGTGAATCTGCGTGGCCGGCCGCCGCTGGCTCCCATTGGCCGCCAAGCTCTTTGGTGTGATCAAGCATCCGCCGATTGTGGACGTCCCTCTCTTTCTTTTACCATACCGTCGAAACCGCCTCCCTCGTCAAATCGCTGCCGCCCGACCAGATCGAATCGACTTTTTTCGACTCGACGACCCACACCTCCCGGCCCTGCTCCTGGTCCATCAACCCCTGTCTCTCTCAACGCTCTCGACATGTTGACTTGGAACCTCCTTTTGGCCGCCTTCATTGCAGCCCCGGCTTTGGCCGCTGCCCTTCCCAGTAAGTTTTTCAGTGATGTGATTGCTCATGCCGCCCGTTGGGATCATGATTGTGGCTGCAGCTGACCTACGCTGGCCGTGCTGCGCGTCGCCATCTTCAGACACCTTCTCGTCGTCCGGCACTCAGCCCTACACCGTTGACAAACGAGAGTTTCAGCGACAGGCCGCCATCCGCATTGCATTGGCTAAATCCAGGGCCAAGCGGTCCGTTCGCAGGAACGCGGGGGGTCTCTCCGAGCTCGCGGTTGATGATCTCGCGAGGCGCAACATTGAGGAGGCCTACTCTGCCCTCGGAGTCCATCGCCGCAATTTCGAAACCTCCACCTCGACCCTGTCCAAACGTCGTCTCCCGAGGCTGAGGTGCTTCCCCAACCGAGGTCCGTGTTTCGCTTCTGTACTTCTCTTGGCTCTTGAACCGCTCTCATTGACCTGCAAAGTGCTGCATCGTCATCATCAACAGTCGGAGGTCAAGACAACGCCGACGAGATCTGCCGCGGCTTCTACATCGGCAAAGTCTCTTACCCGTCTATCGCCACGGCTTCGTGCAACCAAGTCTGCACCATCACCTGCCCCGCGGGTTACACGCAACAGAGCAACGACCGCAACGTCTTCTGCATCAAGAACGTCGAGGTGTGCGACAACAAGGTCTGCCCCCAGGATCCGAACGGTCTCAGCGGTTGCTCCAACGGTGCTTGCACTCTCACCTGCCTCACTCGTGGGTACACCAAGAGTCAATCGGGCACCTCGTGCATCAACCTCGGTGGTGACCCCAACAACTGCGGACGTGTGAGTAGATTTCCCATCCTCGACTTGCCCCGCCGAGTTGAGCTCGACGCTCGAGCGTACGAGCGGGACCCTCAGCGCGCCTTTCGAATAGCTCCTGACCCACAGCGCATCTTTGGTCTTTTCATCGTTTGCAGGAGAGAAATAGTTGCCCTCGCTCTTACAACGGTTACTTCCCCCCGGGTTGCAGCAATGGACAATGCAGTCTCTGTGAGTCACCTTCGCCGGGATATCATGCTCCGGTTTCCATGGTCGCGCATGCTGACCACGGGTCTCTTCCTCTTCTTCTCCGCAGCATGCCCGCGAGGCACTTCGCCTGGAAGGGTCAACAACCTTCCCACTTGCGTCTAAGTCCGAACAGTGCCATGATTTCCGCCTTCATCGACTTGTGGCATACACATACACGAGCGCTAGTGCTCCCACTTGCCCACCCACCATGGACATTTCCGTACCTTTCCCCTCTGTAGTTAGACGTGGCAGGCCCAGCGGCACTCCCGTCTCGCCTCCCGCATCATCAGTTGGGCCTGCTCTCCGAACTTGAAGACCAGCCAGAATTGTATTATATGTCGATGCCTCGGGCCAATATTATATTCGACCTCCTAATGGGAAACTTGCAGTTTGTTAGTTTCGTAGTCACTGCGTCTTTTGCAATACTCGAAGCACCTGCACCGATCTTCAAGTTCTCGTGCTAGCGGCTCCTCGTCACCGTCTGAGCATCATCATCATGATAGCGGCCGCGTGCTGCAGTGACGTGATAAACAACAATTCTTTGGGGACCCAAGTCAAAGTCGGAGATCAAGCACATTTTAATTCGTATTGTTGCCGGCTTGGTGCTTTGCACACAACTTGGTGGCCTTGGCAGTAGACCCATAGCAAAACTACACCTCGGGACAGAATCATTCCAGAGCGATTCCAGCAATTCTGAATCAATTCTGGATTCTAGGGTCGATTTGAAATCGATGAGGAATTACAAGCAGGCGATTCCGAATTGATTCCGAGTTGATTCCGAATCGATTCCGACTCAGTTCTGAATCGGCAGCAAGTATACTGAACCGATTCAAGATAACTGGAATCGCTCTGGAATGATTCCGTCCCGAGGGGTAGTTTTTGCTATGCCGACTCGAATCGGACTCTCACGCGGCGCCCGGTTTGGCGGCTCTCAGTGAACCAGAATGAGAATTTTGAATTCCAGCTAGTCTACACAAAACAGAGACGACCCTTACAGGGCGCTGGACCTCGAATTGAGCACAGAATGCTCATGTAGATGCGCTTTTTATATTTTTTATTTGATAGATTTCAATTACAGCACAATTATAATAGTACCTAGAAATCTTCGGAAAAGTCGGAGGAAATGCATTAAGCACACTGGCTATGCCAGTAGTGTGGGACTCATCGACCTTTTAGCCAGAGTCGACCATACCCACTAAAACCCCCTTTGGAAACATTATAGAGAAGCGAGGCGACCCGTGCACCCCTGGATAGATCCCCGAAGCTCCTCGAGCTCCGCCTCGGTGATCGGCTCCAGAGGTTGCGAGGAGAATCGACGGCGACGAGAGAGCTTCCAGATCGAATGGAAGAAGAGGATGCGGAGCTCGACAATTCGGCGCTCCGAGCGAGAGACGAGAGGACACACGAAGTCGGCGAAGATGGGGTGTGGGGACGGAGAGAGTGCGGCCCAGAGGCGGCGAGCGAACGGGCAGCCGACGGCCAGATGGGGAAGAGACTCAGGTGCTTCCGAAAGGCACATCACACAGGAAGCGGAGCGATTGTTGAGCTGGCTGTGTGTTGCAGACGAAAGTTGTACGCCCGGGTGGAGGGAGCCAAGGGAGAGGAGATGGGCGGTGTCTTCAGCATCCGAGTGAACCCTGCGAATCTTGCGTAAAGCCTTCCACCAAGACTTCCAGCGCTGCTCGGTGAGGAAGAAGATCTTTTGATGGCCTTCCGGGATGATCGGAGGGAAGACGAAAGCGTGACGGCGTTTTGAGGCGTCAATGAAAGAAGTCGGAGTCATCACCTCGCCATCAGGACCTCGAAAAAGCGTCGGGTTCACCGAGAGCTGGATCCCGTGCCCTGCCGGGAAGAAGAGGACGTGGTTCGCCCAGCGCTCGAGGTTCTGGCTGCTCGAGAATTCGGGGGGGTCGAGCGTTGTGACCGACGCCCAAGCTTCGAAATAGCGGGCCCAGCGTGGGGGGAGAAGACGCCTCGTTTCTCTCACCGCGTGATACCACTTTGGCGGCGGATGGCAGAAATATGCCCACCAAATCCAGATCCAAGGGCGACGGTGTTGGCTGGGGGGCGGCTTGCGCAAGGTCAAGGGGTGCGCCGGTTCGCCGCCTGGAGCCGAATGCGACGTCAAAAAGGTGCCGTATGAAACAGCCATCCAGATCGCGCAGTTGGAAGACCCACTTGGCGTGGTCGATGGCCAGACGCATGGGAAGGTCAATCAAGCCAAAACCGCCATGATCGAGGGGGGCACAGAGGCGCGACCGGGATACCATAGGGCGCCTTCGAGTTCCATCCGAGTCTCGACCGTGGATTGCGAGCATGGCGGCATCCTCGATCTCCTTGATGACACTCTTTGGGGCTGGGAGGAAACGATTGTAGAAGAGGACCTTCATGTAACAGTAGGTGTTGATGATCGAGCACCTGGCTGCGTAAGGAAGGTCGTACATCGGGATAGACCGTATACGAGCAATGGTGGACGATTTGACCTCCTCCCAACCCGCATCCTCGGCAATGTCCACCCCAACCTGGATACCGAGGTAGCGGAATTGAGAGTCGCTGAGACGCCAGGTTCCAAGGCGTGGAACGATCGGATGGTTCCTGAACGATCCGAGAGGGTAGAGGAACGATTTGGCATTACTGAGCCTTCTGGCGCTTGCCCGCTCGTACAATCCAATCGCCCGATTGAGATCGTGGAGGTCCGAGAGGTCGTGAAGCGCGCAGCATGCGTCGTCGGCGAAGAGGAGTTCGCGAATCGTTTGTAGGCCCGGACTCTCTATGCCCTTGATTCTTGAACGGATTTGACAGGCAAAACCTTCGATCGCCAGGACGAAGAGAGACGGAGCGAGAGGATCGCCTTGTCTAACACCCGATAGGACGTCGAAAGCGGCAGAGAGCCACCCATTGAGGAAGACCGAGGCGGACTGGTTGGTGTACGTCGCTCGGTACCATTGACGGGCTTTGGGACCAAGGCCAACGGCGCGGAGGACTGCATCAAGGTAAGTGTGGGATAGCCGATCGTAAGCCTTATCGAAGTCCATCACCGCTAGAAGACCCGACACAGGAGGCGAGCCCGGAATTTCTGGATCCATGAGGCACTGGACCTCGGCAATGTTCGTGCCGATCCAACGATTCGGCACTGGACCTCCGCAATGTTCGTGCCGATCCAACGATTCGGCACGAAGCCGCGCTGGGTCGGGCCGATCAGAGACTCGAGCAAGGGAGCCAGGCGCTGGTTGTGAGCTTGCGAGATGATTCGCTCATCGGCATTGATGAGTGAGATTGGGCGTTTGTTCACCAACTGGTCCCTTTCGCCACGTTTATGGATGAGGTGGATGTGGGCGACGTTCCGCGGAGAAGGCTCGGCGCTAAGGCCCTCGGTAGGTATCGAGTTGATGACGTCTCGAAGGATTGGACCCGTGACCGTCCACGTCGCACGGTAGAACTCAACGGGAAGGCCGTCAGGTCCAGGCGATGAGTTCGACTTGCACGACTCTTGAGCCTTGGTCATCTCCTCCAATGGGTACGCTCTCTCGAGCTTGTGGGAGTCCGCAGGAGAGAAGCGAGTCGAGGCGAGTCCGTCGATGATCTCCTCCAATGCGGCGTCGTCGATGGGGCGGTCCTGATAGACACTCTCAAAGTAGTCGCTGGCCGCACCAAGCATCGAATCGGGATCCGATAGGACGACATCGTTGACGGCAAGCGAAGGGATGAGGTCGGAAGCCCGCACTTTGCGAAGGCGGATGAAGATGGAAGATGGGCCAGCTAGCGAAGGGTTGATTCGAGAGCGCAGAGCCGCGCCGTAGCGCGAATGGTCCGCCCTCTCCTGCTCCGATCCTCCACGTCGCGAGTGTCCGAGCCAGAGCCTGAAGCTGGGGCAATAGGCGGTGCTTGGTGGTCGTCCACGCTGCTTTCGGGTCGTCGGGCGTCTGAAGTAGGGCTTCGTTGTAGAGAGTCTGGACAGTGGAAGACAGGTACTCGCAGGTCGCGTCGTCTTCAATCACGTGCAAACCAAGTTTGAATTTGCCCGGACCGATATCGATTGCGCCTGGAACTTGGAACCTTGCCACCACCAGGGAGTGCGTCGATTTGAGGACAGGAGCCCAAATCTTATGATCGTGGAAGAGGTCAACCCAGTCGGGTGAGACATAGATGCGGTCAAGGCGTCGGCAAGTGCCTGGCGCTGAGCGGTTCGTGGTGTGTCGTCCTTTGGGGTGATGGAGTCGATAGACGTCGGAGAGATTGTTGGCCGTGACGAGGTCGCGCATTTCCTGACCTCCATAATTCGTACCGTTTGGGTTTTCCGAATCGAGGAGTTGGGACTCAACACAGTTCCAGTCGCCCCCAATGAGGAGCGCAGGCGGCGAGGGGTCGTCGCGCATGGCTCGCCGGAGGGTGGTGCTGATGTGAGAAAGGAAGCGTTTTTTGTCCGGCTTATCGGAGGATGGGGCGTAGATTGTTACAACCCGGACTTTCGAGTCACCCACACGGAATGTTGCATCGGAGATTCGGTCCGGGAAAGAGAAGGAAGCACGAAGAAAGTTGGAAGGCGACTCGGGGTCAATAGTAACGACCGGCGAGTCGCTTTTCCAGAGTATGGCAGTATTGTTGAAAGGAGTGAAAAGAGCAGATAGCTTCGAGTCTTGGCACTCCTGAGTCCACTGGGCAACCCGTTCAGGGGGAGGTCGGCCAGTTTCGCTCAGGAGGAAGATATCGGCATTGTGAGCTCGGAGGTTGGAGAAAAGGGAGGCACGCTTACGGTCTTCATTTATCGACTGCACATTTGCAGCGACAAAGGACATGATTGGGATCTTAGTGGTGCTCATCATCTTGATCCATAGCGTCTTCCGCATCCTTGGGGGGTGCTCCTTGATCTTTGGCTCCTTCGTCGGCATCGGCGTCGGCGTCGGCGTCATCGGGTCGGGCTTTGGGCGCGGCTGAGGGCATCGGCTTGGGCGAGGAAGGCTTCGAGGTCGGCTCGGTGGCTTGGAGGGCAGCAGGAGGGGTTTCAGGGGCGTTGGCTGGGGCAAGGATCGACTTTGATCGGGTCATGATCGTCTTTGGCGTGGCCGGAGGGGGGCTCGGGGAGGGAGAGGTGGTCTCTGAGCTGGAGGACTCGGAGGACTTTTCAACCAGGGAAGCTGTTCCCTGGATGGGGGCGAGCTGGGGGGCAGCTTGCGGGGTGAAGGTAAAAGTACGGCTAATGGGAGTGCGCGGTGGGTTTTTGTTTTATATCTTTCTCTTTTTTTGTATCTGGCCTGATTAGATTTCACATATTCGGATTATCTAGCTCGATTTTTTTTGTATCTAGCCTGATTGGATTTCACGTATTCGGTTAATCTACGTAAAATCACTGTTTCTTTAAAAGGGAAGTTGGACTTTTACAAAGTCAAAGCCACTAGCTCCATGCAACCCTCACGGCGGGATGAAGATTACCCAACATGGTCCGTGCGAGGTGGTGTTCTTGTCACGCCGGCGGGTCCACTTGCTTGTTCACGCCCGACAGAAGCCTACGCGGGCATCAATGACGGTGGACACTTCGAGAGACGACATACAGTTCGTCCTCGACGAGGTGTGTATTGCCCTCCTCTTTCCTTGCCCGCTCTGCCTACCTAGTCCACTGCCAGGAGTCGATTGCCTCTCGACTTGTCCGCACGATGTCCGGGAACTTGACCGCTGATGATGCTGCATCGTTCATGGCGCAGGAGAACGCTTCGGTCGGTTCGTTACCGACGGAACAGCTGCTACACGGCTCGGACGTCGTCGATCACGAACATAGGTCCATCGAGGCATCGCACTACGATGAGGAGCTGCCCGAGCCGGTGACGTCGCGAGGAGGGAGTGGCAGGTCTCGGATCATCGTCCCGACACGTGCAGACATTGCGGCCCGGGTCTTGAACCCACGTCCTGGGCAAGGAGCATCGAGATGGCTTATCGTCGTTGCTGGACTGCTCTCATTACTCTTCATCGCTTGGGCCACGACCGCGCTTCTGACGCTCGGCACTCGGTTCGGCCACTCGGGACCCAAGATGAACGTCATCCTCATGATATCCGATGGTATGGGGCCCGCATCCGCGTCGATGGCTCGCACGTACTTGCAGCATCTATCGGATGTGACCGTGATCCCCTCGTTAAGTGCTTCGCCGTCGAACGCCCTCAACACGTCGATCTGGGCTGCGCTGGCCGCAGGGTTCACCACTTCTCGATATGGTATGACGCCGCTCGACGAGATCCTTGTCGGATCCTCTCGAACGCGATCGTCTTCATCGCTCGTCACGGACTCGGCGGCAGGTGCGACCGCTTTTGCGTGCGCGATCAAGACCTACAACGGAGCAATTGGCGTCGAGCCGAGCCAGCAGGAGCCGTGTGGCACAATCCTTGAAGCAGCCAAGCGACAAGGGTTCTCGACGGGCCTCGTCACGACCTCTCGCATCACCCATGCAACCCCGGCTTCGTTCTACGCCCACGTCGTCGACAGGGATCTCGAGAGCGAGATTGCGACGTTTTTGGTCGGAAAAGGCCCACAGGGGCAGGTCGTAGACATCGCGCTCGGAGGAGGGATGTGCTTCATGAGACCCAACTCGACCGGTGCATCTTCATGTCGAACCGATGACCAGGACATGCTGGCGGCAGCGCAAGAGAATGGCTACACGGTCTTGGATGGAATCAAGGCTTTGAGGAATTGGCACGACGAGAGCAACCACGTAGGCAGTCCCGTCCTGGGTCTGTTTGCACAAGACGTGAGTCCCAAGTTCGGCCGAGGGGTAGTAGAATGGGCAAAAGATTGACCATGCGACGACGCTTGCAGCACATGGAGTACGAAATTGATCGGCAGCAGATCGACGTGCTCGCGGATGAAGAGCCAAGCCTGAAAGAAATGTAAGCGGGCGAATGCAGGGGTCCCGAGCCAAGATCACGGTGGCCTCGCGCTGACACTCGACGATGTACTCTTCGTCGCAGGACTTCGCACGCTTTACGGTATCTCAAAAACCAGGACACCAAAGGGTTCTTTCTGATGATCGAGGGTGCACGCATCGATATGGCAGCCCACAACAATGATCCGGTGGGTCACGTCTCGGACATGCTTGCTTACCTCGAGACCGTCCAATTCGTCAAGGAGTGGGTCAAACAAGTCAACGATGACACGCCGACGTTGCTGATCTCGGTCTCGGATCACGAGACGGGTGGACTGGCCTTGGCCCGGCAGCTAGGCACGGCCTACCCCGAGGTACGAGCAGGGTGCGCTCGAGAGTGAACCACACATGTCATGAATGCTGATGGAATCGTTCGCATCACAGTACGCATGGTACCCCGATGCGCTGACGAACGCGACCCACTCGTCGTCTTATCTTGGAACTCTTTTGGCCAAGACGGCGTCCCCGAACCGGCAATTCGTGCGCGAAATGTTTGAGCAAGTCGGCGTTTCGGATGCGACCGAAGACGAAGTCGCAGCCGTGCATGCCGTCCGAGCGGATGCCTACCGCGCGAATCGACTCCTGGCGGATGCAATTAGTCGAAGGGCACAAGTCGGTTGGAGCACGGCGGGCCACTCGGGGGTCGACGTGAACCTGTACGCGTACGGCCACAACGCCAGTGGGATCGCCGGCAACCATGAGAACACCGACATAGGTGACCACATCGCCCATGTCATGGGGTTGAACCTCGAAGTCGTGACGCTTGAGCTCAAGAAGTGAGTAGCCCGATCGTGCAATTGCCTGGCTGTTGAGACGATGAAAAGCTGATTCGTTTTCCCCAATCAATCGGAACAGAAACGCCAACCGCTGGCATTCTACCTCGCTTGGTCAATCTCCCAATCGGCGGACCGAAGTTGGCCACTACCACGGCGATTTTTAAAGTCGTCGTCGTATTGCTGTATTTATGTGACCCGGACGCTTCAATGCAGTGTTTCCACTCCCTTTTAGTTCTTGTTGTAGCATCCTCCCTCCTAGTCCTTCCTAATAGTCGCTCGCAATTCGTCTCGGCTTCATTAATCATTTACATCGGTGTTTGATCCCCCCCCCCCCCGCAAGCGTCCAAAAATACAGGTCCCACAATTACATGATACGAGTATGCGATAAGCTACATGAAGACTATTCTTTAAGCACAATGAGCGCTCAAGGTTCAACTTTTGCTTCCACCGGCTCGTTCCTCCTCTCATCAGTTTCACGAGCTTTCACCTTGTCTTCCAATCGTGCGCGTCGCCTCGACCTGAAACGTTGGCCGTATTGCCACTCGACCCACAAAAGAGGGGTCACAAGGACGATCACGATTCCCGCCGTTGTGAACGCCCAACCCGAACCGATGGCTTGAATTAAAGGGTCGACAATCGCCGTTGCGGCGGCACCGACGAGGCATCGGACCAAGTTGTTCGCTGCCGTCGCGGAAGCAGACGCCAAAGGGTACAAGTCGACCAAGAGGGTCGTGATGGCGTTGAACTGAACCATCGCGGCCATCCCGACGAAGAATTGTAGAACCAGGGGAACGGCGAGAGGCCAGATCCGCTGGAGGGACCAACCATACAAGACCGAGCAGAGTACAAAGACGGCGACCGACGCGGGGAGTGACCTCAAACGCGCACGCTCGATCGGGAAGTCGGCTAGATCGTTTCGATCAACTACGACGGGAACTTTGATGCCGCTGGCACGTAACCGCTCGTCGTGAGCGCGCTTCGTCGCGGCGTAAGCTCGATTTAGGGCTGGACCGTTGACCATCGCCCCGGCAATCATCCCGCCTATAAGATTATAGGTGGTCTTAGCTAATTTTCGCATGGTCACGAGCACACGTACCCGCACGCGCGACTTACATCCGTTGGCTAGATAGCACAGCTGATCACGACGAGAAAAGTTTGGAGTCAGTTTGTGCAAGGAATTGAGCTGGGCGATAATCACAAGCAAAGATGACCCACCCCAAGGTGCGCTTCGGAGAGACCATAGTTGAGCTCGAACATGGTCGAAGTACTGGTGATGACCATGTAAAAGACGCCGTACACGATCGAGTTGAACGTGAGAAGGCACAAGACATCGACGTTGGCGATGATCTTGACCGATGCGAGAAGGTCGATATCGCGCCACGTTTTGGGTTTGGGTCGCGTCCGCGCCAAATCTTGACCAAGGGTCGACGAAGAGTCATTCGAAGCCGCCTTGCTTTTCCGCTCCTGCACCGTCGAAAGCCATGACCTGTTGATGCCACGCGCCGATATCGAACCGTTGCCGACGAGCGATCGCAAAGTCTCGGGGAGCACGACGACAAGCAAGACCAGGACAACGGCGCTGAAAACGGCCAGGAAGTAAAAAATGGCATGCCAGTCGAACGAGTTGGCGAGCAAGCCACCAATGACGGGACCGATGGCAGGCCCGATCATGGTGAAGATGTTGTAGATCGACATCCACCCACCCCGTCTAGCCGGAGGTATCAGATCACCGATCGTGCCGGAGCCGAGGGCGACGACCGACGCCGATCCCGTCGACTGAAAGCAGCGCAAGAGGAGAAGAAGCCAGTAGCGGTAGGTAAAGCTCAGGCCGATGTTGGAACAGAGATAACTGCGCTAGGCAAAATAAAGGAGGTGTGGGGCGAGGTGAGCTGACTGCCACACCCTTGGGGAGAAAACGTTGACTTTGAAAATTTCCTCGTTCTCGTTCAAACACGTGACCAGACTCACAGCGTTGTGGTAGCGATGTAGACGGGTCTTCTCCCCATGACGTCCCCTACTGCGGCCCACAAGGTAGGGCTGAGACCTTGAAAGATCATAAAGGTCGTCACGGTCAGATTGACCTTGCTGATGGAGACCTTTAGCGACGCGGCAATCGTTGGAAGCGAGGGGAAGTAGATGTTGGACGACAGCGGAGAAAAGAGACCGGCAAAGGCGACGGTGATGCAGATGAGGCGAACGACATTCTTGCTCCATATTGTGTAGTCCTCGATCGGCGCCGCGTTCGGAGGGGAGGATTTTGGATCGACTCGTCGATCGTCGTCGTCGTCGTCGTCGTCGTCGTCGTCGTCGTCGTCGATCGCTAGCTCGTTGGCCTCGACCTGCACGTCCGGCGCCACTTCCGTCGTCGTGTGGCCGTCATTGCTCGACGAGGGCGAGGGCGAATCAGGCACTGGCGTTGGCGAGGTCTTGTGGCATGACTTGACTGCATCATCCACCTGCGTACCTCTCACGGCTTTCTCCAAGTGCATGATCCGAGACGATTGACTACGATGACGCTCGTGTGACGTGCGCGACCGCAGCCCGAAAGGGTGGGGCTCGACCGAGGTCGACGACGGGTGGAATCGACGGGCAACCGGGCGGTAAGCTCAGCTCGCGTTCTTGATGCAATGGGCTTGGTCTACTGTTCGAATCAAGTGGAGCTGTCCTGAGCAGGGCCACAGTCTGATGTGGTGTACCTGTGTCCCTGATAGTGAATGGGGAAGGGGGTAGTAGTAGGTATATATGCAGTCGAGGGGTGCAAATGAGCGCACGACTTCGCACTACTTCGCCAGTCGACTAGCCCCTCCACATCCCCCCTCATCGCCCTCCACATCGCCGATCGGACTCGCCGAGGACTCGCAGGGCCTACTTCGACGGGTACGCAATTCGTTCAGGCAAGAAGACAGCAACAACTCGCGCGAGTCGGTCGAATACAGAGGGGACAAGCTGCGTATCACATCTATAGGTGCCACCACTTGTCCTATAGTACCAGTCCCGTCGGTAACTGCCCCGATGAGCATCCACCTCCACCCTTCCCATAAAACAAGAGGAAATAATGATCCCATGGCTCAGCGAGCCCCACCTCGCCGCCGGACGATCCGTTTATCCAATAATCTGCATAACTTGCTCGAACACCAAGAAGGTGACACCTGCAGAAAGAGTAGGGGTTGGCCCGCGTGAAAGATGTGAGCTCTCGCGAGCGATGATCCGAGGAGAGATAGGGGCTGACCATTGACCACGGGAGAACTGAAGGAAACGTCACATTCGAAGGGTGTAAGGTCAGCTGATTGATCTTTTTGAGAGGAATTATTGGAGCAGACTCGCCGTATCAATGTCGGGGTCAAGCCTTTGGTGAACCCTTTCAGCCCGGCGTCTTTGTAAAGCTTCTTGGCGCAGTCCCAGGATCCGCTGTACTTTTTGGCAGCTGTTGCGGCTTGCGAAGTGAAACCATCGGTCTGGATACGAGACTTGATCACGTCGATTGGGTATGTCCTGCAGGATAAGAATGAAGCGCGTCAGGGAACTATAGATGGCCAAGGTACAGGAAGTGGCGAGAACCTACGTGAACCACATTGCGTAACCAGCGGCGACACCACCCAGTGCCGCGCTAGCCATTGGCAGCTCCTTTCGTGTTAAGTTCTTCGAGCGCAGTTGGTACTCGACGAAGGCCTCGTAGCCGAGGAAGTAGGCGCCATAGCCGTGGAACTCGCGCAGCAAGGTGATGCCCTGCCCCTTGAAGATCCCTCGAATCCTGTCGACATCCCAAACGTCTCTGTGTCTCAGCGAAGATGCGTTGCATGCGTCGTTTGCTGTTCGTGCGCACCCATCAGTCCGGTAGATCTTGCTGATGGCGTCAACGGGTCCCGAGTAGAGTGCCGTCGTTTGTGTCTGCAGCCGAATACGGATGTGTTCGACCGGTGTCGAAGTGATCGAATTGCCGACTCCTGCGAACGCTCCGGCCAAATACAATTGTCCAAGGGAAAGGCTGGGGTCGACTTTGCCGACGTTTTGCGATCTTGTAGGAGAAAATCAGATCATGCGTTTGGTCAGTGCAGCACGTGAAGGCGACGTGGCCGCCTCCCGGGCAGAAGGCCAGCTGTCTGATCCTGGCGAGCCAAGGCGTGGGTGCACATGTGAATTTACGCAAAGAATCGCTTCCCGGCTTGCAGACACGCAAACTGAAGTGAGACACATACGCCGATGCCGACCAATGGCATCGTCGTGCCTGTGGACAAGTAGCGCCGGACCCAGCGCAAAAAATCAGCTCGGTTCAATATCCCGGTAGCCTGAGGTGTCTGTCGGTGCTTCTTTCACCTTTGTAGAATGCGAGGGCACCCTCATCTTTGAGGATTCGAGTAGCGCATTCCAGAGCTCCCGAGTACTGCGTGCTCGACTGCAATCGCACTTTGACGATGTCGAACTGAAAAGATATGCAAGATCCGACTTTCGTGAGCTCTCGGGAACGCGCCTCAGCCATGGTCTGGTGACGGTCTGCGCCGGGTGTGTGAACCTACAGGTTGACCCGTCATGACCTCTGATTATTAGGGAGCCCGGTGGTCAGCTCTCCTGATCGACCCAGGGCAACACGGATAATGCGGATGATGCTGCTCTGCTACGGACACTGCTGTGAGACTTACGGGCCCATCCTGCGATAGTGCCGGCAGCGAGCTCCTTGACAATCGTCCCTACTCCTGCGCTGGGGGCTACGACCTGGTCAACGATGGCTGGCTCGGCCGACATGTCCACCAGTGTATCACGGGATGAGAGTGCTCGCCGGGAAGCGGTAGGAACAGGAAACGGAGCGACCGTTACATGAACGGAGTGCGAACTTGGCTCGGCACGCGTTCGGTAGAAGGCCCGTGCGGGAGCTGCCGCATGACTCAGACAAAAAAGCTCCGAAGTCAGCAGAGGGGTTTGCTGCAGGCTGGCTCACTGACGAGCTCCCACCTACCTCTGCCTCTGTCCACCTCACCTCACATTTGGGCTCGACAGCGAACGTACCCACGCTCCACCTGAAAGACATCTACGAGGTAAGCTAGCAACCGCTCGATCGAACGCCAACACGCTCGTCGTCCACGAGGTCGCGTGCAGGCCCCCTCGACTCGCTGCACAGTACTCCTTGGTGCGACCACCCACCGCGTCTCGAACGACGCAGCCGCCGTCCCCGAACCGCGTCGAACATATCACGATCACCTCCCTAGATGGTGTGCTGGAAGATGAAGCAGTTTGCTATTCTTTCCCTTGAGCACAACCACCTCTTGGCTCGACGGTCACGAAGCTTGCGCGCCGTTTTGCGTGCGATTCAATCACTCGGATACCCGACCCCGACTCGACAGGCTCAGCAACTCTTGCGTGATATAGACTCGTCATAGTACACCGACATCTCATCATGTTTTATATTCTGTTTCCTCTTTGACTTTCGCAGGCTGCGCAGTTACAGTTGAGCCTCAAGAAGAACGCTACGTCCGACTTGATTCCGCACGTCGCTCGCCCACCATGGCAGACCCGGCCAACACGACCGATGATCTCTTTGCCGGCATGAAGAAGAAGAAAAAGTCCAGCAAGAAGGTCAACTTTGACGAGCTCGAACTCGATGCCCCCACCACCTCGGCTGCACCCGCCGAGGAGCCCGCTGCCGACGCCGCCGCCGCCGTCGACGAACCGACACCGGCCCCTGCTGCCGACGCCGCCGACGCGGGCGAGCTCGACTTTTCGGATCTCAAGAAGAAGAAGAAGAAGAAGTCGGTGCGCATCGCCTCGGACGACGAGGATGACGCCGCTGCTTCGGCCCCGGCGGCTCGCAAGGTCGACGCGCTCGGCAATGAGATCGTGGAGGAACCCAGCGCTGAGGAAGCAGCCGCCACGTCTTCGTCGGCCGTCTCTGATGGTGACGGGATGGACGAGTTTGCCGACCTGAAAAAGAAGAAGAAGAAGGGCACCAAGAAGGCCAACTTTGATCTCGAGGCGTTCGAGAAGGAGCTGGCCGAGACCGAGGCCGCCGAGGAAGTCGCAGCGGCACCCAAAAAATCGATCCTCAAGGACTCGAGCAAGACGTCGACGCCGTTGGGAAGCGATGGCGAAGAGATGGACGGCGACGACGACGACGACGAGCCCGTACCGGAAGGCGACGACCCGTTCGGCGCCGGGGAGGGAGGCGACGATGCGCCCCAGTCCAAAGCTGAGGCCGCTGCTGTCGCAAAGGCATGGCTCAAGGAAGACCGTGACTACACCTACACTGAGGTGAGTGCCGCCTGTCTGTGGACTTGGAGTCCTTTGCTACGTGCATTGACTGGTCTTGTGTGCCCCGTTCGCTTCACCGTCACCGCCAGCTCCTCGGTCGATTCTACCAACTGCTGTACGCCTCGCATCCTTCCCTGTCGGGAGCGGCGGGCAAGAAAAAATACACGATCCCGCCGCCGCAACTGTTCCGAGAAGGCAATAAGCGATCGATCTTCGCCAACGTCGCCGACATTTGCAAGCGTATGCACCGTCAGCCCGAGCACGTGATCCAGTTCCTGTTTGCCGAATTGGGTACGAACGGTTCGGTCGATGGTGCGGGGCGATTGGTCATCAAGGGTCGTTTCCAGCAAAGTAAGTGTTCTGCATCCAACGGGAGCCAGTCGCAAATGTGATCAATCGCACTCATCCCTTGGTCTGCATACAGAGCAAATCGAGAACGTCCTGCGTCGGTACATCCTCGAATACGTGACGTGCAAGACATGCAAGTCGCCCGACACGGTCTTAACCAAACGCGAACGACTCTTTTTCATCAAGTGCGAGTCGTGCAACTCGGAACGATCGGTGCAGTCCATCAAGACGGGTTTCGTCGCGCAGACCGGAAAGCAGCGACGAGCGATGCGAGCAGCTGCCTGAAAAGGGCGCCCACCCAGTTGTTTCCTTTCGTTATACGGGTCATCCACTCTTTTTTTTGTTTTTCTTTTTTTTTGCGTACACTGTGGGAAAGTTTTGGAATAAAATTGCTTTTGCGCGCACAGTCGGCCACGGACACTGGAGGACACTGGAGGACACTGGAGCTTCTTGATGCGAGTTTCGGCGAGTCTCGAGATCACCGGAACAGGTGGTCCGCTCCCTGCCCTCTCTCTGTCACGTCACCACCGCACTTTGAACACGTTCCGCAGTGCTTCGCGGGAGTGTGGTCACTCGCCCAGGGGGTCTTGCTCTGCCGTGGTATACCATGCTGGGACATGGGCATCGTTCGCTGTGGACGGCTGGGCTCTGCAGCTGGTCGCCGTCACAACAGGCGGGGTTCCCAGGGATCTCCACTTTGATCGCGGTCCGGTTCACCTCCAACTTCAGCTCGTCCCCGAGATCTCCTGTGATGGCCCAACTCAGACTCAATCATCCTCCCATAAGACACTACATTCGAGATCGGGCCCGCTCGCTGCCTTCGCCGCTACTTTCGTCGGGCCTGGCCCAATGCATACACTCAGCCCGTGGTTCGGTCTCGGGGGTGCAGCTCAGCTTGCAACGACGGGCGTTCCGTTCGACTCGACCACGCCACGATGTACTCTTTGTCTCTGTGCCTGCTTTCAAAGCGTCAGTCGCTCATATTCATGTCTCCTCCGTCTGGGGGAGCTCGCTGACTCCAGGCGATAAGCTGCTGTCGGTTCCCCCCGACAGTGCCTTGTTGACGGTCGTGCGAGTGTCGCTCATCTTTCTACCCGTCGCGTGGCGCTGGGGGATGTTCAAGCGATTCCCTAAAGGTGCATGGAGGCTAGGGGGGGTCAGTACCAGACGTCTCTTATGGGTTCAACAGTTTCCGAGGTCGGGGCCGAGCTCACACGCACGCTCGACGGTTTGTTCACCTCTCGTTCCCCACTCTGTAGATCCCATTAGTCGCCACATGTCTCGTCCTCGCAGTGGGGTTGAATTAAAGTGACAAGACGGCGAGATGGAGATTGCTCTTGATGAGCGAGAGGGAAGAACTGGCCTGGTCCAATACTCGGTGCGTGAAAATCTTGCCCGGGCTCGGAGCAGCCCCCACCTCACTCCATGAGGTGCTGACCCACTCTCCATCATCATCTTTCTGTAGTTTCGAGGAAACCATCGCCAACGACCAATGCGTGCTCATGCCCCCAGAAGACCCGCGCGTCGAGCCTGTTCGAAAAGTGATCGAACGCCTCGTTCAAACACTCAACGACGGCGCGCCTCTGTCGTTTGCGCAATACCTCCAAGAGGAGATGGTGTCCAAAGTCGGCAGCAACGACTCGAAAAGGTCAAAGATCGTGCCGAGTGCGAGGATAGAAGTGGCGAACATGCCGTGGATGCCTGAGGTAGGCCGTCCCGAAACACAGGGGGTTCACAGACTGCTAAAAAAGCTGTACAATTTGTTAGACCTCGAACCCGGAGAAGAAGATGAAGGGGACGTGGGACTTGTACTGCAGTGAGTTCTGACTTGCAGACAGATCACAAGCCAACTATGCTGACGATGGTTTTGCCTATAGTCGACTTGCCCAAGATCAACGCCTTCGTCCTGTCATCCAAAGACTTCTTTGTGTACAGCGGGCTGCTATCGCTGGTCGAGGACGACGAGAACTTGCTCGCGGCGGTACGTACACGACGTTGAGCTACATACCTCGAGATACTTACTGAACGGTTGTGCTACTACACAGGTTCTTGCACACGAATGCATTCATTTGAACGAGCGGCATTCGGTCGAGGAACTCGGCTTTCTCGCACTTTCGTGAGTCACCGGCAGCAAAAGCCTCAGGCGAAGAAGCCGGAGCCATAGGGAGCTGACTCGAGCCACCCTGCGCAGCGGGGTCGTCTTTGATGTCTTGCGCGGTACGGCATGGGCCCTGACACTCTCCTTTCCCATGGTCGGCGACGCCCTCTCTGCCTTTTTCACCTTTGTCGATCGCAAGGTCGGCCAACGCGCCTATTCGCGCAAGCTCGAAACCGAAGCCGACGAGCTCGGACTCGAACTGATGGCCCGCGCGGGCTTTGATCCTCGCGCATCCATCACACTGTGGGAGATCCTGAACGAGGTTGAACAAGATGTCCAGGAACGAGGCGAGCATGGGAAGATCGTCGATCATATCGCTCTGCTTCGGACGCATCCCAGTGGGGAACAGAGGCTCGACAACTTGAAGAAGCATTTGCCGGCCGCGATCGAGTTGTACGAGCATACGTTGAGGGAGAAGGAAGGGCAGCTCGCGGCGCAGCAGAGGATGAGGGAACAAGAGGTTGAGCACCATAGGATACAGCAAGAGGAGGACGAGCAAAGGCGAGCCGCGGCGGCCGCCGCTCGGAAAGCGACGGAGCGTGCTAGGGAAGCGCAGCAGAAGCAGCAGGCGTAGTGGACGCAGGGGCTCGAGGACGCAGGGCTTATCATATCGACACGAGGGATAAAGGCTGTATGTGTGTCTTTACAATATGTGTAGTGCAACCTGTTGTAGCAACTAAGAACCGGCAACCGAGAACCGAAAATCGCCTAGCGCTTACGACCGACTGGTCCAGATCATCTTGCCCTTGGCGTCGAGCAGTTCGAGCGCCGGTCCATGGGGATCACCGTAGCCTCGAAGTACCATCTTGTCAGCGTTCGTCCCAGACGCCCAAGGGACCGTCACTTGCTCGCCTCGCTTCGCATCTACAAAAAGAGTGGTGTGCACCAGGATGAGTGGTACGTTCTGGGACATTCGCGCTCGCGATAAACTTACAAATGACGAGATTGCCGTCGTACTGGAACCCGACCCAGCACATGTCGACGCAGCCCTCGACCGGGTGCTGAGGAGCGATCCAGTGGATGTACTCCGGTTCAGGATGGGAAGGCGAAGAGGAAGAGTGCAGCGTGAGCTGAGCGGTGACGGGGTTGAGGAACAAGAAGAGGGGCTTGACGGGACCATCGGGCCTTGTCAACGTGGAATCGGGACGAGGTGGGATCGCAGGGGGCCCCGATGGGTACGCGTTCGAGTGAGAGTGACTCGCTTGTACGAGATCGGAAGCGAGGTCCTTGACGAACGCCCGGAAGGGATGATGGTCGTGTGCGTGCGACTGGTCCGGACGGGGCGGGATCGCCGGCGGCGCCGCGCACATACCAGCATCTTGACCCGAGGCATCGGCTGCGGAAGGCTGCGTGCCGCGGAGGTGAGGTGGAGCGACCGCGATCCATTTACCGTCCTGCATGGACCAGTTCTCCGCCGTTAGGTGCTCGTACGACGTCGAAAATAAGACGTTCTCGTCCTTGGTTCGCACCTGGAGGAAGGGCTGCTTGCCTCGGAGCAAGAACGAGGGATGGCCGGCCCACTTGTTGGGATTGGGTACGTACGGATCCGCGGGTGTTTCAGGGGGCGGTTTGGTCTTGAGCGGCGGCAACGAGGCGAGCCGGTCGAGGTGCGACTTGAGGTATGAAGCAGGATTCCAGACGACATCACCATTCCCTCCCTCGGCTCGAACAGAAAGGACGCCCTCGAGGTCGAATGAAAGGACCGGGTCGTGGTGAGGCGAGGAAGGCGCTCCGCTGCTCCAGAGGACCGCTCCCTGTCCGACGGTACCTTCGTGTTCATGGCCCACTTGCACTTTTCTCACCACGAGCTCACCCCCGGGTTGGACCTCCAATCGCCCCCCCTTGACGACGATACCGCCTTCGCCCATCTGGCTGACCCCTTTCGAGTCGAGTCGGACTTGCCCCCCCTCGAACTTGTAAAACTCGCTCGCGCCGTCCTCGATCCCGATGAGGTACACCGCCTCGCCATGGAGGAACCCGTCCTGGAGGTCGCTATTGATCGTCCTCTGGCGATCCTCCCACTGCACGAGAAAAGGGCAAGGAGGGGCGTTTCCCGACGCCTTGGCGACGTCGCCGACGAATTTGGTGTCGGGCAAGACGACGTTGCCAAGCACGGTCCAATCCTTGGTCCCCGAGAGCGCGACGCCGTACCCCATCCTCCCCGGCCCAAAATAGTTGTTTTGGACGTAGCCGCCATAGTTGATCTGGTGGAACGTCTGCCACGGCGACCAGCACGTCGGACCGCATCCGATTGCGAGGCGGATGTAGGCCCCCTCGGTGCGGATCGTGTTGCCGACGACGCGCGTGTTGGAAAAGTCACGGTTGTAGGGAAAGTCGTCGACCCTGTACATAGGGGAAGTAGAAACAAGGGTCAGGGACGACTGCGACGGCATGCGTATCACCCCGAGCGACGTACATGTTGATGGCACCGAGAAGATCACGCGTACGCGCGATGATGGTGTTGTCCGAGGTGATCGATCCAGGAGCGCAAAAGACGACGATCGCTCCATCCGTCGCGTCGATCTGTTGCGAGGGCACAAGGGAATCAAAGGATAAGCTTTTGCATGATTAGACCAGGTGAGCCGCAGTAGTACGCACAATTGTGTTTCCCGACTGAGAATAGCGAGGGTCGTAATGATGAGTGCTTCTTGATTAATCATCATCATCATCATCACCCTCATGGTCCGTTCAACTCACAATGACGGAATCTTTGCCGGCGACGCTCAACCCATCTGCCCAGGGGCCCGCGGGAGCTGCGATTTCACAAGGACCGATTGGTTGGTAATGCGCTTGGATGCGGTTGGGGTGAATATATTCTCACCTTCCTGGCCGCATGGGCCCACAATGTTGTTGAGCAGCTTGGCACGTAGCGCCCAATCGCAAAGGTGGACCTAGTAACCGGAGAAGAAAAGGGGGTCAGTCACGCAAGACAAAAGCCATGTGCTTGCTCTAAAGACCCACCGCGGTCCATCCACGGGGATCCTCGAGGCGACAACCTTGCCAGTGATTCATGGGAAAAGTCAGTGGCAAACTCTGGGCCAATTAGCTCAGCGCTGACTGACCTTCGACGACCGAATCGTGACTGTCGGGACCCCCCATCCACACCATTGCCCCACCCCCTTCGATCCATCCGAGTCGGCCCTCCTTTTTCCACATTTCCTTTTCTTCATCAGTGGGAACACCCCTCCCCCATCCTCGACACCCGCGAATGTGGACGCGCTTCAAGCTCGTCTCGGCCTTGTTGTACATGTTGATCGCCCCGGCCTCCTTTTCGCTGCGAGTTTCGAGCACGGCCTGTTGGCCCGTTTGGAACTCTGGGTAGCCCAATGTCGCCAGCGTCGTTCGGGGGTGGGTGAAGTCGATCGTCGAGTAGAGCGGATACGTCGTCGCCGACAGCAGCAGGATCGTCGTTCCGGGCCCGGACTCGCGAAACAGCGCCGTCAGGGCGAGGCCATTGTCATGGCCATCCCCCAGTCCGGGGTTCGCCAAGGGGTGGAAGATGTGCGTAGGGGCCATTTTGCACTTTGTCTGCGTCTTTTTCGCCGCAAGGGTCGAGTATAGGGCGTAGGGGTGCAACAGAGGTCGGGTCGTCGGCGTCGGCTTTGTCAAAACTCGGAGGAGGCTGGTTGCTGCGAGGACGCCGGATTCGGAGTTGGCACTGGTGGTGCTGGCGGTCGCGAGTCGGGAGGCGAGGCACGTCAGTCGAAGCAGGTACGAGGTCGTGTTGACGAGTCCAAACGAACTCGATGGAGTGAAGAGCAACAGGTCGGCCAATCACTCGCTGGAGGGCAGGCCGAAGGTAGGGGGGGATGGGGTGGACTCAGCGAGAGAACAATCGTCATTTGCGATCGAGGTGGGCGGGGTGGGGCGCCTCGCGCGCGCGTGTGTGTATATCGAGGCGTTCGATCGATTTGCGAATGGAGTATTACTCCCGGCGAATCGTCGTTTTCGGACTCGAGAAAGGAAAATTTTGACAATCCATGGCTTCAGCTAGGGTCCACCGGAACCCACTTGTGCAGAGATTTTTAAGGAAAAAAGGTCGGCATTGACGATTGACGAGAAAAAGAATTGGGTGCTCGCGCAAGTATTCCACTCGCCACAAAAAGGGACATGTGGTTCATTCGACGCGAAACATGGTTCAGAACTCCGCGGGCAACAACACTCACAGAAGGAAACCTCGTCAGAAGTCCTGCAGGCTGAGGTAGGGGGCAGCCCCTAAACCTATAAGGCCCGCTCCTCGTCCTGGGCCGCCGGATGCAAAAGAAGACTTCCCGTACAAGGGTTACAACCCAACAGAGGCATATGCTTAGGTGTTACTGTTCAGAGGCCAGTGGCGGCCCAATGCAATTTCATCCCGACAGTGCACCATATAGAAAGGCCAGCGCTGCAGCCGAGTCACGAATGAGAATGAGAATTTTAAGCGCGCCGCCGAACCTAGTATCACATAATAATATCAAGGAACAAAATCTAGTCAGAGTAGAACTCGTCAGACTCTTGACCATTAACTCTGACACGCTGGTCGTTCGCACGGCCGGGCTCGCGTGAGCGATCCAATGCCACCGTTGGGTCCATCGTTGTCATTGTCCCTGGGGAGGGGGTGGCGATTCTGTTGATCGGAGCGAGCAAAGCGGAAGGCTGAGCGCTGAGCCCGCCCTGCAGCGGGTGCTCGAGCAGGGCCGTTGTAGAAAGGCACGGCTGGGCGCGGTCATTGCCCCCAAGACTTGGCGACGAGCTTTCGGCCGGGGCATGGCGAGGGTTTCCCCTTGAAAAGAGTCACTAAGTTGCTGAAGGTGGGAAAAAAAAGAGAGAAAAAAAATTTTGAGGAAATGGCGCCCCAATGTTTACAGCGTCTGCACTGATATTGTCTTCAAGCCCCCAAAGCTGCTGTCGAGGTATCCACAATACGTCACGTGACCGGAGCACTGGCTAACGACGTCAGCGGCCTCGCCTGGGCTCCCACCCGTCTCTGTAGAATGAGAACGAGTTTTTGAGTTCCAGCTGGTTTCTATAAGAGAGACGATTCTTCATACGATGCAACAGATAGACCGTGGGGCGCATTCTGTTTCACGTCATGTTGTAGCGTGGAGAGCGCAGCCTTACGACTGAGTCGGACAAACCACCCACTTTATCGGTCTCCATGGCGGGCGAGCTGGGCTCGGGTCAGTTCTAGGACCGCATGAAGCCATGTCATCCCGCTTTGTGGCTCTGAAACTTTTAAACATTGCTGTGTCATCAAAGTTTTCCGGTCAGAAGCGAAATTCTGGAACTCCTCAGCCGTAGCTCGCCTCCACAGTGACGATGCCCCTAACGCGACCGAATTGCGAGTAACACCCCACGGGGTTATGGAGCAGGTCAATGGATAGACTGAACATGCTTCGGACTTGTGGTGTTAAGTGTTGAGGTCACATATTCCAGCTATTCTTGATGTGGAGTTGGGCCTCAGGTCTCGGAATGGGTCCCCTTGTTGGGGGCTTGATTTGGAATCCGGTGGGGATGGGCGATCGAAAGGAGGTGGATCTCCTCGCCGGCTTTCGGACTTTCCCGTCCGCCGGCTGCCGTGAAGGAGCTTTGCATGATAAGAAGACGCCATGACTGAAGCTCGGAATTGCGTGGAGGCGATCCACAACAGGCCGACAGGATGACAAGAGCATTTGGATCTGGATCTGGTTTGGTTAATCGAAGGAAAAACCTCGATCGAGGCATTCGAGCAAGCAGGGTCAAGAAGTGAAAGGCTGCTCGGGGTGAGCGCGCACGCGCTGGGTGCTCTGCTCTCCGAGATGGCCGTCTCGCTCTCGCTTCGACGTTGCCTTTCAAGACCCGCTCATCCTATCTCAGCTCACCTACCCCGTTCCCACTGGCACACACACCTCATTCCAGCATCCTTAACCACTTTGTTCGCTGTGAAGCCCAGTCCAATCCACTCGGCATCACACTCTGCTCCCCTCGACTCCTGAGCTGTCGCCATGACAACGTCGGAGGCGGGCGCAGCGCTCGGGCCTGCTCATCCCATTCGATCAACTCCGAGCGCCCACCACATACCAGATCAGCCTCGTCAATCTAGCCCCGATGGGGACGCTCCTCAGCTCGCCTTGCTCTCTGCAACTGCCGTGTCCGATCGTGTCACCGCCACGATCGCCGCTGCTCAAGCCAAGCTGGCCACGTCAAAGCTCACGCCCGTCGAACGCCTCCTTCAAGGCGCCAAAGAGCGCGACATGGCCAGGGGATCGTCGATTGCCGAGGTTTCCTCCGGCCTTGAAGGCAAGCGATCCCTGCGAGAGTTGGGACCAACGACGATGAAGCAGCTCGATATGGTCGCCAAACTTTTCGAGGTGTATGGCACGCGACAATTCGAGAACAAATTTCCTATGTATGATCCAAGCGTGGAGGGTCGCCCCTGCCAAACACTCAGTGATGGTAAGTCCGATCACATACCCAACAAAGCTGGTTCATACTCTCAGTTAAGCGGCATGCTTTGCGTGTAGGTCAATGGAAGCCCTTCGTGAAGGACATGGCAAAGGCCACACGAGCGAGGCGCCCCGACACCCAGGTCTCGCTGCGCACGGTTCATCGCCTATGGAGCAATTGTCTCGCTTGGGTGAGTAAAGCCTCTTAACTCTCAGTACAAATCATTCTATCCCTTCGTGGTGCTGACACCTTTTTTATCGGCCACAGTATCGGCGCCTTCAGCCGGAGGAGCTTTGGCCAAACGTCAAGGATATGTGGGCGGTAAGCGCCGGCGCCAGCGGACACCTCGCTACTTCGCGATAGCCGCTGACCAGGGCATCGTGTTCCAGTACATCGACGTGGACCTCAGGAAAGAACCGAATCTCGCGACGAGGCCACCTCGCGAGAAGCAACGCTTCTCCAGGCAAAATTTCCTCGATCTCGTCCCCATGTACTATGCTCCCGAGATGCAAGCTCGCTGCACCGAAGAGGTGAGTCGAGCCTCGATCTGTACTCCATCCTCACGAAGCTAACGTCTTACTGACGGTACATATCACAGATTAATCAGCTTGTGGCCCATTTTTCATGACAGCGTACACAGCGTCCAGGCCCCGCGAGATGGGGGTGAGCGGAGGGTACGAGGCACTCAACATGGCTCTGACATGGAAGGTGCGCAGCAGCCGGGAGTTACGAAATGTTCAGGCGCTTCGGGCTAACCCACGGCATGGGGGTCATTTTCTCGCGTGCTTGTTTGCCCCAAGTTTGTCACGTTCTTCGTGGTCAAGGACCTGGAAGGAAACATCACGTTGGCCGTGGAAGTGACCAAAACCTGCTGAAGGATCATCGTGGGTCCGAGATCTTGTGAGTTCCTAGCTTCAGACTCGACTAGGGTGCGAGTAATTGTCACCGCGTCGGAGGAGACGCTAACCTCCACCTCTCCACTCGTCCCGTCTGTGCAGCAAGTGCAACAGCCTCTATGGGCTTCGAGCAAGCGACAACGTCTCTAGTTTCGTTTACGATCCAACTCTACCACTGTTCGCCCTCGCTCTTATGGACCAAGTGTTCGACCACCACGGCATCGACGCCGAATCAGTGTTTGTGATCAACGACGACAAATTGCCGCGGGTCACTTGCGAGGAAATTCCGATGCGGACTCATATCATTGGGGACCTCGCTGTTCTCCGAACATTCGCCGAGACCCCGAAAGCAAGAGCTGGGGACGACACGGAACCGACGCTCTTCCCTATAGTTCCACACTGCGATTCCTGAAGAAGGCGGCGCGCCTCGTTGGGTTCATCGATGATGTCCCGTTCCTCTCCGGGTTCTAACCCTAACGCAACGTGTTGTGAGTGCTCAAACGAACGTGATATGGTCTATCAAAAAAAGAGGATCTCTGAAACTGTCCTTTGAATCTTGCTCCCAAAAAAAAAAGCGGACGACTCGACCCTACTCCTCTGGGACCTCTCCTCATCCCCTTCTCCCAACCCCTCCTCCTCGACACGTTCTTCCTCCACCAATTCGAGCTCGACTGGTTCAGGTCCTAAGATGATCACGACGCCTTCGTTGAGTTATTCCGCAACGGGGGAGATCAACGCCGTTGCGTGGGGTGGGGGAGGGGAATGGGTTGCCGCTGGGTGCGGTAAGACGGTTAGGTGTTTAAAGGTTTGAATGTTGGTGGGGGGCGTGTGCGGGCGGCGGGGGAGGTTGGTGTGTGTGTTCGTGTGTGCATGTGTATTTAGTTGCATTGGGGATGGGAAGAAGAAGAAGTTTTTTTATGTGTTTTGTGCTTGTGCTTTTTGTGCTTTTTTTGGGAGAGTCTGAGAGGAGAGCTGGAGAGAGGAACTATGTTTGGTTCTTTGCTCGTGTCGCACTGCCTGGATTGGACATTCTGTTCTACGTGTAGTCTCTGGGGTGCCTATTAAACTTGAATAAGTCGTTGGCTACCTGCTGATTAACTCAATATATTATTGATGCTCAAGGTCGTAGCTTGAGAATGTCTTTCCAGCATATAGTAGAACTTAAATTGGGCTAGTAAGGTGCTAGAGAATTACAGGGTGTGTCTAATACACTCTTATATGATTAGCAAAATCAACTTTGCCTCTTCCTTTCTTTTTAGATAAAGGGGATGAATATAATAAGGGGTAAGATTACTTTGATGGAATTACTTTAAAACGTTTAAAAATAATTTACCTGTTTTATAAGAAGTCCGCAATCTATCGAAGGTCATTTTAGCTACACGGAGTCACTGGTTTTGGAGTCGAGTGTATGCAAAAATATTGCGACCAAAGCACCGGTCATGTAAGCGTTGCATTTCGGCAGGTTTGACGCTATCGATTCCATGGTGGAACGCTCGAAACCATAATTCAACGTTGCTAACGCAAAGCGCCCACCACTGCTAAAAGCTCCTGCTCATGCGTTGTATAGTTGACCTCCGCGCTGATATATTGTTGAGACCCCAGTACGCAACCGGATGCGCTTTCCGCCAATCTTGTCCCTGAAGCAAAACAGCGCCTATCTCAACATTGTTGGCGTCGGTCATCACCCATAGCGGACCAGCGGTTCCGCCGAGTCCGTGTGGTCGATCGGTTTGAGGCATGATGGCAGCGAGGTGATGGCAATGGCTTTGATTGCCTTGAAGTGACGCTCTTGTTCAACGCCACACATGAGTCGGACATTCGCGTTCTTCAAGGTTAAATTCGACGGAGGTTTTGTATGTTGAGCGAGGCCGTTGATGAACTTGCGCAGACATTGGACCCAAGAATGCCCGGAGCTCGGTGACAGTCGATAGTCCGAGGACGCGGCCACTCCACGATGGCCGGATTGCCGCGGGGTCGAAGGCCCGATCTCAAGGGGTGGCGCCTTACATTCGTTGAGCTTATGGGGAGCCGGAAATTGGGGGCAATATGATGAACAAGCTACATAAAGAAAACTCATTGGCTACGAGTGGTACTGTTTAGCTCTGTCCGAGATGGCTCGGCTGGCTGAGCTGAGCAGGCCGGGAGTCAGGGACTATAGACAGGAGAGGAAGACTCATGGCGGGCCAATCGGGTCACGAGACTCAGGGGTCTCACTCTCCTCCTCGTTTTCGCGTTTCAGGAGGCCGAGGTTTATCAACGGTGGCGACGCCAAGGTTACCGATCGGACACCCCGCGCACTCGAAATCGCATTTCACGAGCAAGTATTTCGATCTGTTTTCGACATCACCTCGACTTTGGGGCTGGCAAAGCTTGCAAAAGGCGTCATGATTGGTAGAAGTCCCTTCATTCTTTCTACAGGCCAAGTTGGAGAAGTTAAACAAAACGTGACTTACCTCGTGCCCCGTGTGTAATGACAAGGCAGAACTGGACGACCTCTACCAGTTCGGGTGGTTGCACCGGGACGTCACACCCAAATCAATCGGTATTGAGGAGAGTGGAGATGGATATATCGTCGACTTCAACCTCGCTTTATTTCTCAACAGCCCCTATTCCGAATCTGCACGACTGATACGCTTCGTACGTACTACATCGAGGTCTTTACTCGCCTCTTACGCAACGCCCTACCTAGGTGCTGACACCACCCTGAACGAGTCCGCAGGGCACCATCCCTTTCATGGCACCGACACTTCTGGACCTAGCACTGGTCCCCAAGCCACACAGCTGGTGGCACGATGTGACCTGCCTAGTCTATGTGGTACTGTTGGTGGAGTAATAGCGGCATGTCCGCGGAGACGGCTCCCTCCACGGGCGACACGGACGCCACGGCGTTCTGGAAACAGTTCTATCTACATAATCCGCACGAACGGAATAAGTTGCTAGGACCATACGGGAGATCGTGGCCGGGCCTGTCGGAGTTGTTCGACATTCAAGAGTGTGTTAGGGGTTGAACTTGGCGCTAACGACACCTGTTGGAGGTATCGTAGAAGATGTCCTCGAGGCGCGATCGGCGAGTGGCGAGCTCAGTCACGCCTGCTTGATCCAACGATTGGAACTATTCATCAAAAGACTTGAAGGGGAAAAGTGAATGCCTTCTGTTACCAACGTTGCGCTTGGATGGAGTTGGTACCTGCAGATGCTTGCTACTTGGCAATACAATTGATTTACACTTTGCTTGGCAGTATCTGTTGAGTTGACACTTGAGGAGAACACTCTGCAGGCTACATGAGCGCGAGCGCGCGCGGGCTTTCTCTTAGCTTCCTTCTGATTCGAGCGTTTTAACGTATTGAACTACCCCGAATCAGGTCAGTAGTATTCAAGGTATCATTGCAATAGTTAACCCGAGCGTTCTATCGTATTGAACTACCTCGAATCAGACGCCGAGATTCTAGAGAAGGTCCAGTACTCGGCAAGGAGGACCGGACTCGAATCGTTCACAAAGCCTTGAGGCAAACACCCGTGCGGGCGGTCACCGAGCTTACTGCGACCCAGCTCGAAGCGATTGAGCGTGACCCCGAGATCGCCGCCAAAAAACAAACCATTGCAGTTCTCGATTAAGCTATTCGTAATTCCGCCTTCAAGGTCCTGGCCGTCGAAAATTCGCGGGCGTTGCTCGCCAACGAACTGACGGCGAAGCGATCACAGCTTCGTGAGCTCAAGCTGAGGGAGGTCAACGAAAGCAATCGGGTGCGGGCTCAATACTCCGTTTTTGATCGAGAGTATCAAGAGACGGACGCCTCTGAAAATGATGACGACCACCAATACGATGCGGACGACGCCTCGAGAGATGACTCCGAGGACGAGGACGATGACGACGACGAACTTGTAAATGCGATTGACGCATCCGCGCGCGCGCGTGCATACGTCCACGAGAACGTCTTTCGAGCATCTTCCCCGCGACAAGCGAAGCCGGCCTTTCCTCATCGGTGCTCCGCCAGGCCCTGTTCTCCGATTCAAGCTCGACTTCCCCCGCCGACGTTGTCCAGCTGATGCTCGAGCCCGACGCACTTTGATCGGCGTGTACGTCCATAATCCAAGTCGGTGTTCTGGACGTGAAGGACGTGTCGCCTCTTGTTGACGTATTCTTGTTTGCTTTCCCCCGATCATGCAGACGGCTTTGCCTCCGGGCTCACGAGTTGCCCCGTCGTGGGATGCGAAGACTCGGCTTCGATCGCGAACCAGTGCGCCTCAAACATCAAGCAGCACGTGATTGCGTGCCTCGCTAAGGCGCTTGGCAGGAGTTACTCGAGTGCGCTTGCTCGTGAACACCTTCAGGAAACTCGCAAGAGGACGATGGAGGGAATTCGGACTGCCCATGGGTGGGGTGCAAGAGTAAGAAACATTCACGTTCCTCCAACTTTGCGTTCACGTGTACAACCACTACCACGCGACCCGTACGTCTTGTACTCGAGGAGAGTGCCCGATCAGCGGTTGCACAGACAAGTGAGTTATTGTAATTTTCTTCTTTACACCTTTATCTTTGTTCGTCTTCGCGCCAGTGCAGTATAGTCATGAGCACTTCACTGCCGCTTTGGATCGTGCATTTACGAACGATGCTCTGACTCGTCTACGTCACGCCGGCAGGCTGCCCTCTCGCGACGCCCTCAAAGTTCACATCGAGCGGGTGCACGCCATTCTTCTCAGCTCGGAGCAGAGTGAAGCCGAGCTAGCGTCGACCCACGTCCGGTTCTGTTATACGTGTCAAAGCTGGTGCGTCCAACTATGCACTGTGCTCGAGAGCGACAAGACATCCAGCGCACTGACTGCGCGTTCAACTCACGATGGCACAGGCCGATCGGGACTTCAGAAATGGACAGTCACTTCCACCTCCACATCGACACGCTGGTTGATTCCCTCCACGAGAACGAGCGCCACTTTGTCAAAGAAAGCAAAGATGTTTGTCCAGCCTGCCTCGTTGACGAGGAAAGGCCACTGGAATCTCGGTTGCGGCAGTAGATGCACCACCTCACACTCCATCTCGGACCGCGACATCTCTGATCCTTTGTTCTTAATGCGACGCAGGCACCACAAGCTGTACATTCACGTTTCTGAGCTACACGTTAGGCCAGCGGTGGAAGGATACCCTGGGCACGACCTTGCTGTGCTTCCGGGCGAGCAGCCAGCCGCGACCCCATTCGCATACGTCGAGGCGTGGATCGATCGCTTAGGCGTACCAATCTGCGACTACACGGGCCATCGACAGACGATGACTCACCTACGACCGTCGGAGGATCTAAGCAATCTGCTGTACCGCGTCAAAGATGAGCAAAAGAGGATCAAGGCAGAGGAGAAGAAGAAAGCCGCTGGGGAGGAAGAAAGTAGCAATGAGGAACCAAAGAAGAAGAAACAGAAGGTCAAGAAGGCCACCAAGAACTCGTGACATTGCACAAGCCTACCACTCCAAACGGCTTTTGGTTTGCTTGTCTTCCAGCGGCATGGTAGCATAAAGACACAAGAAACAACAAGCAAAGATCCTTTTTCGCGCGTGATCTGTTCCCTCTCATCTTTCTCGTGTGGTGCAGCATTCTTTTGACCAGTAGCTTCCTATCCCTTGTAATCCACAACATTGACGCTCTCTTCATCTGAACCGGTTTCGTACCTACAAAGATGCATAGTATATGACTACAGCACTGCAGCACAGCACATGAACCCGCAGAGAATTCGCTAAGTCGGTCCTCGGGTCGCAGCGACAGGCAGATTGGCAATGCCCACCCCATCCATTGCGAAGTAATTGGCTCGCCCATTCATTCATCCCAGCCACCATGACATATGGACAATTTACGCATGATGCAGAGCTAGAGGAAGGAATGACTCAAACTGAACGTCATTCGAAGCGAGGGGCATTTAAACAGGCGATGATTCTGACACTCAGGTGAGGATCCATAAGCCCGTGGTTAAGTAGACGACCGTCAATGGGTGGACGACCTGCAACGCGGAACAGCGCTTCACATGGACGACGTTTTGATGAACACAACATTGACCTTATCCGAGGAAGAGAATACACACCGCGGACCGTTGGCTCTTTTTCTCAGGCTGGTGAATAATATCTTGGACTGAGCTCGCCTTGTGAACCTGGAAACTGCGAGATAGGACGCGAGGCCCCTGAATCCCCAAACCTTTTTTGGGGCATCACAGCGAGCTTGAAATGACTGGAACCGTTGGAGAAAGGAAAAGTGACACAACGTTATTTGAGCATCACAGGGAGTTTGAAACGATTGGAATCGTTGGAAAAAGGAAGAGGAGCTATCTGAGTCAAGTCTCTACAAGCCATCAGGCGCGCGCACTGATCGTAGTGCGAGAAGGAGTTGAACGTTGAATGTCTAGGAGAAGGGAGATAGCCCTTGCTCAGGAAAGCGCGCGCGCACCTCTCTCGTTCGACGAGATCATCGAGTACAACAGATTGCGAGATTGAGTTGGCTACTCACCACTTGAATCTCAAGAGCCAGAAAGATCACTAAGAAATTGAAGAAGGTTGAAGTGGGGATGAGGGTCCGGGCGGCCGTCGCTTCTGTCAGATTTCAGATATCCGTCTCGAATTCTAAGAAATTCGTCTCCCCTTCATCTCTTCACTCATGCGCTCTCGCAACGCTTCTTCCATCCGACTCGACTCGATCTTCGGCCTCTACCTGGTCTGTGCCCACACTCCTTTCCACATAGGCGCTCTCGTCCTGCGCGCGTGGTTTCTAACCCTAACCCTTCGCCGCCCCCCTAAGAACCTGAGCGCGTGCCCTCTTATTCTTGCTCCTTACTTGCACTTTCTCCGTCATTCGACTCCCCACAATCAGAGGAAGCTTGACCGATTCCTCTGATTCTGTGCTTGGGAAAGGCTTTACTATCACAGCTTCTACTTCGTGGGAAGGGGCAGAAGATCCAAAAACGACAGGGGCAAAACAGATAGGGCTAATCTTCCCGTTGATCTACCCAGGACTCGAACCTGGAATCTCCTGATATATACAATGTTAATCGTAGTCAGACGCCTTAGACCAATTGGGCCAGCAGACCGCGACAGTTCATAAAGCGAATGTCATTTGTCGATGCGTTTTCGGTTTCAAAATTCGCTACATCGGCACGGATCTGGGACGTTCTTCTCGGCGGGTCCGGCGCGATCTGGCAAGGACTTGCGCGCGCGTCACTCAAGCGAGCTCAGCCCGACTTCGACTTGGCCACCGATCTCTGGCCACAGGCAAGTACTCCCATCCCCGACGATCTTCATCCACGATGGCGAGCCGCGCTGGAGGTTCCGAAAAATCACGACGCGCAGGTCAACCCGAGGACCTTGACCACCGCGAACCTGCTCGCGCTTCCCACCCTGCTCAGCAGCTTTCACACCACCCAAAGAGGGGTACAGGTCATCGATCGAGCCTACCTACCCGATTACCGCCTTCTCAACGGCTTCCCCAAGGTGGCGGATCTGTACCGGCGCGAACTGTACGCGGGTGGGGGTTCTCACCTCTGGACGCCGCCAGCGGACGTGCTCGGCGACAACAGCGAATATGATCAACGTGGCCTCCCGCAACGACAGGCAATAGCGGCCTGGCACCGTGTCGTGATCGATCGGTTCAGGAGCACACCCTTGGCGGCGGCGGTGGCGGCAGGACGAGTCAACGTGCCTCCCCGGATCGGCACCAGCGCACCGCTCGAGGCGATCATCCCCAAGCCCGTGGCCCGCTTCGCAATGGAGCAGCGCCTTCCGAACCCGGTACTTCCACGACAGGCAAACCAGTACACGTTGCTCAACATGGCTCGACCCTACACGATCCGCCGCATCCGCCGGGTCCTGAACGCGAGGGCCTTTACCAACACGCTCGGGCGCAACCAAGCGCCGCAGCCGGACGATCTCAGGGGCTTCTGGAAGGGGGTCAACTCGAAGGCACTGACGGCAAGGGAGAGGGAGGTGTGGTTCAAGCTGATCCGCGGCTTCACCCCGACGCGCAAGCTCCAGTTCAATCAAAAACACGACACTTCTCCCGCGTGCCTAGTCTGCGGAGCACCGGAGGACGACATCGACCACTACTTCTTTGGCTGCTACGACTCGAAGAACGTCTGGACCGCGGCAAGGGGCGTGCTCAGCGACGCACTTGGACGTGACACGATCGACGACGCTCATTACACGACACTGCAACGATTCTTTGGGCTACCCAAGCTCAAGGCCAGTCTCAGCGACCAAGAGGGGGCGGGCAGGACGATCGAGATATTCACAGGGATGGTCTTGGAAACGATCAGCAGCGGGAGATGGAGGATGCAGAGGCATGGGGCGAGGTTGGAAAGCGTGGAGAGGAGGAGGGTGGTATTGGAGGAGAGGATGAAATTGAGGGCAGGAGGAGCGAGGGGCAGGAGAGGGCAGTAGAGGCTGGGTTCGATTTCCCCCCCACCTACCACCCCACACACCACATCACAACACTTTTTCCTTCTTCCAAATTATATACTAAATATCTCGCTTTCATCTTTCATCTATTACGGGTCCGCTTACGTTGCTCATGGACCGTCTCGTGAATTGGCGTCGACTCGACGGTGGCTCGCGCTCTTTGGCTTCGAGGTTCTGAGTCAAGGGAGGGATCAGCAGACACAGGCATGAAGTCGGCTTTGAGGGGCCAGGGACTGCCGAGGTGGGGGTTTTGAGGGACCTCCACCGCGTCTTGTTGTGAACGAGCATAGACTTGGAGCGTCGTGGGTCGGGGTGGTTGCGCAGTCGCTCTCCTGTCTTCGTTTCGACCGAGTTGGGACGTGGGTGCGGGGTGGGCCTCCTGTCGTTAGTACATTCGTCTTTTTCTTTCTCTCTCTCTTTCTCTTTCTCTCTCTCATTCGTCTCCTGGGGGGGAGCAACCGCTTGGCTGGGGCACTTGAATCCCAAGTATCGGATTGGTGGACACCGGCCCGTTTCTCGCATCAAGCGGGCGGTTTGTGTTATCATCGTCGACTTCCATTTAGTTTTTCCGTAGGATAAAAGGGGGAACAGTAAATTGGGGGCAATATGATGAACAAGTTCTACAAAAAAAAAAGTAAAAACGACCCCTGTCTTTTCATTTTTTTGCTTCCTTCCCCGCGGATCAGCGTTGCCTGCCCCCATTTTCGCGTCGCCATATTCCCCACGAGGACGCGGCGCATTCTGTGGTCCAGCGCCTTGTCGGAGCGCAGTCAAATTCCTCATCCCTGAAGCTCTATTACTTACGTAGAACTGAACGTTAACGCAACCACATTCTCGTTCAGCCGAGTTCAATCTTTTTCGCTCTTTTAGCAAAACCACAAGTAAATAAACCTCGATTGGGGAGGAGGCCCTGCGAGGGCGCTCTTAAGGTCACCGCAAGGCCCGCACCCGCCATGCACGTGGTGAGGCGTGCACTGCCACCGGCGTGGATTACAGCATCGGAACCGACTCACCGTGCACTTGAATCCAGGCGTGCTCGGACGCGCATCACTGTGCACGAGTAAACATTGAAACTCATATAGGTCTCTGCGTTATGAATCCTGTGGTGCCATGGGGTACAGTGCACCGTTCCATTGTGTCCCCGCCAGGTGATGATGCCGTGTGGCACGACCGCGGGCCGGCTCGTGTCCGATCAGTGCAGTGAGTGAGTGCAGTGAGGAATTACACCCCGTGTGCGCGGGTGTGCATAGGTGTGCACTGGCGTGTGCAGAGGTGCATTTGGCTTAAAGAGCTTGATGTATCAACTTACAAGCGTCTTCACTGGTGTGAACACGTCTGCATGGTCATGCTTGGACGTCGGATACGGAGTCCTTGGAGTGAGTCGCCGGCGGGCGGGCACAGCTCGGCCCCACCTCAGCAGTCAAGGCGCTGTGTGGGGGTGCATGGGCGTGCATCAGTGTGCACGGGAATGCACGTGAATGCACGCGTAGTTATTGGCGCATCGCGATGTCCAAGTCCCTTCATACCAGCTCTACCGGTGGCCTGGCAGAAACCCACCTTCCCTTCCGACGGAAGACTCCTGTCGGCGTTCTCAAGCGTAGTTTGAGCAACTTGTTCGGTCTGTTCTGGCGGTTCGATCGGCCCGTCCGAGCGTTCGCCCATCTTGCGCATCAGAACTCGGATCGACTGTGATATAATTGATACCATATGTGTTATTGGTATTGGGGGTTGTCATCGAAATGGGTTGCGCGACACAAAGGCTCAATGGACGGGACGTACCAGGAACTGCTGCAAAGCGATTTTGAATCCGCTCGACTCCGAGTCGCTTCACTGTCCATATCACGCACATACGAGACCGAAGCCAATCAGTACCCCATGCACAATTCACCACCCCACATGGCACACGATCACAACAACGAACTCATGTCCCTTCTCCCAACACTAGCGAACCTGTCGACCTGCTCCGCATAAAATTCGGGATTCTCCTTCGCGATCTGATGTAGAAGAGTATCCGAAACAGCGACGACAGGATTAGCATTCTTCCCTTGCACGCAGCACGGCCTCCCTCGCGGTCGCACGAGAGCGAAGTGAGGCAGCCACGGCAAAGGCTGAAGCGAGCTCGAACACAACAGCTCGAGCACCACTCGAGCAAGATGTGCTGCTGAACATCGATCCAAGGGAACAAGCACCTCGAGCTGAAGCATATTTGCTCACCGATCCGGTCGTGCGACCCACTGATCCGCGCCGATCTCGTTCTCGGCCCTCGGCACGTCGTACACCATAGCAAAAACCACCGTCGGAACGGAATCATACCAGAACGATTCCAGTGATCCTGAATCGGTTCAGTATACTTGCTGCCGATTCAGAACTGATTCGGAATCGATTCGGAATCGACTGCTTGTAATTCCGAATCAATTCCAAATCGACCCAATAATCCAGGTTTGATTAAGAATTGATTCAGAATTGCTGAAATCGTTCTGGAATGATTCCGGCCCGGTGGGTAATTTTTGCTATGTCACCCATCGTGCGCCTACGGACTGCGGCGAGTCGACCACGACCTCGATGCATGCTGGGTCGCCTCGGTTGGCGAGGCGCGGAACGGGCGGTGTTTATGAGTCCAGTACTCTCCTCGACTAGTGAGTGATCGGCTTTACAAAAACACTTCTATCTGATGTACCCGTGGTTGTGTACAAATATTTGCGTCGCTTGCTATGTTTTCTACCCGAGGTTGGCTTCGGTTGCCACTGCTCCTGTGCTTCGTTCCAGGTTCGTATCACGTAGTGCCTACGGTTCGGCACGGGGCGCCCAGTCGGTCACTTGATGATTGATGAGGTCGGAGGAGCAAGGAAGTCCCTATGGGGTGATTGTCGACCAGAGGCAGTATCAGAATTCGGAGTGCAATCGTCGGCCAACGACGCCGACTCGTTCTTGGAACCGGCGAGTCGCGCGTCGTGCTCACTTGGGGATCTTGATGCCGTGTAAGTGCTTCATTGCGCATTGCGCGTACTGCCACATCAAGAGATCGGCTCGGGGGAGGTCGGCATCGTTGGAGGTGTAGAAGTTGGTGCGTTCGATCAGGAGTCCATGACACAACACTTGGTAGCGCGTCAGTGGCTGAAACATGTGGACTACAAATCGCCCACCCCCTGTTAAAAAGGAAGTTGGGGGGAAGGTCCGAGCGTCCGACAGGGGTCATCAGTGACAGGCCGAGAGAAGGTTGCGAACAAGCCGGACAAAGCCGAAAGAAAGAGACTGACTCCCAACGGGTAAAAAGCCCAGTCGAAGTTATCGTACATGGTGTGTAAGTCCCGGCTGACCATGATGCCCACTACGCTCTGTGAGGCTGCTCACATCATACCACTAGCTAGGAGAGACGTGGGTCCGACATTGCAGCCGTCCGCAGCAATGGTGCGCCACTGACTTGATCCGGCCGCTCCGCTCCGACGCATGCCCAGATCTTGTCGTCCTTTGGAGTCACCGATGTATTCCACCCATCGTGCGGCCTCATGCTCAGCCGGGACTTACACATCATGTACGATAACTTCGACTGGGCCCTTTACCCGTTGGGAGTCAGTCTCCGTCGTCGTCGTCGTCGTCCTCCTCCTCGTCCTCCTCGTCCTCCTCGTCCTCCTCGTCCTCCTCGTCCTCGTCCTCGATCGGAGCTCGAGCATGGTTCGAGCTCGACGTATCGGACGTCGAGCGTTGAGCGGGTCGAGTGCGAGATGAGGAAGGGGCGCTTGATGAGGGGGAGCAAGGGGTCAAAAAACGGAAAAAATAAAAGTGAAACCGGAAACGCAGCGAAATATGGACATGTACATACCATCCGAGTCTGCTGGCCCAATAGGCCAAGGTACTTATCAATGATTTGTGCCAATATGTGAGAGGCACGATCGCTTGAGGCAATTTTTGACTCGGCCGATTTCGCGCGACGGTTCGCAGTCATGGGACGAAGATATCATTCACGAGAGCCTAGTCGATGTGTCCCCCTAAAACCCAATAGAACCCACATTTTTCGTCAAAGAAGCCTTGCAATTGCATCACAGTTCCGAAATCTCTGCGAGTCGGATCAAGGCCTCGACATCAAACTCGTCCGGTATCTCGTGGAACGTCTTGAGCACCTTCAGCCTCTCACGGTCGACGTCGGTATCTTTGGGTCCCTTCCCCTCGAGAGAGTTGTTGTAAAAGAGCTGCATGCGCACGGTCAGAATCTGCGCCGCGGTCGGGTCGAGCGCGACGTTGGTCGTGATCTCGCCGCGCATCAGGACGACCTTGTGCGACTCGGCGAGGTCGGAGTAGTGCGTCAGGATGAGGTACGGCTGCGCATACGCCTGACGGACCTTGTATTCGGCGAGAGGGGTGAAGAGCACGGTCGAGGGCGAAGGGACCGGGGTGTGCGCCGTCGTCGGAGGGGGGAGAAGGGCCCATTCCTGTTGTCGAGGGTTGGGGGGTTCGGATCAGCTCTATGCACCGTCCACTGCCGGTCGTGCCCAAGCGGCCAAAAACTGACCATCAAGTACATCTCGGTCGCCGTCGCCTTGTCCGCTTCGATTTCACCGACACTGACGTCCCGGGCGAGCGGCAAGACGAACAGGGGGTACCGTTTGGCGAGCTTGACCATGCGCTCGTACGTCTCGACGGGGACCGCGGCCGAGAGGTACCCTTTGGCCTGGTGGTATGTCGTCCAGAGCTGCGATACGGCGGTCGAGTTCAACGTCGCGGCCTTGGAGAGGTCCATGATGTCGTTCAGGGGCTGTTGGTGGTGGTTAGGTGTCAGTGACGTCAAGTCCGACGGGTGAAAAAAGGATTCAACTGACGAACCTTGATCGGACTCTTCGAGGTTGACTTGACGGGGGCAGACTTGACTTTGGACGACTTGGTACTCGGTGTTGCTGTTGTTGACACTGGAGTCGAAGCTGATATTGAAGTAGCCTCGGCAGCCAACTTGGTATTCCTGGCCTGCTCCTGCTCGGCCAACAGCGACGCGGCTGTCCTCTTTTGCAGTTCCTCGACGGTGACGCCTTCCCGTTGGGCCTTCCTCTCGAGTGCTTCGAGATATTTGGCCTGGAAGCGCTGGCGTTGGCGTTCGGTGCCCTGCCTGCCGCCGACGAGTTGCTCCCACTCGGGTGTCGCGTTCCACACTCGCGAGGTCGTGCTCAGCGAGCGACGGGTCGGACCCGACAGGAGTGTTCGACCCAGTCTTGAAATGAGGGTCGCCATTGATGGGGACGACGGGGTGAGTGAGCAGCGTGGAAAGTTGATGTAGAGAGGCCAAGATTTCCAGGGAGTGGAGGCGCTCGTATCGTTCGCAGACGCCTCAATTCCGAAATGGGCTCTCCGAGTGCTCTCCGTCTCCGTCTCTGTCTCTGTCTCTTGTCCGCAACTTCCTCCGGCAACCACTACAGTCGACCTCTATGATGGCGACGTTACCGCAAATGTACCGGGCCACATTACGCCAATTCGTAGCCAACGTCAGTCCCCCACCCCTCCTCTCGGCTCTCAAGGTCAGGTCGACCTAACTGATCCGATCGAACACCTCTCTTCCCCTGCCCTGCATACATTACAACCTCCGCCCTTCTTCTAGTCGATCCATACCCGCGTCGAACGATCGGCATCGATCCCACAACACCTGCGCGTCATCTTTGACGAAGCCAAGTCGCTGTCGCTCGGGTCCAAGGAGGCCAAGGCGTTCGAACGACAGGTCGAGGACATGGTCGTCTTTCTCCAGTCCCATCGCTTGCACAAGGTACGTCGTGGGGTAAGGTGATCGTCTTCATGGCATGGCATGGCGCATCCCTTGACTGACGCGCAAGACACCCCTCGGGTTCTCGGCATCGCGACCCTCCTTCTTAGGCACTTGTCGAACGGTACAACCCGTCGTCGGGCATGACCGAGGACGAAAAGGCGCACAAGTCGGCCAGGATGGTAGGACTCGAATTCCCCGAGGCGTTCGAAGCTGGAGTGGAGCCGACGATGGAACGACAAAAGGCCAAGCAGATCGAACAGAGGGACCAGCACGCCCACACCACCCAAGTTGCCGAGTGAGGCCCGCCTGCCGTCACGTGCTTCTCTTTGTTCCCCTATCCTTCGTTTCCCACATGCAGCCGCAGCAGCAAAAGAAAAAAGAAAAAAAAGTTTCAATCATAGTGTAACAACACCTTCTCTCTCTCTCTTCCAATCCTTTCTTCCGAGAACACCCTACCGAGTTCCAGTCCTCACCCCGATGCGGACCGACATAGCTGGAACAATGGTGCTGGTTTTCGTTTTGCAGTACTTCGTCTCGGTACAAAAAACTCCCTCTTCATCCTCTATCCTAACCATTCCTGCTTCACCAATACGCGTCCAAACCAAACGACCACAACCTTTGTCCAACGCGAATTCGTTCCCATCTCCTCGAATGAAGAGAGGAGCGGTCCAAAAAATGCCAGTCGGGGTTGCTTGGTGCCGCACATTGATCGTAGTAGAGAAAAGGAAGAAGCAATTCGTTTAGAGGTTGAGCTTTGTCCTGCGCCAGTGGCGGCGCTTGGCTGTGGGACGATGATTGAGCGAGGGGTCAGTACTGGTGCTTGTAGGTCCACGGCGCCGTGATGGATTACAGACCGTTGTACTGGAGCTTGGTGTCAGCCTTGAGACGGAACCATTGAGGAATGGGTCTGTTCGAGCAGGAAGCATCATCGTGGTCAGAGATCGGTGGGTGCAACAACATTGAGGGTCGAACGTGGTGCGGTGGATTGAAATGAAAGGACGACGCACCGGTTCACTTTGCCGGCTTTCGCCAAAACGACCTTGGTTCGGAACGACTTGTTGGAAGGCATCTCACTGTTGGGTGGACGGAGAATTGAAAACGGTCAGCAAAGTGAACCCTGCATCTATGCACAGTAGCGTATGCTCGTGTTGGTCGCGTGTGTGTCGGATCTCGGGGTGCCCAGCTCACTGCCAGCGCAGATGTGCATTTCTCGCTGCGCCGGCCAAATCGCGCATTCCCTCCCGTCCCTGGCCCGGCCGTGGCTGCGACAACCCGCCCGATCCACACTCGCAAGCAATGGCCACCCACTCCACCACCACACAGACCTCACTTCCAACTCCCATCCCAATCATTGCGTCCTTATCGATACGTTCCTCCCCAGCTTTTCACCCGTCGCATGAGCATGTCGTAAGCCCCCCATCATGCGCCGACAAAAAGTCTGCGGAGCGGCCGCACTCTGGCCCGCCCAGGCCCAGCTCAGCCAGCCAGCAACCCAAGCGATGGCGCCCCCCCCCATTCATCCTCACATCACGCACAACGATGATCGATGGGTAGGGCGGGGTCGTCGTAGAGTTGGGTGTATGTGTCGTCTTGGGATGAAGAGTTCCTCGTAGGGGTGGTGGCTTACACTACGTTGGCTTTGGCGTGGTTCGACGAAGGAGGAGGAACCGCTGCTGGACAGCTCTGGGCGTTTCTTTCGTCCCAGCCGCGCCATTTTGGACGAGTCGACCTTTTCCTCCCCCTCTTGATGCTTGACGGGCGAGAGTGAGCTGCCAATTGCCAATTTTGGCCCTTGAACGACCAGTTCGTCGCTCAGCCGGGGTCGTCAAGGTGGTCGTCATTTTAGAACTGCGACTATAGGTTTTCAGGCCACCTTACTCGGCATATCGCCTCACAGAGTGCTCGCATAGTATTTTCGCCAGTCAAACAGCTAGCGCCGAGCGCCGAGCCCGAACCCGAAGCGGGGGGGGCGGCTTATGTAGTCCGTTCGGGCAGTCAAAGGGGTTGAACCAGGAGCGAGCTCAAGAATCGTACCGCGGGGCAGAATTGAATGTCCTCGTATGAGGCGGTTTCCGTCCTTTGGGATCACGGATTCTACAATAGTCAAACAGGTCGAGTCTTCGGTGTCTTATTACCCACTATTTTGCCTATTGTATTTCACGGTTCGAGGCCATTTCCTGATTTTTCACCTTGAACCTGTCGCCGAGCCGTTGGAAGCGCGGGCGCCGGGCGGGTTTCACGCGCCGACGACTGGCGAGTAGCTTGGCCTCGTGCCACACCATTCCAATCCCTCAACAAGTGGGTACACCCCGTGTGGACGCTCGACGCGATCCTTGGTGCGTCCATTCTCATTAAGCTTCACCCACTTGTCCATGAATATACTGACGCACCCCACTAGCTCCGTTATCGCCTCTGGTAGACCCCCCCCCCAACGCGTCGTCGCCCGGTTCGATTGTTTCTCCCTCCTTCGGTTGATTGACTCCCTCGGGAAACTTTGTCGCGAGGCCATGGACACCAAATTTTCGGCCTGCGATGGCCTCCGAGCCATGACGTGTTGTTTTCCGACTTGTCGATGGGTCGCGTTGGAGGGAGGACCTCGCAACCAAGGTGCCGAAGCGGGTGGTCGTCGATGGTACGAGAACCCCACTTCATCTCAGTCGACGAATAGGACTCGTCAACGCGTTTCACCAACGACGACGACGACAATGGCGGTGGGGCGCGCTTTGGAACCTTTTGAACGAGGTCGCATGTCGAGGAACGAGTTCCTCGTCAGGGACTGGGAAGATGAGGAAGAGAGGGATACGCGCCGCGAGGCCGATCTCTTGTCGTTGCACGACCAGGGTGAATTCACCCGCGATCGCGACGGAGACGCCGACGCCGAGCACGATCCGAGTCCCAGTTCGAGTTCGAGAAGGTCTCGAACTCGACGTGTCCTCGGGGGTGACATATTCGGGTCGGGTATCTCTTGGGGGTCGGGGCTGTCGAGGTGGACCTTGTTGAAGAGCTGGTGGAGGGGGTCAGGCAAAGGTCGCATTCGACTACCTGAAGACGACGACGAGTACGAGGAAGGCGGTCGGCTCGACGGAATCGGAGGATTGTTCGCCCCTTCGCGGACGTCGGATGAAGGGAACACGACTTTGATGGAAGGGGAAGGGGATGGAGATGCGTTCGAGATCAGGGAAGAGATCGTCGACCCGCCCATCGATGCACCCTTGTCTCCGACCAAGTCGACAGCGACGAACCTCAGCGAAGAACGGGGGAGGTGCGATGAGACGCCCGAGGAACGCGAGGCTCGACGCGAACGACGGAGGGCGCGACGGCGCGCTCGCGAACTCGGATTGAGTGTACAGGACTTTGACCAAGGCGTAGTCGCCGAGCCGGACGAGCTGCTCTCGTCCGCGGTCCTGGTCGAGCTCGAGCCGACGCAGCGGACTACGCGATCGGGCCGACCGAGGCACTACAAGTCGAGCTCGCATTCGTCCTCGGCCGACTTCCACCTCCCCGACTACCCTGCCCAGCCTTTGCGTGGACACCAAGGAGAGGACGCAAGCGCTTTGAGCGTCGTCGGAGAACACGGCGACGACTCGTACAGGGACGAATACGACGAAGCCGAGCGCCAGGCTCGCAAGGAAGCCCGGCGACAACGACGGGCGGCCCGAGCTGCTGCTGCTGATGGGGGTGGCGCTTACTACGAAGGTGGTGCACCTGCGTCCTCGAACGGATCCGATTCCTCTCGCTCGCATTATCACCGCGATCCGGGCTCAGCGGCGAGCCCACGCATCGACTCGACCTTCCTCGCCGCCCCCATCAACCTCCACCCCCATGAAGCGAAACGATCTCGTCATCGCTCGAGCCCATCGACCTCGACGACCTCGACGACGTCATCGTCCAGTCGGGCTCCTCGACCACGCAAGCAACAACACCTCTTGTGGTCCGCCGTGGAAGAGGAAGAGGCGTACCTCCCTTCCGGACCCCACGCTGAGGGGCAGTACTATCTCGCCGAGGACGGGAACTATTACCTCGCTGCTCCGCAGCCGATGTATGTCCAAGACGAGCATGGGCAGTTGAGGGCCGTCATTTCCCACCACAGTTTGCAGTACGACGTACCAGCGGAACACTTGGTCGGCGTCAAGGAGGTCAGGGAGGTTTCGTCAACGACTTACAATCACGTCGGGGTCATACCGGGCAAAGCGGTGGAGGAGGAGGGAGAGGGGGGTGGAACAGGATCGAACGTTGTCGCTCAAAAGTAGAGGATGAAAATTGGCTCCCGTGTTTATAGGCTGGACGGGTGCATTGCGGAGGTATCTATATGCCATGCTTAAATGAGAGACTAGCTTTGATGAACTGCGATGCTGCTGCGTCTGTCTCTTATGCCGTTCGAAACTCAAGGCCGGGGTCACATGGGAAGTCGCCGCACCTCGTCGAGAGTGTAGTCTGGACGCGGGAAAGCGACGAGATCAGCACAGTAATCGACGGGTGAACGCGGGGTAGCTCACTCACATCGTCTCAGGTTATCGGCTTTCAAAGTCTCGACCTCGGCGTCGAGATGGTAAAACAGGATCGGTCCCATCGAAGCCATGATCTATAACAGTGACGAATAAATTAGTACATGTTCATCCCTCGAGCTCTGGGGGCCTGACCTCTTGCATCTTTTCGGGCCTAAAAGCCGTGGGTGTGTGCCTTGCTGCGCGGATGTAGTTCTGGTAGCGTTCCATACCCGCGTGAATCTGCTCGTGTTCCTCGAGATGTTCTTCCTGTAGCGTTCATGAGCATTCGAGGTGTGAGTCTGTCTGCTTTCAGCAAGAAGGTAGGACTGACTCGGAACTCGGGCATTTTCTTGGCGAGCACGGGGAAAATGTAACGCTCTTCGATCCCGTGATGTCCTTCGAGGTGATGGATCTGAAACAGCATGAGAGACTTTTGAGCAATCAACTCGACGCAGTTACTCGGGTTAGAAAGTGTGGCCGTCTCACAAATTCTTCGGCGTAATCCAAATATTCTTGTAGCTCATGAGGGGTAACTTTCTCGCTCATCTGCCACACCCTCGCAAACGTCTGTCGGAAATGGTCGTGGAACATGTTCATGCGCGTCGACATGCGATCCCACTCCTTTTGTTCGGTCGGGTTCCGCGGAAGGGGGGAAACGAAGCTCGAAGGGGAAGCAGCGTCGACATCATCATCGTTTCGGCTACAGGATCCTTTGCGCTTGCGTTGCGAGTTGCTCTTGGCCTTGACCGCTTCGTAGGCTTCTCGGGAGGCGGTGATGGCTTGGGCCAGGGTGAGTGGGGTTGATGCGGCCATGGCTGTTGTGGATGCCAGGTGGCGCGAGTGGCACGCAGCAGGGGGGATTTCGTTTCGAGATCTGTTCGAGTTCAAAGGGATTTCGGAGAACGTCTCGGTCGTCGCGTCGAGCGAGTTATAGGCTGGGTCCGCAGGCAGGAAGTCAGACCATGAACTCACTAGCCAAATTGCGCCGTGAAAAGCGGGGAAGAGTGGCAAGAATGGTGAAGAAAACGTAACTGTTGAAGTGCAAAAGGTGAAGCGGGAACGATCCAGGCGAGACGAAACGCTTTCCTTCGTTCGGAGATAGCCACCGCGGGCCAAGGAGGCGTGACTAATAGGGCTCCAGAAAAGGCAATTCGATTTTTTTGCCCAGTTCTATACTCTTTCCTCCATGCAATCTGTAAAATTTTGACTTGTTCTCAATAAAATCATACTTTCGTTCTCAATATGAATTCGTGAACGCCAAGCCGACCGACCGGTGGCTGTTTTTGGTTGCTTTTCTTGGTGGGGTGTTCGGCAGTACGTAGCTCGTCAAACTGCGCTCGGACCACCTTTGGGCTCGGCGCCTTCGCAGACGAGCCGCCTCGCCCTCACATCTCCCCCACCCGACCTCGCACCGAGCCGATCCCGCGTACAGACAACATGTCGGAGCACCAGAGCGCACCCCCACCGGTAGCCAACTCGGGCGAGGATGCGATCACCCAGACGATCGGGGTCGAACCCGAACAGTTTGCACCCGAGTTCGAGTCGCTGTACGACGCCTACGAGATCGAGACGACCGTGCACCAGATCATGGGCGGCGGCTTCCAAAGGGTGAGCTCACGGGGTCTTCACTTTGGTAGAAAGATGGAGAAGCAGACCTCACTCGTGCTGTGCCCTTCCTGTGCTGCAGATCGCTCTGCAATTCCCGGACGAGCTCTTGCACGATTCGGTTCAGATCTACCATCTCCTCCGCGCTCGTCTTGAGGCCCAGATCGAGCTCTACGTCTTGGCCGACACGACCTATGGCAGGTCAGTATCAGTGCCTGCGAAACCTACACATATTGCACCCTTGTTGGATGCGTTAGGCTGATGCAAGGTCTCCGCGACGCAGCTGCTGCGTCGATGAGGTCGCCGCGCAGCATGTCGACGCCGACTTGATTGTTCATTACGGCCATACATGTCTCAGCCCGTGAGTTACCCGACATCTCAATTGTTTGCAGAAGTAGCCGTATTGACTTTGACTGCGGTACCCACGTGCAGAACCCTCCGACTGCCCGTCATCTACGTCCTCACCAAACGTCCGGTCGATCCTTCCCACGCTGCAACCTCATTGGCCTCGACGTCCAAAGATTCGCTCGACAGTGATCGCAAAGCAGTCGTATTCATGTACGACGTAGCATATACCTACAAAGCTCGTGTGTCCCCAAACGCTTGGTGTAGTGGCGATATTGTGTGAATATCTTTGGGCTGATTTTCGCAATCTCGGCAAAGATCTCATCTTTGACGGACTCAACACTCTCTTGGATTTACCTCTATCGATCGCCCGGATCGATAAACGCATCACTGCAAACAAGAAGAGCAAATGGCCTTCGTACGCCCGAGATGAGACGACCCCCACCTCAGCATCGACCACCGAAGAGACTGCGCAAGAGGAAGCGGCCGAGAACGACACCACCCCACCCGACGGAGTCTCTGATGTTGCTCCGGCACCGACACCAGAAGGACTCGTACCTTCCGAAGCCATGCCCACCCAACCGACACCACCGCGGATCGCCTACGACTTGCCCGAAGGCACCACGATCAACGACTGCGCAATCTTTTACATTGGGGGAGAGAGCTTGGCACTAAACAACATCTTGATGACCCATGGGAAATGTCCAGTAAGCTTTGAGAGCCCCACATTGTAGGAATCCCAGTGCTGACTTGGTGCTGTACAGGTGTGGTCTTATGATCCGGGGACGAGGGAAGCGCGGCTCGAGTCGAGCAAGACGAATCGGATGTTGATGAGGCGGTACGCCACAGTCGAAAAGGCCAAGGATGCGGACGTGATTGGGATACTCGTTGGTACACTTGGAGTCGGTAGGTGATCCCGCGAGGCTCTCATTTCCTTTTGGAACGAGATGGCTCACAGCTCCGTGCCTTTTCACAGCTTCGTACCTGCCCCTGATCAAGCACCTCCGCGAACTGATCGCGTCGCACCAAAAGAAATCCTACACCGTCGCCGTTGGCAAACTCAACCCCGCCAAACTCGCCAACTTTATGGAAGTCGAATGCTTCGTCCTCGTCGCCTGTCCCGAAAACACCTTGATCGACTCGAAGGAGTTCCTCCGTCCCATCGTCACGCCTTTCGAGTTGGAGTTGGCGTTGACGTCCAAGAATTGGACGGGCGAGTACGTGCTTGATTTCGGGACGTTGTTGGCGACGTCGGACTTTGGTCAAGATTTCGTCGATCCGGCTAAAGATGAGGAGGATGAGGAAGGACCGGTGTTTTCGAGCACGACGGGCAAGTACCGACATCCGAAACGATACGCCGCCAACGCGGTCACAGGTTGGTCATACATGCATCCTCTGTTCGCTGTCGTAACGCTTTGTGCTAATAGTGTGTTGTTGAACATCAGATGCCGATGATTTGAACGCTCAGACTTCGGCTTTGTCCATCCGCAACACCTCGTCCGCTGTCGCGCAAGTCTTGGGCAGTGCAGCCGGTGCGTGAGAAGACGGGGATCAACCCAGAGTGAGGTTGAGCTGAACCATCCATCCATCTCCGCGCGCAGGCGACTTTTTGTCGAATCGCACCTACCGAGGTCTCGAACCTCACTACGGGATGGATGCGCCCGCCATGATTGAACAGGGTCGAGAAGGAGGGATCGCCCGAGGGTACGGGTACGAAAGGGGTGCTGGTCCATGATCGAGTAGTCTAAATCGAACATAGACGACTTCCTTTTTCTGCGTAATGGCCATTACCATTGCTCTAACCCTAGTTGCTACAGTGTATCTACAGAAAGAAAGAGAATATAGACGACGACGAAGTCATACTGTTGAACAAAAGCAATCCGAGAGCTTCTACAACGCGTCCCTCGTGTCGAGCCGTTCGACGGGCTCGCCGAACCCGTCTTCGCCCTCACTCTCGCTATCGGCTTTCGAGTCCGTCCTGGCATGACTGACCAAGCTCTTGGACTCGGCCTTGTCAAGGTCCTTGGGTCCATGTGGCGCTTCGAACGAGCGGTGCGTCGACGAGGTCCCGGCCCTCGATCGATTCTCAGCCCCGTCACCACCCTTTGACGACGAGTCGTGGTGGCTGAACGGCATCGAGATGCCGAAACGACTCTTTGAAGCGGGCGAGATGTGCTGCTCCGGTGCGTCTAGTTGGTGCTCAAGGCGCGGTGGGTACGGGGTGACGATGGAATGGCTGGAGAGAGTGTAGGAGCCATGCCGAATCCGATCGATCGAAGACGGAGAGGACGTTCGTGCGGCGCCAGCGCCCAGGAAGGACGCTGTGCCGATGTCGGCCGAGGGGAGAGGGTCAGAAAGGCCGTGGTGCTCGTGTTCGTGCGGCTGAAGGGTCACTTCGTCGTGAGAAGCGCCTTGTTTTGATCGAGGATCGCGAGGGTCTGTGAGTTGATCCCCAGAAGTCAGCATCGTGTCTCAAGAATATGAGGCCAGACTCTGGCTACTTACATCGGTGAACGTTGTCGGCCGGCGAGAACGTGATGGAAGGGGAGCGATCGCGCTCCGTTTGGGCATACGGTGCACTCGGTGAAGGTAGACCTCCGCTGTGCAGCGAGATCTTGTCCAACGCATCGGAAGGCATGGGTGCGTCGTACAGCTGGTACGATCGCATCGGCACCGATTGTTGCGGTCCACTCCCCATCGCCCCCGGCGCGCCGTGTCGTCTCCTCACTTCGTTCGGATCGAACCCCGCCTCGCGCCTCGTCGACCTCCTCGCACTGACGGCGCGATGGATCGAACCGAACGCGCCGAACGAGCCTCGGAGCGCATCCATGCCCGGTTCCTCCATCTCGAGCACTTTTTCCTGCATCGTGTTGGCGCGACTTCGACCACCGGTGAACAGGATCGTCGATTGGCGATCGAGCTTTTCCGCGACCTCGACGGGATCGACTTTGGACAGCTGGAGCAAGATGATGCCTGGAGATGCGTACGGGACTTTGATCAGGGAACAGGCTGCAGGCTCAAAGTCTTCCTTCGGACTGACCGCAACAAATAACGAGGAAGCCCATGACGACCGTCACGATGTCGACCGGCGACGCTTCAAAGCCCTGGTTGAGAATCGAAGCCGTGATCAAGGTGCACCCCGTGAACAGGACGTAATAGGTGGGCGTAACCATTCTGTCGAAATAAGGGTGATCAGCTCTGGCATGGTACGAAGTTGGGACACGACCAATAGTAGCTTACGCCGTATTATAGAGCTCGAGAGCTTTCTGCAAAACATGAAGCGCACGAGCTTGGCATCAGCTTTATGCAAACGCAGCTGGGTCAGTCAAAAGGTTCGCACGCACATTGAGGTAGTTGATCTCGGTCAATAGCGTGACGATGACAAAGCCGAGGAGGAAGTAGATGAACCAATGCTTGAACTGGTTGTCGCCTCGGATCGACGTCAAGATGGAGGCACCGAGACCCGAGGTGCAGGCGACGGAAAGACCACCAATGAGCGAGCAGATGGTGATGTAGACGAGCATGTGCGTTTTGCCATATTTGGGGGCGACAAAGAAGATGAGACCCAAGGAGACGAGCTGTCGAGAGCGTCGATACGAGGCGAGAGTGGTCAGCTTCCGCTCCAAAGCTCGAATGAGACACGGTACCCGACAGCAATCAGGGACTCACGATGACGAAACTACCGAAAACCAAGAACCCGGGCGCAAGGAAGAGTTTTTGAAACACCGGGATCGTCGTCGCCGAGGAATCCTTGGGTCCGTTGAGCGCCACGATCGTCGCCCCAAGGATCGCGAGAACACACCCGACCTTGCCAAAGAAAGTGAGCCTTTCCTTGAGAAAGATGGACGACAGGATCGCACAAATGACGACCGAAAGTGCACCGAGTGGGGTGACAAGCACGGCTTCGGTGAAGGCATAGGCGACAAAGTTGAGCACTTCGCCGAGAATCACTGCCGGGCCACCAAAGGTCGGTGAAATTGAAGAGGTCAGCGGCGGCGTTCGCACCCCTCGCGCGAGACGAGTCCCACTGACTAAGTATCATGCCCGTCCACCACAACCAACTCTTGAGGTAGGCATGCCCCTCTCCGGCTGCATTGCCCGACTTTTGTTGCGAAGCCAGCAGACCCTGTAGGTTGCGCAAGTTAACGGAGAAGAGTCTCGTCGTCGTCTCGCGCCGGACCCTCGACGGCTCGAGCTCGTTCGTCCAGACGCACCTTTTTCTTGATGACGAAGCCTAGGTGCGACAAGATGGAGTCGGTCGATCAGCTCTTCTGACAAGCTGCGACGGGCATCGGACGTCGTCATTCGGGCGATCACTGCCAGTTGGGGAGAGGCCGGGAGCACTTACTGGTTCCGATGAACAGTCCACTGCCGACGGCCAAGCAAATGCCGATGACCTGGGGTCGAGATCGGTAGGGACATTTCAGTATGTCGTGTCCCTGCACAGCCTCATTGCCAGCCTCCACCCCCTGTCCGGTTGGTCACTGCTGCCCCCCCACGTTCGACTCGGACGATATCCGTGCGGCGTTGTGTGAGGGGCTCCACCCTCCATCCAGGCCAGCGATCGGCCATTTCAATCTCGAGCGAGGGAGATGGTATGAGGAGACATTCGTTTCGGATGCCTACCTTGTAACTGGCCGGTTTGGTCGTCGACGCAGCCGCGTCGGCGGCGGTGGACGTCGCCGTACTCGTCGACATGCGATCCGAGTTGGGGGGGTTCGTAACTGGTACCCACTGTATGGATCTTGTTCGGCAACCGGCGAGGTCCTTTCCCACGTCGACGATCGGCTGCCTCTGGGATCAAGAGTGCACAGACGAATCCGTGAATCAAAGCGTGGTTGATGATCACCGCCCGATCGAGCTCAGGAGGTGGTGGGACGAGTCTCGACTGAGGAAACCCCCCCGAGTCTTAGGGCTTTGAGGCCCGCAGCTTTCCAGGGTCCGGACTCCGCACCGCCTCATCATGACACATGAAACTCTAGCTCGGTATGACTAGGCAGGTGGTAATTGAGAGCAGGATGTTTCGTTTTTGCAAGAGATCAACGGAGTGGGTATCCCAATTTCATGGGGTTTATATATGCAAAAAATGCACAGGCATGCACACTTCGGGGGTTAGCGGGCCGGCGGCTGACTGAAGGACTCCGTTCACGACGGTCGTGCATCTACCTACTCCACATCAAAGAACGACAACAACAACTCACGTCACCCTGCGATCCGCGGATCCGTCCTTGACGAACCTTTGCCATTCGACCCTCCAGTCATGCATCCTTTGCCTGACGCCCTTCAACCGCAGTGTCTTGCGGCTCCATCGCAAAAGCGCATCGTCCGACTCGACGAAAAAGTAGGACGAGAGCGTCGACAGGATCGATTCGAACGATGCCGAGGGGGACGCGAACGAGTCTAACAAAGAAACATCAGGTAATGAATATCCCATTCCTTTCCTTCTTTAGGATCTGTCGGCAATACAATGTGAAACAACTCACCCCTGAATGCCCAAATGATCGCCACCGCGACAATGATCAAAAAATCCGCTCCTTCGAGTAGCAGGCCGTCCCACAACCGAAGTTGCGTCGCAAACGGGACCGAGTTGGCAAACAGGGTGATGTACCATTTCGTCGCGTAGGCCGACGTCGATATCATATGTTCGGTCTGGCAAGGAAACCCCGCAATCGTCAATTGAGCGCTACGACAACTCCTCGGAACAGGCGCAGTCAAAACCCACGAATGCCTTGTGCACCCCCGGCATCAGCCATTCGACCATTCTTTCTTGCACGTAAAACGTCTCCATCAAGCCCGCGAACCCCGGTTCAAAGATACGCCTCAAGTGGTACTGGTCAAACAGCCGCACGAGCGCCGCATAGGCCTGCTCGGGTTCAAAGTAGCACAGCAGCGTCGCCGCAATCGGGCCCATGCCTTGGCAGTAACCTCCGATGTCTTCGCAGTTGAGACCAAAAGCGTGCAGCACGTGGAAGAGCGCCCTCTGACCTTGGCCGTAGCGCGTATGGAACATGACGTGGCCCGAGATCGTCCGCGGGACGTCGAGATCGATCTGCACGTCCTGCGCAGAAGGGTGGTCGAGCCACAAGCTGTAATCGCGCTTGAGCTGCTCCAACGACTTGACCGAGCTCCGACCCTTTCGAATCTCCTCCTGTGCTCGTCGTTTCATTTCCAACCCCCACACCGCTCTCCTCCACCGGTCGGGGACACCCTTGAAGACGCGGCGCTCGAACATGCGGTACTTGCCCTTGCCTTCCTCGCGCCCGTCCCACCAACCCGGTACGAGATCCCATTCGATCGCATTCTTGCCACGGTCCTTCTTGGAGATGCGCAACATTCTCGCCCACTTGTCGATCCGTCGCGTCTCGATGGCGACGGCGTCGGCATCCATGACGACGTCAGCGGGCGCAGCAGACGGCAGGGAATTGCGGCCGTTGATCGGAGGTGGCGACGGCCGGTTCAATTTCGACCGGCTTTGCGAGATACGTTTGCCAAAGGGCAGTGTAGTGAACGAAGAAGTAGCGAGCGTTGCTAGTCGATTGTGCTGACTTGCTAGAGCGGATGGGTGGGACGACGAAAAAAACCCATACCTGTGGGAAGGACTTCGGAAGGGTTTAGTGCTCTGCATGAGGCAGTGTGCGCGATGTGTAGCACAAAACTGACCGATCGACGCGCTTTAACACTCGGTCCTCTTCGTCTTCCGCATCTTGCGGCGACGGGGCCTGCTTGCCCTTTTTGTTGGGCGAGACCGTCGCCGTCGCCGTCCCTTCACAAACCTCTCGGTTGATGAGCCCATCCCGAGTCCTCTCGAGGCCCTCGTCCCATCCGTCACCCGGTACACCTTGCACGTCGAGGCGGGCATAGAGGTTTTGTATCAGTGCCGCTGTCGGGTCAAGCTCGGATGCCGTCGTGGACTGCTTGGCCGGCGAGTGAGAAGTCCGGTGAGGTCGAGCAAGGTCGTCGGGCGCTGGGAGGGAGGTAGATGAGGAGGCCGAAGGAAGTGCTTCGTTGGCGAGGTAGGGCGACCTCGAGGTAAGTTCTGAGACACTCGAGTCGGGAGCATTTGCGAGAGATGACTTGCGAGCTTGGGGTGGCGTCGAGGGTCCAGGGGAAGGTTCGTGGCCGTTCACGCGAGGATTCGGCAAACCAGGTCCGAGGTCGCGGGGGTAAAGGCTCGGAGCCAATCCCGACCTTGGCGGTGTGGGTGCCTCGGATTGGGTCGCGGAATTCGCTAGCAAGTTGTTCACCGTCGTCGGCTCCGGTGGTCTGGGGTCCAGCATGGTCTGCAGCGCCGCCGACGTGGTGCGAGCCCCCGGGGCGGCAGGGGCTGGGGTCGACCCGTCCTTTTGAAACGGCGACGCGGCATGGCCATTTGTGACGAGCGCCAGTTCTTTGGGCTTGAAGGCCGACTTCGGTGGACTGGATCGAAGATAGCTGCTGTTGTTGCTGCCGCTGCTGCTCGCCATCGCGGCCGAGTTGCGCATCGTTTCGACGGTCAGTTCGGTCGAGGGCTGGATCGCCAATCGCGAGTCGGTGATGGGTTGCGGAGCGAGTTGGACCGCGATCGCCTTGTCGACGGTCAGCGCGAGAGCCGTCATGATTGCTGGACAGGTTTCCTGCCTCGGTCTTGGTCCTCTTTCAATGCATATGTACTGGACTCCAACAGGGTACGAGGTCGGTTCGAGAATGCTCGCGGCACTTGACGGCGAGGAGAGACACCAGCGATCGCAGCGACTCGCACGCGGCGGCAACGAGGCCAAGGCGCTTCGCCACAGCCCAGGTTGAGTGAATCAGTGGCGAGCAAGCCGGGGTAAACGAGAGGCGAGGTACCTGGTCGGTATCTGAACGGAAAGAGGGGATCCCGAGGCTGGGGGCTTGCTTTGAGGTTGCTCCGTTGTGGCCGGGACGATGTACAAGGCCCGCTACTGCCGTCGCTTCACAATGGGCCACGACGACACCGATTTACTGGGGAGGCGATCAAATTGCTCCGAGTCGAATGCCCGGCGATCTAGCCGACACAAGTTGGAGCTCGACGTTGCTGCTCGTCTCACTCGACGTTGCTGCTCGTCTCACTCGACGTTGCTGCTCGTCTCACTCGACGTTGCTGCTCGTCTCACTCGACGTTCCCAGGGTGTTCCGTCTATCCGAGTCGGTCCGTTAACGCCAATGACCTTGGGAATCAGAGTTGGTGGACAAAGAGGGAAGAAGGTACGAGGTCGCGCATTTGACGTAGCTTCAGGTTCACATAAAGCCGGCATGGCTTGGCCGGCGGCCAGGCGGCCAGGCGCGACTCTTTAATTTGATCCACAATCCATGGCGGCCCACACGAGTCGTGACATGACCCATTAAACTCGTGCTTGGTCACCAACTTGGACTGTGGAAATACATCAGTGAAATGGTTTGAGCCAACATTGCCTCAGCAAAACGCCAGTGCAAAACCCTGGTTATCGATTCGATGCGGTCGCCCCGTGGTGGGTTGGCGGGCGGGGGCTTAAACCAGCTGCCGGGCTGGGTGCATGCGTCGACAGGGGGTACCAGTGCGAGTCGGCGATATCTGTGCTCGGATCGGCCTGCAGCCGAGACGGTCCGTCCGGCGTAGCCAAGATCACGCGTGGCCTGAAGTGAGCCCGGAAAGGTGTCTAGTAGCTGAGTCAGCATCTGGTCGATGTCACAGCTCGTGGACTTGTTCCAAGATTCCCCGGCCACAGTTCGCGCTCGTCAAAGTCGAAATTCACTGCGATTACTAATGAGGAAATTCAAGCGAGATAGATGATGACCAGTGACAGTGACGGCCTGAGTCAGAGCCCTCCCGGGCCTTGGAGTCATCTTCCGTCTTTCGTCTCCGTGAGCATTCTTCACCGTTTTTCCACCGTTCTTCTTTCGTCTCATCTACTCCTTTGAGCTCGTCTGAGCGAGGTGAGTTGTACCGCCCTCTCCACAATGTCCGGACGATTCGGAGCTGAGGCCTGAGGGGCCGGAGCCTCGAGTCCGTCGTCGATGACGTTGGATGCAGATTGGCAGCGTCTCCTTGAATTCGCGGGCTGACGTTGAGATTTGCTGCGACTGCTTTAGTGTCTTCAGGCTTGGATATTGCAGACGCTTCTCAAGATTATCGGGCTGTTGCACCATAGACTCGACTCGACTCGACCCAGCTTCGACTCCGAGATAAGTCGGCCCACCGCAGACGCGAGCACGAATATCGCCGAAGACACTCAGAGATCGCTCGCGATTCGCGTTCACTAGGTCGGAGGCAGCCTGCGAGTGCGATCACGGCATGCAGCCCCATCTGCGTGATTTTTACCAGAACAGCAATCCGCAACTTCAGCACGAGACCGAGTACCGTGACGTGCTCTACGCGAAACCGACGCCGATCCCCATCCCGCACCCGCAGGCCGCGCTGCCCCTGCCGCCGTTCGACTTCGACTTTGATTACGTCCGCTCGCTAAACAGCCTCGGCGGCGCTGGGTCCGAGTCTCAGCAGCAGCACCCGATCCTCGACGGACCTCGCTCCGCCGCCGCCTCGAACTCGATTAGTGCTCGTGCTCGAGATCGTGCTTGGGTACTCGGCGGCAGTCCCTCTGCTTCGTCATCCTCGGACTGGCCACCTGTACCGGATCTGATACCCGACTCGCCCTCCTCCTTCTCGCCGCCGAGCACGTTCCTTGTTCCGCCGCCGGCGTCGAACCGCCCAGGCCCTGGCTCCCGCTCGAGCTTCGTTTACCCCGCCGTCGCTGTGGCCCAAGCCGTCGCCGTCATGGCTCCCCAGCAGCCGCCGCCGCCGCCAGCGCCCGAGCTTGCGCGTAACGACTTCCGTTCGACCTCGGTTCCCCCACTCGGCGAGATACCCAAACCGAGACGCCGCAGGACCCAGGAGTGGAGCGAGCAAGGATCGTTCGTGTCTTCAGTGTACGGCCACACCGCTCAGCCGACCACTGCCGCCGCGCCGCCGCCGCCGTCGTCGTCATCATCATCCTCGCTGCATCCGCAGCTGCCGGGCTTCGCACCCGTGGGGACGTTGCCGTATGCCTTCTCTCAACTTGGTTCGACCTCGACCTTCACCCCCAGTCCAACCGAGGAAGCAGGGCAAACCTCGTTTTATGCTCCCTCCGTCGACCACCCTCTGTCGTTACACGAGCAGCAAGACCTGCTCGACCGCGTTAAGCGCGATCTCAACGGCGTCGATCTCGACTCGATCAAGGGGCCATTACGCGCACTCGCACTCTCCGGAGGCCCTTCGACGCACGACGTCGCCTCGTCGAGCCAGATCTTGACGATGAACCACCTCTCGCCTAATCGCGGGAACCGGCTGGTGTCCAAGCCACTCAACAGTGCCCGAGACGATGAGATGGCTCGCAAAACCGTCTCGCCCCAGGAAGCCTTCCTCGACTACGAAGACGTCGACCATCGTCTCCATGCCAACTCTCGACTCGGCAACAACATCTCATCGTCCTTTGGGCTCGGTGTCGGGGCGTCACTGTTTGCACCCCTGCCCACAGTCGCGTCGCCCGTGCCACGGCCGGCTTCGAGTCCAGTCACCGGCGCCAAGTCCAACGACGGAGCTCCAGCCTCGCCGCATACCTCACCACCGAACGTGGCTAGTCTTCCTTCGACTTCGCCGCGGCACAATCAAGGTTTCACGCTGTTCCCGCGCAAGCCCCACCCCTTTGCTGTACCCCAAAACGCCGTCAGCTGGGCCGAGCGGCAGGCCGGTCACGAGGCGAACGACGCCGCCGACGAATATGAGCGAGAGAGCAGTGACGGGGACGGTGACGGTGATGGCGATGGCGATAAAAAGTTCGAGTCCGTTGCGCTGTCAAAAAGGGCTGGCGAGTCCGATACCCAGGGTGCTGTCGCTGGCAAGCAGCCCGTCCGATCCGCCGCAGCCGAATTGTTCGATAGCGATGAGGACGATCGCCACAGTCTTCCCAGCGTGTATGCGAGGTCGACGGGTGGGAGTGATCATGAGGTCGTAGCGCACTTTGATGACGACGAGGCGTCCATCGGCCAAGACAAGCCTGCTGCCGTTCCGGACGCGGTCAAGGCCGCGATCGGCGAGACGCTCGCTTCGACCTTGACCTCGAGCTCGAGCTCGACTCTGACGGACCGACCCGTACCCCTAGGGTCAGCGTCGGGCTCGTCTACGCCGTACCCGCCTCCGAGTACTCCTGCGAACGAGCAGGCCCCGACACCGGCTCCACCCCTGGCCTGGGCCAAACCGCCCCCTCACCCGATGCGCGGCTCGGCGCAAAGGGCTTTCGAGGCGCTGCAACATAGCGTCGACTCTGTTGGAGGCGACGATGCTGCGGTCACGGACGGAGAATTCATTTCGAGTGCGGTTGATGAAGCGTTGGACACTCGCACGTCTGGCCGTCGACTATCAATTTCGGCCCAGCGAAAACGAAGTAGGAGCCCGGCAGAGGAAGGCATGGAGGATGCCGACGGTGAGGATGATGACGAGTCCGTCGGCGATGCCTCGTTCCACGATTTGGATGGATCAAAAGCCCCTCGTGCGCCGACGAAGCGCGCTCGCTCCAGCGCAGCACCGAACAAGCGTCGTCGTCGTGTACCCTCGGCTGCTTCGACGACGGCTACCTCGAGCTCGTCCCTGGCTTGCTCCCACAAGATGCCGGATGGGTCGATCTGTGGCGTCGTCTTCCGTCGACCGTATGACTTGGCTCGACATCGCGAGACGATCCATGGGGAGGGCGGCAAAGCGGGCAAGAAGCACGATTGGATCTGCAAACAGTGCGGTGGATCGTTCTCCCGCAAAGACGCCTTGATACGGCACGGGCGAATCAGGACTCACAACGCCGGGCTCTAGGAGGAGAGATTTTGGTTTGCCTAGTGTTTTGTTGTGTTGTTCGACGAGGTGTGACGCCCAGCTGCTTTCTTTTCAGTGCTTGTGTTCAGATTTGTGTGATAGTAATCGCGTTTTATTGACCTACTTGCAATCAGTTTTTTGAGTGAGATGAGCGTCCTCGTGTCGAGTGAGCCAAAGCTTGGGAAAGCTTCGGGGTCATCATGAATGTTCTTGCCATTGCGCGGAATATGGACGTCGTAAGAAAATGCTTATACACGAACCAGCCAGAGCACCAGCCAGAGCACAAAAAAAGAAAAGAAAAGTGGTACATCCATGCACATCACTGCGGATCTATAAACAGGCACTTCATACAATAGGTCGCTCCTCCTCAGGACTCGTGAGACTGCCTCTAGGTGACCTCTCGACCGTCGCCTCCATGATTTCCTTCTTCAACTCTTCCCCACTGACATGACCAAACTCGTCGTCCTCGTCATCGACTTGGCCTGTACCTAATGCGGAACCCTTGCGGAAAATTTCGCCCTCTTCGAGCGTCAACGAGCGCGATTGGGATTCGAGGGGCGTTTTAATCGACATCTCGTCGTCGACGACATATTCACTGGTGGCCACTTCTTTCGTATCCCCGCTCTCGGTTCGTGAGGTCGAGGGCGCTGGATCGTCCTCTTCGGAATCCGAGTCGTCAAGAACAAAGTTCGTCGACTCGGCCTCGACCGCATCCTCGGGCGCAGCTTGCGAGGACGGTGGAGCAATCTTGGGATCGTACAGCGCTTTGGCGCGATCGAGCAATACTGACAATGCGTCTCCTAGCAGAACGGCGCGGTCTGCAGGTGCGGGTGATGAATCGATCAGCAAGGGCAAGGGCAAGGACAAGGGGCCTACCATACCTCACACACACAGGCTCACCCTTTTGATCACCCGGCCTCGTTGCAGCGATCGCCTCGGCCAACTGCGCCTCGGCAAGTTGAGCCTGCACGAGCGAGTCTCGGACGACCTCGGCGGGCTGCACGATCACTCCCGTCTTGGCCAACTCTTCATCAACCGCCAGCATATCCGCTAGCACGTCCCTCACGCCTTCAGCGGCTTGCACGATCTCGTCCTTGGATCGAGCCTGCATCTCCCTTCGTCGCTCTTGGCGTTGCTGCGCCTCCTGTCGCTCCTTGAGGTCCCTCGCCACGGCCGATTTCAAGATGGGTGCGGCGATCATAATGGTCTTCCCTCCCGAGGCGGCTTCCTCCTGCGCCTGTTCGGTATTGCGGATGCAACACTGAAGGATGTCCTGCGACAGTCGAGCAAAGTCGGGGTCGTTCGGCGGGATGTTGAGATCGAGGCAACGCAATGTCGTGTTCATCTTGACCGAAACGGAGAGCGCCATGACACCGGCGATGTCGATGTTGTTGTTGCCCGTAAGATCGAGGTGGAGGAGCGACTGCGCCTCGGGAAGGAATTCGCTGAGCGCGATCGCCCCCTCGGAGGTGAGGTCCGTGTGGTTGAGAAAGACTCGTTTCAGGTTCAAGTTGATGGTGATGGCCGTTCGAAGTGATGTGATCTGCAATGCAAACGCTGGAACACGGTCGGTCATCCTCTTCTGTGCAAGTTGACTTCCTTCGTCTGTAGACGGACGTACCCCTTCGAGGCTGGGTCCACAACAGGGGTTGTAGCTCAGATCGAGAGTTTCGAGCGTATTATTGTATTTCTGGCGCGACACAAAAAAATCAACATCGACCCGGATCAACTACTTCCTGCGCTACACGTTCAAAGTCACGTACCAGTGCTTCCGCAATCGCGACCAAGCCTTGCATATCAATCTTGTTCTCGCTCAGATTGAGCACCTTGAGCGTCCGATTGCGCTTGAGTACTTGGGCGACGTAGGTGACCCCATATCGCAGATCATTGCCCTTGACGTCGAGGGTCAACAGCGAACCCGTGCGAGGCAGCTCTTCGATCTGTCTGCGCAACTTCAATGTCGCCCCGGAGGGGGCATGCCCGTTGACGGTCGTTCGTCCGGAGGGTTCGGGCTCGGTCGTCGACGCAGGTGGTGTAGCGACTCCGTTTAACGCTAGCGTCCGTTTGGTGAAAGGCTCGCGCAAAGCCAGTCGGGCTGTGACCGAATTGCCGCCTTCAAACAAGCCCAACGGATTGACGATCGTCGAAGCGGGAGACACAATGGTCGAAGTTTGGTCCTGCTCGGTGTGATGGTCTGCGGCTACGGGGTAGTCGCGAATCATGATGGCCAGTGCGACACCTCCGAGAGGTTGTATGCGGTTGCGTCGAATTGAAACGTGCTTCAGCGTCGACGATCGGATACCATGGGCTGCAAAAGAGAATACTCGTACTGCTCAGTCTACATTCGAGCCACACCATGGCGATCATCGCATCACTCACCCAAGGCCTCCAGTGTCGCCCCTTTGAGTCCACAGTTCTCCAGTCGCATCGAAACTACCGAACCCGCGCGATTCGTCGGATCCTCCTTCAACAACGGTGCAACCGAGAACGTGGGCTGAAGTTCTTCTTCGAGCTCCTCTTCCTCGGCCGCCTCCTCCGGCTCGGGCTCCGCCTCGTCTGAGGGTCGGTCCGACAACTCCATGTCCTCGCTCCGGGCAAGATCGATCGGAACGGAACCGTTTGCCATCGCCCCGTCGGTATTCGATCCATTTTCGTGTCCGTTCACCGCGTGACCGGAGTCGTGCCCATTGACGGAAACAGAAGGCGATGGGTTCGCCACCGCATTGGTATGCGGCATCAACGACTGCACGATGAACTCGGCCGCCTTGCGATCGACGACGTTCTCGGACAAGTCGATGTAGCGCAGGAAATGGGCTTTGCGCATGAAGATGGCCAGGTATTTCCATCCCTTATTTCGTAGCCGACGGTTGTTGGCGAGGCTGATGGTGGGAATGGATCCCGAAACGAGCAAGGCGTGGACGAGAGGCCGAATGCTCTGTAGACGGTGCTCAACGAAGGCTCAGTTGGGATCGATAGCTCGACAAACGTCCTGGAGATAGGCTACGCACATCGTTATCTATCCCGCAGTTTTCCAACACCAACTTCTTGAGTCCAAAGTCGACGCTCAGCAGATCCGACAATGCTTCCACGGCGCCATGTGTCAGTGGTTCGTTCGTCAGATCCAAAACTCGAGGAGGCGCCAAGGCGTTGTCCTGTCCAAGCAAACAGGTCAGCAAGTTCACCCATGTTGGCACGGGGTAAAGTCCGGGGAACGCACCGCAAAGATCCGTTTGAGCCTCTCGTTTGGCCTTTCCTCCCTCGTGCGACAACACTCGGCGTACAATTTGCCGAGCGCTTCCCCTGTCCACCCCTTGGCGTCTCCACCCTCGGATACTTTCGACTGTTGCGATACGCGATGCGCCAGATTGATCCTGCGTATCGGGGAATTATTGTGTCAGCTTTGGAGGCAACTCACGCAGAGAGCATGCGATGATGGGCTCTCGCACCGCCGTCTTTCTTAAAATCTCAGCACTGACTTTTTCCTCGTTCGGGATTCTTCATACGGTGCTATCGGTCCGTTGGGACCGTTGATGGGGTATACGACCTTGAGGGTCGCCATGCGGAACCGTACTCGCTTCAGCTCTTCGACCGAGAGCGGTGGGGGAGCGGGTGGGGTCGGGGGAGACGTCGAGGACGAGGCATGAGCAGAGGAGTGTACGGTCGCATACGGAGACGATGCGGCCGTGCTGGAGGTGGCGGCTGCACGAGCTGGCGTGTGAGGTGCAGGACCACCATGCAAAGTTTTGTGCTCGACTGAGGAGGAAGAGGAAGGGTCCGGCGTCACGGACTCGGTCGTAAGCGTTTGGAATGAGCTTGCTATGCCGGACCATAGGACGGGTGTATACCGTTCATCGCGGTGGGATGATGTAGGTGGATCGTCGCTCAAGTCGCGTCGTTGCAGTGGAGCTGCATGGCCTCCCGCTGCAGCGTTGCTGACGCCGGTGCTGAACCTCTTGAAGGCCGATCCAAAGAACCCACCCGCCGCTGCCGCCGCGCCTTGGCCCGTCCCTGCCGCTGCAGTGACGACATTCTTGAATGCTTCGACGCCATTCCCCAGAGCAACCGCGGCGGGCGCGATCGAGACAGGTGTGCCGCCGTCCGAGTGACCCTGGTTCTGTGACGAAGACGACGACGCCGAGGCAGCAGCAGCGGCAGCAGCGGCGGTGGTGTTGGCGCTGAGGCTGGTCGCGTAGGCCAGCCTCGAGTTGAAGGACTGGAGGATATCTCGTCGAAACGAAAACGTCTTTGACGGGGCGGTCGGGGGTTTGAGGATGCCTTTGGGTGGAGGCGCATTCCGTCGTCGCGGTCGTCGATGTGGGGCAGGAGGGAGCACCAATCCGAGCGACAGGGTCGACTCCGGCGGCGGCGGCGCATTGGCGTTCGGCGTGTCTGAGCCGGCTGCTACCAGCGCATCAGAGTCGAAGTTTGGTGTAGAAGGCGTATTATGTGCAAAGGGTGAACTCGGGAAGCCGATCGTCTCGGAGCTGCCGATGAAGGACGTCGCAGCAGCCGAGAGGGGTGACGGCGACCGATCACTCGACCCGGATGGTATCGGCGCTGATGTCGTCGATGAGGGCGGCACAGCTGCTCGATCGTGAACGGATGCCGTAGGTGTCGTCTCGGCGGCAAATGTAGGTGCGGGTGCAGGTGCAGGTGCCGGTGCGGGTGCAGGTGCGCTGGCCGTGTCGGTCGTCGAGGGTTCCATCCCAGGGACGGCAGAGTTGCTGGAACTTGCGCGCCCGAATGCGAGATGGAGGTGCCGAGTGCCGAAAGTCGAGTGCCTCGTGTGCGACCACTCGTGGCGCGTGCAAGGGGCGACGTCTCTTGGGTCGAGATGAGCAAGCCTCGAGTGACTGCGCTTATCGACTCTGAGCTGCCGAGGATCACCCGAGCGAGCGTATGAGCGCACGCGGTGGGGTGGCCCGGTCACAGGTTCCAGCGGGTGGGGGGAGGAGACGAACCGAGCGATGATCAGGGGGAAGCCACAGGCCGACAGGCGCCTAGACAGGCTACAGGGCGTCTCGCACTGTTTTGAAGTTTTTCTTTTTTTGAAGGGACTCGTACACTTTGCAATTCCTCCCTCCGCCAAGAAAAACGACTATGATGCCATTGCTGCAATACTGACGAACAAACAAATTAAAATATGCGAGGGAATAGTATGTACTGATGGCTGCTGGAAAACGAAGAAAATAGACGGTGCCAAGAAGAACATGATGGCCAGGGTCAATGCGGGTACAACGGAGCGCGAGGTGACGAGGAGGCGTCCTTCATTCATCCTCGTCGGTGAATCGGTCGAAGCGAGACCGCAGTACGGGTGAGCCAGAGATGGCGTCGCAACTGTGGGAAAGGCAAGGGAGACGCATCGACCGTGAGCAAAAGGTGCACATGAGGTCGCGGGAGACCGGGCAAGACTAACTTGGTGAGCACTTCGATGACATCACTCCGCGTCCCCTGACCCCACTCCTGGTCGAAGCGAATCATGCTCGTCTCCAAGTGGCCCCCTCGATACACCAACACCGTCGGCAGCGTATGTTCCTCGGCGTCGGCGGCAAAGTCGAGATCAGTAGCGAGCGCTCGCAGGAATTTTGTCCGCGGATACGACCGAGCGATGGAAGAAAGATGCGTATTGAGTTGCGCGCATGCCTCAATGTCCTGGTGGCACATGCTGCTGCATCAGCAATCCGCCTGTCTGTCAAGCAAATACACTGGCCATCGCAACCACTCACTGGCTCGTACAAATGCACCACGACAGCGACGTCGTCGGCTTCATCCTCGACCGCGGCGACGAATTGCTCGAACCCGATCTCCCTCAGGTGGCCGAACTTTCTCTTTTGCATGGTGTCCTTCCTTTCACCACTACCCATAAGCTCGTTGATCCTCTGTCGCCTGTACAGCTCTCGCGCAGCCTCGTCGCCGACCAGCAAGCGTTCGTCGTGGTCGCCGCCCGAGCCGTGGCCCTCCAAGTCGAATGCATACGCGGCCGTCATCCGCGTTGTTGGGGACGGTGGTCGGTGGTGCAGACCGATCTGCAGTTGCTGTGAGCTCTTGTAGTCCTTCAAGACGCCCTTGGGTCCCGTGTTGGACGTCGCACTGACGCCGGCCTCGTTCAACGCGTGCCAGTCCGCCAGCACACCCTTGGGTCCCGTCTGGCTCGCGGTGCCGTTCGCAGCATTGCTCCGTCGAGGTGCGTGTGCGGGGTTGTTCGAGTCTTGAGCGGTCGACGGTGATATCGAGCCTCGTGCCAATGCTCGGTGTGGTGCTGTGGACGAGCCCGAAGCGGTGGACGAGCCCGAGTCGTGGCGTTGATGCCTCACGGAATGGGGCCCCGCAGATGAACCATTGCCGGCTAATGCTGGGTGTGTCCCGTCAATGAACGCTGCCTCTGCGGCCGCGGCATCGCCTCCGAATCGATCGTTGATGTCCATCGTCGTGCTGGTTTCGAGATGGTTCACCCACTCGACACAGTGTGCGCAAGGCAAGAGGGCGAGAGAGCGCACGAAGGCGAGGGTGAAGGCGAGATTTAGTGGGCGGGTCGGGGACGAGCAACCGTCCACGAGATTAGACCGGACTAAGACGAGTCGGCGGTGCTCGATCGCAATTCCGCAGCGGCGCGCTTCGTCAATTGCTTTTTCAATTTGGTACGGGTAATAGAGACCTCCGGCGATAAGGACCGAGCAGTCAATAGTCTACCGACTCCCGAGTCCCGACCTGCTCAAGTGCTCGCAACGAAGGCAGGGGTGGGCGCTGAGGTAGGTGGATCGCTATGACAAGGGAAGACGACGTCGACGAAGTGGTAGTTCGGATCAATCGGCAAGTGTTGAGCAAGGGAAGAGCAAGAGGTGGAAGGGTCAACGTCTACCTGGACCCATGATGTGGAAATGAAACATGCAAGCCACTGCGATGGGCCCCACCCAAAATCACCCTACCATTAATTGCCAAGAGCTAGCGTTGCCGACTGGCAGGAAGCCACCGATTCTGTCCCGTGTTCCATGGCTCGCGACGCGCACCAACTCCACTGGCGAAGAATCGAGCTAACTCGAAAAGGCAATTTTTCATCGCTGCGCAAAGCTAACAAGATCGCTGCAAGCGATTGGCCGAGCGTTACCTATAGCTCGCTACCAGTCACCGGCGATTAAAAGAAGGGATAATGAAAAGGAACAGCAGCTGCTGCATCGACTGAGTCGCCGTGCCGAACCCACCAAAACCCGTGCCTAGCTCACTGCTCAGGTAACGCCCGATGATCGCGCACTCCCAGGCCCCGCTGCCTAGCCTGCACGCCGCAGGGCCTACGATCTGCGGGGGACGTCATGCTTTTGTCTCAGTCCGCGGACTCGTCGAGGCCGATCCGTTTCGCTTTGTGGTGGTGAATCCTCTGATGCGTGCAGCAGCAGTATCGGGGCAGTACCTTGCAAGCTACAGCGTTGGATCACGAGGTCAACTTTTTACTCAAATGCAGTCATCCATCCAGCTGCGACCTGGACGGAGTCAAGTCGGCATTAGAGTAATTCCCCTACGCATTCATGAATGTCGCACAAGTCCAATCGCGGCTAAATTGCCCTGTCGAGGGCATCACGGATGTCAGCAATTTTTGGTAACGTGCCTCCTGCAGCAGACCTGCTCTCTGCAACGACGATGCACAGAGAGCACATACCCACTGACGTGATGCAACGTCCATAAACCCTGCTGAGCAAGCGTAAGCCCCTGTACTGCTCCCTGTTTGATGCTCCTGACGAGACAAAGCTCGAGATAGGATTGACGACTTATGCGCGTGCTGGCAAGAGACTGCCAATGCTGAGAGTTTGAATTGGCGTGTTGCCTCGTGATAATTGAACAAGTGCTGACGGAGTGTCTAGCTACCATTGCTGTCGACTCGAGTGCGCTTCTGGGACGCGACCGATCGACTCCTGTCCCACTGCCAGGAAGTGCCAACTCGTCGCCGGGCCCCAGTGCATAGGCAGGTGCCTCAACCACTCACACGCATTGTTCTTTGACTATGCTTGAATCGATGTAACCTTCCCTCTTCATCTTCGTTGCACGACAGATCATCGATTCCTTGCACGAAGCTCGGCAGCGCCTGAAGCCGCGAACTCATTAGCGACGAGACACAACCTTTGCTTCTAAGTTCTCACAGTCCTCACACCCTGCGTATGCGGCTGCCGCTGTTTCACCCTCGTTATTAAAATCTATTAATTTTAAAAAAAAAAAAAAAAGAAAGACATGGGACCATGGGGCCGTTAGGCGGCCGCTCGAACGCGGAACCTACTAAATACCTCTCGACGGTGAAACTGACTCACCTAGTACTTCCACACCCGGCTCGCCTACTCGAAATCTGTCTCATCGGCCAAGTCACCCCTGGTCGGCCATCGACTTCGCTATCGCCGGCCCCTGAGAGTCTCACACTTTATCACCAACGTCTTTCATTAGACACGCGAGCTTCCAACCCCCGAAGGTGGACCCATACCTTCGACGCACAGCGCCGCCGTCCGGCGAATTGGTCGCGCCTTTTGCTCTCTAAAGCATCGATCATTGAGACATCATGTCAGGAAACGGTTTCTAACGGGTCTTGTTTGACAAAAGTACGATCGGATCGCGGCGTTGATGTATGCTCGCCGTTTCGATGAATCACACGGCACAACGAGGTGCATATCGAGACCCCAGCTTGTGCAAGAACGAGGAACCCCTAAAACCCGCCGTGCTCTTCCTTCGACGGCCAGGTCCGCGCGCGCCGATGTGCGTGTGGTGCTTTCGAGGAGCCCAATAGTCTGAGTCTGTGCTGTCGTGCCAAAGTCAAACTCTGGCTTTTTTGGTCCCCTTGATTTATCACCGGTCTTCTCAGACTCCATCGTGACGTTAGTCGTTGCTGTCGATGAACCAGTACGGCAGAGCCCCTACGAATCGGCATGGGGAATGTGCCCGATCGAGCCCGCCGAGTGTTTTCCGCCTTCTTGGCCTGCTCTTTAGGCCATGTAGTAGTATCCTAGAATCAATTGATTCGGTGTGCAAGGAGTGTTCATGCCATGACGATCAGCATATGTAGTTCGTGAGTCGGCATTCGACAAGGTCATGTTTCATGGAGGAGTCGGCTTCGTCGCACCGACGGTGTGCCTATGCACGCGAGCGCTCAAGCCCTTGAGTAGAATGCTCAAGCCGCTTTGGAACCGATAGCGTACTCGGGTCTGGTATTGCAACCGAGCTGCACAGAGTGGCCCGGTCCCTGCACCTTGCTCGAGGTCGGCCTCGCTTCTCACCGGTCCCTTGGTCTTCGGTAATCTTCACTACACTGCGATTCGGATCTTGTCAGCTGCCCCAAGGCAAGGTAATAGGCGGCCAAGAGCGGGACTCTGCGTACATACCTCTGTCAGATTACCGGCTTACCTGACTACCCAATTCAGCACCTGATATCTGGCACAAGCATGCATATCGACTCCCCCCAGCCTGTTTGTCTCCAATTGTCGAGTAAGGATAGCGGCAGCCCTCAGGGATCGTTGGCGAGTTTGGTGGCGACGGGCCTTGGTGGGATGACAAAGCAACAAAGGACTTATGGAGGGGCCTTTTTTCAAATGCTTGTCGGTCACTATCAGAAAACTCTGGGTATGTAGTCTTTTCCTGGTACCTAGGATAAGTAATTTCGCAGAGCGGGCCTTTTTTTTTTTTTTTTTTTTTTTTCTCTCTCTCTCTTGGATGGTGTGTGTGTGTGTGCACACATCGCTGATTGCAAGACGAGAAACAGCCCTGCAAAACCCAAGAAGATGCTACCCAGAATGCACCATGATGACTACATCCGCCCGCTCACTGCGTCGTAACTAGTAGAACAGACCAACCCAAGGGTTGCCCCCTTCCAGAGACAAATGACAGGATGTGAAAAACCACATATGAGAGGCCTGAAAACGATGGAGATTTGGCTGGTGGTGGCACGCGTGTTGTACAGCGTCGCGTCCGAATGCTGTACAGGTGAACCTTCTTCCATCTTTCGACTTCAAAAACCCCTGAGACCGCCTTACCCCTCGAAACCCCTTAATCCTTGGACGCGCACCGAACAAGGCCTCGGATGGCACGAATAGCCGCTCGATCAGAGTAAGTCACGAGGTCTGGAAGGGAACGTTCTCTTGGACTGCAGCAATTACATTGCCCCTTGTACACAACTTCGCTGAACCTACACTGCGGATCCACCCCTCTTTACGGACCCGAAGTTCGCCACCCCTCAAGACCGCACGACCCCAGATCGCCACCATTCATTGACTGCAGCTGTGATCGGCTTACTCCACACAAAAACACACGATTCAGTCTGGTGGAGGTGCCTTTGCGGTCAATTCCCCACACTGTGAGTCAGCTGTTATGTGGTCACTGTCTGGCCAAGTTGATATTTCGGAGTTGCAAGGGTCTGGGAACCGTAATTTCCCTCGCACCTCTGTGGCGCGCCTATAAGTAAGCTGACGATAGCCCTCATTCGTATTGCCAGGGTGTGGTCCGTCTTTATCGATCAGAGTTCGCACTCTAGCTGCTACCAGTGGGTGATCACGATATCCTCTTGGTCGTAAGCATGCTTTTGCGCAGTCCTCGAGAAGCAGCCAAGGTTAAGACGGAGGTTGACTAGATCAGTGATTCCGCGCGTCCTACAGGCAAGTATCGTGGTCGAACCTACCAACAACATACAGTGAAGCCCCATAACGCATCCCCGTCGGCTTGCAGTTCATTTGGGCTGCTAGTCTCGGTGTCGGCTTGTTCTTCTTCCCCGAATCATCCCTCTGGCTCTTGCAGAGGAACCCGGGCGAAGAACACTCGCTCGCGCTGATCCTAGGTGCCGATTTTAACTCGCCGATGATCACTGAAGAGTACGCTGAGATCATCGCCTCTCTTCACCCCAAACGGTGGATTGATGGCTTGTCCTAGCAGCCGACGGCTTCCGAAAAGGTAAAGGCAACAACGGGTTCCGCACATGGAGTCATATCGCCCTTCAAACGCTCCAACAACTCACCGGTATCAACTTCGTTTTCTACTACTGCACGGCCTTCATTCAAAGTCATGGTATCGAGAACGCTTTCACGATCACTGCACCATCGCCACCAACTTGTCGTCAACGTCTCGCAGCGTGAGGCTCACGATTGGGCGATCGACATGTGCATCTGCCAGTCATCGTCTCTGCCGTTAGTCTCGGGGTCTGGATTTACAGTTTTGCTGGTCAACCTGGGTTCATCGTCTTTGTATGCATCTACATCACTCATTTCGTCGCTACCGCTGGCGGGGGTCGTGTTTGTTTGCGTCCGAGCATGTAGTTCATTGATGCCTTGGTCGATGCCTGAATGCATGAGTTCGAGAGATTTTTGATTCACACAAGCCTACGCTAGGACTTGGGTTCCCAAGTCCGAGGGGTAAATTCGACTCTGCGTAGGACTCAGACATCCCCCCCCCCAGTATGATGGATTTGGAACGCTATGTATCTCGCACTGAATGACACTTCAGTCAGACACCGTTGCGAGAGCGAACGGGGAAAAGACAAGAAGAAAAACGTCACCCAGGCGCTAAACATACTAACAAGCTAATAACTTGTAAGGCCAGGGAAGATTGATAAAGCTAGAATATCTGCCGTTTAGCATATCAGATAATAGAATCAAGGGATAAAACCTAGTCAGAATATAACTCTTCAGACTCTTAACCACTAACTGTGACACCCAGCACGACTCGGCAATCGCACCTCCCTTGCGAGGGAAATGCACCCACTAGCGCGAGGAATGCACCACTGGCAATTGGGTAAATGCGCTCTGGGCAAGAAGCAAGAAACACCCTTATTGTGCCAGATGCGCGTTCATAATCGACAGACGCGCGGCGTTTGAAGTGGGATTTGGCGCTGGTTTTCCTCTCGGTGGGTTCTGGCAAAAGCACTCCGCGCGACCTCCTCTTCCTCTTGCCAGCAGTGCTCGATCAGCGCCTGCAGCCGATCCGCCTTTACCTAGACGAGATTCGGTTGTAGCTCTTGGGACGGGACAACTGGTCGTACAACCACCTTCACAACACCCATACCGCATCCGTATCGGCGAGCACGCGTCGCACTCGACCGTTGGACGTTTCGCAGCCGACGATACGACCTCGACGAACGATGGCAACTGTAGGCTCGACCGAACGCTCCCCTCTGTTGCGAGCGACCAGTCCCAGAGCGAATGGAGGACACTCTTCTCTCAATCCGCATGCTGTCGCCTTCACGTTCGTACCCGGACGTGCCATGCCGCCTCCTCCGGCTGCTGCATCGTCGACTCCTTTGCCCAAAGTCACCCCACTTGTCGCACCCGTGACACCCGTGACACCCGCACCCGCACCGGTACCCGCATTTGCATCCGTACCCGTGTCTGTTCAGCCTTCACCTCGAGCTATGGAATCGACGTCACCTACCAGCTCGTCGGCCGTCGCTTCGATTCATAGCAGTGTCGTCGCACCTGCTTCCCCGCCTCGTTTCGCAGCGGCCACACCTCAGGTTCAGCCTCAGCTCGCTTCTACAGTCCTCGTACGAACCCGATCCCATTCGGTTGCATCCTCGAACGCATCCCATGAATCTGCCGAAAGCGGCTCGTCCGAGGGGTCTGAATCGTCCGAGTCATCCATCTGCGAAGCGTGCCCCACGCGCCGAGCGTTCCAGCGAGCTCACTACATCCAGTTCGCCGTCTCGGCCGTGCTCGTCACCTTGGCCTTCGTCTTGCTCGCGTGGTGGAAACACGAGATACGGTTCGCGGAGCTCGTCATTGGTGCTTCGGCCTGGCTGGCAGGCGAGGCGCTCAAGCAAGTCGTGTTTGAGCTCTTGACGTGGGAGAGCAAGGGCTCGAATGGGGTGCCGACCCCTGGAACCGGTCTCGTTTTACCGACTTCAGTCCATGCCGTGCTGCAAGAGCTGCTGAGGTTGGGCGCGATCATCCTCGTCGTTGCCTTGTTGCCGGACCCCGAAATCGTCACGCCCCAGGGAGGGATGCCACAGCCGCCTCTGCCTCCGAGAAGGGGCCACGGATACCCACACGCACCGACGAGCCCCCCTTGCCTCCGTTGGACGGCTTGTTCTTTTCGGCTTTGTGGTTCGCCATGGGTTGGGCACTGGTCGAGATCATCTGGGTGAGTCGAGTCTCGAGCACTTTATCGGCGTTGGACGAACTAGTTGCTGATATTTTGAGGGATTGATTTCCACAGGGCTCGAGGGATTTCTGGCGACGGATGCGATTGTACGACGACGTTCTTGGGGAGGACACCGACGAAGAAGCCGCAGTAGGTGATTTGGCCGAGCCATTGCTCGAACATTCGACCATGACCGAGTACGGGACCGGCCCTCTACCCAACGGTGCGGGAGCGAATGGCCTGGACAAAACAAATGATGGCGCGGCCGCCAACACCTCCGCATTCGATAGAGCAGTCGAAGAACGATTGGACAGGGAGACGAGTGACGCCGAGCTCGATGCGAGGATCCGATCTTTGGAGAGGGAAGAGATCGAAGCGCAGCTCGGCGTGCCGTTGTACGAGATTCCGGTCGCGGTCGTCGTCGTCTGGAGGGTCGACTCGTGAGTGCATCGTCTCAAAGGTGATGGAGTCCTTCATCTGACCCCACATCGTGTTGTTGCAGTATCTTGCTCTCACTTGTGGCGACGCTGGTGCTGTCGCTCCCCTTCCGAACGTCTGCGCCGACGTTAATCGCGTTCCCCCTGTGGCCGACCTTCAGCGCGGTCGCGGTGGTGCACATTCTGCTTTCGATGATGTGGATCCTGCGCGTTCGCCATGTCGGTATCCCGGCCATCTCGTACATGACTCTGATCATCTTGCTCTTTTTGCTCTTTGCCGCTCTTGGGGCTTGGGGCGCTCTCGTGTAACTTTGTGCTCTCTCGCTCTCGCTTTCGTTTGTTTCCGACCAGTCAGTCGTACGCCGTACCAAGCAGTTTTTCCTGTTCTTCAACATGCCTTTTGCACCTGGAGCGATTTGCGGTACCTGTCTATCTAGTCCTGAACAGTGTTCACATATACACGCCATGCCAAAATCATCGCCTTCTGTCGTACGACCTATTACGATTGCATTGCATGAGGGCAGTGCCTCAGCCGTGCGTGGGCAAGCGCTTGCAGTGCCTCCTCCTTCATTCTCGGGGTTGCCCGATTCAGGAGCCAATACGATCGCCGAGATGAGCGAGCCGCCTTACGGCAGAGTTCCGAATCGCTCCGGGCGCGTGGAGTCGACCCGGCCGAGTTGCCCTTTCTTTCTTTCTCTCGTCCCTTCCACCAACACCATGATACGCGATGCCGATACAATACGCGAACCATCTCCGGTGCCAGTTTTCTCCACCAAGCCTAGTGAGGATGACCCTCCTGACGCCATGACAGTCCCACAAACTTGTCCAGCCCGACGACCATCGCTCGACTCGTCGACTTGCAGGCAATGTCAAATCCAAGCCGGCGCACGGACCGCGACGTCCGATTCCGACGACACAGCGACATTGACCGAGCCACCGGTGACACTCCCATCAGCCGAGGATAGGTTCAAGGCGGCAGTGACATGGATCGGCCAGACTATGCTGCAGCAGTGGTTCCTCATAGGGATCGGCGTCGTCATCGCGCTTGCTCACGTGAGTCAAACCCGCGGGCGACTTGTTTGCCGGAGATGCCGGTGCGCGTCTTGTACTCATCTCATCCTCTTCACTTTCGTAATCTAGTCCTTTCCGAACGTTGGGAGAGAAGGCGGTATCATTCAAGCCGAATGGTCCGTGAACGTGAGTTTACGCGCACACTCCCGCGCCCGAGTCAAATCTTCATCCGAGATCTGACCCGAGTCCAGTTTCTTGCGACCGACCTGCTCCACAGTACCTCCTCGTCGCCATCATCTTCTTCGTCTCTGGACTATCGCTCCCGTTGCAAAACATCGTCAAACGCTCGCGGGACTACAAACTCCACCTCATCACGCAAGGCTACAGCTTCCTCTTCTTCCCAATCGTCGTCTATGCGATCGTCAATTGTGTACGAGCCGCGGATCCGACCTACTCACAGATCAACGAGTGGGCGTTGGTAGGAATGGTCGTCATGAGATGCATGCCAACGACCGTCGTAAGTACCGAACGCCCACCGAACGCTTCTTGCCACAATGCTGCGTCGAAACTGACCCCAAATTCTCCCCTCGCTCCGACTTCTCTTCCAGGCCAGTAACGTCGTGATGACAGGTCAAGCAGGAGGGGACGAATCTGCCGCGACTATCGAGGTCATCTTTGGCAACACCTTGGGCGTGTTCCTCACACCGGCTTTGCTCAGCGCTTTCATGAGTGGGCCTTGGGCTTTTGGAGCGCCAAAGGCTTCGGGCTCGGCTTCGGGCTCGGGAGGGACGGCGGACATCTACGAGAAGGTCTTGAAACAGGTGAGCGATAGCTTCTCTCCAGCTTTAAGGTATAATGTGTTAATGATTTATTTCATCTCGTCTGGGAAACCCCAGCTTGGATTCACCGTCTTCATCCCCCTGGTCGTCGGTGAAGGGCTCCAAACCCTGTTCACCGGCCCAGTCCAATGGATCCGAACACATTGCCACCTCGCCAAATTATCATCGTTGTGTTTGCTGGGTGTCATCTGGTCGACATTCTCGGGGGCTTTCTACGAAAATGTCTTTACCAAGATCACGGGCGGTACGGTCGCTTTCATCATCTTGGCCGACAGTGAGTAGTCAATCTAAGAAAGAGCCCCCACCCCGGGGGTCTTGACCCCGAGCTGACGAAAGGCCATCCCAACATCCCAGTCGGCTTATTCGCCGTCCACGCCATCCTCCTCATGCTCTTAGCAAGGCACACGCCATTCCTACATGTAACATCTTCCTCCAAATCCCGTTACCTCCCCTCCTTCTCCCTTTCGGACCGCCACGAATCCCTCTTCGACCCCACCACGACGATCGCCTTGATCTTCCTCGGGTCAGCCAAAGGCGTTTCCTTGGGCGGTCCGATCGCTTCGATCTTGTACGGCGCCGAATCGGCACAGAACCAAAGTTTGGTCAAGTTGCCCTTGGTGCTCTATCAAGGGAGTCAAGTCGCGTTGGGGCAAGGGTTGGTCGTCGTGTTGCGCGCTTGGAAGAGGAGGATCGATCGAAGGGAAGCATTGGCGAGTGGGAGGGGTGAGAAGAAGTTGGAGGAAGTGGAGGCGGGGGTCTCTAAGGGTGGAATGAAGGATCTAAAGAGTTCTCGTTAAGCTTATCACTTGTTAGTTATTCAAAGTTGTTTGTTGTACGATCAGAGCAATGCAAGCGCAATATTCGACCTCGTCGAAGCAGAATCCGCACCCGAGTCTAGTCCATTGAGCGAACGCTCATTGCAGCACTCAAATGTCCAGACCAAACATCCTACAGCTCTGATGCGAACCGCTACCCCTCTTCATCTGTACATCAGCAGGGAAAACAGGCGCAGGGCTCGTGTCACCTTCCGACCCAACGTTCCACTTCTGGCTTCACATGTTCAGAGCCGAGGTCAGGCCGGCCAAATCCCGCGAAGCGGTCATGGTCGCCAGGTCGGATCGGTTCATTTGGAGGAGGGCGATGTTGAGCGAGTCCCAAAGGGTTTGCGAAGTAACACCGTTGGAAGGGAGAGCGACGTCACCGGCTGGAAAAAAATGGGGGAAACGGCACGACGTCAGCTCAGGATCCCCCGTCGAGGTGCTTTGCACCCGTCTCACCTTCCAACAGCGCGTCGGCCTCTTGGATCGAAAGCGAAGTCAAGAGATGATGAACAGCTTCCTCGTATTGCTGCGTACGAATGAACCAATCCATGATCAGCTCAGATGGTCCCTCACACAACTCATCGACCCGATTCCCTAAGCTCACATGAAGGTTCATATTCGCGACGGCGAGGTTGAACCTCGCGCGCACATAATTCGGTTGGATCTCCAACGCTTCGACATAGTACTGGATCGCGAGATCGGTCTTGCCCGAATTGGCGAACGTCGCACCGAGGCGATTGAACAACAACGGGTCGTTGGGTCGCACGGACAAGGCCGATTCGAAGCAATCGCTCGCTTTCTCGTATTCCTCGCTCGCGTTGAAGAGCACGCCCAAGCCGATTTGCACCTCGGCATCGACGTCGTCGCTTTCCCTCGATTGGGCCAGTCGGATCAAGAGGTTCGTTAGGTATTCGTGGCGGATATGTTGTTGCTCGGGCAGGGTGCCGAACAAGTCCCGAAAGGCATCGACTTCTCGCTTGTACCGCGTCTGCCCCAAGGTGTTGACCCATTTATCGACGGCTTCGTACGCGAGTGGTCGGTCGTTCTCGTTCGTGTACGACACGGCAAGCGCGAGGTGGGCCTCCCCCAACTCGGGATCGATCGACAAGGCCTGGCGCAGAGCTTGGATCGCCATCTCCTCCCGTTCGTTCTCCTGCTGCTTGATACCTAATGCAAGCCAAGCTTGAGGATCATGGGGTCGTTGTTGGACCGCGGCTTCCTTCTGCAAGATGGTGTCATAATTCGACGACCCATACGCGCCGTGCAGCGAGTGGTGCCGAGTCAAGTTCATGTACGGGTTGTTCTGGTGGAATGTGTAGCCGCCAAAAGAGGACGACGTCGAAGCGACCGGTTTCAAGCCCGCGGCAGAGACGTCGAACGCATCCCAATCCTGTTGCAGCATGTCCCATTCCCGCTGTTGCGCAGAGAGTTCCTGTGGCGCTCGAGCCGTCTTCATCGCATGCCCTCCCACAATCATGGACGGGTCGTTCACCTCTTCTTCCCAATTCGAGCTCGCGAGAGGGACCGAGGTATCCATGCGCATCTTCTCGCGCGTCCGTTCCATCGTCGCTTCCTCGCCCATCTGCTCGTCCTCGGCAGCAATGCCTCCGCCATCGCCTTGGAACTGCCACCTCGCTCGGTCAGCCGCGGCTTGCTCACGTCCCAAACGCACCTGATCCTCGTCATCCCATAGCCCCGCCATCGTCTGATACCCTTGCTCCAGCTCGCGAGAAAGCTGCGCGTTCCTCGCCTGTCGTTCCGAGAACTGTTGATTCGCCTGCGCAAACTCGGCCGCCGCCGAAGGTCGAGCCCCCACGCCATCAGAGGACAACCCAAACGCCCCCGTCGTCGGCGCAGCACCTCCGATCCTTCCTTCCTCTTCTCTTCCGAACTGATTGGCCCAAGACGCCGATGACGAATCCGTGGCACGGCCTTTCCCCTTCTCCGCCGACGAATACTTGGGTTCAATCTGCTCCACGACCTTGTCCCCTTCAACGGCGACTTCGCCATCCCTCAACTTGCGCATCAAGTCGAGGAATGTCGAGTTCGCGAACTTGGCGTTGCGTGCGGCGGCGGCGGCGGCGGCGTCGTCGGCCTTGTCGACTTCTTGGTTCGAGTGACGGGTTTGCTCGCTCGAGCGGACGGTGTCGAGCAGACGCCCGGCCGTTTCGGCGAGGGCATCGCGTGCTTGGTCCTGAGATAAGACCGGTGAGGACGAGCGCTGTTCGTATTCCGAGATGGGTTGGTACGATTCGTGAACCAGCTTGGATGTGTCCGTCGTGGCTTCGGCTTCTTGTGCTTTGAAGGCGTCCTCCCATCCTGTCGATCGACGTATTCCAACTGGTCAGCGAGTCATCGCCAACGTGTGCATCATCAGGAGCCCATGCCATTTACCCTGAGTCGAAACCGCTAGATCACGCTGAGCAGAGCCATGCTGCACGTCATTCTGCTGCATCGAAGGCTGGTACATCGTAGGTCTCGACATGGCCAAAGCCGGTGCTCCAAAGCCGGCGCCGAACAGCCTCTGCTGACCGGTCGAATACGCCATCCTACCCGACTGCTGGGCCTCGATCGACATGGCAGGGTTCGGTCCCTGTTGTTGGGAAGCGAGCGGACTGGCTCGGTGTTGTCGAAAGTCATTCGTCCAATCGAGCTGCGCGGCGCCACCGCCTGCGCCCCCCACCATGTTCGGTGCTTGAGGTTGGAACGCCCTCCTGAACGCCTCGCTCTCGATCGCAGACTGGTTCGAGGCGGGTGAGGGGAGACGCATCTGTTGTGAGAAGGCTTGGGCCCAGGGGGGTGGTGCGGCGGCTGCATTGACCGAGCCTGGTGCCTGTGTCGAGTTCTGTGGCGTCAAGGCTCGGTTGAGCGGCGAAAGATCGAACGCATGGGGTCCGCCACGCTGGTTTTGTTGTTGTTGGAAGAAATGGCTCGTTTCATCGGCTAGGGGTTGCGAAGATGATGACGATGGGCCGCTTCGACGGAATGCCTGTACGATCGCGTGAGGTGGGGGAGTGAGTCAGTCAGTGAATCGGCGAGGCGAGTGCAGACTTGACCCCACCGTCTCCATCCCAGTGCTCGTGAATGTCAAACCCACCGAAGATGGTGACCCGGCTTGTGGGTTGAAGTGGTCCTATTGTGCCGCACATCGATACACGCAGAGAGTAAGCTGAGTCAGCCGAGGCGGATGCGAACCCCTCCGCCGCGTCGTGCGACACTGACCTGCTGCACCCCACGATCCTGGCCATACACCTTGGACAGCTGGGACAAGGGATTCACCGGCCCACATTCGGCCCCACCGGCCAGAGCGGCGAACGACATGCCTGACGCGGATGCAATGAGCGCCGAGGTGGAAGTCGGACGACGGGAACGGAAGAGCGAGAAGCGAGCAGCAGCGCGTTCGGAGTAGACGAACCTCGGCGACTCGGGACGCCGGACACTTTTTTTTTGACCCAGCAGCAGCCAGCAGCGAAGACGCTTTCACGCGACATCAAGCAAGAAAAAAAGTTACATTTGCTACACAACTGGGGTATCCCTATCCATAATTGCACGCAAAATAAACTTTGTCCAACCCCTCAGTCTGTCACTTTGAACACGACAACCCTACACGATTCGACTCGAGCAATCACCCTCAGACCTCGGCGCAAAATCCTACCCTGCCGATCAATTCAATTCTTCGTCGTCTGATTCCTAGCGAGCAAAGGTTTCCGCTCCCCGAACGTCGAGGTCTCGTCATCAAGACCACTCATCGAAGAAGGGCTCGCACTTCCATCGGCATGCAGGTTCGGCGAAGCCCCATCGAGGATCCGCTGCCGTCGGTCGGGCAACTTGCCGTTGCGCAATTTGACCTTGTCGAACGCCGTCTGCGCTGTGTTGGGTTTCGGCGACGCCCCGTTCGGCGTCGATTCGCTCGTGCCATAGTCCAAGTTTGTGCTCGTGTTTTGGCGTCGCGCGTCTCGACGCTCAATCACACCCGCTATCAGCGGTGCCAACGCCTTGCCCGTCGCAACTCGTTTCGCCGGCCCGCGCACGACCTTGATCTTGTTGTTGAGGTCGACGTACAGATCCGTCTCGTCGACGATCTCCTCACCAATCATCTCTTCAATCACATCCTCCAGTGTGACGACACCTTGCGCACCACCAGGCGTTCCTGGTGTGCTCGACACGAGCAAGATGTGCGACCGCCCTTGTTGGAAGTAGTTGAGCGCGTCGAGGCACGTCGATTCGGGGCTCGTCTCGGGTAGGACTGAAAGCGGGAACGTGCTGACGGGAAGTGCTTGCGAGGGGTCGTACGAGATGAGCTTCTTGACGATGATCATGCCGATGAAGTCGGTCGGGTCCTCGGGGGTGTGCACGGGAATGCGCGAGTGGCCGAGTGCAAGGATCTCGTCGACAATCTCTTGATCCAAGATCGCGTTCGAGGGCAGCGAGTAGGTGTCTTCGAGGTTCGTCATGATCTGCGACACGGGCTTGGCCGAGAGTTCGAGCACGGACGAGATGATGGTGACTTCGTCCTCGTTGAGCGACTCGCCGCCGATGCGACGGTGCAAAGCGACAAAGGTCTTGAGCTCGGCCTTCTTGTACAGGGTGCCGTGGCTCTCGCCGAGCAGGTAATCGAGCAATTTGGCGATAGGGTACGCAATCGGATACTCGAGGTACATCTGCGATCACGAGCGAGACCACTTGAGCTCTCCTGTCTCATTCATGCCAAGCATAAAGCGACTCACGAGGGCCAAGACGGCAGGGGCGGCTATCGCTCCGATCCGCAATCCGTACCTGGCGCAGACCGCTTGGGGGATGATCTCGCCAAAGATGACGATCAGTCCGGTCGAGATGACGACAGCACCGACGCCACCTCCAATGACGGAATCGAGAAAGATGGCTGGGTGGGAAGAAACGCACAGACGGAAGGTTAGCGAACATCACCAATGCAAGAAAGGCTATTTGATCGATCGATGACGTACGCAACGACTGCATGAAGCATGAATAGGGGGGAGAGGAGGTGTTTCAACGAGAGTCACGTCAGTGGCGGGTTGATAATCGAGCTTGCTCAAGCGCTTGAGCTGACCGACCTCGTTGACGATGACGTTAGAGAGCAAGAGCACGACCAAGACCCAATGCTTGCCCTTTTCCAATAGCTTGAGCACCTTGGCTGCATCTTTGCGTTCTTGTTCCTCGCCGGCGGTTGACAAGACTATGTGTGAGAATGGAAGGATGGATTTGAGTTCCGTTCCGCATGTACATGGACCCTTGCAGCACCGACGCAGGCTGAAGCCCCCACCCAACTGACCTTGCAAATTGACCGAATCCTGAGACAACAAGCCGAGGGTCAAACCGGCAAAGCACGCTCCAAGTCCGACGAGCACGAACGCAATCACGAGCTTGTAGTAGAAAGCTGGACAGATCGAACGAGTCAAGTCAGAATACGGGTCAGTGAGCGAAGCTCCGGGTAAAAAAGTGGAAGGGTCATCGGTCGAGGGGTACGCACCCGTGCTGCCAGCCTCGACCCTCTCGTGGCCCTTGGTAGTGAAGGTGTCGTAGTCATTTGCGGCTGCACTCGCTGCTGCACTGAGGACGGGTGCTGCATAGGCGCGGGTGAAGCGAGTGAGGGCGCTGGCTCCGACGAGGGCCATTCGGGTCAGGCCGAAAGGGGCGCGGCCAGCTGCAGCCTGCGATCGCGCCAGCCGTAGTGTCGTCATGCTCAGCCAAGTCAAGTCGAGGCCGCGGCGGTCGGTGGATGAGGAGGGAAGGAGATATGGGGATGGGGAGGGTGCGAGTCAAGAATGTAGATCACGTATCACGTGGACTGCTTTGAAGGCGAGGTTCGGATCTGTCAGGATGCCAAGAATTGGGTCGATCCTCGTTCCAGGTGGTCGGTCGTAGCTGTGTGTAGAAATGCGATGTTCCGCGGGGATCGCTCTGCAGGCTTCTTCGTGGGGCTTGTGGGTGAAGCTCTTCAAGGCGTGATCGCCGTTGTGGGTCGTGGTGGTGGGGGTGGGGATCCGTTGGCTGAATCGTTGTGCCTTGAGTAGACGCAGAACTACGGTCCCAATACGCCGAGGTGTCAGGTGTGAAGAGGATGGAGCGCTGGGAAGCCAGCTGCTGCTCGTTGAGCCGGCAGCAACCGGCCGGCGGCCGCGCCCGACTGCTCAGGCACGTTCCACCCACAGCCTTGGCCAAAAGCCACAGTTGACATATACAAAAAGTCGACAAGATGGCAGCACGCGACCATCAAGGCACAGAATACAGTGAAACTATATCGTATTACATCCAACTTTCCAGAGCATCGGAAACAGTTAACAGCAATGGTACGGGAGTAAAGTTTTCCACATCCCCTGGCGGGCACCCCTGACCGTACACCCACTGCGGCCCCTCCTGGCAAACAGGAACAACACAAACCTCGTACACTTTCGCATACACTATTTCTTTTCTGTATCACAAGTTGGGCTTGACCTGCCAAAAGTCATTCTCGGCCTTGGACGCGCCATCGAACGAGGTCCATTCGATCACTTGAGGCGCGATCGCTTGACAGTGCTCAAACACCCGCTTCGACACGGTCGCGTTGTCACGGCGGTTCTTGCCTTCCTGTGAGGCAGCGAAAGAGAGGAGGAATAATTTCAGTGATGATCTCAGCATCATGAGAGCGACCGACCCACTCGGAAACTCACTCGGCGGAACGTTCCGAGGTGCGAAACGAAATCCCACAATCGCCCCTGGGGAGCAATCTCACCGGATGCCATTCGACTCGGGACCCACTGGGGGTGCAATGCCATTAACGGCGGTGAGCCTTTAAAAGACGTCGATCTTCGAGTGAGGATTACGCCGAGCTCGACCATTCGCATGAATGCGTTGGCGAGTGTGGCTGTTTAGACACAGGTGCGTACGCGAGCGTCAGGATATGCGGTGTGATTTTGAGAGTGCGCAGCGACTTCAGAAACGCACCTTGGTTGACGGCTTCGAGGTATGAGATATCACCCTGGTAATGACCATTCTTGCCGAGCAATTGCGCACTCTTGTGGAACGCCTTCTCCGACACCCAGGCAAGAGTCGCCGACGATTCGGGAGGCGGTCCCACAGGCGTGAGCGCAAAGAGGGAAACGGCGGCGAGCCAATAGGTCTCGATGTATGGCCACAAGAGGAAGTTGAAAAAGTCTGCAAGAGGAAAATTATGTCAGTACCAATCTCGAGACACCTCACGACTCTCGAGATGTGGACTCACCAAAGTTGTTGCGTCCCGAAGCGCGTTCCTTGGGAGAGAGACCGATCATGTCGTCCTCGACGAGGATCACTTCGTCCTTCTGCTCGGTCACAAACAAACAGCATATATCAGCAGCCTCATCCATAGTTCTCAGAAAACATGTCTTCACTGACCGCCAGGAAGTTGATTGTATTCGCCGCATTCGACTCGAGACCCTCAGTCCCGTACACGAACTCGTTCTGCAACAACCTCGACAAAAAGTGCAACTCGGACATGATCTCCTTGCGTGCCATCCTCTGCGAAGGCGCCGCTCCACCGGCCTTGACGCGCGTGTACAACGAAGCGCAGAACATACTCTCCGAGACGAAGAGATGCATCGTTTGATTGCGGTAGAAGGACAGCTCGAAGCGCTTGGTGATGTAGAACGTCGGCTCGATCAGGTCCTTGTGCTCGCCGATGAGGTCCTTCAGGACGATCAAGGCGCGATCGACGACCGTTTCGAGGCCCATGCCGGCGAAATCGGCGACTCGACCACCTCGGACCTCGATCGCTTGGATCAGCCATCCAACCCGGGATAGGAGCTCCTTCTTGCCGACACCCTGTCGAATCACCAAGAAAGCCCGTCAGTGCACCGCTAATCCTGTGATCCTTCACAGTGTGGGCTTACCCTTCCACGAATAGTCAACATGCACGTCCCGACCAGTGCAGCAGGCATGATGACAGCGACCTTGTTGATGTCACTCAGCACCTGGTACCCAAGTGCCCTCAACAGCACCGCCTGCTCCTTTTGGGCATCGACGGGTGCTCCCGGCTCGCGCTGGCTCCTACGACGCTGGTTCTGCTCCTCGATCCACCCGTTCAGCGAGAACGGTTTCTGGAAGCGCACGTCGATCCTTCCGAGCTGAAGCTGGACAACGCGGGTGTTGAGTAAGAGGCCAGTGAGCGTCTCCTTCTCCTTGGGATTGCCGAGCAACTCGTTGATGTAGTTTTCGGTCTCGATGACCTTGTCATACTGGAGCGAGATGGGGCAGATCAAGACATCACTCGTGCGCCCGGCTAGCAGACCTTCGACGACGTATTTCAGAATGCCGAGCTTGGGCGGTAAGAGCTTTCCCGTTCGAGAACGTGAGCCTTCGATGAAACTGTGCCGTCGCATCCTCACCACATAGGTCAGCGTCTGAAAGGTCAGCTTGTGAAGATGGGAATGCGCCCTCACCATTCCATGTTCATGCCATTCTCCATCAGATGCTCGATGTATTCCTTGATGACAACGGGGTATAAAGCGTCGTCGCCAAAGCTTCGGCGGATGTAGAACGCACCACACTTCTGCAGCATGGGACCGACGACCGGCATGTTGAGGTTCTCACCGGCGACGATGTGAGGCAGAGACAGTCCACAACGATAGAAGAGCCAAGATATGGTGAGATAGTCGATATGGGATTTATGGCAGGGGAGCAGCAAGAGCGACTGCTTGTTCTTCGCCGCCTGCACGGCGACTTCGCGGAACGCCGCGTACTCGGGCAGGTTGATGTGGATACCCTGGTTGTACATCCGCACGAGGATGTTGTTTACCGTAGCGCCAAAAAATTTGAGAAAGCGAACGCTGTCCATCTTTGCGACCATCCCGTCAGCGAACTGCAGCGAGACTTCAGTCAATTGCTTCTCGAGCTGAGCAAGCTTCTTCTCCCGGTCGGCCGTGGGCGGTAGATCGAGGCTCTCGAGACGCTCAAGTGCAAGTTGCTTGATCTTTTTTCGTACTGTGCGGGTGTTGAAAGGGGGTCCAAGATCGACGGAACCCGTCAGCGAGCGCATTCAACCGCGGGGCAAAAACCTGCTCAGTCAAAGGGAACCGACCTTGAGGGGCCATGGTGATGGCACGAAGGGTTGCCTTCGAGTATCCATCGTACATAACACGAGCTCCGATATAGTCTAACCGATCGCGGAGTCGACGTGAGGTCAGCACATTGATGCCGAGTGGAGGGAGTGCAGATCTTTGAGAGTGCCACTGACCCGTATAAGATCGCCATCCTGTGCCACTCGCCCACATGGACAGCTGTTTTGCAACCTGGATACACGAGCAAAGCTTCACGTCATCAGTTCGGCCCTCGACAGAGCCGAGACCCAGTCTCGAGCCTCGAGCCCCGAGCCCCGAGCCCCTCGGCCGAGATGCTGGAGCCCCGCACGCTCCGTCGGTCCCGCGATGCCTCGCAAGAGTCTTTCTTGACTGACCTCGATGGGGTCTTCACGGATATGGGCCTGTCGTAAATGATCATGTTTCTTTTTCAGTGCATCTTGTTCGAGCAAGCAGGTCCTAGCATCAACTCGAAGCAGCTCTTGCCCCGCCTGCAACTGGCGCCTCGCCTCAGCAGCCACGGTGCGACGTACCCTGTGGTTCAAGAAGAGATCCCGCGACTCGCTGAGCATCTCCTGCTTGACTTTTTGCTCCCGAATCTGCGCCCGTTGGAGCTGCGTCGCCTTGTCCTCGAGCAAGTGCGCCGATTCGATCGAGGTGAAGGCGAACGGGCTCGCCGTCGACGCCAATCGAGCCGGTGGCGTATCCCTCGCCAAAAAGTCCGGGCTGATCAGCTCCGTCAGAGGGATGGGCGATGGGTCATCGACGTCCGACATGGTGGCTTGCAAGTTGGGAGGTGCGAGATGGGGCCGTCGCGAGCTGCAAGCTGGTGGAGCCCGTGAGAGCCTAGCGCCCGGCTAGCGCAACTGAAGCTTCGATCGAGGCGCTTCGACACGGCAAATCACCTCGCCGGGATCATTCCTCGCACGGGCCACCTTCCACAAGCGAATAGAGAGGGAGGACCCACATCGTTGGTGGTTCTGTGAAGGTGAGGGCTGCATGGAGCTAGTGGCTTTGACTTTGTAAAAGTCCAACTTCCCTTTTCAAGAAACAGTGATTTTGCGTAGATAAACCGAATATGTGAAATCTAATCAGGCTAGATACAAAAAAAAACGCCTTCGCCGCGGCGATTGGCATCGACCACTGCGTCGTGATAATCACAAACATAGATCTTTATCGACAGATAAGAGAACTTAGTCTTAAGTACCTCTTGAGGCCCGATGGTGACTCGACGCCAATTGGTCGAGACAGGAGAACGAAGGACTACACGTGGAGGCGAACTTGCTAGGTGCGTGGCGCCCCACTAGATCTGGGTACCGCCGTGCGGCTCTGCCAAGCTCGCTTGAAGCAAGGAGTACGCAGCCTCCTCAAACACGAGAATAGAATGCTATGTATGTGGATGCACCTTGCACGTAGGAAAGGACCTGAGGCAGGCTGCAAATCTCGGTCCAGACTGCTCATGAATTGAGCGCGGAGCCTTCGGTGGCAAGTGAAGCATGTCGCTAGCTCTTTCGATGTCAGGCTTTCGACGGCTACCAAGGGCTTGGCATGAGAATCAGTACCGATCAATATCCAGACGCTTTCACCAATAGAAACCTCGGACGAACCTAATCGTCGGGGGCTAGCTTGACCCGGCCCGGATCCTGGTAATCGCCGCCGAAGGTTCCGTAAATCCATCTGATGGATCGAGGGCTTGACTCCCAGCCAGTGGGGTGCGGTAAGTTCTATTAAGGCGAGTGAAACTTGAGCAGTAAGTAGGTATTCGTTGCCATGCTGAACCTAGAATAAGAACTCATCAGCCTCATCCTCCGTCGGAAAGAAATTGGGTCGTGGCGACCGAGCTGGCTTCCGGATAGGCGAGCGTCTCTCGTCGATCGTCATCGCGGGGCGCCCGATGGTCGGCCTCTGACGTAGGTCTCGGCATAGGGCTGCGCTTGTCAGGCCGCTTGAGGTGCTGAATTCGAACCTCACTCGACACTCTGGAGGCTCCATAATCAGCGACCGCTGTTTCCCGATCGCCAAATCCTCAACCTCTCAACCCATGTCGCATCTCACAGACCTAAGCAAAACATGTCAGGCTACCTTCCACCAGGCTACCGAGGTCCCGTCAACCCTAATCCTGATCCACCGGATGGCGAGGCGCGCATCTCGATCTACGGCTACCGACCGTCCAACATCTTCGCCTACGTTGCGACCGTCATCTTTGCATTCTCCCTCATCGTTCACTTCTTATACCTAATGAGGTCGCGTGGGACAAGGACGTTCCAGATCCTTATTGTATGTGGTTGTGCAATGGAAGTCGGCGGGTGAGTTCTTCTAGACCCTCATTCCTCTTACAACATGGATCGATGAGGAGCAAAACTTGCTGCCCGAGTCCTGACTGGGCCCGATCTTTGTAACCTCCATCCTGTTGATCAAAAGTCCAACTGACCCACGCACTTGTTTCTACCACTGATACGTCGTCCGCATCCTATCGCACAAGAACCCGTTCATCGTGTCCTTTTTTGTCGTGCAATACTTCCTCATCGTCGTCGCACCTTGCTTCTTCAGCGGTGCCTTTGTAAGTTCAGAAATAGTCCCGTAAGACCTTCTTGAAGATGGAAGTTCTGACGCAGCGGTCTATGCCGAATAGTACCTGGCGCTATCGAATGCTCTTGGACGTCTCCCGCCCAACGAGTCTCGGACATTGCTGCCCTTCGGAGGCAAGAAATTGGTCATTAGTGAGTTAGACCCTCCTTCTCGAGGCAACGTATTTTGAAGCCCCAAACGCTCATCACTATTTCTTCTCCCTCTTCTAGTCTTCGTCGTCGCCGACACCATCACGACCATCATCCAAATCGCCGGTGCGGCCCTGATCGGTGTCGCCGAAAGCTCGCGCACCAATGGCAAGCCGAGTAGCATCACGCCCCAACAAGCCAACGATATCCTCTTGAGCGGTCTAGCGCTCCAATGCGCCTCCTTCTTGTGCTTCTACTACCTCCTCATCACGGTCGCTGTCAGGGCCGGGAAGATGTCACCGAAACCGCTTGGAGCCATGTTCCTCGCCATTCTGAGCATCACGTCTTTCCTCGTCCTCACACGTACTGTAAGTCATAGCACAACAGGCATGGCCGACTGTTTTACATCAGCTGATCTTTCGTTCTCTCTCCATTCATCTCAGGTCTATCGTCTGGCCGAAACAGCCGAAGGCATCTTCGGGTACGCAAGCTCGAATGAATGGCTCTTCGGACTGCTCGAATTCGCTCCTGTCGCGCTCGCCGTCCTGCTCTGGGCCGCCGTCCCCTTGCACAAAGTCCTTCCCGAACAATCGCCCCAGAATCATGAAGGGTGGGAGCCCAAGAATGATGCTTGAATTAATCACATCATTAGAAGTGATGAGTCTTTCTTTAAGTTGTCTGCAGTATAGTCTCCCTCTTGATTAATATCGAGGCAATGCGATTCTACCCCCTGATTGCGCCCATTCGCCCAAAGCTTTCGTGACGCGCAACTGACAGCCAAGCCTGTGAGACGAGTGCTCTGGAACTGCATTAGAACCGTACTGATAGGATGCCTAGCTTCTGCTGCGCGGAGTGGGCCTCTCACCTTGAATCATGCTTTCGTCCCATCGCGAAATCGAGCTGTTCGTCCTCCTCATCCGTCATCTCGGACCAACCAACTTGCTCCGGTGCGACATCGACATGAACATGGCAAGTCGCGCATTCACAAAAACCGCCGCAGGTTGCGAGGATAGCGGGAAGATCATTACGCTTTGCTGCTTCCTGTAGGGATGGATGAAGGAAAACGAAATCCGATCAGTTCTATCTTTCAGGCCCCTTTACTCTGTTCAGCAATCAGTAACAAGTACTGACCATCACCGATTCCCCCTCATAAGCCGTCACATTATACTGATCGACCCCATCCCAGCTAACGAAACTCAACTGCACCGGATCGCCCAATGCGTCCCGAACGGTCTCCTTCCTCTTCTTCCTCGTCTCGGCCGACGCGCCAGGCGCCGTGGCATCTTCGTACATCGACTTGGCTTCGTCCGGATCGATGCCGAGTCGACCTCGCCACCGGGTCCACCAAGGCGTGATAGGACTTTTTCGGAGTGCATAGTCGAGCACTTCGTCTGCGTCGGTCTCCCTCAGCAACCCGAGCCTTTGGTATTCGGGTCGAAAGGCCTCATCAGTCGGCGAAACGGGAAGACAGCCAGAGGGAGACAATCTGCTCCATTGACTCACCAATCGCATTCACCGTCTTGTCGATACACAAGCGCGTTGCCGGCCCATTTATGGCCACCAACTGCAGAGGACGGAGGGAAAACACGTGCGGTTAGTGACCACAACCCCGACGAAGATACCGACGCAGTGAAGATTTCGACTCGCTATGAGCGATCCTACTGATCCTCACTCGATCGAGATCCAGATCTCGCCGCTGCGCCCGTTCGACCAACTTTTGATACAGAGGTTCGCCAATATCCCCGCATCGACAATCACGAGTCCCATGGGTGCAGACGTAGATGTCCCTTCTGGATGGAGCAGGAGTCGCCGAGACGGCGGTTTCTGTCGCCACGGGGTCCAGTGATAGAAAGAGGTTCTCGAACGTCTCGATCGACGAGAGGGATATTTTGGGCACTTCTATAAAGTCGGGATATAACGTTGCCGAGTAGACCCTGTACAAGGAGGTCATCCTTTCAGCTTGGAGCGATAAGACAGACCTCCTCGGCGATCGTCCAACTCACTCCTCGGGTGCCGAAGCTTTGGGTTCCTCGAACCGATTGGTCGTCCTATCCCATCTCCCGACCTGATCCATAGCTCCCTTCCCTTTTCTCGATCCCAAATCACTCATCCCAAAACCCAGCTTGCTCAACTGGGGAAGCTTGGCCCACCTCTGTCCCAACTGTTTGTACAAGGCCGAGGTCGATTCGAGGTGCGAAGGCCAGGTCGATGCGTCGTGGTGGGTGTGGATGACGAGATGACGTTTCAGTTGAGGTGCACTACCGATCAAAGCCGGGATAGTGGTCGTGTTGGCTGCAGTCTTGTCCGCTGCCGATGAGGATGAAGATGGGGACGATGTCGAGGACGATGACGTCGATCGACGAAGAGACGTGCTGCTGAGCGTCTGGCAGTTCGCGGTGGGCATTAGAGCATTGACAATGAAGAAGACTGTACCCGATGGCAAAATCCGAGGTGGAATTGCGAGCATGGTAGCTTGGGACGGCGCTGCGGACCAGCAACAACGACGGATGTGGAGGCCGACGCGAGCAAAAACGAAGAGAAGCGAGCTTGACAACCCTCAAGACGATCCCTGGTGCCGTTCGACATTGACAACCGATTCGTGAGACAGATCGCTGGAGCAAGGTGACACAGCTTTTTTAGAATTTGCCTGCATAGATTCGGACAGTTTCACAGATGCAAGGAATCATCGCAAATGGAACTACATCTTCGCCCTAGGTGCTCGAACCATCTCGACTTCTACAGATATCATATTGAAATGTGGATGCTCTGCATTTATATATTCCTATTCAACTACACCACCTCAGCCACTTACCACAAAACGACGGCTGCATAACGAACTATTTCTACGCCTAAAATCGTGCTTGGATCTCATGAACGTAGGACATTTGACAAAGACCTTTGCGACGATCATGACCACACCTACATCGCACATCGCACAGCCGAAGTCGAAGGCGTCAGTTTGTCAGACCTACAAAGCATCGAGTTTGGAATGTTCGAATAGAGACTCACATCAAGCAAAAGGCGGTTTCGGTCCTTGAGCAACTTGAGCTCCTTTGCTCCCTCGGCCTTGCTTCCGCCCTTGGCCTTTCCAAGGATGTCTTCAAAGATCGACTCGACCTCCCGCGCCATGTGCTTGGCGTCACCGCTGCAGCGAAGACGATACATATAAATGTTCCCCAACTCTCCTGCTTTCATGGGAATGGCCAGAAACTCACCAAATGTAAGCGTAACCCTTCTTGGCCACGAGCGATTCACCGATATGGTCACCCATGTCCTTGATCAACTGCTGCACGTAGATCTTGGGCTGGTTCGGCTCCCGCGAGAGCGCCACGTGCATGCGGAACTTGCCGTCCAGCTCTTGCTCATACCCCTTCCACTCATCCTTGTACAAAAAGTCCCAGTCCGAGCGGCGGCACCCGTAGAAGAGGTCGATCGTGCCCCAGTCCTTGAGCGCATCGGCCCCGTCCTTCTCCTTGGCCTTGCGAGCGAGGGCGACACGTTCCTGGATAAAGGCGCGGAAGGGGGCGACACCGGTACCGGGTCCGACCATGACGACGGGGATTTTGGGCGATGTGGGCAAGCGGAAGTTGGAGCGGCGCACGTGGATCGGAGCGCAGTAGGCCGATCCCTTCTTGTACTTGCCTCGAGGACCCTCGATCTTGTAGACCGGTGCGCCTTCCTCGCGACACGTCCGGGCGCCACCGGTGTGCGCGGCCTTGAGGTTGAGGATGTAGTTCGTGCCGACACCGTACGTGAACGCAGGGTCGTCCTTGACAGCCTGGTACTTGAGGACAACGGCGGTGATGTGGATCGCGGTAAGGTAGAGCTTGGGCGACGACGAGATCGAGTAGTAACGAGGCTGCAGACGGGGGATGCTGGAGATGATGCGATCGAACGGGATGGACCATTGCTTGAAGTTCGCCGAGGACGGGTCGGCCGTGAGCGAGTCACCAGCAGCAAGGAGTAGGACTTGCGATGTCTTGTAGCAGGGAGCGCCGACCTTGGACTGGTACAGGGCCTTGTCCGAGCCAAGCTGCTCGAGAAGTCGACGGGCATCATCGGTCGGGGCGTACTTGGCGAAGGAGCCTACGGTTTGTCGAGAAGCGAGGCCGGAAACGTCGACGTAGTGACGCAGAACGGTATCATAAGTCGTCGGGACGGGAAACGGAACTTTGGCCAATGCCGGATCGAGCGACTTGACATCGATGACCTGGTTGCGCTTGTCCGAGAGACCCAAGATTCGGAGCCATCGCTCAACCTCGGCGTCGGGGTTGAGGGGCCAGACACCGACGTGGTCCCCGGTCTGGTATCGCAAACCCGAGTCGGAGATGTCGAACTCGACATGAACGCAGTTGCGATCACCATCCTCGAACAACTCCTTGGCCTCGAGGATCGGTGCGGCGTAAGGGTTCTTGGCATCGAAGACGCCTCGAGTGCCCGTCAAAGCGCGTTGCGACAACTCTCCCAAGAAGACCTTGCCCTCGTCGACCTCGGCCTTTTCCGTGACCTCGAAGTCTGCTACATCGCCACCGGCTCCCTCTTCCCAGCCGAGCTCCTTCTGCACGGCTTCCCACATCCCGTCCTTCCAGCTGAGGTAGTCCTCTTCCATGTTCTTGTCGTCGTCACCTTCTCCGAGTTCACCGACACGTTTGGCTCCGAGCTTGCTAAGATGCTCATCGATTTGACGTCCGATTGCGCAGAAGTGCTCATAAGTACTGTTCCCAACTATCATCGATAAACGCGTGACAGTGTCAGCACAACATTCGGATGAGCTTTGACCCCAGGCGCTAATTTCGCTTCGGCTATCGGGCTGCGACGAAGCCGGCTTGGGCAGGAATGCGAAAGGTGCAAGAGTACCCACGAGCAAAGACGACATAGTTCAAGTTCTCGAGCGTGTGACCGCCGTTGGAAAACTCGATCGTGCCCTCCTTGAGGAAGTCCATGAGGCCAACTGCGTTATCGGTCGGTTCACCCTCGCCGTAGGTCGCAACGCAGAAGACGACGAGCGCATCCTCGGGGACTTGGTCCAACATCTCAAAATCGTACCTATCGACAGAGTCTCACGCTCAGTTCGAATTCTGATATGTTGGTCCGCAAACAACGCGCTTCGATCGCCAAGATCGCCGGGATCGTGTTGACTCACTCTTCGGGATCACACACGAGCGAGGACAGACCGTAGCGCGACTTGGCCTCCTTTGCGATACGGGTGCCATAGTCTTCTGCTGTACCCGTTTGGGATCCGTAAAAGATGACAATCTTCTTCTTCTGTGGAAGGGGCAATGCCGAAGCGCGAGTCGGTGAGGGGAAGGTACGAAAGAGCCCGAGGACGGAGTCGTCGTCAGCCTCGTTTCATCATCATCACCAGGAAGTCATGAAGTCGCGCGTCCGTCGACACGTTCTGCTCGGGGGGATAAACACTGTCGTTTACGCGAGCTTGATGACGAAGAATGGCACTTGGTACCCTCTCGGAAGGCCGATGCGCTTCGTCGGCTCACGCGGCGGCAAAACGACGGCCCGTTCGCGACCCCGTCGCGATGTCGTGATGTCGAAGGGCGACCTCGCCGATGCTAGAACCAACCACACATCACGACCCTCATTCAAAGAATCAATGACTGACCGCCTTTCTCATCGCCGCAACAAAGTCACGACTTGTGGATCCTTCGTCGCCCGACGCGGCATGACTGACGCCGCCGTTGCTGAGGCCGCCGGTCTTGTCGATCGAGGACCTCGCACCGGCGCCCGACGACTGGGACGAGAAGAACCACGCCGCGACGAGGATCACCAACAGAGCCGCAGCGACTTGGCTGATCGGGATGGCCATCTTTGGCTCGTTGGGATGATCTTGGCCGCTTGGGGAGGTTCTTGAGTGAGAATCGACGACCGACGGACTGGGTGAGAGAAAGCTCTCGGATGGGGATGGGATGGTCAGAGGCGACTTCCGTCTGCCGCGACGAGTCGCCGGTCTACTGTCGTGTGTCGTCCGGCGCCGAGTGCAGCTCGCTCGGCGGTGGAAACTGATCACCGCACCCACTCTGCAGACCGTCGACGAATCCTCCCTCGTCTGCTTATAGGTAGCTGGCCGAGACTCAAATTCCAAAGAGGGGGGCGGTTGTAAAGCAATTTCTAATGCTCAAAAATTGTTCACGTGTCCTGCTTACGAACGAACAAGCGCCTCGGGAAAAAGTATTGCATTCTCGGACAAGGGGTTCCAACCCCAGCAGCGGGTTAGGGATTCTCCTGCAATCGATCCCATCGATCGATCCGCGGCAGCCAAGCCTAGTACTGTTTACCAATTCCTTGGTCTCCTTTTGGTATGGACTTGATGCATGATGGCGCGGAAATCACCTTCTATAGCTGAAGCCCACGAAACTACAGACCCAGCTCGAGTTTCGACACTTCTCAGGAGCCGCGGCTCAAACCTGTCCAGCTCGACCCCAATTCGAACACACCCGGGGTGCCCTGCAGGACCTCTCTTTCGCAGGATTGTTCGAGAAAGGAAAGAAAAGGTTCGTTAATGCACATATGAAGACCTACGTGATGTCAAAAGTGGAAAGGGATGGAAGGTAATGCTGCGGCGAGGCGAAGGAGGAGAGGACGGACGTGGGTGGGTAGAGGTGTGCGAAGGGGACCAGTATGGAATTGAGGGAGGAGCCCCACAACCGAACAGTAACCGACGGGAGGGAGACATTCGGTCTCATGCCCTCTACGTCTATGAAACAACAAACAACGATCGAGGACAAACAAAGAGTTCTCACCACTGCTTGGCTTTACTCTGACTCGGTTGGCCCGCCTGGTGCCCCGGTGAGAAGGGGAGGTGGGCCGAGTACAACGACTGCTGCATCGTAGTTGGCAGCACGCTCCCACCCATGACCGCAGCCCCGGCCATGCCTCGAGCGTTGCCCTGCTGATAAGGTGGCAGCGGTTGATAGACGCCGAGTCCATCCAGGGCAGGGTTCGCATTCGCACCGCCGAACGCATCAAACGTGAGATCGTACCCTTCGACGGCGGCATTAGGAGGTCCGGTCGAATACGGGGCGTAGCGATTCGAGTTCCCTGCAGTGGAATACGCCAGAGGCGGTGCGGCAATGCCAGGCAGATCGACAGGCGGAGCTCGATTGTCGACTACGACCGAAAACGAGGGCGGCTGCGCTTGCTGAGGCGAGGTGTAGTAGCCCGAATATGAGGCTTGCGATCCATGCGTCGGCTTGGCTCGCATCGGTGAGGCCCAGCTGTTGAGCCCATTCTCGGCCTGAAAACCAAAGCGCAAACAAGCCATCAGCAAGAGGCTCGGATCTATCGGTGAGCAATGACATATCAAAAACCTACCTGCTCCTGAAGAAGGTTGAGATGGGGATGTCTCGACGAGACCGAGATGCGTCGTTGGACGCCCTGGCCGTCGGTCGATATCCTCTCCCACGCTTGCCATTGATCATCTCGTCGAAGCCTGAACGGAGAGAAAGCGAACCCGTTAGGGAAAGGGACCCCAAAACTCAAGTCGATACAGATGACTTACACAGGTGTTACGCTCTGACCCGTTCCAGCCGCCACACCAAGGGTCTGCCCGACCTTCTGCAGCGCCGGAGGCAATTCCTGCGTTCCACCCGTGTTCGACCTTCCTCGCGTGGAAGTGTAGTGATGCGCCGCCGGAGGGTTCGCGACGGTCGTGTTCTGCGGTGAGGCATAGCTGAAGGACGACGACCCTGCCGGCCCATAACCACCTGCTGCTTGCATCTGTTGTTGCTGTTGCTGAGCCATGGCCATCGAATGTTGCTGTTGCTGCTGCTGCTGTTGTTGTTGGTACTGCGATTGCTGTCGTGCGACGGCTGCAGCTTGGGCTTGCATGTCGACGGCGTACGGGTTCGTCGGGATCGCTGCGGCTCTTTGTGCCGCCTGCTGAGCCTGTAGGGTGTAGGTCTGTTGTTGCTGCAAGTGTTGACCGTATGCCTTGGCATCGTAGGTGCGCCCTTGCGTCGTACGAGGCGTCGCCGCAGGTAGGCCCCCGTATCGTTTCGCTTCGGCAGACGACGACGAAGACGAAGATGATCCGATCGCAGGTGACTTGACGAACGCTCCTCCCTTGATGTGGGGAGGAGGCACGAAAGGTTGCAGGAACGGCTCACCGAGGACGAACGGGTGCAGGCGAGCTTGCTGCGGTGTCCACCGTTGCTCAGGATCGAGGTTCAGCAACCCCTTGACAAAATCGATGAACGCCAGCCGATTCTTCCTCTCCTTCTCCGCATCGGCCTCCTTGAGTCCCTTGCGCACGATCGGGTACTGCTGAATGATCTCGGGGAGCGTCGATTGTGCAAAGTAGCGCTTGCTCGGCTGCTCCTGCACCTTGTTCTCTTGCGAATACCGTTCCAGCGTCTTGAGCCGCCAGCGTCGTTGGCCATACTCGTCCGCGTACTGTTCAAAGAAGTGCATCGTTTGCTTGCCCTTGTCGAGCATGTGGTTCGGCGGCATGCTGTTGGTGAGGCACAAAGCGTGGACGGTCAGCACAAGTGAGGTCGGCGATTATTGTCGAAACGAGACACGGCCTACCCTAGCATTTCCACGATCCTCGTGATCTGATTGAATTCACTCGTGCCTGGGAACAGCGGCAACCCGAGGAAGAGCTCGACGCAGATGCAGCCTAGCGACCACATGTCGATCGAGGCCGAATACGGCAGCGAAAGAATGACTTCGGGACTTCGGTAGAACCGTGATTGGATGTAGGTATACACCGTCTGCCTCTCGTGACAGGCCGAACCAAAGTCAATGACCTTGATTGTGGGTGATTGCAAGCTGAAGAGATGGGATCATCATCAGCTATAGTTCTTGCGACCGGGTTTGGCATGGCATGTGGACGCACGATTTGAGCAGGATATTTTCTGGCTTGAGATCGCAATGAATGATCTTGGCCTCGTGCAGCACCGTCAGCGCATCGAGCAACTGAGCCGTGAACACACGCACGAGCGACGTGCTCAGTCCGCGGAACGAGTTTTGCTTGATCAGCTCGTACAAGTTGTTCGACAGCAACTCAAAGACGAGGCATAGATGCGAGTGGTGGATGAAGGTATCCTTGAGCCGCAGCATGTGGTGCTCGTCGTCCTTATCCCATTGGTTGTTGATCAGCTCGAGGATCGTCACCTCCATCATGGATTGCTGGAAGTAGGCCGGCTTGTTCTTGACGACCTTGACGGCAACAATCTCGTGCGTCTTCATATTCTGGCACTTGACGACCTGTCCGAACGTGCCTTGTCCGAGCACATCGAGGATGAGGTATCTGCAGCGCAACCGAAGACGCTTCAATGAGAACGCTATCAATAGGTTCGCGATTCCGAATGCAGACTGACCTGTCCTTGTCCTCTGGCCCCAGTACATCGTTGACATATAAGATATAGTCACTGTCTTCGTTGTCAAACCCATCGTTCATCGCAGGCTTGCTCGGCTTGGTCAAGACCCGTCGTGGGTTCAAGGACGTCTCGTAGCGGAACGCCGGGTTCACGAGATGATACGTTTGAGGCAGGTGCAGCGTCAACGCTTTCAGTGGCTGAAAGAAGGTAAAAGTATACATGCAAGCTCATTAGTTCAAGCCACTTTTGCTCCGTCGCTGATCCACCCTTCGATGTTTGATCACTCACCGATACGAAACCACCCGCGGGATCGGCCCTCCGCCCAGCCGGTTGCTGGTTAATCGTCCGTTTGATCTCTTTCGGATCCCGGACCTTTCTCAAACCTCGACCTACACGCTCTCCACTGATCGCCGGAGGAGCAGTCGCAGCACTCGAGCGAAAATCGTGGCCGGCGTAGTACATCGCCGCGGGGTTGACCGCAGACGCGGACGACGACGCAGAGGACGCGGCATACGACGAGACTTGTCTGGACGACCCATCGATCGACTTGCCTTTGCCTGCGGCTGCCATGTTCGAGTCATAGTAGTGCTGCGATTGGTAGTACTGCTGCGCCTGAGGGTGGTAAGACGGGGTGAGTGGCGGATGAGGTGGGTGAGGCGAATGTGACGCCGATCTCGGAGTAACGGGCACTCCAGTAGGCAGAGATATAGAAGAGGTGGCTGCAAGGATGTGGTTCGCATAAAACGATGATGCGTTCGAGTTGCCCACGAGCGGCGAGTTGGGAAAGAGAGCGGACGAAGAAGCCGTCGAGGCCGCTCCGGTCGAGTACTGCGAGGGCGAATAAGAAGAGTCACGCGTGTGTTCGTTGGTGATGCGAGATGCGTTGGGATGAGCACTGCTCATGGATTGGGACGAGGCGTGTCCGCCGCCGCTCTGCATCGAAGGAAAAGAGGACAGGTGGTTCGGCCCAAGTGGGGTTTGGATGGGCGAAGTTGGCCCCGTCTGCTGCACGCCCCCCATGGGCGAGTACGAGCCGGATCCGGATCCCGACCTGGCAGGTGAACGAGCCGAGTACGAGTTGGGCACTAGGCCCGAGGTCTGCAACCGCGGTGTGATCGTCGGGGAGGTGGCGGCGGCGGCGAGGTTGTACATGGACGCTGAACGCGTTGGGGTGCCGTCGTAGCTCGAGCCTCTCCTCATCAGACTGCTGCCATTGAGTGCGACGTGAGGGGGAGGTAGAGTTGATGCTGCAGCGGATCCCATGATGGCTTGCGCCGAAGACAGTGAGGGGGAGGCGCGGTAGTGTTGCGATTGCGATTGGGCTGCGGTCGTTGTCGAGGACAATGACGACGAGGCGGCGGCGTCGCTCGGTCGTGACCAAAGCGACGAAGACGACGACGACAATGACGACGAAGCGGCCGAATTCGCCACAGCTGGGGGAGGAGCCATGGTAACGTCGTGGGACGAGGACGACGACGATGCGGATGTGTTGGGAGAATAGGTGCTCGTGCGATGGGTCGATGGGGTCCTGGTCGTCGTGGCCGGGCTCAGTGCCGAGGCGGAGGTGCCGCTGTTGGAGCCAGCGTGGAGCAACGCATGCGAGGGCAGTGCACTGATGGACATGCTCTTGGGGTGGTTGTGCGGCGCGTGCGAGAGGGTGTGCGAATGCGAAATGGGCGGGTTGGCGTGGCCAAACGAAGACTGACGGTTGACGCTCCTTGAACTGCGATGGCCGATGTTGGTGCTGCTGCTGGTGGTGGTGGTGCTCGCGGCGGGGTCGTGATGGTGGGCAGCGGAGAGGGACCCGATCGGCGGTCGATAATCACCGGCCTCGACCGAGGTCGAGTAGCGATAGGTCTGAGTCGACGAAGGAGACGTGGCCAGATGCACCGACTGGGACGAGTGCGATCCGTAGTGTTGCGGCAGTATCCCGAGCGAGGAAGTGACGGACGACGACGACGACGACTGATTCACGCCCTGCGACGATGAGCTCGCCTGCACGGGGATCGACACGAACGAGTGCTGGTGCTGCGGGCTCTGGTTCTGGTGCTGGTTCTGGCTAGGATGCTGGTACAAGGACGCGTTGAAGGGATCGTCGTGGTACGAGTGGCTATGGTTGTGGCTATGACTGCTGCTGGCCGGCATCGCCGCGTCGTCGTCGTGGTACTGCGGCTAGCACAAAGGTCGTGTCCCTACTGCTTCCTGGTCGACGGGCTGGCTGGCGGGCTGTGTGGGGAAGCGCCAAGAGCGAGCCGTGCGTGGTGTGGGAGGGTTTGGGAAGAGATCCGACACGGGCTGGTGGCAGATCCACGTGGGTGGCTGTGGCCCCGACGACGGCACACGACTGCACACGACACACACGACACACACGCAGCGTCAGCGTTGAATGGGAGGCGGAAGTCGAGCCCGAGATGGAGGCGTGGCAGCTCTTCAGAGCTTCAGAGCTTCAGAGCTTCAGATCTCAGAGCCTCAGCTCAAACTGCGCGCTGCGGGAATAGCTAGTCCTTTTTTAGGCTGTTTCTAATCATCCTTTTTTCATTGGCCCAGGAGCAGTCATTAGTCATTGCTGCAAAACACGCGCGCGCGTGTCGTTGTCGATGATGTCAAAAACCGCTGCTCGCGATCGACGTCCCTCTCTGCCTGCCTCAGTGCCTCTGCCTGTACGACCCACACACAGACACACATCCGGCCCAAGCTCGCCTGCGAGGCATGTCCAGCACGAGCACGAGCACGAGCACGAGGTCGAGCTCGACCGTGCTGTGCTCGGCTCAAGTCGCCTACAAGAAGGATGCAGGCGTGCTGACGTTGACGCCCGAGGTGCTCACCTTCGGATCGACGTCGAGCTCGCAACCTCGGTTGGCCATCACCACGGCTCGACTCCTTGGTCAGTAGCCTCGAACTAGAACGTGTGGGTATGCACAGCGGCTGACTCCGTCTCTTTCTCCACATCGGATAGCCCTCTTCGCATCCAAGGAAGGCGCGTCCAAGGTCCAGCTTCGAGTGACGTTGCACCCACTCGCTGCGCTACCACGCCACATCACCCTCTCCCCTTTGGACAAGGCCGATGAAGCCGCCTACTCGTTCCACTTCACCGCTGGATCATCGGCCATCTCGGACCGCGAGCACTTCAAGAAGCAACTGACCCACATCATCGCCAACAACCGCGAACTCGAAGTCAATGCTGCGCTCGCGCCCGTCGACACAGCAGCAGCAGCAGCAGCAGCAGTGGCAGCTACATCGAACGACCCCAAAGGCAAGGGCAAAGCACGTGCTACAGCAGATGTTCCTACATCCACGACAACGGCAGTTTCGAGCGGAGCTGGCAACGCCGCCGCCGCGAATTCTTCAGCGGCAGCCGACTTCCGACTGAGGAAGCTTGTCCTCCAGGCGCACCCAAACCTCATGACCCTGCACCGAGAACTCGTCATGTCGGGCCAGATAGCCGAAGCCGAGTTCTGGGAAGGTCGCGAAGCCCTTTTGGAGCAAGCACGAGCAGGAGAAGCCCAACTCCGAGGCAAGAGCGCAGCCATGGTCGACCTTCGACCCGAGACGAGCGAGTCGGGCGAGGTGACCGTCAAAATCACACCGACCCAAATCGCCGACATCTTTGCCGAGTACCCGATGGTGCTCAAGGCGTACAATGAGAACGTTCCCGTACCAGTTGAGTAGCAGCTCCGTGGATGATGACTTTTCCGAACAGCTCTGCGCTGACATTTGGAACCCCTCACGTGCAGCTCAACGATCAAGAGTTCTGGACGCGCTATTTCCAATCGAAGCTGTTCAACCGGAACCGAACGACGAATCGAAGTGCTGTCGCTTCGATCAAGGATGACGCCATCTTTGACAAGTACCTCGGTGAAGAAGACGATGGTCAGTGATGAGTCCAGTCCTGCGGGAAGGACACATGGCTGATGAATATCTTTACTCGCTCTAGACCTTGAGCCCAAAAACTTGCAGCACCACGACATCTACCGGCTCTTGGATCTTGCAGCAACCGAAGAAGATCAACATGAGGTGATCTCGAGCCCTGATCCAGTCTCGTCGTCGCGATTAGCTGATCCAACCTCGAAACGTACTACAGGTCGATATCCAACCCGACGTGACCATGCGAGCAGGGCGGGAACGTGCCGCTCTTCCACTCATGCGAAGATTCAACGAGCACTCGGAGAGGCTGCTCAATCAGTCATTGTGAGCATCGAATACTGCCATGCACGCATCTGACGGTAGAGCTGATCAGCATCCACATCTCACCAGGGGCCATTCTGTCGATCGAACACGGATCAGTTTCGATCCTGGGAACGCAGGGGTCATTTGGTCCCAAGCCTTTTTTTCGTAACCGACTTCGCCGGCTTTGGCTGAATTTGCCCCTGTTTACTCATTCCTCAGGACCGCAATTACTACGATGACATTCTCCTCGACGATCTGATCGACCACGAAGCTTCGGACCGGATCGAACTCAACCTGAGTGAACAACGCAACAAACTGACGGCCGCGACCTCGGCTTCCGAATTGGACGAGGAAGGGGATGCCAAGATGAAGATGAACGAATTGGAGATGGGGCAGGTGGTTAGAAGGGTCAAGCAAGAAATGGAGGTTTGGGAACCTCAGCTGCCCAAGGTGGGTTTGCTGCTTTCGTCTTTGTACACATCCCACGAGATTAATCTCTTGGCGTCAACCTCTTTGAACCCCCAGTTCCAACCCGAACCTTTAGCGATCAACGCCTCGATGGACGACATGACGCGTTCGATCCAACTCAAAGTCGAAAGGAGCTCGCGCGAATCCACTTCCAGCTCAGGTGGGATCCCTCGACCCGTCTTGGACCAATGCACGACCATTGCCGCGAGTGCGAACGAGTTCCTTCGCCAGTTCTGGTCCGCGGTCTTGCCTCCCAAACCGGGGGATATCAGTGCGTTCGCTTCGAGTACACCCATTCAGAAAGCGGCTAAAGCCGAGAGGATGAAGAATGGGTTGGATCGGACGCTGGAGAGGATCAGGGTCGTTTTGCAAGGGTTGGAAGGAGGGAGTGAGGTCAGGTCCAGGGTCGAGAGTGCTTTACACCCTGTGAAGGAGAGCGTCGAGACGGCGATTACGTTCTACGAGGCTAGGACTTCGTAGATCTTGCGCGTCGTTTTGCAATGATGATGAGTACAGGAAAGTGTATAGCTACATGAGGTTGGAATCTACTAGTCAAAGACACTCGAATCGTCATTCTGAGGTCGAGCCGCCGATTTCGCCTTGGACTTCTCTTCCCTCGCTCGTGCCAAGTCCTCTTGCTTCTGCTTGTATCTTAAAATCGCCACAAGATGAGAAGACGTCAGGTTTCCCCATCTCGACCATACCCGCACCTACAAGTCCTCCTTATCGCACCAGACTTACAATGTGGACTTGGGATCCTTCTCGGGATTACTAACCGATTTCAACCTGCGATCAATCTCCTTGACCTTCTCCTTATCTACCGCACCGTTCTCATCGATATCCTTGATGACCTCGGCAATCCTATCCAACTGCTTCAACAAACCCCTCTTATCCAACTCGGCGCGATCGTACTCTTGATCCTCGTCATGACCTGCTCCGGATTGTTTCTTGGACAAGAGGTCGAATTTGGCATCGAGCCATGTTTCGACTGCTAGAGGATCGACGAGGCGGACGCAGGAGAGGGCGATTTGCGAAGGCGAGTAGAGGAATTCGAGGTCGGTCAAACGCGCGGTTCGGGCGTGTTTGAGCGCGCGGTCGTACAGGGAGGAGATGGATTCGAGGGGTGCTGGGGTCGTCTGGGGGAAGGGGGGAGGAGACCCGACAAGGTTGGATGAAGATCAGCGGTGTGGTTTCCTCCCTCTAAATATATAAAGGGTGTATAGAACCCACCTGGAGATCCAGACCCAAGCCTTGCACGGCCGTGAACGCATGATGGACCTTGTACTCAAACTTGAGGGACTGGGACACCAAGAACTCGAGATCGAGGATCGAAGCCGGCGTTTCCTTGAGTTTGGACGCGAAGCCATCGATCGAAAGCATGTGGTTCTCCGTCTTGCACCCTAGGAAGACGCACGTGAGCCTGTCGGAGGAGAGCAAGAATGGTCGTTAATCAGGAGCGAGCGTGACTCGGGATGGAAGCAGGATTCTCCCCCGTGAACCCCCAGCTGAAGGAACGTACATGACATGCTTGGGGTGATAATTCATGCACGTATTGCTGAGATAGAACCTCTTGAGGTAGGATTGAGCGGTCGCTTGCACGATCTCGGGAAGGTGGAACGCTCGACATAGAGCGGGTATCTGGACGAGGTAGTACGTCACCAGCGCGAGTTCGTCCGCGGCGGAGAGGTAGTCGTGTTCGTCAATTCGGGCGGGTTCAGTGGGCGCGGGTTCGGTTCGATCTGTTTCTGTGCTGGCCGTTGCATGAGCTTGGGCCTGGAAAAAGCCAGAATGTGTTGATGATGAGCATGGGACTCGAAGCGGGTGTGCAAGTGGGGGTGCCAGCCAACTGACCCGTTCTTGTTCAACCTTTGCAGCGACGACCTTGACCGCCTCGGCATTCAATTCATGCCGCAATTGATCCAGTCGAGAGGACGAGAATCTCCAATGCCTAAGAGTGTGATGTTGATCCCACTGGGTGAGTCACGATCAACGTAGAGCCAAGAGCTCCCAGGTGGATGACTGACCTGAATTGGGACGAAGCCTCGTACAATGGCAGAGGTCGCATTCGTTTGGGACGACTCGGCTCATCTGGAGCGGCGACGATCCTCTTGGCCATTCTGAGGTCGCGAGGAAGATGGAGTAGGGAAGCGAACCAGAGCGAAGCTCAGTCTGCCTCGGTCTGCCTCAGTCGAGGACCCTCTGATTAGCGTAGGTCTGTGCGCGCGATCGTACTTTGCGCTTTGACTTTGCACCTCCTGCTCCTTTTTTTCCGCTACCAAACCCCGCCTCAAGCTCATAAACGACCCACCTCGTTGGCTCAACTCGAATGACAGAAACATCACCCCATTTCGAACGCGAGAGATCCCGTCTGGTCGCCGAAATAGCCGAGGCAAGTCCTCCACCCGCCGTCCTCACCCGTCACCGCACCTCAACGCGTTCACGTCGCGTCGCGTATCCCCCGCGGCACCACCAAACCACCCTCCCACCCCATCTGACCTCACGTGACAACCGTCTCCCTCTTTTCAGAACTTAGCGAAATGCGTCACCTCCGTCAACGCGTTGAACCGTAACATCGAGAATGTCATCTCGGTCGGTAGCGGATTCGAACCCGTACACGCGCTGTGGACCCAGTTCCAAACCGTCATGTTGAACGGCAGTGTCGCCAACGCCGAGGTGCGTGGACCTGTTCGCCGGGATCGGTCGGTGTGGACCATGAAGCTTCATCGATTAATCACCCTCATCTTGTTATAGACAACAAGAGAAGAGCGCCCCATCCTCGCTCCTCATTTTCCCTCCGGAGTGGACCAACAGGCGATACTCCCGCATGGATTGGCCCCGGGACAAGGCGAGACGGCCCTCCTTCAATCGACGCATGTACCACCCCCCACCGAGACATAGGCAGGAGTAGAGAACGAACTGGGTCCTTGTTTTGTTGGCTCCGATTCAAAGCGACATGTTGTATCAACAGATGGAGAAGGAGGGTGTCATGTGATGCGAATGATGACGAATTGGGTGAAAAAAACGTAGGCGAAAGAGACGGAGGCCGAGGTTACAAGCAACTGAGTGTCGATCGAGGAGAGGATTGGAGGCACTACAACGCAACATGCACGAAAGAGAAAACTCGATGCATATAAGAACGTAAAAACAAAACTCTTTCCACCACCTTTCGAGGGGAATAATGCAATCATACAAGAACGAACAAGGCATGTGGGCCTATCGAATCGACCCAAAGGGATTTAGCATCGACGCCTCACCGCGACGCTCGCTCTTGCTCTTGGGGAACGTTTGCCAGAAACGTAGAGTCTAATACGAGGCCATAGCTCTGAATCAGCATCTGTCGCTAGTGTTCTCTGGTTGCCAGTACTCGAACTCACCTCATCCCCTGCTCCGGTGACGATCACTTGCCCGTCGGGCGAAGCGGCAAGGTAGAGTACTCGATACGTATGCCCTTGCAATGTAGCGACCTGCGTCATCGAGGGGTACCTCCAGATCACGACTGTGCGAATGAAGTACTCCGGGAGGGTCAGACTGGGCCACCTATATCCTAGAGAATCGACATCCACGCACCTTGATTCTGCGCCTGCCCTGCTGAGAACCCGTGCGTCGAGACGAGCTCATTCGAGTTCTTGGACCACAATAGATTGCAGATCTGGGTATGGTACGAATTAAGGGGGTGGTGAGTATTCGTTTATCCCGATTTTGAGCGTAGGATCACCGCTCATCCGGTCCACTGACCTGACTTCCGGTATCGATCTCGTTCAACAAGGTGCCCGTCGAGGTGTTCCAAAAGCGCAGTTTCATATCTGATGGGGCGTGAAGGCGTCTAATCAGCTGCAAGAACCATATAGCGCTCTAATCAGAGTCACGCGAGCTGACCCGCTGTTCCTCCACCGGATGCTAATACACCATGCTGATGAGGCGACCAAGCGATCGCTTTGATCGCTGCGACGTGCTCCGTGAATCGATGGGTCGGGGACTGCCAAAAAGATTGGCGCTCCACGGTTAGCCTTCACATCCGCGCCTTGGACCAGCCCTCCAACTCACCTCATTCATCTTCTCATACACGAACAATCGATTATCATTCCCTCCACTGGCCAACTGATCGCCCGCATCGTTCCATTTAAGCCCACAGACCTCCTGCCGATGCGCGGTCAACTTGCCGACCCAATGCTCATGCACCCTCACATCGCGATGCAAGATGGACCGATCATGACTCCCCGAACTGAGGATCGCATCGTTCCATGACAAGGCCCCAACCCGTCCCGTATGCCCGGACATCTTCCGTATCACGCGTTCTTCTTGCGCATCCCAGATTTGCACTGAGCCATTCTTGGTCCCGACGGCGAGTTGATGCCCTCGTTGGACCCAGGCGAGAGAAGTGATCGAGTCCGGCACGGCGTTTTCGGAGAGATCGCACAGCTTCTTGACTTCACTCGTGTGTGCGGACCAGGTGTAGATGCTTGATCCGAGACCGACGGCAAGAACGTTGTGTGCGCTCCAGTCGATCAAGTTGAGGTAATAGTCGTCCTGCGCAACGATAGAGATTCAGATCCTCAGCGGCTCCGGTGTCGTGTGCATCACCTTTTTTGTACGAAAACTCACTGCCAGTTCAGGTGCATCCAGCACTTTGAATGGGACCCTGCTCATCGCCCTTTGTTGCTTCTTGGGCGACAGCAACAATTTTTGCGACTCGTACCGAACAGGGCTGACGCTGTATCGTTCGTGGGTCGGCGAGTCGAGACCAATGACCCTCTCTCTTTCGGCCGTCGCAGCTCGTTTTTTTGAGGGCGAAGTGAACGAGAAGAGCTTCTTCCCTGACGAAGGTGATGAAGGTGAGGTATTGACCGAGTTGTGGGAGACGGATCGAGTTCGGGAGGACGGCGAATTGCGCAGAGACGACGAATCGACCGAGTCCGGTCCAAAGAGTTCGGTTTTGAGGAGAGCCGAAAAGGTCTTGTTGGCGTCGTCTGAATCAGAGGTTGTGCAATGATCAGTCACTTTGAGTTGTAATCGTCGAGACATGCGCGCAAGGGCTAATTCACCTTGAAGATGGTCATTGTCCGTGACAGTCGTCTTTCGTTTTCCTTTCGAAGGACTACTCGTGACGGATTGGATGAGCGAGAAGCTCGTTTGCAAATCCATCCCATCCCGATTCGGAATGAACCTAACCACAGACAATCAGACGGCATCAGCATGGCATGCACTGTGATTTCCTCCGAGCTCCCGCCACCCCCGCCACGATGCATGTATCGAGCCCAGACGACTCGGGAACTGACCGATCGCCATAAACCTTCTTCTTGCTCGGTGAATTGGGTGTACTCCTCCTCCCGTTCCCACTCCCACTCCCGCTCCCACTCCCATTCCCAGTCAAACTCTCGAAAGTCCCCGTACTCGCACTATGCGAGAGTGTCGACGATTCGAACCCAAAGGACATGGTATGCCGAGACGTGGATGAAGTCGGCACGAGACCTGGGCGAGCACCCGGGTGGCTCGACGAGGTGGATGAGCCCGAGGCGGGTGGGAACGACGAGGAGGTCGATGCATGCGGTCGTCGTCGATCAGAGTCCATTCTTATTGCTGTATGGTGGTGTCACGTCGTGTAAGACGGATGTCGTATGCGTGAAGCGTTCGATGATGGTCCGTGCGAAGTTGATCAAGCAGCTACGAGCCTCGTAAGCTCCGTCGCGTCGGTCCAGGCCTTGAACTAAAGACAGGGTGAGCCGGTGCGACTGAAATGTGGGTGCTGAAAAGTAAAACAAGGTGCAAAGTGCAGACAGTCGAGAGTGCTAGGGCGTACAGCAGGCGAACCGAGAGCGCGGTCGAGCTTGATCGAGGTCCGGAATCGACGGTCGACCCGATCGTACCACGCTTCGATCCGGCGAGTCGCACGTGATCAGGCGCCGATGAGAGAGCTGCAGTCGACTCGAATCAGCTTGGCACCACGACAGGGGGGGGGTTGCTACGTAGAGCAGGGTGCACAGATGGTCGGCGGTTACAATGGACAAAGGCCGATCGACCGTCGGACGCGCCCAAGCGAGCTCCATGCACTCGTGACCCGACTTGACCGAATCGACGAATTTGGCAGCTCGTCATGGGCCATGCAGCCGATAAACTCGAAAAGGAATCTTTCCGTGGTATTGGCACCAGAACAGGTTAAAACAGCGCGGAAAACTTGTGGATATAGATTTGGGACGACTCTGCAGAAGATCTATCAACTGAAAGGGAATGCGACCCAAACGCCGTCGTCACTCTCATATCCCGCCGTGAGTTCATCCTTGCTCATTCCTCTTCCTCTTCATAGGCTTCCTCATCATCAATATCAGCTTCTTGGTACTGTTGGTACTCGCCAATGAGATCAATCATATCTGAGTTGACCGGAGTCGGATCAGTTCTCCGAGTCATAGAACCGGCGAATTCAATCCTGGAATAATTGCACACTCACTCGATTCGGCCTCGGAAAACTCCAACTCCTCCATCCCTTCACCGGTGTACCAATGGAGGAACGCACGTCGCTTGAACATCGATGCGAACAAGTCGTGCGTACGACGGAACAGATCTTGGATCGCGGTCGAGTTGCCGATAAACGTGCCCGACATGGGGTACTGCTCGGGAGGAGGTACAGAGCATAGAGCTGTCATGACAGCGTTGGGGATCCATTCTACCGTCCAAAGAGCAATTTGAATCAGTCAACCGATTCCAGTTAGGCCGGCTGACGGGTTCGGGGTGATTCAGTCGGAAACCGCCCAAGACAGGGGCTTCGAACTGACCGACGAAGAAATCCGAGTTGCGCTGCTGCACCGCGAGCATCGCATCGTCGACATCGCGCGACGAGACACTACGACCACGAAAATAGCATGCCGCCGTCAAGTACCGACCACCGCGAGGGTCCGTGGCCGCCATCATGTTCGCCGGGGCGAACAACTGCTGCGTCAGCTCGGCGACGCTCCACTTGCGAAACGCCTCGGCGCCCAACGCTGCGATCGGGGCGAAACCGGTCAGCATAAAGTGAAGGCGAGGGAAGGGGACCATGTTGGTCGCCAGTTTGCGCAAGTCGGCGTTCAGCTGTCCGGGGAACCGGAAAGGTGTCGTCAATCCACTCATGACCTTGCCGATCAATGAGTTTAGGTCCGCGTAGCCGGGATCGGTCTTGCGCAGTATCTTTTGCATGATCTCGTACAGTGCCTCGTTGTCGAGTGCAAACGTGAGGTCGGCATGTTCGACGAGTTGGTGGAAGGCGAGTACGGCGTTGTAGGGCTCGACGACCGTTTCAGACACCTTGGGTGAAGGAAGGACCGAGTAGGTCGCCAGGATGCGATCGGGGTACTCCTCTCTCAGCTTTGACGCAATGAGACAGCCCAATCCTGATCCCGAGCCTCCACCGATCGAGTGCACCAGCTGGAAGCCTTGGAGAAGCTCCGTACTCTCGGCTTGTCGACGAAGCTCGTCGGTGATTTGGTCGACCAACTCGGCACCCTCGGTGTAGAAGCCCTTGGCAAAGTTGTTTCCGGCACCAGCCAAGCCATTGATGTAGGATTTTCTGATCGGTCAAATGGTGTTGCTCAGCCTTTCCGAGCGAGGGGTGATCCCTTCCCTCTGCCGAACTGCACTCACGGGCTGAAGAGATTCCCAAGCTGACGATTCCACGATATTCGGCTTGGGTTAGTGAGGGAACAAATAACAAGCAACATTGGACTCACCGGTCCTCCCTTGATCACATCCGACGTTCCAGGCTCGAGATCGATGATGAGCGACCTCGGCACGTATTTTCGATCGGCTGTGAAGCAAGATTAAGAAAGGGATCAACGCCGAGGGAGTGGTCATGACCCCTGCCAATCATCTTACTGGCTTCGGAGAAGAACACGTCCGTTCTGCCACGTTGCATGTTCTCTGTCCCTGCGACAACCATCTGGTTCGAGCACCGGCGGTCATGTTCGGTCATGAGCACGAACTAGCCAGCTAGCTCCCTCTCCCCTGCAACGGGCGTGGCTCACCCCGTTCCCATCGAGTCCATGCTCGCGAAGTATCCGATCCCAGAACGCTTCCGAGACTTGACATCCAGCTTGACCTGTCGTACGACGTGTCAGGTGGAGGTGGTCAGCCGCGCCAGGTGGGATGGACGTAGTCAGTCGAAAGGAGACGCGAGCGCGTGGGAGAGCTTACCGACTGAGACTGTGATCAATTCTCGCATCTTGAGGGTGGAACCGAAAGTACTCCGATGGGGTGTGGGTAGACGACTGAGCTGCAACAAGGGATTGGGCGTGGGACGGTTGTTGTCGCGTGGAGGATGCGTTGTGGCTCGCGCGTCGTGCACGGGCCTACAGGAGGCAGTACCAATCACTGACCAGCGAGAAAGGAGGCCCCTGCTGATGAATGAGCCGACCAGGCCGACGAGGAGCGGTAGGAGCCGTGCGCTTGGACCGCTTCCGGTGAGCTTTCTGACCTCCCACCATCATCTCATCAATTTCCTCCCAGGGTCGATCCGATGTCACATGATGTACACACTTCGGGATCATGGTACGACTCGGAAGACGTTGCACCTGACGATCACGACACCTCCTCTTCAACCACGTCGCACCGTCGTACGAGCGAATCCACCGAACCCTCTTCCCGATCGAGCGGGCTCAGCGTCCCCACTTTCGTCCCTTCGACATCGCAAAATATACGCAACGATCGACTGCAGTCCAAGATCAGGGAATTGGCTTCATCGAGCGAGCGGGATGGAGGTGGCAAGAGTCTAGGTGCGTCGACCAAGTTGATCAAGCGTGCCAGAGCGGGCAATGGTGTGACGCCGTCGGATCCGCCACCGACCTTCAAGGGTGGCGTGGTGGGGCAAGCCGTCGAGATTGATCCTCGCGTTTCCGATCCACACAAAAGAGCAAGACTTACTGCACCACCTCGTCGACTCGAGGAGTTGATGGACTCTGCAATTCAAATGCCGCTTTGGGGACGGCGATCTTGGTCGGCTGGTACGAGCGGGAGCAAGGCTGCGACATTCGGCTATAGCCATACCACCAATTCAGAGCAACCACGCCTTCCTAACTTACGTCACAATAGAATCTCACCACCGCCAGACTGGCTCGTTTCTATCCTCTCCGAAGGCGACAATCAGCCCATGCCTCCACGTCACCAGCGCTACCTCCCGGCGCGGCCAGCACCGGGCCTCGATTTCTCTACGAACGAGGGCCACTCATCGCACAGACCACACTATCAACCGGTAGAACTCCCACCTATTCCATATTCACTTCCAGCCGACCTTCACAACCCGGTCCGGCTCGGGGGCCCTTCCACCCCGTCCCGACCATTCTTCGAGGCTCAGCTTTCCCGGCTCTCGCCGACACGCACGGAATCATCTCCAGCGTATGACAACCAAATACACCCGGATCAGGAGTATTGGTCCCCACCCAAACATCCCTTCATTTCCAGGATACCAGATAACGACTTGCGACCCTGCACTCCGCTTCCAATCCCTCGTGCGCAGTCAATATTCTCGAGCCCTTCGTTCGAGAACTCCCACCGATCCCACCACTCGCCCCTGGATAATTTTGGGCAGCTCCATCAAAACCTTGAGGACCTTCAAGAAGACGTCGTTACGCCTTACGAGCCGATACTACATTCGTCATCGTCGGATCGCCATAAGCCGAGTTTGTTCTCCTCCGATTCGGAGTTGGGGAATGATTTTTGGACAAGGCCAAATCTTAACGATGCATCTCTTATACGAGCACAGGTAAGTCCGTCGAGGTAGCGTGGGCCTGTGGTGTGGCAAGTTGACGAGCTCGCGTGTCGTCTCCGCAGCCAATCGATGCGAACGCCACCTCGAGTGATCGATACGCCGCCTCACTCGCTCGCATGGCAAGGGAACAAGCTCGGACCAACTCTACAGGGGCACCGACAGATCCGAGATTTCTCATTTCCACCCCGATACCCTCATTGATGACTGATCATCGTGCAGAGCCCATGGGCCCAAGGACGTTCGAGACACCGTCGGTACAGGTGGATCAAAGCGAAAGGCTATGCACTCCTCCCCCTCCATTGCCCCCACGGACAAATCAGATTGAACGAGATCCGAATTTCGAAATGTCTCTACCTATAACCGAAGAAAACTTACCCGAAGGCCCTCCACCGGCGGAGATCTTCATCCGAGCTTCCAGTGCTCCGCCGATGCAGGTGCTGGATGGGGAGGCATTGGTGGAGACGCAAGGGAGCGGGTCGAGCGAATCCGCCATTCGCGGCGGAGTTCAAGATGAGGAGATGGAGGATGGACCCGAGGATCACGTGGATGCCGATCGAGATACGAAGGGTACGGCCGGTGATTCGATGGTGACTGGGTTCGTTACCACGACGATTACCGAGAACTTAACGACGGGAATAGATGAGCAGGATGAGGATGATTTACTGCTACAGCGGATGATCGAAGACGAAGAGATCGATCCCGAGGTCGGAGTGACGGAGGGGGAGTCGAGTTGGTCGTTCTGGGAGGACACCCAGTCCGAGATGTATGATGATTGACTTAGAATGACGAGGGGTGTATGGAGTAGTCGAGGGTCAGACTTCTACTGATTGCAACAAATCTAGTCTATGACATCATTCGTAGCACCTATTTCAACTTGTAAGTACTTGCCAACCTCGCCTGAAGATGCTGGGCTGACGTGATGTCACTCCCCGCGACGACGCCTTTCCGCTCCATGCGCGACAGATCATCTGATGTAGACAAACGCCTCATCAACATTCACGTACAGTCACTCCCCTGTCCATGTTGTTCGTGGAAACTCACTCTCTGAAATCTGAGAAACCGGAACGACCGTCTTCAAACTCGCCGTCGGTTTCGGTTGGTTGAACCAAGCGATACTGAACCTTTCCTCCACCGCTTCGACCTCCTCTTCTCGCGGGGGTAAAACGACACGATGCAAGGTCGATTTCAAGATGGCCCCTGACCATAATTCGAGGGCATCACCAATATTGACGAGCAGGGCATCTTCAACGAGTCCAACGTTCTGCCAGTTGGGGGAGTCGAGGGGTTCGGTCGAGGGAAGGATTTGCAGGCCTTCACCTTCCGAGGACCGTTGAAAGAGTAAGGTCAAGGACCCATAGTCGCTATACGAACGTCGCATAACGATCAATGTCAGTTTTCAAGGTGTCGCTTCTGTGGAATGCGGAGGTTCAAGTCGTGTCGACGAACCTGTGTGCGCCGGCCCTGTTCGGCGAACAGGCCTGCCCCTTCTCGACTCTGGGATAATGCAAAAACCTCAAGATCGACTTCGAACCCTCATAATGCGCATGTTCCCGCGTGAAAAAATTCTCGTCCAACTCCAACAGGACCGCAAAAGCCCTGAGGAGGATTTGACAGAAGTCGAAACAGCTTTGTTCGAAATCGGCGAGGGAGGAGAGATGAGGTTGGAGGAGGGAGGGGATGGGTTGAACGGGGTGGGGTGGGTCGGTAGGGGATACGAAGGCGAGGTTGAAGCCTTCTTTCATGTCGAGTTCAGGTTTGGTGGGATCGAGGCTGTGTGACGGGGTCATCGGAGAGCGAGGTCAGGAGGCCGAACCCGAGCTGACGAGTGGGGCCTACGCGAGGAATGGAGGGCCTCATAAGAGTCCTTTTGGATCGAGACTTACGTTTCTTGGGATACTCGTGTATACCCTCGATTATCCTGGTAAGCAGTGCGTTGCTTTTCCTCCATCGTCTCATCCCGGAAGAAAGTCTCTACGAGCGATCATCCCACGGCTCCTATCAGCCCCACCCTCTTCGCACACGAGGATAACGGCGGAGAGTATTCCGCCCCACCACCCAACCGAATTTTCCCTTCCCTCCACTCACCAGAAAGGTGAAACATCTTCTTGACGTTATCCTCCAACCCATGGTTCTTGATAAAGATGAAACCAGTCTTGCCCATCGCTTCCTTGAGCCCAGCAGCGAGCAGAGCCGATGAGTGCCGCAGTTGAGCAAAGTCGATGCATTCGACTACGCCCGAGGGGTTGGACATGATGTGTCAGGTAAGAGTGGATCAGATTGAGTACCTGTATGAATGGGTCGGAGTTGGGTGCCTCTCAGGGAAGAATTGGGGCAGCGCACGAGCTGAGAAGCTCTATCTCAAGTCCGAGACGATCCCGATAGCGCTTCCTCTCGCGCGCTTTCTCGAAATCTCCGAGATCTCGGCCGATCGACGGAGACAGCCGGAAACTCCATGAGATTTTACTCACAGGGCAAGTGTCGCATCCCATACGCTTGTAGTCACAACAATATAATACGCGCTGGTGTGTACATATACTCTTGACGGGCGGCCGTCAGCATCGAATGATCCTCCAGTCAGTAACTTACATAATCAAACAAAACCCACAAGCCGAGCTAGTCCGTGCTGCAGACGCCGAAGCACTTTCGGCATACCTACCTATCCGGGTACTTCTCATCTATTGCACATTCTGGTACAAGAGCCTAAAAAGACTCTTTCATCGTCTAAGAACGCCGCTTTCGTGCAGTCTTATCCAAACATGCTCTCTAATCGACTGTAACTGTGCGGGTGTCCGAACGTCAACTTCATCAGCATCCTCCTCTCACGCTTAATGCCACATCACAAAACGCAAACGTACATGTAGAAAATCAAGGCCGAACTCGGCGCGGCCCTCAACGCGGTCAACCCACAACCTTGGTACAATCCTTTGATCCCCCTCGCTCTATAAATATCCTTCCCGACCTGCAAGAACGTCCTCCTCTTCTCTCCGACTTTCCTCCCCCCTTTCATCTCATCCTCGACCTGAATCGTCGACTTGATGCAATCGGCGGGGAAAAGAACGCAGTTGTACGAAACACCGGCTGCGGCACCCGAGGCCATGAGTTCCAAGGCTGAGAGATCGGCTTTGGTCACTCTTGCTCCCGATTGGGACACTTGTCCTGCTCGATGCCTTCGTTCGATGAGTTGGGACGAACACAACTCGAACGCAGAGAACCAAGCGATCGATCCGCCGGTTTCACGAATCAAGGTCCCCGTTTGGCCAAGCCAGAGTCCCTTGATGCCGTCGGCTTTGAGGATGAAACGAAAGATCGAGACGGGGCCTCGTTGGGGTGCCGAGGTGGGTTGCAACGAGCCTTGGACTTGCATCTTGCATTTGACGAGTTCGACCGGGGTCAGGACGAAGGATGCACATGCCCCTGCCGCGGCGGCGGAGATGGCGAGATGGGAAAAGTTGAGCACGGGAGCGGTGGAGGGGTCGAGGGTTGTCGAGGGAGGTGGGGAAAGGCGACGTAGGAATGCTTGTGTCTGGTTGTAGACGACGAACAAGGTCGCATTTTCAGCCATTGCACCTCCGACTGGCATTGATACACCCTTTATCGTCGATCGAGTTGCAAGGTCCAAGTGTCACGCCGTGGCGAGCCGACGCGATGAACGGGATGCAGACAGGGTTAGCCGAAGAGTGCCGAGAGGAGTGGAGTTCGCGCGTGCACAGCGCAAGACTGACCCTCCACAAGCCGAGCAAACCTTCCTTTCTAAAGGTTTGGATCATGCAGTCCCATGGCCCGTTGAACTTGAGCGGCTGGTCGAAAGGTTGTGATTGCAATCGGACCTGATGGAGAGCGAACGTGAGCTTGAGCTTGCGCTTGAGCTGCTCGGGAGCGTAAGAGAGTGTATATGCAAGGGAAAGCGTACCTTGACGAGGTCAAAAGGGTGCTCGAATAGCTTGGAGACGATGCCCGCGGCCTGAGGAACGCGAAACACGATGCATTGTATCAGCTGCAGAGCATGGCATCGCTCGAGGGGCGGAGGTCGCTCTCGCTTACGGATCCATACGCGACGTCCTTGAGCGCGGATTTCGCCGGTGCATGCTCGATCACGGCACCTTCCGACTCCATCTTGTCTGCACGAGTCTCTTGAGAAGATCGACGTCGGCTGGATCAAGGACGCTATCGCATGCCGCAGGAAGAGGAGGGGAGCGATGACCCAAGCCGAGCCAAGACTGATCGCGATTCGGGATGGACTAAGCGGGAAGCCTTCGCGTGGCCGTGAGGTGCGAAACCCCTCCAAGCAGCGGTCCGTGCGCGACAGTGCGCGACGAGCGTTGGCCTGATGCTCACCGTAACTTTCACTCGTCGGGCTCAGCAGGCTTCGCTCGATTTAGCTCCCTCGCTCTGAGCTCCCTATCGGCTCAGCCTACACCACTCCTCCCATCTTGGACGCAAAGCAACTCGAAAGGATGGCGTCTTTTCTTCGCCCGACATCGCTGCTCGCAAACCTGTCGAGGATGACCCTCGGCCCGGCTGCGACGTCGTCCTCGTCGACTTCACGAGCGATGATCCTGCTGTCCAGCTCGTCCCTTCCCATCGCATCGTCGTCGTCCTTGTCCTCTTCACCTTCGTCATCTTCCTACCACCACCCTCTCCCCCTCTTCCAACCGCGTATGCAAGCGCGTCACAAGGCGCTCATGCCCCGACGGACAAACTACCGCAAGGCGCACAAGGGCCGACTGCCCATCGCACTCGGCGGATCGACCAAGGCCACCACACTCGAATGGGGTGATTTTGGTCTGCGCGTCAACGAACCCTGTCGACTCAGTGCCAAGCATCTCGAGACCGCCGAGGCCGCGTTGAAGAGGGGCCTCAAGACCGTCAGAGGGAGCAAGGTGTGAGTGCAGCCCCGACGACGCTCACTGGGGAGAGGGGGAGAGGAGTGAATGATTCCCAGCCGAGGGACTGAACCATGCATTCGCCTTCTTTAGATACATGAGGGTGTTCCCGGATATCCCCGTCTGCATCAAGGTCAGTCTCGAGCATCGCTCTCGCCGAGTCAACGGGCAGAGCCGCAGCCGCGCTGACACTCTAAGTCCAACTCTCGACAGGGTAACGAAACACGTATGGGTAAAGGAAAGGGAACATTCGAGTTTTGGGCATGTCGGTCAGTTCACTTTTCTACAGCATTCTCCTGCTTCCGCCACGAATCCCTCTTCTCAACTCGGAGCTCAAATTTTTTCCTCCTTCCGGCACCGTAGAGCTGGAGTCGGGCGTGTGATCTTTGAAGTCGGTGGACCCAACCTCAGACCCGAGATCGCACATGCGGGTACGTCAACCTAAACGCATCTCCACTCCGTGTAGCCGAAACTGACCACCAATCGGCTCCCATCACACAACGCAGTCATGAAGCTTGCAGCCGCCAAACTCCCCGTCACGACCGAGATCATCGACAAGACCTCCCCACCACGAGTCGGGTACACGACCATCGACGCAGTCGTCAAGACCCCCAAGATCATCATGAAGGGCGAACTGGACGCGATGGCCAGTCTCGGAGTTGGCGCGGCTTTAACCTCGGCCAAAGGGGAGCTCGCTGCAGTGGAGGAAAAGGTCGTGGCATGAATGGGCGGATGCAAAACGCGCTACCATACCTATAGAGTCGAGGCGATGACCTTGATGGAATAAAAGACGTTATCTGTATGCACTTGCTAGATCCGAAGTAGGCACCACCTAGCGACTCGTGGCGCGATCGCTTGTGGGTGGTGCCATCAGACCCGCACACTTGCCTCTGATGGAATCTACCTACTTACCCTAGAGCTTTGGAACGGTCATGAAGCCGGTAGCCGACCTCTCTTGATCAAACGGTTCATTTATCCCCACATGATCCAATTCCAACTGTGACCGGCATCTAAAAATTCGGCCAACTAATTAATTCTACCCACTAATACCTTACTTAGGTCTGACGCGACGTGATCGTCGTCGTTTCATCGGTGCGCGAGTAAAACATGCGAGCGGGTCAAACATGCGAGCTAGGTAGTAGTAAAAAGCACGACTTGTGATCAACCAATCCCGTAAGGGTTGAGCGAAAGACGGACGATGATTCGCGATGAAGAGGGTCGTGAGAAAACGGGTCCCATTGATCTCGATCAAGCGGGGTCAAAAAGCGGAGACGTTTTGGCGGGGTACGGCGAAAAGTTGACAAGTTGGAACGTCGATCCCGTCGATCTTGCAATCAATTGGTCCGGGCCGTAGCTGCAGTCACGTGCTTCGATACAGCTGGTGATGACAACGACGGCTTTGTGATCGGGAGCGGCCCCCCAAACCCCCTGCCCTCAGCCGTTTCGGATGAGTAACGGTTGAAAAGTCTGAGCAATGTGAGCATGCTTTGCTAACCTGCCGCGGTGAGCCGACCCCTGTTCAATTAGGGGACGTACGGCGCTGATCAATCGCGGAACAGACTGCCAGAGTGCACGGATGCCGCGCGTGCGGATCGGCAAAATGACAAGGTTGTGTCAATGCATCCATCGTAGGCACCTATGGAGGTGGTCAGTCTTCTTATCGAGTTTCCAGGTCGATTGTGGTGTAAGGGGCGGGCGGCCAGACGATGATCCAATTGGTGTCATGCATGTGAAAGGTACGATATGAAACAGCGCTCCCCGGTCTCGGCAGCAAACTGCTGCCTACCGGAGCCGACTTTTCTCTTCTCGAAGTTCTCGATCAACAAAAGCCAAGCGCTTGAGTTCGGGGGCCCGCGTGTGTGAAAGCAAAAACTCCCCGATCGGGACGGCAGAACTGCGAGCACCGCCGAATCCGACCGAACCGACGTAGGCGCCAAAGCGAATGCGATCCATGATTTCATGGCCCAGCTCGGTTGGGTCCGATTCTGCATGAGTGTAATTTCGACAGCAGGAGCACGCAGCGCTTTGCAGCAACCCGGTCGGACGACCAAAATGAAGGTGTGTCCCAGCCTAGGTGGAATCGACCACGAGTGGTTGTGGTTTTTTGGAAAATCTGCAGCGTGAGGAGCGCCTTCTAGGAAAAGGGCGAGCTGCCAGACCCTCGAGAGGAGTTCGAACGACCGTGACTCCCCGGGCACGTGCCATGCGCAGCGGTCGGAAGTGGCACAAGTTGCGTAGCGGTGAGACCGAGAAAAGGAGCCAGAAGCTCCCGGTAGGGCCGTAGGCAAAACTTAGAACAGCAACAGCATTACTTATGACTCGCGAGGTTCTTTTATAAACCAACACTGTGCTCGCCGACGCCCGACCACGTCAGGCGCTCAGGTACACAGCTCGGGCTGCAGCGATAGACCTGGCTAGACACTCGATCCAGGCGCCTGGATTCGCTCACCACCCAGAGTTGGCTGCTCAAAACTACTGTGTAGACGAGACAGCCCCTCCACTTCTCCAGGTTTTCCGATCGACAAGTTGCCCCGCTGGGTTTCCGTCGACCTCGCTGGCTTCCTCTCCTCTCCCCCGTTCGATCCAACCCAATCCCCACCCTCCGCTCCTTTGTTTGACAAACCGAACCTCGACTCCCACTCCCATCTTTCTCGTTTGATCAACCACCTTCTCCTCTTCAGCAGCATGACTTACCTTCGCTGGCAACGGTAAGTTTAGGTTTCACTCTAGCGGTGCTGCTTCGCTCCAGCTTGAGCGCTCTCTCGCCCGGTCGTTTGTGGCCCAGCCAATCCGCGCGCTGCCCGGTTCGAAATAAGTTTGGGGTCACCTGACTGACGAAACGACCTCATGTGGCCAACGCTTCGCATCAATACACACACCCACATTGACACCCTTATTCCTTCACGCCGTCAACTCTCCTATCTCGATCGCGTGCATCACTCTTGGGTATGAATCGTGTACGCCTTTCAGAATCCTCTTCTTCAACATCACCTCGGCGCTGTGCGCCTCGACTGCGGCTCTGGGTGAGTTTCCATTCAATCCTTCCTCTGAATCGGGCTGAGAGCGCTTTTGACTGTCTTTGCACCTTTGCTGATCGCTTTTCATCTGGTTTTGGATATCTTCCCAATCGTCTTGTAGCTCTCTGGGGTCTCGTCTCGTGCGTTCCATTTTGTATACCCAGAGCGTGCTTCGCCGAATCGAGGAGCGAGTGGTGGTAGTGGCGTCGACCGAGCAAGCGTCACACGCTCGATCAGCCGAAAGCTCCACGAGCACCCACCCAATCGCTTCCTCTGCGTGTTTACGACACCTTGCTCATGCGCGGTTCCCGCAACAATCTCACAGTGGGTACCAACAAAAGTCCGAAGTGCGCCACAAGCTCAACGGCGCCACCTTGCACATCCAAGATGCGTTCGCAGCCGGTGGATCGGTAGCCGCCGTGAGTTGTTATTATTTCCGTGGAGAAATGCGACCCCGCGACGAGTGGGAGCGGGGTAGCCTTGACGACGATGCCCGAGGCCAATCACCAGTTCGTGCACTGACATCAAGCGCTTCCACTTTTGACATCGTCGTTCGATTCTTTCCCTCTCGATCGATGATTCTTTCAATCTCAGGCATCCGTGAGTTGGGCCTGCATCTCCGAGATAGGAGTGGCGAGGCACAAGACTGATCCCCCGTCGACTCTCGCCCATCTCGCCAATAGGGTTTGGCCTCTTTGCTCTGCTCTTTCGTTCTCGGCATGGCTCTGTTCCGCCGAAATCAGCCTGAGACGCTCTCGAGTGTCCGACTGAAGGAGGTCGTCTTCGGTTTCTCGTGCCTTACCTGGATCGGTACCCTCATCCCTGCCACTGTGAGTCCGGCGACCGAACCGCGGTAGGAGTGAACCAGGAGACTGACTTTTGCCGCCTCGCTCTTGATCCTAGTACATCTGGCAAACCAAAGCTGGTTTCATCACCAAGACTGGTGTCCCCGCTGCCGTCATTTCTCAAATCATCGCTCTCGGCAAGATCGATCTTCGCTGTGAGTTGCTTAGCGATGCCCATCTCACCTAACCCGTCTGAGGTGCCTTGCTCACCCACCCCCCACGTACGCGTTTCTGCGCTCTCTCAGACAAGGTCAACAAGCCCTTGAAAGCGCAAATCATCGTCGGCTGGATCGCTTTCGGTTCCACCCTGATCACCACCGCTCTCGTCATCGCCGAAGCGCGCTACGTCCTCAAGCACGGTCGTGACGGTCCCTTGATCGGCCACTTGCGCCAGTCGTCGACGTCGACCGATCATCACGATTCGTTCGAGAAGCCTGAGACGCGCGAGTTGGCTTGATTTCTCCCTGGTGTTCGTTGGTGTGCTACTACATCCGTCGTCGTTCGTTATCTGCCCCCCTTTTTTTTTGGTCACGATCTATCGCATGTTTCTTGGGCTTTTTAGTTACGTGTAAGGGAGAAAAAGAGAGAAGAGAGGGAACTCCCCAAAAGTCCTCCATCCCTCATCCCCAAAATGTATATTGTGGACTCTCTTGGATCCGAGATATATCGTTCTTCCTACTTTCTTTCACCTGTCATATGATTAATATCGCCATCGAGTTGCCCTCACCAGACCATTCCAAGCACTCGGTGACGTCTATACGCGTACGCCAAGAATATCACGAAACGACACCTGCCGCAGCGGCGGCGAAATGCACGGCTTCCATATTGGACGTGCCTCGTTGAAGCTGTGGTCGTTCTTCATCAGTAGGAGCAGCGAGAGCGTCCCTAAGTCGCGAATAAAGCGCGTGTTCGGTCCCGAGAGCATAAGTGAAGGTGCGCGACGCGTAGTGACTCTTCTTTGGTGGTGTCGGCAGAGAGGCCTCGAGTGTGAGGAGGTCGATGACGTCGTCCAAGAGGTGGGCTTGGCCGACTGTGATACCGGAAAAGCCGAGGTAGCTGACATGGGTCTGTGGTGTGGAGAGAGCGAAGGGGTGAGCTTTTGGATCGTGCTGATTCGCGAGACTTTTGGTCGACGGACGACGTGGATGTGGAAATAATCTGTCGACGGGTTGACGGGTCAGTCTCAATGAAGCGTTGATTGATAGCAAGCCCACTCACAATAAGTCGGTTGATAATGAATAAAGAACCGCAGTTCACCCTCCTCGATGCCATACCTCTCTACGGCGACCTTTTCGCATTCGCGCCGAATCTTGGTCAAGAGCGGCAAATGGTGTGGCCTCAGGTCACGCAACGACTGGATTGCTCTCGTTTGGACGAGTACGACCAGGTAAAGCGACGACATGGTCTTTTTGTCCCATTTCCTGCCAACAAACGACGCGGACGTCAGTCTCTCGGCTTTCGATCCTGAACGGAGTGGGACCCCACGGCGTACAGATCAGGGGTCAAGACGAAGCCCGTGTCCGGATCATCGTCGCGCAAGATAACGTGCTCGGCTTCAGATATGCCATCGAGGATGTTGTAGACCCAGCTGATCTGGTTCGGATCCAAGTATTTGATGTAGGGCTCGACGACGGTCTCATATAGCTCGGGTGTCTCGCGCACGATCCGAGTAATTTGTTGGCTGTACTTGCGGATGTGCTAGAGGCAGAACGTGGAATTGCCTGGGTCAGTCTACTGTGGTCCCGATAAGATGCAAAAGTAGCTCTCACCTTTTCAGACGCTGGACAAATCGACGTGATTTGCGCATCAGGGCTTGCGCGACCGGGTGTGAACCAACCCGAGAAGGTGCCGTAGATGCTATTGCACGTGACCTGTGACCAAACAAACTACAAACAGTCAGTTGGGTTTTGAACCCACTGCCAGTCTGCAGCGTAAGTTGACCCACGGTGTCTGTCTTGTCCCATGCTGAACTGGTCGCAAGCCGCTGGAGTTCTTCGGGTGCGAATGCCGTCTTCTCCACCTTGACGATGGCCGGCTGACGGGCGTGGGTGTTCTCAGGGATGGCCGTGCCCAACAGGTAGGCGACATGAGCTTTGGGATCTGTGATCATGTCCAGTACAGGGTCAGAGATGGGCCGAGCGCGTGAAGGTCACCCGGGGTTATGGAGCTCCACATCGAGTACTGTCGCTGACCTTCAGAGAGGATACGCTCAAACTGGAAGGATGAGAGGAGGTGGGTTGCTGAGGTGAAGCTTGTCGATTGGGGTGAAGAGGAAGCCATCACAAGAGCGTATGGGCGGGGAGGGAGAGTCGGAGGTTGACTATGAGCGGCGTAAGCGGGGCAAACCTGGGCGTGATGGTAGTAGGCAATGTAGGATGAGTGGTAAGGATGAGAGGAGGAGGAGGAGTGCGAGTGCCCGTGCGGCTGCGAGTGGGTGGGGGTGCGCGCCGTGCTGCTGCTGAGGCCGCCTCGTGCGCCGCTGGCTCGACGCGACTGGCGGACAAGCCGAGCATGCTCGGAGAGTTGTAGGACGTTGAAGGCGTAGGTGCAGGTACCGTAGTCGTCGTATAGCTCGGATCTGAAGTGACCCTTATCTTCCTCTTGCGCCCACCTTTGTCTACAATGGTTCCGAAGGGTGTGGCATATATCAGGGGCAGATAGGCATACTGCTTGCGGAAGTCTGGATGGTCGGGGTGGTCCGACGGCTTCTCCTTCGGTAAGCGTATGTTGAGCACAGAGCGTTTACCCATTTCTTGACGAGTACGATGATTCAAGCTGAGCGATGAAGTAGAAGTGACGGCAAGGGCGGAATGAGGAGCAGAAGTTGAGCAGACAGAGAGAGCCCTGCAGCTGGCGTCGCGTCGAGTGGCGCTCAAGAATCTCCGAAAGCAGTCACGTGATCATGAGCCTGCCTCGGCAGTGCGGCCCGAGTTACAGGCTGAAGCAAACAGAAAACCCTAGATATATACGCCGGGGAGATTTGAACAAGTAGTACATCTGGGATCGCCACTTCAAGCTCTCTCACCAGACCTGGTAATGGGAACCACTGAGCCGTTCTGGACCCGCACGCCTCCCGAATTTGATCAGCTTGAGCGCCTGCCAACTCTGGCAAGGAATTGCGCAATGGTATGGCGAGATCGTGCGATGGCGACAATTTCATCGAGAGGAGATGAGCCCGGCTACGATCCTTTTCAGTCATCGTACGCCAACCTCTTGGCTTCATCTCCAACAAAATTTTATGCGCCTTTCCCCCTCTCACTTATCGAAGGCTCCGGATGACATACTCTACACTACAGCAATGCCCGACGCCATCGACTTCCTCCGTCGGCGACGACTTCTCGGAGATCACCTCGACCAAAACCCAGTTCGCCTTGAGCGCCAACCCGCCGAGTAGTAGCATCAAAGCCACAGGCTGCCCCTTCTCTTCAATCACAACCTCCAAACCCAAATCAGCGTTGGCAGATTTTCGCTGCCCCATCTTAGGTAGTCAAGGGCGCCCCAGCACCTCGAAACGAAGCGGCTCGACCTCGACCTCTAGGTCACGTGCTCCGACCGAATGCCCGGACCTTCGTCGGACCCCTTCGGCCGAACTGCTGTATCTTCCTCCGCTTCTTTCCTTACTTCCTCGATTGACTGAGCAGACTGCTTTGAGCGACGTGACGAACACACGGGTAGGCTACACGCGGTCGCACCTGCCTTCGATTGACGAGGCTTCGATCGCTCTTCATCATGCGCTGCATGCGCTTCAACCCAAGACGGATCGGTATGCCTACGAGCCGTATGATGAGGCCTTCAACTCTGATGATGTCAAGTTACCGGTACACTTGGAGAGGGAATGGTGAATGCCAACCCTCCCACTTCATAAAGAGGAATTAAAGACGAGGGAAACCTGACGAAATTTTCGCTCGTCCCTTCCCCCCAACGCAGGTACATCGTCGCTTTCCGATCTACTCGAGCCAAGGATTCGCCCTCGAGAGACCTGTACGAAGCCGATCGTCAAGCTCACGAAGAGGCTGTGACCGTGAGTACTCGCACTTTTGACCCTTTCCGGAATCCGAGACTGAGCCCCTCTTATCACTTTGACGACCTCCAGGCCGGCGGCTTGTTGGCGTATTGGTTCGGAGTCCCCAATTCGCATGGAAGCAACCTCGCAACGTGCATATGGATGTCCCGAGCGCATGCGGTGCGAGCGATCGCAGGTCCGAAACACGTCGAAGCGATGAGGTTGGCCGAGGTGAGTTTTCAGCGGTACCGGTTCTTCACGAGCAGGTTGGAAAGCTTGTAACGCTGAGCGCATGTGCGATCTCAGGCCATGTACGCGAATTATGACTTGGAGCGATACGTCTTGAGGAAAACTAAGGGGGAACTCGGAGTGACGATTGAACCTTGGAGAGGGGGAGAGGTCGACTTTGGTGCAGATTACGAGAGTCATGAGTTGGCTTGAGGGCTACTGCCATGTGCGACTCGAGGGACGGGATCGGGAGGTCTTGTAGTTCTCATGCATTGTAAACGCAGCTTCAGCATAGATCCACTTCCACTTGAAAGCTGAAACGCAAAGCCCCTGTACCTGAACTCTTCGGATCAGAGGCGCCTGATGACCCCCGAAGCCGGTTGACAAGGTCCGAGATGGGGGTCCGAGCGGCGCAGTCCCAATTTGGCTGCGTCGTACCCAAGTCACATCCCCGACGTCCTCCCCTCCCCTCCTTCCACGCGCCGACTGTCCGACCACCAAGGGCCGTCCCATCGACTCATTCAAGTCGAAACACATCCCCCTTCTGAGCTCACTACTTCTGCTGTCCTTCAGGATCGCACGCCTTCGACTTTTCTCGACGCGTCCTCTCACAAGTCAGCTCTCATCAACGGTCCACCGTCGCTCGTCGTCGATATGTGGCAACGCAACAACGCTCGCCAGACGGGTGCAAACGAAGCACCACTCGCCGCTCCACGAAGATGGGGTGGAGGTGGAGGTGGCTCTCCCGGTCAAGATAACCATGGTCAGCAGGGTGGTCCTCCAGGAGGAGGAGGAGGACGGGGGTATGACAATGGGAGTGGGAACGGCTACGGAGACGGTGGTGGTGGTGGTGGTGCAGGAGGCGGCTACGGACGAGATGATCGTTCCATGACAGGCCACAACGATCGAGGTGGATGGACCAATGGTGGTGGAGGTGCTGGGTTCGACCATCGTGGCGGTGGTGGTGGAGGAGGAGGGGGAGACTACGGCGGTGGACGACCGGTGCCCCCTCCCCCTATGCCAGCACCTTCCGACCGACAATCGGCTTGGGGCCCACCCACAGGCTCAGACGCACCTCCCCCTCCCCCTCCCCCTCCACCCGCTGCAGATGGTCCTCCGGGCGAGAGGAAGCGCAAGAGTCGTTGGGGATCCGACAAAGTCGAAGGGCCGATGCCGACTGCGATCGCTGGTGCGGTCAATGAGAAGGAACTCGAACGATATGCAGGTATGCACAGATCGCACAACTTTATTCCATAGTGTGGTTCACCGACCCACTGACTATCCTGTGCGCTTGCGTGTCCACAGCCCAGCTCCGACTCGACGAAATCGCTCGCAAGCTGCGGTCGGGCGACGTCGTGCCCCCCGACGGAGCACGTTCACCCTCGCCACCGCCGACTTACGACGGACATGGACGTCGTACCAACACGCGAGAGGTGCGCTACCGGCGCAAGCTCGAAGACGAGCGCATGCGCCTCGTCGACCGACAGATGAAGCTCGACCCAGCGTTCAAGCCTCCGACCGAATACCTTGTCGCGAAACGACAGAACGCCGGTCGACCCCAGGAGAAGGTCTACGTCCCTGTCAAGACCTTCCCCGAGATCAACTTTTTCGGCTTGCTCGTTGGACCCCGTGGCAACTCGCTCAAAAAGATGGAACGTGAGAGTGGGGCCAAGATCAGTATTCGTGGGAAAGGATCGGTCAAGGACGGGAAGGGACGTCCAGGAGGTGGTCGTGATGATGATGAGAACGAGGAGCTGCATTGTTTGATTCAGGCGGACTTAGAGGAGAAGGTTCAGGCTTGCGTCAAGCTCATCAACACCGTTATCGAGACGGTGAGTGCTCCCGTCTTGATGGGACGTATGGCTCCAAGGTTGGCCCAGCTGACCTCTCTCCGTTGTTTTGATACACCACAGGCCGCTTCTATTCCCGAAGGTCAGAACGATCACAAGAGGAACCAACTCCGTGAACTGGCGTCCTTGAACGGTACCCTTCGTGACGACGAGAACCAAGTTTGCCAGTGAGTGACCAGGCTCTGACCGAGCTTTCCACATGCGCTGACATGGCTTGCACGACTTTTCTTTCCTACAGGAACTGCGGAGGACTTGGACATCGCAAGTACGACTGCCCCGAACAGAAGAACTGGACTGCTGGCATCATCTGTCGAGTTTGTGGTGGAGGTGCGTACAATCTGCCGACGTGGTGGTGTCAGCTGATGCTGTGCAGCGTCCGCAACTCGCACACACTAATTATCTAGCGCGTGCCAAGACTGACTCTGGGGATCTCCAATTCCTTGCTGTTGCTGCCTCGCTCGCGTCGTGCTCTTTACTAACGCGGTTCCACTATCAGCCGGACACATGGCCAGGTGAGTCCCATGAACTGCTGATCTGAATGCTCGAGATCAGCGGTGGCTAACAATTGCGGCCATGGCTCAACAGGGATTGCACTCAACGACGAAATGGTTTCGGTGGTCCACCTGGACCGGGAGGACCTGCCCCGAGCTTTGGACCCGATGCCGGCCGCGCTCAGCAGTTCGATTCTGAATACGCTTCACTCATGGCCGAACTCGGCGAGACGTCTGCTGCCCCGCCGCTCGCTGGTGGTGCACCTGGCGGTCAACCCGGAGGGCCGGCGACTGTGCCTTTCGATGACGGTATTCCTCGAGACGAGAACGGGAAGAAAATCCCTCCTTGGCGCATCCCTGCTAACTGGTAGGTTGCGTGAGCACTTTGACGCACGGAAAGCAACACACCCGCTAACCGCACGACCTCGTCTACAGGCATCCTCCTAGTTCTGCTCCTCGCTTCGGTGGTGGTGGTCCACATGGGCCCCCTGGTGGTCCTCCGATGAACCAGGGCTATGGTAACCGCGGAGGATACGGACCCCCTGGTGCGGGTTATGGAGGTGGACCTCCCCCTCAACAACAGCAATGTGAGTCGGATTCTGTCTGTTTCAAGCAAATGCTAAGCAAAGAGATGGAAGAAGTGACCCGATGATTTATTTTTCAGATGGCGGTGGATACTTTCAGCAACCGCCTCCTCCCCCACCGCCGCCGCAGCAGCCGTACGACCAAGGTGCTCCTCACCAGCAACAACAATACGGCCAACCCCATTACCCACCTCGAGGTTGATTCCAGCCAAAATCTTCAGAAAAGGTCTTCTTCTTTCCGCTGCTTTCTTATAGTGATTTCCACCTAAAAAACAATGTTGGACTTTCTCAACTCACTGATCAGGTTTTCCCATGGCAGCTCTGTTGCCGGCCAGCTATTTTGTAGTCCTCTCGCTTCTATTGTTCAACATTCAACCTGCTCCCCCTTCCCCAAAACTTCCCATACTAACCCAACCCCACCGAACTTGTTTTTTACTCTTCTTGAAATGGAATCATCGTCGAATACTTTTCGCTGATTTTGCACGAAAAGAGTTTTGACGCCGAGGGTTCCTCCGTCGCGCTCGCCGAGAAGAATGACGTCGATATTCGCCGCTCGCCCTCTTCGACGTGAAAAGTCCTTCGCCGTGGGTCCAACTCTGGAAGCTCCTTCCGCTCCTAAGCCTTCCTACAAGACTATCCGCGCCTCTCACCACCGACCACAAACCATGTCGCTCTCACTCGCGGTCAACTGCGGCTCATCATCGATCAAGTTCAAGGTGTTCGCAGAGTCGGAACGCGTCATCCTTGCGGGCTCGGCCAAGGACGTCCAGGGCGACAGTGCGCCTTCGTTCACGGTCAAGCACTACCCAAACGGCGATGACTCTGGAAAAGGAAACGCCTTCGAGAAGAAACTCGAACAAGCCACTTCGTACGAAGCGACGTTCGAAGCCATCCTGAGCGAAGTCATGCGCGTACTCGAGAAGGAGCATTCATCCAAAGGCTCGGCGCGGGATTCCGAATCGAAGCAAGACGGGAACAAGATTGGTGTGATCGCGCATCGGATCGTTCATGGAGGCACCGTAACTGAGCCCATCGTGATTTGTCATGGGTCCAAGGAGGAACAAGCGACGCTCGATCGCATGGACGCCGTGTCCAGTTTTGCGCCTCTTCATGTGGGGCGCCAGAAAGGAAACCTCGGGCCGGCTGTGCACGGGAAATCAAACTGACATTTCCCACCTCTTCGACCACTCCGGTCACAGAATCACCATGCAATGTTGATCGTCAAGACATGCCTGGAGAAACTACCCTCGGCAACCTCGGTGCTATGCTTCGACACGCTCTTCCACACCTCGATCCCAGACTACCGCACCCGCTACGCCATCTCGGAACCAAAGCACAAGACCCCCGTCCCTCTCAAGCGATACGGATTCCACGGACTGAGCTATGCCAACATTGTCGATCAGATGAGCGAAGCGCTCGACAAGCCTGTCGACAAGCTGAACATCGTCGTCGCTCATCTCGGAAGTGGCGCGAGTTGTTGCCTGATTCAAGGTGGCAAGAGTCAAGACACGACGATGGGCTTGACCCCGCTCGAAGGTGTGTGTTTCAATATGACCGATTGATACTCATGATCCCCAAGCTGAAGCACACATACTGAGCACAGGTCTGCCCGGTGGCACCCGTGCTGGTTCGCTCGACCCATCGCTCATCTTTCATCACACCCCCGACTGCTCCGACACGGTCCAATGGTCCGGCCGGGACATCTCCAAAGCCGAATATGTCCTCAACAAAGAGTCAGGCTTCAAAGCACTGGCAGGAACATCGGACTTTGGTCAAATCATCTCCCGCGCATTCCCTTCCGACGAATTTACCGGCGGCAAGAATTCCAGTGATGAGCGACGAAAGGCCAAGGTGGCGTACGACCTCTACCTCGATCGACTGTTGAGCTTCCTCAGTTCTTACGTCGTCACTTTGCTTGCTTCTCCGGAAGGGTTGGACGCCCTCGTCTTTTCGGGTGGGATAGGAGAGCGATCCGCGAGGTTGCGCACTGATGTGCTGCGGCATTTCGAGTGGATCGAGCAGCTTGGCACGACAGGGGGTGGGTTGCATCAAAAGAGCAATGACAAAGGAGAAGGGAGGAGAAGGTTGACAATGGAAGGGAGCAAAGTTGAGGCTTGGGTCGTGGAGACGAATGAAGAGGTGGAGTGCGTCAGACTGGCAAGACGAGCAAACGAAGCCAAGTAGGCCTTGCCGTGTGCACTTTTATGTGGACGACTCGCTTTTAAAGGTTTCCCCGTAAACAATGATGAACAAACGAAGTGATAATAGAGTTGCGGTTGATCGAACGTGCGAAAAGGACTGAAACGAAAATCGTACAATCAGAACAATGGCACATCACTGAGCGAGCATGGGCACAAGAGTGGGAAGTGGGAACGGGGGGGGGGGGGAGAGAGGGGGAAGCGTCTGTTTTAATGGTGGCTGGCATGAACGAGGAGAAGAAAATCAACAATAGAAAAAACAGGAGGTACAGTAGAATAATGTCGGGGGAAAGGGGGAACCTCAAGGAACAAAGCTATAAGTGAAAAACAAGGAGCCGCAGGGGAAGGGTCAAAAAGTGCCGGCGACCCAGCTTCCGAACGTCCGACATAAAAAACTAAAGATACAAAAGAAAAAGTATTGGCGAAGAAAGGGTTGCGTCTCCCTCGTTCAGCCAATCTTGCGACGCAAGGCTTGGAGCCGAGCCGTGATGCTCGCCGCGAACTTGTTGACGACGGCGCGGTCGTCGTCCTCGACCGCGCTCTGGGCGGTCCCTGACATCGTCTCGTCGAGGATCGCATAAAGCATCCACAGGGCCGTCTCGTACGCCGTCTCGCAGTCGGTCGGGCTCTCGCCTTTGAGTTCGTGAACCGCTGCCGCACGAGAGATCTCGAGCGCTCGATCGTAGACGAGCTTCTCAGCGTAGGTTGCCGACTCGGGGATCTCGTCTTGACAACGCGACTTTGCAAAGTCGGCCTTGTCGAAGCACTCGTTGAAGCGCTGTCGGAACCATTGCACGGCTGTGGAGAGGGGTGGGCCCTGCTGTGAGCTTTAAGAAATGCAGAGAGTGGCCATCACTCCTCGAGCTCACCATCATTGAAGTCACTGCTGGGCGCTTGATCTGGGGATCGGTTCGTCCAGTACATTCGAGCGCGCTCAATTCCTGTGTGGAGGAAGGCCAACGACTTGAGGTAAAGCATCAGAGCCTCGGCCGCCACCACATCTGCCTTGGTCGAGAACGCCAACACCGACGGTCGCTGCTCCGACGAAGACGAAGACGATGTGCGTCGCATCGGAAGCGAGGTCGGAGTCGGAACCGCAGAGAAAGGGTTCATGGCCGAGTTAGAAGCCGCAGTTTGCTGCTCTCGAGCTGCGACATGGCTAAAGTAACTCGGGGTGCCGAGCGAGGTCGAGGACGACGTCTGAGGCGTCGGTGGCAGGAGCTGCAGGATCTTGCTGTCGGCAAAGTCGAAGAGCACAAGCGCCTTTTGCGCGATGTCCTCGAGTACACCCAGAATCCGTTCTTCCTCGGGATCGCTCGTTTGCGCTGTGCGATGCAAAGGCTTTCGAGCCGAGCTGCGTCGCACGAGAATGCCATCGGTCGGTGAACCAAACAGCTTCAGACTGGCCATGTTGAGAGCCTTGGCGATCGCAGCCGTGGGGCTTCCGACGAGCGCGAGAGGTGACCCGGGGAATCGTTCAATGGGGTGACTCAGCGAGCGAGGCGAGCTGGAGAGGAAGGAGAGGGGCCGAGGTGACGACGACAACGAATACGGATGAGGCGTGGGTGCAGGACGCTGCTGCGGTATGGCAAAAGGGGTCGCCGCGTTGGAGTGGGCTGTTCCGACAGCATCAGACAATTTCGGAGTAGCTGGAGGGTAAGGTGTGACGGGGGGAGGAGGGGACGGCGAGATGTTGTTGCCAAGAGAACTAAGCGGTCGCGACAAGAATCCGCGAGATGGTCGTCGTGCGACAGTCCTTTCCCGCTTCGGCTGCGTCGCTAGTTCATCAGCGAGCGCGTTGATCTCGACCGTGCGCTTGTCGACAACGACAAAGTCGCGGCCAACGATCGAATCGCTGGACTCGGTCATGGACGCATTCGTCGAGCCCGCCTCGTTCTTGGCCGAAGATCGCTGGATAGCCGATGGCGGGGCCGACCCCAAGACGGGCGAAGCATCTTGTAGCCTCATTGTTGTTGTCGTTGATGCCTTGCTGTCGTCATCACCAACCGCTGTTGCTGCCCCCGAAGTGGCTTGACTCGGTCCTCCAACGACGTATTTCGCCACAAAGCTCGAGGGCACGCGCTTGTGCTGCCCCGATCCCATGGTCCCGGAAGTGCTCGATCGTGAGGGTGGCGTCGCCGAGCTTGGGCGTCGAGCAAAGGGTGGCGGTTCGGTATCGGCGTATGCAGGGTTTCGTGCCGAAGGCGGAGATGGCGAAGAGGCAGGCGGGACTGGTGCTACATTCTGAGCCACCGTCGAGGATTGTGCGGCCGAGGTTGTTGATGGAACCTCGGGAACTACGGATGACCGCGCGCAAGGGTCGGATGTTACGGTAGGCAGTTGACTCGCAGTCCCGCTCTTGCCCACAATAGCCGCTTCTCGGAAGAAGTCCTCAAAGCTCATGCGTTCAGGCGGGTTCCGCTTGAGCAGTCGCCGAATCAGCGCCTTGAGATCCGGAGCAACCTGCGGGGGCGTCTTGTTGCTTCCTTCTTCGACACGCTGCTCATCGGGGAACTTGATCTTGTCCTCGCCACGCTCGATCTTGCGGAGCAGGTCGACGTGGTTCTGAGCGCGGAACGGAGGCCTGCCGACACACATTTCGAATAGGACGGCCCCAACGGACCACAAATCCGCTTTCGCATTGTACTTTTCATATCGCAAAATCTCGGGCGCCATGTAGAGACTATGAGGGAAGGGTAGTTCCGTCGTCTCAGCAGTCCACCTCGTGCTCGTGACGCCAAAAAAGACTCACGGAGACCCGCAAAGCGTTTCAGCCAAGCTTTGCTGGGGCAGCCACCGGGCGAAGCCGAAATCGGCGACTTTGAGAACTGGAATCCCTGGCGGATGACCCATAGCTAGATCTTCGGCATTGGCCGGCTTGAGTAGGAGGTTCTATGGGGCCGATCGGAAAAGGAGGTGTCAGCCCAAATCTACAAATCGGAGATGCATCGGGAGCTCGCGTGTACCTGGGGCTTGATGTCTCGATGTATGACGTTTTTTGACCGCAGAAATCGCAATGCATCGACTGTAGTGTGTGTCACAGCACGCAGTCATGCTTTCGCAGTCAGCAAGATTGAGTGATGGCCGGCGCAGAATGGGGAAGTCTCGTCTCACCGAGTTGACTGAGAAAGCACCGGACGATCGTCTCGTTGAGGCCGCCCTCTTTCGGATGCGGGTACAAGACATGACGTAGCTCCGAGTCCTTGAGGTTTCGAGTCTGAGTGGGGAGGAGGCCTTGGTTGGATGCACTCAAGGCAGCAACTTCGCCGCGCTTTCGGATGTAGATCGAGAGGTCCCCCGCCGAGCAGAAGGCCATGATGAGGTAGATGTGTGTCTCGGTTTTCTGTTGGACACAAACGAGAGAACCATCTTAGCCGATATGCTTGCAGTCTGTGATGCTACAGCGCACTGACGAGGCAATCCTTGAGCTCGACGACATTGCGATGGGTGATCTCCTTGAGGATCGAGATCTCGGACTCAAGGTTCTCGAGCAGCTTAATGGTGAGTTTACTGCGGATGACGGACTTGATAGCGACTTCTGCTCGGTTGTCCTATGTGACGATGTAGCCGATACAACACTAGGGTGTCAGCAGGCGCATTCTCGCCACGGGCAGCAAGGGGGCGATGGCATCATCACTGCGCCGTGGCGGGTCCGTCGGCGTCGTCGTCGCTCGTTTCGATTGCGAGTCAAGTCATGTGTGCGCCCCGGAGCCGACCAGCGGCAAGCAGGCGACGACGCGACGATCGACGAACCCCGAGTCAGCACCGAGTGCACGAGCATCAGGACGACGACTCACATAGCGCTCGCCCTTGAACACGGTCGCGAACGAGCCACGTCCGATCTCTTCGCCTATGAGGTAGGGCCCTATCCGATCGTCGTCGTCGTCGTGTTGGTGCTGCTGCTGCTGCCGCGCTGCTGACTGACGGCGTCGACTGCTGCTGCCGGCGTTAGGTCGCTGCGTCGACGGTGGGGCCGCCGAAGGAGCCATGGCTCATGGGAAGCGGGCGTAGCCGCTACAATGAAGGCGTGTGGCTTTAGTCAGTCTCACGAAAGATTGTCCAGACTGCCGGCGAGAGGGTGAGGGTTCGAAGGGTCGAGCGCTGAGCCCTGAACCGCGAGCTGAAGTCGACCCAAGGACCAAGCTGGACCAAGTGGCGCGGCACATGGCGCCTGCAGCTCAGCTCAGCGCTTAGCGCTCAGCGATTGAGAGCGATTGCCGCATGTGAGCCTTGCCTGGCCTTGAACGTGGAGGAGCTCGCCCGATTGACATGCGTTGACGAACCATCGCGCCGGCCCGGTCCTCCCAGTTGACGAATGGGTCCGAGCGTTACGATGTAACGGCTTCGGATTGCTCGGTTCAGGGCCACTCGTAGATGAGGCCAGGTCGGTGACCTGAAATGGTGCGATCATGATCGACCTCGAAGGTCAAATCGGCCTAGGGGAAATCCAACGCGGCTGCTCCTGCCGATCCGTCGTCGTCCTTGCGAGAGCGCGCTCGGGAGCCTCGAGCGATTAGGAGTTGGGGATGACTCATGGTGTTGTGCCTTCCAAAGCCGCCAACTGGAAAGAGGATTGCTTAGAATGAACAAAGCCACAGAGTCACTGACAGCTCGCCCTCATCGCGATGAACATTAGAGAGGGACACGCGCTCGGCATCCTCGGAACAGTGCAACAGTGCGCCAGCGGGGACAGGGGCGCAACTTGGCGTGGCAAGTTGGCAAACCGTGATCGATCTGGCTGATTGCCGCGCCATCATCGGGACATAATAGCTGCCCCGGTTCTGCAACACAGGTGCGGGTTTCGACCCCCGAAAGCATCGTTAGTGGTAGTGGCGCCAATCACCGATCACCCGGGCGCCGCCTAGATTGGCCGCGTGTCGGCACTCAGCGCGGCGCCTTGAAATTTATTGGCATGAGAAGGGATTTGCCGCACTAGTAACTAACTACCCACCCCGGACCCACAAGCTCAAAAGTGCTACAGTTCCCCAGGCTCACACTGCCCATGAGGCCCTGGTAGTCTGAACTGGCCGTTATGGCTTGATAACACGGCCAGGTCTGGATGCCGCTGCCCGGCACGGAACGATGTGGGGGAGGACACGAGGATTACCAAAAGTACGATTGCACAAACGCTCGAAAAGATAAATACGGAGTTATATTAGGAACACTACTTTCGCAGACATTGGTTTAAATAATTGCAAGGGCCGGATAAGCACGAAGCGAAGAGGAACAGGGGTTTCGGGATCGACCCGATCACACAATTCACTCGATTTAAAGCTGGCGCATGCCAGCCTCCTCCTCCTTGTGCTCGACCGTGCCCGTGTTCTTGGGGGCAGCGTAAGCCTCCTTGTCTTCGTCGTGAATGTTCTCGGCGATAATGCGCTTCCTGAACGCGTTCGACTTGAGAGGAGTCGAGTTGCGGTACAGGATGTCGACTTGCTCGAGCGAAAGACCCTGTAATGAGCGGAATGGATGAAAACAAGTGGGTCAGATTCGATTGCTGTTTGATGACAGCCAGATGAAGTGTCTCTTACCCTGGTTTCGGGGATGCAGAAGAAGGTGAAGATGGTGCACAGAACGCAGCATCCACCCCAGATCCAGAAGACGTTCGATCCGAGACCAGCGGATCCAGGGCGCTTGTCAACCAAGTAGGGCGTGGAGTAACCCTGTGCGATGTAAGTAGTGAGGTGAGCAAACGAAAGTCGAATTCAACCTGGCCCAAGTGTAAGCTCGAGCGGAAAAAACTCACGATGGCGAAGTTCAAGAGCCAGTTGGAAGCAGTCGACATGGACATGCACTTGCCGCGGATCTGTTGAGGGTAAATTTCACTCGTGACGACTGGGGAAATGGAACGAGGAACAGGCATTAGTAAAACTGGATTTTGGAGCAGCCCGGCTAGGAGGGACACGGGCGGGAAAAACCTACCCCACGCGAGGGGGCCCCAGGTGGCGGCGAAGTGGGCGATGTAGATGCACACAAAAGCGATGAGGACACGTTGACCGGCGAGGTTGTCCTTGGAGACAGAGATACCAACGGCGGCAACAATGAATTGGCAGACAAACATGCCGATGGCGCCGTAAAGAAGCATGTTGCGGCGACCAGCTCGGTCAACCAACAAGATACCGGGGACGGTCATACCGACATTGACGACGTTGGTGGCAATGGTGATCGTGAAGGGGTTCTCGATTCCAGAGTTTTGGAAGAACGCCGTGCCGTAGTAGAAGATGAAGTTGATACCGGTGAGCTGCTGGAGGGCCTGGAGACCGATACCAGTCCAGGTGCGGAGACCGTTCTTGCCGGGGCCGTTGCGGAAGCAGTCGATGTAGGACGAACCACCGAGCGATCGCTCGTGGTGGAGAGAGGCGGCAATTTCGGCGAACTCCTCGTTGACGGCGGCAGAGTCGATATCGGTACCGAGAACGCGGGCGAGCGAGTGCTGAGCATCCTCCTCCCTGTTCCTCATCAAGAGCCATCGGGGTGATTCGGGCAAGACCAACAAGCCACCACCGAGGATGAAGGCCCAGATGAACTGCAGACCGATGGGGATGCGGTACGAGGCCTCGCTGTTGATGCCCTTGGTGCGCTCAACCACGATACTAGCCTGTGGGAACACAATCACACGCAACCGCGCGATTAGCATGCCAGTCTTCCCCTGGGTGAGGCCGCTGCGCAAAAAATTAGAGCCAACTCACGATCAAGAGACCGATGGTGATCATCCACTGGTAGCAACTGACGATACCACCTCGGATGGACTTGGGCGCGCACTCGGATTGGTAAAGAGGGACCAAGCAGGAGGTACCACCCTGAAAAACAGCAAAAAAAGCCGGTTAGGGAAAGGTGCCACTGAGGAGAACAAGCAAGCAAACGTGACCTACCACTCCGAAACCCTATGAGAAATTCGACGAGTCGTCTTAAGTGTCAGTCAAAATGCCAAGACAAATCATTTCAATGTGTGCAGGGCACTTACAGCGAAGACACGGCCGATTGTGAAAGGGGCGACCGACGTAGCAGCGGTTTGCAGGGCGACACCAATGCAGAACCTGGGTAGTGGCGTGAAGTACGGGTAAACTTGCAATTCGTGCGGAAAAACACGGTGTTTCAGTCGACTTACAAGCCAAGGAAAGCGATGATACCGAAACGACGTCCGAGGAAGTCACCTGTAGCAATGGGCCGCTGTCAGACGGCATGTACGAGCCTAAAAGCCCCCTTTTTTCCCCTCTTTTCGCAAGACTCACCAGCGGGGTAGGCGCCCAAAGCACCGAAGAAGGTACTATACATAGCAGTTTGCCGCATGAGCGGTGAATATCGCATTGTCTGAAGTCAGAAGCGCACTCACCCAGCGGACAAGATCGAAGTGATGAGGGCGTTCGTCGCCGAAGTGAGAACGTAGGGTGCGGTCGCCATGGTGGTGGGGTCGGTGTTCGGCACACCCAACAGGCGGGCGAAAACGGGCATCTCCTTGACACCGGAGATGTATCCCGTATCGTAACCGTACAAGAAACCACCGAAGGCGGCGAAGATGGTCCTACATGATGCAACATCGTCGTGTATGGGTCAGTACATTTCTTATGTGCATGGGCCGCGTTGCGGCGGTCGATCCAGGAGGCTCTCGCAGGGTCACGAGGCGAACTCCGAGGCGAGGCCTCGCAACCCGCTCATATGGAGGAAAAACCCACATCGCCACGGCAATTTTGCCGGCAGGCCTCGGGCCTTCGGCGACAGGCATAGGAACAGCAACCATCTTGGGCTATGCTGGTCGAATGCGTAGAAAGTACGTGTGGTCGATGAAGGAACGTGTGAACAAGTTCTCCAGACGACTCGAGATGTGGGGACGGAGGAAAAGAGGGGGGAGAATGCGGAAGATGCTAGCGGGGGAAAGTCCAGTGAATTGTGGAGCGCGCGGTTGGGCTGAATGGGGAAGTCGTGTGTCGCGTGCGGTCGCGAGCTGGGTCGGCAATAATCCCAGTCCGAAATCCAATTGGTGGGCGAAAACCAGCAAGGCATCAACTGCGCGGCTCAATCCAGGATCCAGATTCACATCGACCAAATCAACGTGGAGCCTTTTCTGGTATTTGATCGATGACTCGCAATGCGCGCAAGGCGCAGCGGTTCCCGGTCGGCCGACAATCCCTTTCGGGATCGGGAGATCGAGACTCGAGAGCTCGAGTACTCGAGTGCGCGTTAAAAGAACGCCTGCCGCAGCGCGGGTGGGAGGGGCTGGGAAATGGGCATGCCAAGCCGGGTCACATGACCGTCCGAATGATGTCATCCCCTCTCTCTCTCGGTCAGCGCAAGGTCGAATCGGCAGTGCTTGTTCGAGACAATGATCCCTCCGCCATGAGAGGAGTTGTAGGTGCCGTAGATGGTGATCTACCGCCCACCGTGTTTTCAACCTTCGCCTTTCCTCTGGGTCTAAACATCGCATAAAACACAGCGGGCCCGAAAAGGTGCACTAGCGCATTCTGTTCGGCAAGTCGACCGGGGGCGCAGCCGCCTGAGGCCCTCGATTTGGAGGCCGGGAGCCGGAAGATTCTGGAGTCTGGGGTAAAGGGCGAGAACAACCAGAAGGTGGAGGTTACGCCGCATGGTTCATTAGAACCAAACTGACCGAAACACCTTTAAAAACGTTTCAACCGACTTTCTTCTCCGCTGCGAGACCCCCGCAGAGGGTTGGCCGAGCTATGAGCGTGATGCTTCTGGGCCTGTTTGCGCGTCCGCGGCTCGGCGTCCGATCAGTCAGGGCGGCATTTCAATTCGCATTAGTAACTCTTTTACTCCTGGCAAAACCGGCATTGCAAATCAATTGCTGACCCCTATACCCGGAGCCTCGTGCTGGCCAACATGGCCCCTACGTGCTCCTTTTCCTCTGGCGACATCTGCCCAATCCCATTAATAAGCCCTCGATGACGTGTCTCTGCTTAGGTAACTTACACCTGCTCGAAGCTTCTAGGTACCTATTTTTGATGCGTCGAGAGTTTCGATTCCCAAAATCTTCTCTTGATGCAGCTGGTGCTTGGCATCTCGGGGACGACGATGGTCTCGCTGCATCTCAAATGCTCTCGGCCAACTTCAACCTTGCCGCATGCTTGTGGTTTTCTTGAGCTTGCTTGCTTGATTAGAGCTGAGAAGAGGCGACCAGATCGATAACGATGACAAAAAAAAAGCCTACTTTTGGAGTGGGCGACCTCGGGACCGAGATCGATCTTTGCCGGCGAGGCAGCATGCTGATCGGTGGCGACGACTGCGGGATGTGCGCCTGAAGCCCTCTCTCTTATATTTTTGGGGGGTGGGGGACTCCCTGTCGTTGTGAAACTTGTGATTTGTTTTTGAACACCTTTTTAAAGTTGGCCGGCGGCGGCAAGGCCGACGCGTCAGCCAGCTGAATCTGATCGACAAAGTCGAAAGCTCCAATCCATCTGATTAGGTACCTACGTACCTTCTAGGTAAATAGTAATAACCACGTACCGGTACTAGTGGTGCTCTGCTTGTTCATCAATTTGCCAAACTGAACGATCATTAGGGAGTCTCAGAGAGCTGGCCCTGACCAACAATGATGGAGTTGGTCAAGATTGACAACATGACCCACGGGCCATCAGATGCTGGCTCAAGCGCTCAAGGCTCGTTGATCGATCAATTATGGTTCAAAGTTTACTTGGCGACGGAACCGCGGCCCCACTTTGCCACAGGTTCCGACCCCAACTTTGTGGATGCATGTCGATGCAAGAGACACGTGGTTTCCAAGTCGCTGTTGCCGCCGGTTCCACACCCACCGTACAAAGCCCCAGAACGCTCCTGTCTTTTGCTGCAGTGAGGCTGTCAACGCCAACCTCGTCCCCCGACATTTGGCGGGCTGTTCCAACCGTTTCATGGTCAGAGCGACCTTTTCGGTTCTTGAACTCGCAGGTCTACCTACCCTCATGCACAGATCGATGCCGCATACCCCACTGTAACCAACTTTGCATCCCAGGCCAAGCCGAGCTCGAGCGGTCGGGTCCTCGGCAGATCAATTTTGCTAGTCTCGTCGTCCCAAGCTGACAAATTTCCGCGGGACCCTTTCTCTTCGATCCGGGAGTTTGTCCTTGACCGATCAGGCCATACGTACCTAGGTACCTTCCTACGTAGACCCCTTTAGGAGACGATTGGACTGGATGTGAAAACGAACTAATGCGAGTACCTACAAAAAGGGATCCGGTCTTGCTGTAATGCCGCGTATGTAGAGGCGGAGCACAGCTTGGCGACCTCGGAATTGTTTCTCACTAGATGCGTCGGTATTTCGAGTTGTTAAGCAGGTAGGTAATAGTTACAACATGATTCAAGAGCAAGTCGAAGGTAGGCGCAAAGTGTGCAAAATGTGACATGCTATGATCGGGTTACTTGGCCGTTGTCCTGTGAGCAAATTCCAAGCATCGGCACGAAAGTGTCAGATCCCCCGCCCAAGCGCCTCAAAAACTCGGGCCGTCTCGTCTCATCTGCACTCACCCAAACCCAGCAAACCCCATAGCAGCCATCATGTTCTGATCGACGCCTTGCATCCTCTCCTTCTCTTTCTCCTTCTCCGCTTCGAGCTTCTTCAACCTCTTCTTCTCCACCAGCTCGGCCTTGCTCTTCTTCTCCAATTCGCGGATCTCCTTGAGGCGTTGGTCAAAGTCGTACTTTTTGCTTTCGGCACTTTGTGCCGTCTTGGCTCGTAACTCGGCGATTTTTTGTCGGACGTCATTGAGGGTCGATTTCTTGACTTTGGTGGTTTGGCTTAGCCTTCGAAGATCTGTGGAATGCGAAATCGGCGTGAAGAGATCAGTCCCTCGTCCGACTACCAAAAGGGCGATGAGGCCACCCTTCATCCACTCTCCTCAGCATGTGCCGGATTACTCACGACTCCTCCCGTTGATATGATCCAAATAAGCCACACTGTCCTTCAGCGTGCGGCGACAGACATCGCAATGAAACCCCGGTTGTCCCGCCCCTTGTCCCGCCACGGCGTTGATGATGATAGTCTTGTTGAGGTTCTTATCTAGCTCCAAGGGCGCTTCACGCGCTTGCATCAACTTGGTCGGTTTAGGGAGGTCTTCTTTGGCTCGTCGAGGCGGTTTCTTGCCTGAGACGTTGCCGCGCGAGCATGAGAATCAAAGGTCAGCGGTTCGGCGAGATACACGAGGGTTTGAAGATGCTCAAATGAATGGATTGGCGTACCCTGCTTCAAATACTCTTCATTCTCAACCGCTCGATCATGCAACTCCTTGTCCTGTGCATGCAAAAGCACCGGATGTCAGCTCTGTCAGCTCCTCAGAGTGGGGGATGTTCCATCTCAGCTTGAACGACTACAAGGGTGAGGGAACCTACCTTCTCTTTGGCCTTGTTCGTATATTCCTCGTCATTCCATTCTTTCTGAAAAGCGAGAACACCAACACGGCGACTGAATCAGTCGCTGCTACCCAAACGGTTGACCTGCTGAACTTGAGCGCTTGAAGAAGACGACGGCTCGAAAGCCGGAAGTGCTCGTCATCGCAAGGAATGGACTTGGGTGTGTCCCAAGTCTCATGGTAAACCTACCCGGAAGGCTGTGTCCTGTGACAAAGGCATCAACAACGGTGATCTGCAAATCAACTCGGAGCGTACAGGAGAGATGGTGAGCTGGAATCAACAGACCTTGGCCGTACTGCTACCGTACGCTCCTGTCTTGGACATGGTGTGCGACTTCGATCCACTAAAGACTGTGTCTGTTGCTCGTGTCCGTCTTTTTGGACAGGTGGTTTGACCAAGTGTGGTGGTGAAGCTGCTCAAGAAGCAGATGGTGGACGGTGGTCGACCGCGCTCTCGACTTTTGTTCCTCAGTCTTCTCCTTTTGGGAGGCACCTCGACACGTCGATACACCGATAGGTATCGAGCATCTCTCATCAGCTTATCAATGGTGAAAACATGGGATGCACTGCAAATTCTACACTGTAATACTCGCGCCGTCCAGGCTCCATGCGTCATGCCCTTCCCCCGGCACCCACTTGACGCGCTTCACGGTCCCTTTTATCAGGTCAGTTTGATCAAGAAGAACATGGTCGCCCAAGCCGCCGCAACGGCCGCAACGACCCCAATGGTCCAACACGTCGTCCCCCTCGTCTTCTTCTTAACGGCCGTCAACCTCCCCCTCTCCTTACTCATCTTGTCCGCGTTCTTCTCCAAATGGTCCTTCGCCGTCTCCATCACCTCTTTATCCTTCTCCAAGTTCTCCGAAAAAGTCTGCGTCGACGTCTTGAGTCTCGATGAGAGTGTCGTCAGTTCGGTCAAGAGTTCGGATTGGAGATCATGGTGGTGCGACAAGAGGTCCGAAGAGGTCGTGGCTGCACCCAGGCTCGACCCAGCGATCGACGACGCCGAGGTGAGGCCCAGCTCTTGGGCCGGGGTCTTTTTGCGCCCCAACGAAGGGATGATCGAACGGTGGCGCACCGTCGAGGATGCGGCTGAGATGGAAGAGGGTGGTGGTGTCGAAGTCATGGGCCCAGCGTTCGGTTTCGTGGGTGGGGCTACGGGAGTCTTCTTGCCCTTGACGGGTGGCGGTGCGGGCGCGCCGATTCCACTCTCTTCGTCAATCTCGTCCTCGTCTTCCATGTGCGGTGGTGTAGGGTATCGATTATGGGAGATGCCGAATCGTGCTTCATCATCCTCATCTTCCTCGTTGGGTTCCTCGCCTTCGATCCGGATCGTAGGTTGCGGGAGTGGTACGACGGGTGAATCGAACGAAGCGTTCGACAGGTGGCCTCGAGGTGGGGCGAGTGAGACGGGTGTTGTGTCGAACGAGGACTCGTCGTAACTCGGTCGATATTCTTCTGTTGAATCTGGCTGATACGGCGAGTAGGAGCGTGACTGGTCCTGGAGCCCATTGTACCGCTCGCTCGACTCGGAGTAGCTCCTCGGCTTCTTGACTGAATAGTCGTCGGGTGAATAATCGTCGATCGACGAGCTCCTTCTCCGATGAGACGAGGGCGGCTCAGGTGGTGTGAGGCTGTGAGTGACGGAAGGGGACAAGGACGTTGTTGCGAGTAGTGAAGGAGAGAGGTGTTGCAGTTGTGACGGCATGTTGTTGGTGTGGTCCTGGAATGCCGGGGGGGCTTGACGCGGACTGGCGGCGACACTGGCCGACGAGGTGGCGATCGACGCCCTACGGTCCTGACTGGACAGATGGGGCAGTACGATCGAAGTCGAAGGTAGTGGCGGTGGTAGGGGTATTGAAGGCGCCAAAAAGTCGAGGTAAGGGGTCGGCGTCGATGGCCGCGAAGTCTGTTATTCGTCATGTCCGTCAGTTCCGAAGGGGGCAGGGTCAGAGGCAGTGGGGGAGAAGACTGGCCCTCTTAGAGTCTGATGCGAGCCTGCTTTGTATAAGCTTTAATCGGTGTTCAAGGTCTCGTCTACCCGTATGGGGCATGGAACAGTTGGTTATGGGTTACAGTCCAAAGTGCCGAGGCGAGAGTGCTCACGTGTCGGTGTCCCCGTCTTCGTCGCCGGCAAGCGATTCGAGCAGCCGTCGTACATGCTTGACCGTCTGCAAGTAGCACCGTTAAAATATGTCTCATTTGGGCTGGTCTCTAGCGCGTATTTGGGGTGCGACTGACCGTGTTGGCCTTAGCCCAGGCGACGTGGTCCTGCAGTGGGGTCGAACTCTTGCGGGTCGATGCCAGCTCTTGATCGTGCTCGAGCTGCTTGAGCAGGCTGAGTGCGTCGATGCGTTCCCTCGTGACCGTCATGGTGAAATTGAGAAGCGTGTTCCCCGTCTAGCTTGGATTTCCGCGTGAGGAGTGTGACGGAATCGGATGGAACGAAAGCGAGCTTTGACGGAGCGCCTCCCGCGAGCCTCCGCGCCACTTCGCATTTCCCGCCAGTCAGGCGCCTGCAGACTGGCTCCCGTCATGTGCGCGCTCACCGTTCACCTCTTGGCCACGAACCACTAACTCGCCTCCGACCACACGTGCTTGCATCCTTCAAAAGGGATATTGACTCGACCACTCGACGTCATCGCCGTCTCGACCAGCGACACCCTTCTGCCCCACCTTGACGTCGCTTCCATCGTTCGCCCGCTCGCTTACAATCATGTCGTACGTCCACTGGCCCCTCTCTCAGCTTCCAGCACGATCCATACTGACCTCGTTGCCCTGGTTCGTTCGTACCAGCTACCGAGGAGGTGGTGCTTCCCATCTCGCGTCCATCTGTAAGCACCACTTGCACTTGATCTCTGCTCTCTGCTCTTTGCGCGCAGTCTCCGTCGCACCCACCCCTTGTGCACGCGCCGACCAAGCGTGAACCCACCCCACTCTGACTTGCCACAACAGACGGATCAGAACAGGACAAAGTAAACTGCTCATTGTACGTACCATCCCCGCCACGGTTCGTGGTCACCGCTCGCTTCGCCATGTGCTGACTCGTGCCCTTTCTAGCTACCTCAAAATCGGGGCATGCCGCCACGGAGAACGATGCTCGCGCAAGCACATCAAGCCCCAGTTCTCCCAGACCATGGTCGTCTACAACATGTACCAGAACCCGGCCATCGTGCAAGGCTCGTCGAGTAACCCGCATCTCCGGCCCCCGGGCGCCGCACCCCTCGACCCCAACCCCAAATCCGACTTGAGCGAGGAGCAGCTCCAAGAGTTCTTTGACAAGTTTTGTGAGTACGGGCACGGTTTTCTCTGTGCTAATCACGTCTTGCGTATAGGCGAGCATCTATGTTGACTCGAGAGCGCAATTCGCACTTCACGGCGTCCCATTCCACTCCCCTCCCCCTCCAGACGAAGACGTCTACTGCGAATTCGTCAAGTACGGCAACCTGCTCGAGATGCACGTCTGCGACAACGTCGGCGACCACCTCATCGGCAACGTCTACGCCCGGTTCGACTGGGAGGACGAGGCCCAAGCAGCGGTCGAGGCGCTCAACACGAGGTGGTACGCGGGGCGACCGCTCGTCGCTGAACTGAGTCCCGTCACCGACTTCAGAGAAGCGTGCTGCAGGCAGAACGATTTGGGTAACTGTGATCGAGGTGAGTTGCGCCAAGCGGAGTAACGTTTCAGGGCCCTTGGATTCCCTTTCCCTCCGAGTGCTGACCTAACCCCTCCTTCCGTCTCCAGGTGGTTTCTGCAACTTTATGCATCTGAGACACCCTTCAAAATCGCTGCTACGGGAACTGCAACGGGAGCAAAGGCAAGAACGGATCGAGAACCCGGACCTGAAGGAGGAGGAGAGGCGTAAAGAGATGGAAATGTTCGGTGGCGGAGGTGGAGGTGGCGGAGGTGGAGGTGATGGAGGCGATTATGGGAGATCACCACCTAGAGGAGGGTCAAGGAGGTATTAATTTTTTTGAAAAAGGGTGTATGAAAATCCAAGAAGCTTGTATATGCAGGTTGAACCTGTCAGGGCACAGAGAGAGGGAAAGGGAGAGGATTGACGAGCGAGGCACGTGACTGCGCAGGGTTCAGGACAAAGGTCCCTTCGTGGGGACGAGAGATCCTACTAGGGTCGCTAAATTCAGGAATCTCTTTCAGACGAGGATCCGGGGATGTGGTTGTGCCACTTCTTTTTTGTCGTGAGCCTCGGGTTCCTAGGAGGTGGGGAGGACGGGTTTATACGAGTTGGTTGCGACCGACGTCCGGCGCTAGGTAAGTAAGACCACCACCGGCCGAGCGACTCCCTCCGCCTGAGAGGTTGAGCGCGGTCGACTGACTGCTTCGACGACTATCGAGGTCACCGAGCAACGTCTTGAAGGCGTAGATCAGGTTTTGAGGGGTTGAATGTTAGATTCAATCAATTAGTCAGCACTTCGATGCTGTCAGACAGTGGCATCTCCTAAAACTCCTGGGCCTGGCGCGCACGGACCATCGGGCGCAATCCACGGGTCTCTTGCTGAGAGTGCTTCTTGGACCTTGGGGGCTGGCTCGAAGGTGTGTCTAGCAGCTTTTACTAAAAACAGCGAGCCATACCTTTCCAACCGAAGTTGGCCTGACCTGAGACCAAGTACAGCACCTTCTTGGCGAAAGTCGGGCACAATTCCCTTTTTGCGGGGCCGACGCCGTGGCTGAGGGAGAAAGGGGCTTCCTTCGAAGGCAAAAATAGCCTATGAGGGGACAGCAACTGGGAGTTGTGAGGCGTGAATGTGTCATCCGCACCCACTCGGTGCGGGTCTATGACGCACGGAGGAGAGGAGGGCCTTTTTGGCTGTTTGAACCTTACTTAGTGCGAGGCTCGATCAGCGGGGCTCGGTGCAGTTTGAAAAGTATCGAACGGAGATCCATGGATGTGACCCCCCAGTTGTCCTTCTTTGCTTTCTCCTACTCTTCATACCCTTCATCTCAACTCTTTGTTGAATCACCTACTCTACTCTCGTACATCTAAACAAAATGGTCAAGGTACGATGCTTTGCTCGTACCATATGAGTTGCCCGTCTCTTCGGATCCGCTGACAAGCGCCGCCCCACCTCGCTCCCTCAAACTCGATCGCCCCACATGACCACGTCGCCATTCCCCCTCTCACGATGCTCGCTGTAACAGGTCTTGGCAATCCTCTACGACGGTGGCGAGCACGCCAAGTGAGTCTCGTCCTACGTGTCGTTCGCTCATCGAGATGCAGTCCTGACATGACAATGTCCCCACTCCGAACCCCACCCGCCACGCCTCACCCCCATCGCTTCCCCACATCGGATCGACTCTTTTGCCGTGAATTTCGTCCTCCTCCCCCTCCCCTCACCGATTAGGGAACAACCCCGTCTTCTCGGTACGACGGAGAACGCCCTCGGCTTGCGCGACTACTGCAAGGAACAAGGGTGGGAGTACGTCGTCTCTTCTTCCAAGGTACGTTCTCGTCGTCTTCGTGGTCATCACTCATGACCCTTCTAGCGAAGACTGGGAGGGAGTAGTCTTCTTTCTTCGCACTAGATCGGCTGACCACTATTGATGGCATTTCGTTCCGTGTATGCAGGAGGGAGCTGACAGTGATTTCCAAAAGCACATCAAGGATGCTGATGTCCTCATGTAAGATCTTAATTACGGTCACAGAGCTCGGAAGTGCGACAGGGGCTGACGTTCCACCCCTTCGCACAGCACGACCCCTTTCCATCCCGGATATCTCACGGCTGATCTCATCAAGACGGCCAAGTACCTCAAGGTGTGCATGCAGAGTTCACCAAGACCCAATTAGAAGGGTTTGAACTGATGGGACTTTTGTACCTGCTGTACGTTCCCCAGCTCTGCGTGACCGCCGGTGTAGGCTCTGATCACATCGACCTCAACGCCGCCAACGAGCGCAAGATCTCGGTCCTCGAAGTCACTGGTTCCAACGTCGTCTCGGTCGCCGAACACGTCGTCATGTCCATCCTCTTGCTCGTGCGCAACTTCGTCCCCGCGCATGAACAGATCATGGCCGGTGATTGGAACGTCGCTGCCATCGCCAAGAACGCCTACGATCTAGAGAACAAGGTCATCGGTACCCTTGGTGCGGGTCGTATCGGTTACCGTGTGTTGGAACGTCTCGTCGCTTTCGACCCCAAGGAATTGATCTACTACGACTACCAGGCTTTGCCCGAAGACGCGGTCAAGAAGGTCAACGCTCGTCGGGTGGAGGACCTCAAGGAATTCTTGGGCCAGGTCGACATCTTGACCGTGAATTGCCCCTTGCACGAGTCGACGCGTGGAATCATCAAGTGGGTCAAAGGAAACACTGAAAGGATGATCGCTTGTTATGAGCTGATTTGGTGTCCGAATTTGAGCTCCACAGCAAGGAGACATTGTCTTACCTCAAGAAAGGCGCATGGATCGTCAACACCGTCAGTAGTTGCTCCCTTTCTCAACTGACGTTTCCACCACAAAACTGCTCACAAAACGTTCCACTACACTTTCCTCTTTTGAACAGGCGCGTGGAGCGCTTTGCGTAGCGGAGGACATCGCCGCCGCGCTCGAGAGTGGTCACATTGCTGGTTACGCCGGTGACGTGTGGAACCAACAACCCGCGCCCAAGGATCACCCTTGGCGCTCGATGAAGGGCCCTAACGGGAACGGGAATGGAATGTCAGCAGAAATCCCCGTTCTAGTAGTGGGCTGGGAATGAAACTGATCTGGACCGGGGCTTGTTTATACCAGGGTCGCCCACTACTCTGGAACGACGCTCGACGCACAAGAAAGGTGAGTTTCCTAGTAAACCCTTTCCAAATGCGCAGCCATCGGTCAAAGCTGAACAAGAGGCACCGACGGATACGACTTTCTCTTCCTCGTCGAATAGGTACGCCTCGGGAACGAAGAAGATCTTGGACAACTGGCGAACGGGAAAGGCTCAGACGCCATCGGACGTCATCGTTGCCGATGGCGAGTACCAGACCAAGGCTTACGGGCAACGCGCCAAGTGAAAAGAGCGTTTTGGGAGCGTCGCGCAGTTCCTCCCTAAGGACTTTGACTGCGTTTTTGTACATTTGCGAGTGAGAACTGAATTGGAACAATTGATGATGAGGCTTGGTCGTGAGACCGTACTCGATCTTCACACTGCCGTCGTGTTTTCTCGAGTTGATGTCGGACATTAGAATCTCTTTCGATTGCTCATTTGCGCGTTCCCCCATGGGTGGGTTGCATACCTCGGCACTCCCCGTCCTTTCAAAAAGTAGCTCCATGTAAAATTACATCCTATTCATCTAACGATCAACTTCCATCCCCGCGCCATGGTCAGACCCATCCTCCTCCTCCTCCTCACCCCCATTCGGACTACTCGCCTCAACACTCTCTTGCCCATCTTCCGGCACGACAATCCCACTTTCCCCATCCCCACCTTCCTCAAAGTTATCCCCTCCGATGACGGAGGAAGGGTCAATCTCTTCATCGCCTTCCCCCTCGGCGGCTTCTTGCATCTTTTGCCGTATCGCGAGCGCCTTGTTGAGCGGGATCGTGTGGGGGACCACGTCGGCGAGGTAGAAGAATTCGGGGCGTTGCGCGACCGTCGCTGTGAGGGATTGATGATGCGCGAGTGACGAAGTTGAGACGAGAGGTTTCGTTGTGGGTGTTTTTAAGGGAGGACATGGGGTTAGGAATAGGATTGCTGCGAAGGGGATTAAGCCCTTTGGCCTCGACTGACCGAGATCTTGGTACTTGACCGTCTTTGCGCGTTTCTGCGACCTCGCCTGGGCATACGATTGCTGCGTCACTTTGCCCAGCATGTATTCCTAACCGGAACCGATACGCCGAGAGGTAAGTAGATAGCGTCAGTTGGAGTGGTTCCAACCGAGTCTTGACCTCTTGCAGCGAAGGTCTGGGACTGACGGTCGTTTTAGATATGAGGAATATGGCCTCTTTGGAGCACAGTCGTACGTCCTTGCTGTTGGGTCCCACGTGCGTGGATGCGGGTCACGTTTCCATCGAATGCACGGTTGCAGATGAGCCATGCCATGCCGTGTCGTGTCGTACGGGGTGTCGCGATCGAGTGAGAGAGCAATCGACGCGTCGCATCCGAGCGGTTGACGAGCACGGAGCAGGTTTTAGGTACAACATCATTCCATCAGCACACATAAGTCGAAGATGGACTGGCTACTGGCTACTGGCTATTGGGTACTGACTCTGCTTTGATGATCTTGTGCACTTTGGAGATGGGCAGCATCGTCGTACCGGCGGGGATCCGGGCGCCGTGGGACGAAGTCGAGGCCTCGGCAGCTGGTGTGGTGGTGAGTTTTTTGGGGGGCATGGTGGGGAGCGCGCAACGAGGTGTAAACGTGGTGATTCGGTGGTGGAAGGAGGTAATGAGCAGGTAGTGGGGGCATGCAGACCGATGATTGAGCGCAACTTGGACGAGCCGAGACTGGGACGCGCCTGCGAGCTGCTGCTCCTGGCTCGCGACTGATGCCTGACTGATAAAAACCCAAAAGGCGACCCATACCCGACTCGGACGACTGACGCCAAGCCCTCTGCTAGGCGCTGCTGGACTTCACGTCATTTCACGCACAGCTCGTCGTCCGTCCCCCCTGGTGCCCGACGGCAACACGCTCGCTCGGAGCAAACCAGTCTCGGGCAACCATCATAGGCCATGTCGCTCATTTCCCGCCATGTCACGGCCCCCATTACCGCACTCGCGACCTTGCCCAGCCTTCCTCATCCGACTCTGCTCGCAGGCAGCCATACCCAGTTGATCGTGAACGTCCTGGATCCACAAGCTTCCTCCAGCGCTCGATACAGATGCCATGTGCTACAGAGGGAGAGGATACATCACATTGTCATCAGCAACGAATTCAATGGCTCATATACATGGCCTGTGCTCGTGGCGGGCGGCAAAGAGGCGGCGTTGGTGTCGATCGTCGTTCCGTCATCCTGCGAAGCCCGAGACGAGGGAACGAATCGGTGAGTCCCCGGTGATAACCACAGGTAACAGGGTGCCCCGACGAGCTCACATCTTGGGGGAAACACTGCACACAGATCAATATCGCAGCGGCCTACTAGTGTGACTGTCGTGCACCACTTCAAGCTCGATGACTGGATCCTGAGCTGCGCATTCCTCCGGGTTCGTCAACTCGTCACCCCCCATACCTCCTAACCGCTCCCGCTAAGCGCTCACCCCTCTCCGTCGTCGCATCAGGACGATCACTTCATCTTTGTGACGGCGCACAATTCACTTCAAGTATTCTCAGCTTCCACATTCACCCACTCCCAAGTCACATCTACGTCTGGGGCTGTTCCGATACCTCGTCTCGTCCGAACGTACCATGCCCCACTTCGACCTCTGCTGTGGTCCTCGGACTTGTCCCGCTCGACCTATTCTTCCTTGACCGACCTACGCATAGCGAGTGGGAGCATCTTGGGTGATGTTTTGGTTTGGGGGTTGGAGGGGGTCGCGATTGATGATGAAGCACCGCAGGCTCAAGAGCTCACACTAGAGACCCAAGCGATCAAGAAATTCGTCGGCCACCACGTTCGTGCACTTTCGTCTCAGATAGGCACATCATAATAGGCTTTTGTTATTCCCTAGAATCTGACTACGAGAATATTTCCACCTCTTCAGGGCTCTATCTTCACCACCGCCTTCTCGCCATCGGGTCGATACCTCCTAACCGGCTCCGACGATCGAACACTGCGCGTGTGGGACGCCGACGCCCCTGGAGGAAGTGGGCCATTACAGGTCCTGTGGGGTCACCTAGGTCGGGTATGGAGAGCTCGATGGCTTGACGAGCACACCCTGATGAGTGTCGCAGAGGTGGGTCAGGTCGAGGTCCCTCACAAGCGTGGTCATCGACCAGAGCTAATGGGAGGGCCACTTTCTCAACCACAGGACGCTTCGGTTAGAATATGGTCGCTTGACTTGGAAAGCGGGACACATCGATACATGCAGATCCATTTAGATGGCCATGATGGACGTAGCTTGTGGGCCGTCACGTGCTGTCGCGTCGAGCCTGTGGGGGATGATGTGGGTTTGACGTTCGTCTTCTCGGGAGGAGCGGACGGCGCAGTAAAGTGTTGGCCGGTCGCTCGGGAGCAGGAGGGGAAGCAGAGAAAAGAAAAGCGTGAGCTTGCGAAATTTTGGGATGGGTGCTTTGGGAGAAGGTACTGATGTGTTGCCTCCCGAGCAGAACTTGAGTTCGAATCCGTGAAAGGGGTGATCAAGGCTTTTTCTGGTATTGTGTCGGAGGAGCTCGGTTGTATTGGGGTGTTCTTCACAGGCGATGGGTGAGTTGAGCTCGCACTATTGACCTTGTCATGAATTTGGCGAACACACTGATGCTTTCAATTTCAGTCTGGTCTACGCCACCACGCTTCCTCCTACCACGCCTCCACAGCTCGTTCATACCGAGCCATCAATCGCCTCGATTCGGATCACCTCGTCACCCACCTCGACGAACGTGTGGATATTTTCCAACTCAAACAACTGCACAATCATCGCCCTCTCTCCCGAATTGACACCGATGACATCCGTGACCTTCCCTCTACACCCGCCAACTTTCTTCCTCCTCTCGTCTTCCTCGCCGTCAAAATTCCTCGTGGCCGAGCAAGTGTCCAGCACGGTACAACTCTGGTCCCTTGGCGATTCTGCGACCCCACAACAATTCTCGATGATGCCTAGGAGCCTTCTTCAGGGCACCGTGATCGGACCCGCGAGATCGAGGATCGCTTGTGCCGCTTTCATGTCGGAATATCTTGTCGTCCTCGGGACGCGGGCGGGCGAACTCGTGTTGGTCCAAATGAATGAAGGGGAGGAAGGTCAGATTCTCCTCCGAAGTCAACTCTATTCGGACTCGATCACCGACGTCAAGCTTACACGCCTGGAAAGGAAAGACGAATGGGAAGTCGAGACCGTTTCGCGTAGTGGATCTAGGGGTTTGCATCGGTTGCTGGTTGGCGGAACGGGTTCGTGGACTCTGCTCACTTTGAGTGAGATGATGATGATCAAGGGTGCGGTGGATAAGATTATAGATGAGGGGAAGTATTTAGCCGTCGTAAAGAGTGATGTCGTCATAGTGGATGTGAATGGGTCCAAGGTAGGTGGAATAGAGCCTTCGTGAGGTCCCCCGGTTTGCTCATTCTATCTTCCGGCGGTTCGTTCGTGCAGCTTGAGACTTATCCAGCTACAGGAAGCAGAAGCAGTGGGACACTTTTGACCCATGCGGGACAATCGAGCTACTACCGAATAGATCGTGGAAAAGTGAGTCGGCAGCCAAAAATCTGGCCTCCGAGCTTGTGGCTGATGGACCCATTTCCTTCCAGATCTTTTGTCAAACCTCGTCACCCAAATCCTCTCGTTTACCACCACCCATCGTCATTCGAGGCCATCATGGGCGCGAGATTCGTTCCGTCGCTTCTTATCACCATCCAGGGCAAAAGGTAACCCTCCTCGCATCAGGTGCCGAGAACTCGACTTTGACCATTTCGCTCCTCACGACCGATCCAACGGGAGATCGCTCAATTGTTCCCATCTTCACCGACACGTCCCTTCCGACGTCAATCAAAACCGTTTCTTTCCTTTCGATCCCCAACGGGGAGCTCTTCCTGCTCGCCAGTGGCTCTCAACAACTCTTACGAGCGTGGAAGATCACCTTCGAAGGTGGAGGAAGCGAAGTCAGGGTTTTGGCGTGGGGCGTGGCCGAGGTCGATGGGGGAGACGATCAGAGTGAGACGAGGATCATGGATCATTGTTTCGTGACTGTCGATCAGGAGAAAGGGATCCATGCCGTGGTTGGGGCCTACTCGGATGGGAGTGTCAAGGTTCGTCAGCCCCTGCGGTGGGGTCAGATCTGGGGTAGAGAAGCTGATTGGATGGGTGCTCCTTCGAACAGGTACATCGCTTTGATGGTCGTACAAAGCGATTCACACGGATCTCGGAAAGTCGGGAGAAAGGTAAATGCGTGTTGACGACCAAGGTCGTTGAGGTGGACGGGAAGCAGATGCTCTTCACGGGACGTTCGGATGGGCTGTGAGTTCGCGTCGATGTGGGAGTTGCGAATGGTCATCGAGTGGCTACGATGTTGATCCACGTTCATGTTCTTTGATGTAGACTATCTGTTGGGGACATCACTCGGTCGATTGCAGTGTGAGTTAGGTGTTCGGAACTGATGTCATCCACAAGAAATTGACGCAGAAGACTCGTTGAAACACAGCGACGCATCAAGTCGGGCATCTGTACTCGATTCGCCGATCTACTCCTTCCATGCCCATCAGTCAGGCATCAATGGCCTTGATACATCATATGATGGTGAGTCCCCTGCGCTCGTGAGTCTCGTTTCTGTGGGCTTACTAAGATATCTTTTGAGTGACCGTATCAACAGCCGAATCGCGAACGGTTCGTGTCGCCACGGGTGGCGACGACAATGCCGTTCATGTACACCGTTTCGAGGTTTGTGCGGATGGTAGACTATCCCACCGACCGGAAGCCAGATTATCGAAAGAGGACGCACATGCTTCGACTATTCAAGGTATGTCGCTCACTCTCGTCCGCGGAAAGATCTGACTGCCTGATCAGACCCAACTGCGACGACATGAGTAGGCATCTGCTTCCTTTCGCCCACTCTATTGGCTTCCTCCGCTGTCGATCAACGACTCAATATCTGGGAAGTATCGTCGGACGAACTGCGCTTCCAACGCGGACTCTGCCTTGGCATCTCGGACTGCTCGGCGATGGAGGCTCGTCGTACAGGGGGTCCGAGCGTCGCCACTCGGGAAGAAGCGTGGGAAATCATCTTGGCGGGTATTGGTCTCGAGGTTGTACAATATACCCCATGAGACTTGAAGGGAATGAAAAGTTGTTGTGCTTGTATCGAATCGTTTTTGTTTTCCTCATGGGGCTCGGCGTGCATCGTCTTCGGTCGGTACTAGTCGAAATCGGGCTCGGGCCCTAGGCCCTGGGCGTCTCGTCTGGGCGTTTGCTTGATCCGAGCACGAGGAGGAAGCGCGCCTCAACGCCGTTCCGCTGTCTGCCCGTCCTCGGTTCGCCACCGCCATCGACGCCCGTGCCTTGTACGAGCCGTTCAAGCAATGTCGAACCACCGCGTAGCACCATATCTGAGCCCTTACATCTCGTTGATCCGGGACCTCGCCACGCTTGAGAATAGCAAACAGGTCAGTCAGTCGCACACTTTGGGGAGTGCAACCTCGCCCAGTTGTTCGATCCACGGAGGCGCTGACATATGGGGGGTGACGTGATCTGATTGCGTTGACAGGTCGTCTTCTGGTGAGCACAGAGTCGGGGAGGTGGTTCGATAAGACGATCCTGACTGATATTGTACTTCGTGTTGACAGGTATGTCGTGCAACTGTATGTGCTTCGATTGGTGCGACACCTGCGAGCGACCGGCGTCGCCACGGCGGTGCATGAGACCTATCTCGCCGCAGTCAAGGTCAGTGGCAGTGTGCAACCTCTAGAATAGTAGCACAGGTTCTGACCCAATTCCATCTCGCGACAGCGCGGCTTCAAGCTCATGATCTACCTCCTCCCCTCGGTCCGACGCAAGGTCCAAGGCGAACTCGACTCGGTTACGATCGACCTCGAGAAGAAGCTCGCGCCCAAATACGACTTTCTACCCCGTCAACATGCTCTACCGGAAACGGGGTTGACCAAGGACGACGTCAACAAAGCCCTCAAGCTGCATGGCAATCTGCCTAACACCAAGTGGGAGAATGGGAGGGTTTCGGGTGCGGTTTATAATGGCACTGTTGAGATGGGCGATATTTGGAGAGAGGCGTTCGGCAGGTTCGAGGTCTCGAACCCGCTTCATGCCGATGTATTCCCTGGCAAGTTGCCGTCGAGGGTTCCCCCCCCCCCCCCCCCCCCCCCCCGGGCTGTGGAGCTCTTTCGCTTACTCGGCGTCGATTCTCAAAACAGGTGTGCGCAAGATGGATGCCGAGGTCGTCGCCATGTGTCTATCGCTGTTCAACTCGCCGTTGCCGACGTCGGCCGTCGACCGGAATGGAGGTGCAGGAACGACCACGTCGGGAGGGACCGAGAGTATCCTGATGGCGTGCAAAGCTTATCGTGATCGTGCCGCTGCCGAACGTGGCATCACACGCCCCGAGATGTAAGACACCGCGCAGACTCTGGATGGACATCGATGGTCTTCCTGGCTGATTCGATGCGCGGTTTGCGATGTGCCTACAGGATTGTACCTGCTTCTGCTCACGCAGCATTCGATAAGGCCGCAAGCTACTTCAAAATCAAGATCCACCACATCCCCGTCGATCCGGAAACACGGAAAGTCAACATCAAGATGGTCAAGCGAGCCATCAACCCCAACACGATCATGTTGGTCGGATCGGCAGTGCGTTCACACCTACTCCACGCTCGTCCATTTGAGTTGATGCCGAGGGTGAGATGGTTTTATTCCTACAGCCCAATTTCCCGGATGGCATCATTGACGACATCTCGGCCCTTTCGAAGCTCGCGATCAAGCACCAGCTCGGTCTGCACGTCGACTGCTGCCTCGGTTCTTTCCTTGTACCTTTCCTCGAACGGGCTGGCTACCCTGCCGAACCTTTCGATTTTCGAGTGCCTGGTGTGACGTCGATCTCGTGCGATACGCACAAATGTGAGTTGCGCAACAGAGCTTTTGGCTTCGAACGCTTGCTGATTATGTATTGTCCGTGCTCGTTCTGCAGACGGCTTCGCACCCAAGGGCAGCTCGGTGAGCCAGGCTGTCCAAAAAGAAAGTGTCGGATTTATAGCTTACACATTTTATATCGCTTCCGCAGGTTATCATGTATCGATCCAAAGCTCTGAGGCGGTATCAATACTCCATCATGGGCGCATGGGCAGGCGGGACATGTGAGTGTCCCCGGACTAGACCTTGAAGGCGGAAAACAAGTACCGATGAGCTGACGGGACTTTGGCTGGACACTCAGATGCCTCGCCTTCCATGGCCGGGTCACGACCTGGAGCCATCATCGCCGGTGCCTGGGCATCGATGATGAAGATGGGCATCGACGGATACACCGAATCGTGTCGCGAGATCGTCGGCGCCGCCAAACGCATTGTCGAAGGCGTCTCGGAGATGGACGACCTCTACGTGCTCGGCGACCCATTGGTTTCGGTCGTGGCCTTTTCCTCCAAGACGGTCTCGATTTATGAAGTTGGAGATGTGATGAGCAAGAAAGGGTGGCATTTGAACGCTTTGCAGAGCCCGCCGGCGTTGCATATCGCTTGTACGAAGTTGACGGTCCCTGTGGTGGATGAGCTGTTGAAGGACCTGAGGGATGCGGTGGAAGAAGTCAAGTTGCAGGACAAGCCGGGTGATGGATCGATGGTCATGCTTTGCGAGTGTCTTCTCTTGAGTCATGTGAGGCCACGATTCCTCGCTGATGCTGGAGAGCTTTCTCTTCCGATAGATGGCTTGGGCTCGTCAAGCGCCATCGGCCCTGGTCTCGTCGAGGAGATGGCTAGTCGATGTGAGCTGCCAGTATCTTCGTGATGACCTTCGTGGTTGAGCATACTGACTCATTATGATTGTCTGTGGCTTGGATTTTACAGATATGGATGTCGTGAGTTTTTTGCTAGCAGTTCAACAGCAAAGATTTCCGTGCTGACTCTTCAAATTTTGCCACCAGCTCTACGCCTGACCATGCTCTCGCCCGACCTCTTCTCTTTGGGTTTCGACCTCTATTGGATTCGCTTGTATCCTTGCAATCCTATCTTCTTTGTCAGTTGGAATAATCAAAAGTGGAGAGAACGACCAGAATGTACCAATTTCAGTTCCCTGCCTACCTACCCAACAAGCTAGACATCGGAGGCCATTTCGAGAGACTACCGCAAAGGAGCAAACGTGCTGAAGTAGTGTCAAATGGGTCGTCAACTTGAAAAGTTTGCTCCACAACATCATTCACCAGGGGCATCCCCGGTGTATCACTTGCAACCGCTCTTGCCATACGTTCCCGTCACGGTGAGAGTCTGCAAGCCGATATCATACTTGACGCTGACCCTGTTGTTCGTAATCTTGAGCTCGTCGTAACGGACGGGATTCGTCGGTCGTGCACTATCGAACAGTTCGTCCCAGAGTGCATAGCCGAGGACCAACTTGGCCTTGTAGCCTTTGTAGGGCTGTTGGAAGAGATGCTTGTACACTTCGAATGGGACCACAGCGTCGTACGAAAATTTGGCGCGTCCTTCCACACAACTGCGCTGGTAATACCAGCAGGGGTGAGCACAAGGTCAACGTGGCGCGATGAGCGTTAGCGCGATGTGGAGACTTACGTTTTCACTGACCAGTAGAGTCCAGGGGTGGGCCGGGAATTTAGTGAGGGGTGCGGAAGGAAGGTGCGAGCGAGCTCCCAACTCACTCCCATAGTCTTGCCAATGCCAGAGATAATGTTCAATTTCTGGCCATCCGGAAAGAGACAAGATGAATCCCGACACACACACGGAGCACGCTCTTTGAAACAAACTCACGAATTGAGCGACACTTCGAGCGAGGACGTTCTTCCTCTCCTGCTCCATCTTGACCAGCTCGGCTTGGTGCTGCAAAGCCTTCCCTTGCCGAGGCCAGACGAGTGCAGCGAGTTGATCACGAGTCATTCCAGAGAACTCAGCTTTGTTCTCGACGATATTGATCGTCACGGGCGGGGGAGGGCCGGAGGGAACCACCGAGTTCTCGAGCGTGGTCATCATGGCTTGAGGGTGGGTCGCACCGGCGCCGACGATCGTGCCACCATGACAGGCGAGCTGCCAACGGCAATTGCGGCAGGATCGTTGCTTGCAAGTGCTTGACGCTTGTTGGGACGTTCATGAGTAGAGTCGAGGTCATTTGAGCTGTCAAGATCGAATTGCTTCTTCTTGGGTTGTCGCGGCATATCAATTTGGGGTGACGAGTCGAGCAAGCCGCAGAGCTCCTCGAAGGCGAAGGCGAAAGCTCGAGATGCGGGGGCACAGGAGACTCGCAGTTTCGCGTTGGCAGTTCTGAGTGTATGCGCAGTGCTCCCCTTTTTTTCCCAATCAACGCAGCCGTCAAAGCAGAACAGATCACACTTGCTGAATGGCAATCGAACAACAGAGAAAGAAGAAGTCAAAGAAAGGACATCACCACATACGATACAAGCTGCTGAGAAATAGCCAATCGCCTTGGAAGACGAGGAATAACCTTACTGCCACGAACCCAAGCTTGCACCTGTTGCTGAACTGGAGCTCGATCAAACTCAGATCGAGCCAAAACCATTTGTACTGTTCATAGCGCGATGAGGGATCATGCTTTTCCATACGTGCCCGTCACTGTCAGGATCTTGGACTCCTTGTCGTACCTGACGTTGACCTTGTTGCCCGTCAAGTAGAGCGAATCGAAGCACGCCGAGCCGACAGGTCGTTCCTCGTCGAAGATTTGATCCCAGGTGGCAAAATCCAGGCTGAGCCTGATCTTGCAGCCTTTGTCATCTTGTCTGAAGAGCTTCTTGTACGCTTCGACCGATATCTTGGGCGAGTGGTAATTGAACTTTGCCCACCCGGACGAAGGAGGCTGGGTCCCAAGAGGTGTATCCTAAGAGGGTCAGATCCGAACGGCGAACGGTAGATAATCGCGTGGAGTATAATTCGTGTACTCACCTTGCCACTATATCCATCAAGCATTCACATATAATCCCCGAGGGATGTGAGTAGTGCTCTTGAGGCGGTGCGACCCAGTGTTGAACATGCCCAATCAACTCGCCTTCATCTTGTTCGAAACGCTAGTCACAATCTTCCATTTCTGGCCAGATTCAACATCGAAGCAGGGAGTCAGACCAAAGTGGAACCAAATGCAACGATGAATAAGGTCGAGGTACTTACGAATCGCTCGGCTTCTTCGCTTGCCTTGGCCCTTCTCGACCAACGCCTCGGCCTCCTCTTTCTTCTGAGGTGCCAGAGCTACCGCTTGCCAGTGCAAGACCAATTTGACGAGCTGCTCACGCGACTTTCCATCCATTTCATCCTCATCCATCTCCTTGACCTTGCCCGAAAGCTTCTTCGTGGTTGTTTTGGCCTCGGTCTCTGGGGCAGTGGTCGTCGTCGTCTTGGTGGCGGTCTTGGTTTTGCTCGCCGCACGGCCAACGGCTGAGCTCGCCGCAACGACGTTGGCAGCTCGATCCTTGCTGGCGAGGGCCTGGCGCTTGCGAGGATGTTGTGGTACTCCTAAACGTGTCGGATCGTATCAAGCTGGAACAACAGGAGCGAGGCGAATGGAATTGACCGATGAGCCGAGGAGGAGCGAGGAGCGCGCAAGAACAACGACTCAGTCTGTGCGCTTGGCTACCCAGTATATTGACTACCAAGCCTCCAGCCCGACGACCCGAGAGCCAACGGCGTGACTCGCCAACGTATCCTGAGATCTGGCCTGCTCGAGTGGGAACGCCGTCCCCTGACCGCCAAGACTTGACCCCTGGCAACGCTTACCCTAGTCCGGAGGCGAGTCCCAAAGGGGAAGGTTCTCCTGCACACTTGGCTTCGGATCTTCTCGAGATTCTTCGCGCTTCGAAACAGCTCCGGTACTATTAGGGACTTTTGCCATCGACTCAACAACTGGCGGCTGAATACAGATCGTGTTCGGAATCCTTGTACATGGGATTAAGAGAAGGGCGAGGGCGGAGCGCGGTGCGGAAGGGCCGGCGGCGCAACATTGTGCCCACCAAGAGATCTACGCCGAGTCAGGAACACTGTATATCGATGATGTGTAGCGGCGAGTTGTATGCGTAGAGTCACTTCAAAATATTTTGGTTGTGTGTCGTGTAAGTGTAGCAGGATTCATGTATATGTACAAAACTTAGTGTTCATCTATAGGCACCTACATAGAGAGCAGAACACGAAGTAGGTGGCCAACGTCCTTGGCGGCTGAGCGAGACGTTGCGGCAGACGGTACACCTTTCAGGATAGGGGCCGCTTTCGGTAGATAACTATCCATCTATAGATATTTTATCTATTTATTGGCACATAGATGATAGATAGATAGATACGGCCAGGATGAGGAAAATCGTAGATATATTTCTATCTATCTATGGCTCATCTGATCTAGTGCGAAGCCTTGGCGGGCGATGCCTCATCTCCTGAATCAGTATGCACATCTATATGAAGTCGTATCAACGTATTCTACTACCACACAAATGAAATCATTCACAAATGACCCCCTCACAAAATCATGTGCGATTGCTGAGATACAGGGCATCCCGCCGGCCCGGGCCGTCCAACAGAGAACGCAAAACATCAGCACTACAACACCTCCCAAGTGCGACCGTTGTGTACAAAACCTGAAAGAACAACGTTGTATAGTTCTGTCATTCAGAAGCCAAGTCTGCGCAACTCCTGGTCCAGCACTCGGTCCTTTCCGAGCAGATCGACGATTTTGCGGTCGGCCTGTTGTTGCTCGGTCATCTCGACTCTCTTGATGTAAAGAATGTCGTCATTGACGTCCGTTTCTTCTGGCTCGCCGTGTTGTGATGCGGACGAGAACGATGCGTCACTAGAGAAGGATAAACACGATCTTCGGTACGAAGGGGCAAGCTCCGAGATTCTCGACGAGGGGGCGACTGAATGCGAGCGAGGCGGGTTCTCGGCTAGGAGTCCATGCGAAGATTGGGTCGAGGTCGGGCTTGCCATGAGAGGTATTTTGATCCGGCTTTGGAGGAGGACAACGAGGAGGACGACGAGGAGGATTTGAACTTGATCAAAGCGATGACTGAACGCGCATGTTTGCGAAGCCTGCTGCCGAGTGACGCCGAGGAGGGGATGAAATTCGGCATCACCGAGGGATGGGCAAAGTGGATGGGACCAAATACAGTCGGAGTGTACTGAGCCATGTAACAGTGGATGCCGTGAGATTCTACTTGTGAGTGTAATGGGGTGACGGAGAGAAGAGTTCATGCTTCGAGGGATCTTCGCCACGATCCCCATCCTCGTACAGATCCATCAGGTGTGGATCAGAGCACTGCATGCGACTTGATGAAGAAGTGAAGGTTGCGCTATAGTGCCATTTTCAGGCGACTACTGATCAGTGGGGGAAGGGCCTGGCCGTAAAAAGGGGGTGATGAGCCCTTGAAGGCCCGCCCGGGGTCTCGGGCGACGCTCTGGCCTCCTGTCCGTGCGCCAGCACGGATGCCTGGACCGAAGAACAAAAGGCGCCTGTCAGTAATTGAAACGTCTGGCAGAAAATTTCTGTCGCAGGTCGAGGGTTGTTATGAATCAAATTGGAATAAAAACCTATTGACCTTCTGATAAAAGAACGCATTGAAGCAGATGTAGCGCTTCTGAGGACTAATCCTATGAGGAATTGATTTTCCACCAGGCTAGCATATTGGTGACCCGTCACCCGAGCACAACGACTGACTTGCGCCTTGCCAACTTACCACCTTGCATGGATTATAGCAGTATACTGTTTCTATGTTGATCTGAGCCTACGCTGATACCAAGCGTATAGTTTGATCACAAGCCACGATCGAGAGACACGTGAACAGTCGTGTGAGTCCTTCTTAACCAGAAACAAACTCGACAATAATGCCCGTCCACCGTCAATGACGTGCAGATTCTGGACGGTTTCTGCAACACAAATCGGAGTCGTATACGATCGCCAAGGTCAAAGTCTTGTGGGTGCCGCAATGAAAGATTTTTCCAATTACTCTCGCGCAAAAGTCAAGCCCAACTTTGATCCGGTGGTTCCAACCAGACTGGTCATATACAACAACTGCAACCCCAGTTACAGCACACGTCACCCTGCTAACATAAAACCCACACTCAAAGTCCCATCCTTCGCAATTCCTGGTCCATCATCTTGTCCTTTTGCATCACCTCAAGGATCTTGGCCTGCCTCCTGTCCTCTTCGAACGACTCGATTTGGCTGGCGATAAAAGCGGCCTTGTCATTGATGTTGATGCATGGCGCATCTTGAGATCGGAAGGTGGAGTCACCGCTCGAGCAAGACATCCATGGCTGATGGTAGAAGGGGTGAAGCGATGACGTGGACGACTCGAACGAGCTCGTGCTCAGGGGTCGAGATCCGTAGTCGACTTGATCCTCTTGCGATGAGTGAACCAAGGTAGGGTTTGAAATGGTTTTCTTTTCGGTCGACTTGACTTTGTTGGACGAAGAAGATTTGGATCGGATCGTAGTGAGAGCCAAAGTGGCGCTCTTGCGAAGCTTGTGGCTGAGCGAGCTCGTCGACGGGATCAGGTTGGGCATGGCGGAGGGGTGGGCAAAGTGAATGGAGCCGACAGGAGAGAATTGAGCCATTACTGATGCGATCGATTGTGGTGAGAGGTGATGGAGGTTTTGGATGCTCAAGGTGTGTTGTTCGAGGATGTGATGCAGAAGAAGGAGAACAGTACTGGAATGGTCGAATTCCTTCTTATGCTCCTGCAGATCATGTGTGGATCCATCACGAGTTGATCAAGTCGTTGGCTGCGATTTGATGATGAAGTGAAGGTCGACCCCTCCCAGCAGGAGGCTTCGAACTCGCTATTGACGCGTGAAGGCCCAAGGGGCACGATGAAGGCTTGAAGGGCCCTGCGAGTTGCGCAGAGGTCTCCTGTCCGATCCGTGGCCCCCGCGCCGCTCTTGCTCGGACAAAGGGAATCGATCTCGTCCGAATTGAGCCTCCCGAAAATGGCTGTTGTGACCTGCGCGCTCTCACAATTTCAATTTACGTTCCCAGGGTAAAGTCATGTAACTGTAATGGAGAGCTTCAGCAGAAGTCACATTTTTTTCCGACCTCAAGACCGCCGCGCACTCTGTGACGTCGTCCATTGAAAATGCTCAAATCGGTAACCAGCACCTTTGCGATGCTATTCTTTTGAACACACCGAGATAGTCTAGGTTGAAATACAGGTTCGTCAACCCTATCAAATACCAGCACGAGTCCGTAAAGGAGAGAGAACATATGAACGAGAACCGCTGGAGGCCATGTCGATCCCAGCTGTTTTACACCTAGTGCATCCTGGCCTCTGCCTCCTTGTGCTCGACCGTGCCCGTGCTCTTGGAGGCCGCATACGCGTCCTTGGTAATGTGGTGCATGTTCTCGGCGATGATGCGCTTCCTGAATGCGTTCGACTTGATGGGCGTTGAGTTGCGGTACAAGGTGTCGATTTGCTCGAGCGACAGCCCCCAGATGTGTAGTTCAACCCGAGTATCAGCATCCATGCTCGTCGATACGGCTTGACGATGCCCGATATGATGGTAGGCTCACCCTGATTTCGGGAATGAAGAGGTAGGTGAAGATCGTGCAGAAGACGCAGCATTCGCCCCAGGTCCAGAAGACGTTTGACCCAAGACCACTCACTGGTCCGCGTGCTTGCAACCAAGTAAGGCGTCGTCGCATGATACTAAAGCCCTACATTTTGGCGATCAAAAAGTGATCAGCCACGACTGTCGTTCGATTGACTTGGAGAGCAATGCGAACTTACGATGGCAGAAGTCGTCATGGACATGCACTTTCCGCGAGTTTGAGGAGCGTACAACTCACTCGTGACAACTGCAGAAAGATCAGGAGGGAAGTGAAAAATCAGCGCGAGCCCGGCTCGACGTGGCAGCAGCTACTAGTCGTCCCGAGCTTCGCAAGTCCCCCACCTGGCGCTGGGGCCTGGCCGCCGTCGCCGGTCGCCGATCGCCGAGTTCGGTGTTAGCTCCAGCGAAGTGAAAGAAAACCCAGACCATACTCTTGTTGAGGATTGAAGATGCAGGAGGCTCGTGCTGATCAGCGAGGCTACTAGGCTGGGACCATCGATCAGTGGCGCGTGGTGGATGAAGGACGTTACCACTCACTTACCAGTCGCTAATGATGAATTGGAGGCGCCGACGGTCATTTACGGCCCGCGCGTCGTTGCGAGACTGGGCGTGCGGGTTCGCTTCGTCTCGCCCACCACTCTCTCACCGTACTCGAGTCCTTTCTTCGTCCCATTGGACTCGCAACACAGGACCCAGAACACTGGGCTTCTCGGAACAGTGCCTTCATTGACCGGCACGCGCTGTTGCATCATCGGCGACTGCCTCGTACAAACGCTGCCTCGCCTGCCCTGCCTGAGCCTTTTTTCCTTGCCGCGCGCCTGCTGGACTTGAACTCGATGTGCATTCGTAGCACTAGTTGATTTGGTGCATCCTGACTCCACACCACATTACATCTCACTTCGCCGCCTTCATTCAATCACCTCCTAAATGATGATGATGTCTCCCCCTCCTCCCCTCTCCCCCTCATCCCAGCTGATCACCACACTCTGGATCTGGTGCTACCTCCACCACGACTCAATTTTTAGCGTGACCAAGATCGAAGCCCTCATGGATGGGATCGTCGACTCTGGTTGGATATCCTCGTCCTTGATCTGATGCATCAGACGGCTGGCGTGCCTTCATTTTGATGAAGCCTCGTCCGTCTTTGGCCTCACGCGAGATTAGTTTCTTGTCGCAGGTTAGGGATGGGATGATGGCCATGGCACGTCTGGCTCATTGGTGTTTCGACATTCTTCTTGGAACTGTTGCACTTTTTGTGTAAATTAACGCCTGCAATGTCATGCCATGTGCTGTTCTCCCTGGTACACTGCCCTGAATCGCCTCCCTGCGGAGCTCGTGAGGTCATCGTGGACTCGCAAGAACTAGCTCGGCTTTCTGCGGCACGCCCCCATCGGTATCTCATTCTCGTTCTCTTCTTGCCATCCACCGACAATCGCTCGTCGTCAATATGGCTGACGAAGAAAGATCACCTCTTTTGGGAAATGATACTGCTGGAACGGATGAAGATCCCTCCTCTTCTCCCTCGCTGCGTGGTCGCATCGGAGCGGCCCTGTCGTCCCCCAAACGGTTGAACGGCCTCGAGAAGCTCCTGGCCGCGTTGGCGGTCGTGTTGCTGCTGACGACGGCCACTTTTGCTGGCTTGTTCGCGGGCGAGGCCGTCGCGCTGAAGAAGGCCAAGGACCACCACCACCGGAAGCATGGCCAGGGGCGTGCGACCGTCACCTCGACCGTCACCGTTCCCGCACCGACCTCGACGGGCGTGCCTGCACCAAAACAACCCAAAAAGAACGTAAGTCCGAGGTCGATCGAGATTGAAAAGAGCGTGAATTGGCCCAAGCACCCACCGTGACTGACGAGCACAATTCGCCTATCTCATCCTCATGCTGTTGCCGACGGTCCGCCGCCGCCCTCCGCCCCCACCTTCGCATCCACCACCTCCGCATCCATCTCATCCAATGGCCCCACCGGCATTCATGCGCTCGCTTCACCATCCATCACCTCTTGGCCCGCTTTCTCAATCAAACAGGAGGAGGTCTGCCTCACGCCGACTTGTGTGACCGTGGCTGCATCGGTGCTGACCGCGCTGGACGAGACGGTCGACCCGTGCGATGATTTCTACCGCTTTTCGAGTACGTCGGCGTACCGAGGGCCTCATCGCTCCTCAGGCCTTGACATTTTGCTCACCTCAAATCGTGAACCATCTCAAACATAGACGGCGGCTGGCTCGATACCCACCCTATCCCCGATGGCCAAGGATTCTTTGGCTCGGCCCAGGACATTGGGGTGCGAAACAAGGTTAGTCCGCACTCACTGGCACCACCGGAGGGATGGACAGAGGACTCGGGAAGAATTGGTAACGCTGATGCTCGCACCATCGGTGCACATGATAGCGCGTCATCATGGACGTTCTTGCGACTTCGGAATCGTCGCTTAAGGAGATGGATGAAGCCGATCAACGCAACATCGCGCACTTGCAAGACTTCTGGGCCTCGTGCCTCGATGAGGATCTGCACGATCGCCAGGGCCTTGAACCGTTGCTGGACCTCGTCGAACAGGCCGTTCGTGCTTGGAGGGGATCATCTTCGCCGTCAGACAAGGATGTCCAGCAGTCCATGTTCCAAGATCAGATGCTCAAGAAGCCCAAGTGGGACGACAAGACCAAGAAGGATCGATTGACCGCCTCGTTGATGTACTTACACTCGCGAAGTGAGCCCTACGCAACACAAAGAGGTGATGACTGGGAAACTTAGATTGGCTGACAACGTGGTCCATACTTTCGGTCAGGTGTCGAGACGCTTTTCACCCTCTTCCTGCAAGGCGACGTAGCCGAGGATCCCAACCATCTAGTGGCTTGGGTCCAACAAGCCGGGCTTGGACTGCCCTCCAAGGACTACTACAAGGACGAGGACACGTTGCAGGTCTACGAGGAAGTCATCCGAGCGACACTCAAGAGCATTTACGTCGCTCGGGACGAGACTTCGGTCGACCCCAAGGAGCTCGCGTCCGGCGTCGTGGCATTGGAGAAGGAGATTGCCAAGATCTCCCTCAACGAGGAAGACCTCGGGGACCCGGCCAAGACGTACAACGCCTACAACTCGACCTCTCTCCGGGCTCTTTTCCCTTCGATCTCGTTCAAGGACTACTTCGCCGGCTTCACTCCCCGACCTAGCTACCCCGAGCCGGTCATCGTCACCAGCCCTTCGTACCTCGAGAACCTCGCCAAGCTTGTCAAGCACATCGATTCGGACGTCTTCGAGGCCTACATCATTTTCAGAATTGCACAGGTCTACGGCGACCTCATCGGTCCCAAGCAGATCGTGCGCAAGGAGATCAACTGGCTATCCAACTATCTTGGCGGCATTGCCGAGGGCACATCGTCGCCGCGCGGCGACGTCTGCCTGGCATCGTTGTTGGAGAACTACGGTTTCTTGATCGGGCGCTACTATGCGCAAAGAGCATTCGCCGGCGAAAGTAAGGAGTACGCTGAGGACATCATCGTTGCGACGATCCAAGCGTTCAAAGATCGCCTGCCCGAGTTGGATTGGCTCGACGAGACGACGAGGAAGAGGGCCGAGGAGAAGGCTGATGCGATCAAGCACAAGGTCAGCATTCGGCTGGGAAAGACCTCTAGTCCACTCCATAGTGTGTCGAATCGTTTTTGATCCTCTCGTTGCAGATCGGCTACCCTACGACTCCCGACACGATGGATCCCGCTTCAATCGAGCGCTACTACGCCTTGAACTTGCCTATCAAGCGCACCGACTTTTTCGGCAACGTCCTTCGCTCGCGCCTCGCCGAGAAGCGTCGCTTGTGGGTCAAGCTCGGTAAGCAGGTCGATAATGGTGAATGGGAGATGATCCCCTCCGAAGTCAACGCCTACTACTCGCCTCCCGCGAACGAGATCGCCTTCCCCGCTGGTATCTTGCAAGCACCGTACTTCAGCAAGGACTGGTACGTGATTACTCCTAGAATAGGTGGTTGTTGATGGCTCCGACTATTTGAAGGTTTTGTCTTGAACTGTATAGGCCCGAGTACATGGCTTTTGGTGCCTTCGGCTCCGTCGCCGGTCACGAATTGTCGCACGCCTTTGACCAGGCCGGGCGACTGTACAACAAGGACGGCAAGCTGGTTCAATGGTGGACGAACGAGACTGTCGTGCGCTTTGAAGGCCTTCAGAAGTGCTTGCTCGACCAGTACGCCGAGTACTACGTCCAGGACGATAAGGGACGCAAATTCTATGTCAACTCCAGATTGACCAACGGCGAAGACATGGCCGACGCGGGTGGGATCAGCCAGAGCTTCCGAGCCTGGAGCGATCGATTCGAGTCCAAGAAGGGCAAGAGAGTGAATTGGCTATTGCCCGGTGTCAAGTACACGAGGGAGCAGTTGTTCTTCATCGGTAAATTTGTTCGAGAAGTTGCTCAAGTGGGGCGACTTGAATAAATGCTGAATTTTGGTGTTTCCTTCTACAGCTTATGCTCAAGGCTGGGCCAGGAACATTTACCCTTCGGAAGCGGTCAAGAGGGTTCGCACGGACCCTCACTCGCCCACAAACTACCGAGGTACGCATTGAGGCCGCCGAGGTTTCATTCCTGATCCCAAGCTGATCGAATTTCGCACTCTGTCCACCGCAGTCATTGGCCCGCTCTCGAACAACGAGGAGTTCGTCAAGGCGTTCCAGTGCAAGACCAGAAGTAGGATGAACAACAAAAACAAGTGCAAGGTTTGGTGAACGAACGAATGTTTTGCAGTACAATGTAGTGACCCAGATATCTCCTCTTTATGATTCAAACTTTTTGGTAGTGTGTTTTGGCTCAGGAGTGTGAAATGACGCGAATAATCCTGCCCAGTCTCTGATGTGTCGATGTACGGACAGAAGAGTTGGACAATGCGTGCATTGAGGCAACAGGAGCGTCACAATGTACGCTATTGACAGTCACCAATCACGCCTTCAACTGTGTCGTGCCTACGCGCGAAGGCGGCCGCTCCTCGGTATCCAAGCCCCTCGTCGGCTATTTTCAGGGGCCTTGGCCGGAGTGCTCCGCACCGACGACAATGACGATGTAATGCATATCACCGGTATGTCACCCCTCCATGCTCAAGATGACAGCGGAAGTTATCTCAAGCCTTCCTGGTTGCAGCATTGTCACCGTCTTGTATAAGGTTCTGTGAGAAGGCGGGAATTTGAAGATGAAAATTACAAAAGATAGGGGTCAAATTTAGGCCAAAATTTTGTGCTATGCGGTATAATCAACCGGGAACGCAGTTTGGTCCCTGTGCAATCTCGTGTAGCTTAGTGGCAGAGCGTCATGCTTATGCACTTTTTAAATCAAAGTGACTTGAAGGCCGCGAGTTCAATCCTCGCCACGAGAAAAATATCAAACCCCATTTTTGACAAATTTACTTTTATTGTTCACCCTCCCGGTTTGGATCATATCTTCGCTTCCTTTGACGAGGAAGTGGAGCTTTTTTAGTTTTTCGTCACAAGGGATGGAAGGACGAAGACGACAAGCGGCGGAAAACCCTACTTTGCCCGATCACTTATTTTTGTCGAGCCCAAAGACTCCATTATGCTCGGTAGCAGCTCGTTCAGGTTCGCGTCGGTGTCGATGCTGAGCTCGTCGACAGTTTTTTGGCTCGCGTTGACGACTCGTGCCCATAACGAGCACTCAAATGCTGGCGCATGCAACTAACATGGGTAGGATATACAGGTACTGAAGATGGGACTCAACGTACTGAGACGAAAGTGTCGTGAATGCAAAGTGTACACGTTTATCGAATGAACACGCATGATCTGTGAGTCGAGCTCGAACGAGAGCGCTTCCGATCGAGCTGCATCGAGGCTTGACTGCTAGTCCGGCGCCTGCCTTCCTATTTACTCCAGGACCCTCAAGGTGACTTGACCGACGAAGCGAGCGTCTTTTCTAGACTTTCGGCCCACATCAATTCCTTGTTGCTTCCGTATCGACTCGACGACGAAGGTGCCTTGGGTGATGTCGACTTGGAAAACGAAGTTGCCGAATAGCCGGAGCCCTCCTGGACGCGGCGGCGGGACCTGCGACGGCTAGGCAACGATGGCTTGACGTGGCTTGGGTGTGGTGGTGAGCTGGGTAGTATTGGAGTCCGGACCTCGGACCAGCGGTGTGATCGAAACTGCCCGGGTTCGACAATAACAAGACCTACGAGGGTGTAAAAGATCGTGGAAGGACGGGCCAGCGTCAGCTCTCACGTAATTACATTTCTCGGCGTTCGCCATCTCGGCGACGGGTCACAAGCTTCGAGCACGCCAGCCGCAACCCCAGCGCCGGCGCGTCCGTCCGCACTGCCGCCGCCGTTGCGGTGCCATAGAATGAAAGGCTTACAGCAGAAAGAGACAAGACGGCTACGGTCGCCGATCGCATAGTGTGCGGCAGCGGGCAAGTCCTAGGTGATGTTGTGGCTTGCATGGCGAACGAGCGGCTGGGGTCCGTCATGCCCACTCGGCGAACCGCGGCGCGTAGATTCCGGGGCGAGGCACTTGTTGTTGCTGCCGAAGACGACGAGAGTCTGGTATGAGGATGATCTCGAGTCATGAAAAAGGCAGACATGGGATTCGAGTGATATGTAAGTTGATCGAGTGAGGTGTGGGAGGCTTTGGTTGCGAAGGATGAGGAAGAGAAGAGAAACGAAACAACGGAACAGGTCACGGGATGCAGGAGGACGTGCCCGCCGGGTTCCAAGGCCTTTCTCAGCCCCGCGGCGCGGGCGAGATTCCACGATTGTGGGCGCTACTAGGTAGTAGAGGCTCTTTCACTCCGCCAATTGAACTGACAAATTTCGTCGAATTGCAAGCGTGCTGTAAAGAGTGGCTGATTTCGGCGTTGGTGATCATTCGGTTGCGGCTGAACTGCCCAACGGGCGACTTCATGTAGTCGATTCAGAGTCCGAATTTTGGCGAGTCTGCCCCGCCATACCTCCTCCTATGCTGACGCCTGGGCGCCGCTGCAGGTCGCACCGATCAATAATTGCCTTTGGGGGCGCCACCTGAGATTGGACTCGGCTGGTGCCATCGAGCTTGACTTGGGGCACTGATTACTCTGCCGACAAACCTTGGCTCAAGTTGGCTTGGACGGCTGGGGAGTAGCCAGCGTATAGTAGTACAAGGCTAGTCCGAGTCTGCGTCTCCGAGTCTGACGTGAGCCGACTTGGTGCAGATTCAAATTCTTACTCGGTCCAGCGACAGAGCGTGGAAACAGTCACCACTAGGTCTGATCACAATCTACCTGACTGTACTCGCTGTCAAGGCTGAAGACAACGTGAGGATGTCGAGATTCTGCCAGGCTTGAAAGCGAAACCTGCCTGAGATTTTCGACGGTGCGAAATAATATCATGAAGTCGTTCGACCAGTGCAACCTTGGGTGAAGGCTCAGAAACTAACTGGACTTTCTTTCACAATCGATGGGGGATCCAAGTCCACCCCTTCGACAAAGGCAACGGATCAAGTCTACCAAGTCTGATTCGAAACATCCCTTTGAACTTACAGCGGTCCGTGCAAATGGTCAGAAAGTTCAACGGAATTCGCCATTAAAATAAGTTAAGCACGTTCGTGTACAGGTACTCTGCTAAAAAAAATGTTTTGGACGGTCTAGCAAAAGTCAGGGAGACTTGAGAACGAGACTTGAGCATCGTGCCGGCAGACGTCGGCGTCAGCGCCATGAGTCTGTGCGTGCAGCATCCAGCGATCCAGCCAACAGGTGACGGGGACCAAATGTGAAACACATCAATATCGAACGCGTGGTGGGCGTTGCGCGTGGTGAGTAGGGCGGGCGCCACCCTTGCCCTCGCCCCGCGCTCAGCTTCCCCCCGACTACCACCACTGTCATCATCACCACCACCACCCACACATCCACATCACCATGCTCGGAGCCCTTCGTCCCTCTGCTACCCGCGTGAGTCGATCTGCCTCGCCTCGTCTCATCGGCATCCCAACCTGTAGGGTGCCCGTCCAGTCCACGCCCCAGGCGACGCAGTGTGCCTCGGCGGGGAGGTCCGACATGTCAAACGCGAAGCTGACCAAGAACCGCGAGCTCCTCTGTCCTGCTCTCACTCCGATTCCCTTCCGGATGTCTTGAAAAACAGAATGGTGCTGACCACTATTTGTCACTCCCACGTGGTAGGCCTTCTCGCAATCCGCCGTTTCAGGGCGCGACTTGGCGCGACTCTCCCTCATCGGCCATGTCGGTGGCCCCCCGGAGAAGAGGCTAACCAAGAACGGCAAAAACTTCTTGATCTACAAGGTCGCCACCAACGACCCCATGTTGCCCGCCCCGGAAGGAGGTCAGTACCGCGCCTGTCTGCTTGTCTGCCTCTGCGCACCCGCTGGCCACGCGTCGGCGTCGACCCCCTTCCTCGAGGACAAGGGGAACCCTCGACGCGTCTCACTTTGAAAGCGCCGTCGCTGACGACCTTACCCCTCTCACTGGCATGCATCTATCACAGCTGCTGCTCCCGCACCCACCACGTCATGGCACACCATTTTCGCTTACGGCCCCGGTGTCGAGCGACTCGAGACGCTCGAGAAGGGGTCAGTCCTATACGCGTCGCGCTGACTCGAGGCGACCCCCGGACTGACCGACGACGTACCTCCTACCTTCGATGATGCAGCACTTTGGTCCACGTCGAGGCGCAGCTGACGGTCAAGAACTCTACCACACCTGGTGGGGAGTACAAGACCGACTACTTTGCCAAGCACGGTGAGTGAGGGCGGCGTCTTTCGTGTCACCCAAGCTAGCTATTGCACCCCGACCAAGCACTGATGATGTCCATCCTCCATCCATGCCGTGTGCGAACAACAGAGCGCTTGCTGGTCATCAGGAAGCCTACGCAGACGGCTGCCTAAACATGGTTCGCTCGACCTACTCGCTCCAATCAGTCGTCCCGTGTGCCGCGTTTTCCAATAGTTGTCCGCTCTAGAATATACTCCTTTGGCAGGACCACGTCTCGCTTCCGTCCTTCTTCTACCCAATGTCAGCATTTACCCTTTCTCAGCCATCGTCGTTGTCTTGTGGTCTCGTCGTCGCGCTCTACCCTTCACCCTCCTCTTTGGTCGCGAGTGATCGCTTGTCCGGGACTTTGTGCGCTGCCGAGGGCTCTCGTGCTAGACACTTCCTTTTTGGTACTTGTCACCACTCCATCATTCTAGTTTGGGCCTCTTCGGCTCGCGACATTATCTTCTTCTCTCAAATCAGATGTTTCAATACAAAAATATACCCCTCACTTATCTCTTTGCTCCTTGACGATGACGACGTGACTCCGTTCGAAGTCACCGGGACAAACCCGTATTCTGTCACAATGCCTCGGTTGTATTTAAAAGCTAGCCTGAAGAATGAAGGCCACATACTACTTTTGTAAGCTCAGGTGACTGTTTTCGGGCGTTGGGGCAGACCCCGATCGTTCCTTGTGCGAACAACGTCGAACAAGGTGCCGGGGCACGTGCAAACAAGGCGATCGAATCTGGCCTCACTCGGGCTCTTGTCGCGTATACCACCCCAGGCTATCCTTTCGCTCATTGATCGTCGTCGCCCCGAGCAGCTCGGCGGAGCTTGCAAGCTGAAGCCGAGTTGCAGACACCACGATGTTCACTTCGTTCCGGCAAGGAGCCGATACGGTCGAGCAATGGGATGGTGAGTCATAAGACGCCAGACTCCCCCTCGTGCTCGCCGTAGTCATTCGGTCGACGAGATCACGTCGATGCGCGCCGCCCGTTTCGCAGCTCGAGCCCTCTCCGTGACTGGTGACTGATGCCATTACTGTTTGTCCCCGTCAGATACGCCTTCCTATGTCCCAGGTCGCTTCCATGCCCACGTCTTGCCTTCTCCGACGGCCTCACATGGATCCCCGAGTAATCCTTTGGCCTCGACTTCAACGAGCGGATCGCCCCTCTCTCGCGCGCGCTCACCCCCCCCAGCGCTATCACCGATTGCGCAACGGTCCAAGCTGTCCAACTCGATGCGACCAGAACCCGATCATTCGACGCGTAAAGGTCGACTGATAGCTGCTCTTCCTCAGCCATCGACTCGCTTTGCTTCACCTCCACCCCCACCAACCCCTCGCCCACCGAACAGGTTTGCTTCGACGTCTCGGGCTCCACATCCGAGCTCGGCGCTCGAATCGGACCCGCTGCTACCTTTCGCATCCGCAGCGACAGCACAGAGCTCAGCCAGGCGACCCAATTTACCACCGTCCGAGAGGAGTGACCCGAACTTTCTAGGACGTCCTCGTCCCGACGCCAAGGTTCTGTCTCCGCGATCGACGTCGGCACTGGAGCACGACGAGACGTCTTGGCTCTTGCTGCGGCCAAGTCAACGCAGGGTCGAGGCATGGCTCGAATACTGGTACAAACGGTGGGCCGTTCTCGTGCTGTTCCCGAGCCTGATCGTATGGATTTGGTGCGCCATGCCGTTCCCGGTAAGCGATCCTTACAAGGAAACGCCGCCGTGGAATTTGCCCTGGCCGGAGCAACCTCCGATATCGACTGGTTCTACGAGCGTTCACAAACCGTTCGATTGGAAGTTCTGGATGGGGAGGTCGGGCCGGGAGGGCGTGGACGGGATGACAGGGGCTCGGAGCGAGGAGACAACCTCGGTGTTGCTGCACTTTGTTGCGCAGCCCCGTACCGAAAAGGATGTGGCGACCAAAGAAGGACCCGGGTTCGAAGAATTCAATGACATACGGTATAAAGCGTCCTTGAGCAATATCGACTTGCCCACGAAGCCGATAGATCCACCAGAAGGTGATCTCACTGAGGAGCTTCCCGTCGACGCCAACTTTTACTTTTTCCTCTTCGTCTGTGAGTGCGCGCTCGTTTTCATTTCGTTTGCACCTTGTCTCGTTAATTCTCAGCATTGCACTTCATCAGACTATGGGATCTATCTCGCCGTCGCATTGATATTTGTCACCAAGCTGTTTGACCTCTGTAAGGCGCCTTGCACCCATGGCTCTCAATGACCGCCTAATCTGACTGATGCGCGAACCCACACTAGATCGCTTGAACTGGTGGCCTTCGTCGCTCGGTGGATCGTTCTCGTATCTCTTCTTTTGGAGCCTGTCGCTCCTCATCGGCTTCCTCCTGCATCACTGGGATCTCGATGGTCTGGGCCGCCGCTCTCGCCAAGGAATCGATCGGCCGCCGTCTGACCGAGACGAATGGGACTGGGAGCGCAAGACAACTTGGGTCGCGCTTGCGTTCTTCTGCATGACCTTGCCGGCATTGGCATGCTTCATCAAACTCCGCGCCGATCGAAGACAGACTTGGCGGAGGAGCTTGACGGTCGCTCAAAAGACGTTTTTGGAACGGCAGCTCATCCCGAGGATGCCGAGATCGTACAGGCGGTTTTTGTGGTTCCTGACAACGTTGACGATCTCGTTGTTTGCGTTGATCATCGGTCAAGGCTTTGCAACGATATATCTTTCAACGCTGCCTCATAGCAACATTGACGGTCTCGTATATGGTGAGTGTGGCGCGAAACTTGGCACAAGGTCAAATTGGCCGCTGATTGAGCTTGCCGCCGGCAGTCTGGACCTGGATCGCGGCTGTCCAGATCCTAAACGCCACGAGTAACTTCATCCTGCAACGCAAAGTCCGCTCTCGAGCCCTTGTCTTTGTTTTTCGCTACTACTACTACCTCGTCTATGGGGTCTTTTATCGCAGTCTCTTCGCTCGTCTCAGATCGCCCGATCAGGCCGTCTACATCCAACTGCTGTCGTCGTCCTTCGTCATTCTCTGGTACCCTCTATCGATGTGCCGGCCTTTCCACTCGCTGCTCAAACTCGTCACGGGCTTGACGCGGGAATATGAAGAGTATGCTGAGGATGTAGGAACGAGTGAGTCGATTTGAACTTGTAAGGCCGAAGACGACACTCCCCTGAGCATGTGCCCTTCCTCACTGTGCAGTGCTGTACCTGCGCAATCTGTCCGAGAATGTCACCAGTAAGTAGATGAATACAAGTCAATTTGTGCCACACCAGCTGAGTGAGATATTCTTGAACGCTCCTAGTGGCTGCTTTCCTTGGTTGGGTGAGTGCTCACATGCGCGTCACTCGCGTTTCTTCGAGCTTTCAACTGAACGTGAGGAGAGCTTGCTCAATTTTCAGCTCACGATCCTCCACTTCGGCCCCAACAAGCAAATATACCCCTACTTCTCCTTCGAGTCCACGGATGACTCATATACCTATGAGCTCACGGCAACCGCGTCATTGATTATCTGGGCGACCGAACTTGGATGCAAGTATCGACTCTGCGATGTGATCTCGAACAAGGTTCGATGAGCTGACCGAGCTGAGGTCTTCCTGGTCTGTAGCGAGCTTTGTAGCGCGACAAGTCATTTGGATCATCTACGGCTTGGACGTAACGAATGTGAGTCAGAAGTAGATTGATATGCTCTGTATTTATCGGCTGACGTGAAGATCGGACAAATAACAGCTTGGCTTGGATGCTTTCCGAGAGCTGGTCAGTCGAGGAGTTCCGGCTGCGCAGCTCTTCGCCAGCCAATTCGTCGCTCACAAAGACATCCTCTCATTGACAGCCCGAATTGGTCGTCGCGTGCTTCTGGACTAGCATCCACGTTCTGATGGATATGCTCCTGTAAGTTACCGGCTCTAAGCTCGCGCACTTCACACCAAAGAAACAAGCGCTGATCATGCTCGATGCAAACTACAGCTTCTTGGTCAAGCTCAACTTTCGATGAGCTCGCCGCTTACTTCCGTCCGGACTATCTTGGCCCTCTTCATGCCAAGAACCTGTACCTATTCGCGACACCTCACTTTCGCATCTTGCATCTCAGTCAATGCCTAGTGCCTACCTTGTAAGGTAGTTGTATTCATTTCTTAACATTGGCAATGAAGATCAACCGAGCTCGACCGCGCCTGTGGGCCGCGGCTACGGATCAAAGATCAAAGCGCCCCTTGGCGTGTACTCCGCACTCTGTGGGGTCGACTGTCTCGGCGGCTATAAGCCCCACTTCTCTTCCCCAAACGCCTAGGTACCTACCCCATTATCATCCACCACACGTCTTGACGTGACATTGATGGTTATGGAGCGAGTCTCGATTTGCGTTGTGGGCGCTGCGGGCTTGATCGGGTCGAGGCATACGCAACACTGCTTGGACGAGGAGCAAGTCGAGTTGAGCTGCATCGTCGACCCGACCCCGGCATGGGCTGAATTGTCGACTCAACATGACGTGAGCTTGCTCGCTTTTTCGAGGGGAAACTTGCTTTTTCGAGCGGGGACTTGCATAACACGATGGAATAAAAATTTGCTGAAGAGAGATTCGTTCTTTTCACTGCAGCTCAAACTTTTTACCTCGGTGACGGATATGCTTGCAGCTCGTACTAGAGGTCACGTCAAGGTCGACGGCGCAATTTTGGCGACCCCGAACGCGACCCACGTCCCGCTCGCCAAGGAGCTCGTAGCACAAGGTGTGCACACGCTGGTTGAGAAACCTTTCTGCACCGATATTCCGAGTGGAGAGCAAGTAATTTTCCCTTGGGACCTCTACAGATGGTGAGATATATGCCTCCTCCCCATCTTGGTGGCTGATGTGGCCAAATTGCGTACAAAATCTTCTCAGGGAGCTCGTTGCCCTCGCGAATGAGAAGAAGACCACGGTGTTGTGCGGTCATCATCGACGATTTGTGAGCCCCAAATTCTACGTCTTCCTCAAAGCGAAGAAGCCCAGCTAACATACACTCGCGGTTTAGAACCCATACATCGTCAATCTCAAGCGCATTATTGACGCTGGAGAACTTGGACGAGGTCGGTCCCAGTTTCCCAGTACAACTGCCAAGAAAACCTCCAGTACTTCGCTGATCGGTTTATTGAAACTGTAGTTGTTGCTATTCAAGGCACATGGGCAACCATGAAGCCCGCGGAATACTTCCTGGGTGCTACGTCCTGGCGCGCCGTTCCCGGAACGGGGGGCGTGATGATGATCAACCTCGTGCGTGGTAACAGCTCCTTCTCCTCCGCGTATATTAATCCAAGCTGACGAAAACTGAGCAACTAATCCCAGGTGCATGATATTGACCTCCTCCTCTTTCTCCTCGAACCCATCACCAAAGTCTACTGCCATCTGTCTCCCATCCCCTCCGCTCGCGAGGCTCACCACGTCGAAGAATCGGGCCTCGTCTCGGTCTAATTCTCCTCCGGGGCATTGGGGTCCTTCATTTTCTCGGATCGAGTGGTCTCGCCTTGGAACTTTGAATCGGCGACGGGAGAGAACCCACTGTTCCCGAAATCAGGTCAAGGGTGCTACAAAGTCATGGGAACGAAGGGGAGTGCCGAACTGCCTCAGTTGACGGTGTGGCAGTACGAGAAGGGGGAAGAGGGGTGTTGGACCGAGGAGTTGATCAAAGGGGAGGCACCGGTGGTTGAAGAGGTGCCGCCTTTTACGAGCCAATTGAAGAACTTTGTTGGGGTGTGCAGGGGTCAAGAGGCACCGGTTTGTTCGGCGAGCGATGCGATGAGGACCATGAAGACGATGGAGGCTCTGCAGCGAAGTGGACGAACGGGCGAGCCCATAGTGATTGAGGGTGAAAGTAACTAGAGTAGTGTGTGAATATGTAATAACTCGAGCAGCGATCGTTCTCAGTGTCGAACACAGTTTTCGCTGAAATCCCACTGCACGTCGGACTCGGGGTGGCACGAACGGCCCGAATCGATTACAGATCTTCAGTATGGAGACGGGTGTAAGGCGCCGCTCCGCTTACGCCTCACGACGACCTCGAGCCAACCTCAGCGGCCTCAAGCTTTACTCGCGTGCGGCGCCATGGGCACCTCTTGACCTTAGTCCTTTCGGTAGTCTTTCTTCGCCTGCAAATTACACCGTTTGATCCTTTCTGTTTGGACTCGGGATCAGTGAGGCTCGAGAGCGATCTCGTGCCTTTCAACGGGGCGGAAACCTTCTATGGGAGTTAGTTATGCACAACACGGGCCAGTACCTAGGTATGAATGTTCTACTGGAAGAAAGAAGCTAGACGAGTGATAGTATCCGGCCAAAATTAGGGAGACTTGCACAGTTGTCTCAAGTCGAGCCTCAGCGAAGATGCCCCGCCGCGCGTGCCCCGCAACGGTTCGCCTGCAGCTGGAATTGATGAGGCAGATTTTGGCAGGGTGCGTTACCTGAAAGCGGATGCAGCAACTTCGAGTCCCTGTTTGATGGCTCTCGACCAATCCGCATTTGCTGACTAATGACAATTTGTGACTCCACTTTGCACAAATGGGGCCTTGGGGAGCGTTGGCCAATGTACAGACATGCCGAAAATTGGGCGTTTTTGGATCGCACCTTCGGCTGAGCTTTCCCGGGTCCTCCCGGTGGGCGGCGTGATCACTACACATTACCCGCACTGCTCGCTCCCCGATTCGCGTATCTCCGCTTTCATTCGCAAGTTTCGTCGCGGCACAACGGGCCAACGACACACCGCTACCGCAGGGAACAATGCCACCAGACCGTACAGCCTCGAGCTCAACTCCGGAGAAGTTGCTGCCGGCTCGCCCGCTCTCGACGCGTGGGCCGAAGCACACTTCTCTCGAGCGTGGGCGAGCTTGTACGTCATGAGGCCGAGCAGCCGATACCCACACCGCAGCACTACTGCTTTCTCTGTTGCTGATACCATGCGTTCTTTACAGGCCTGGTATGCCGTGCACGTAAGGTCAAGTGCGACGGGATCGCACCGACTTGTTCGCCGTGTAGAAAGTCGGCGGGGGCCAAGGGAGAGTGAGTTCCAGTTCTTGCTTTGGCGACCAACAGCTCCAAGACGAGTATTGGCTGGACCCAGATGGCTGGCTTGGGATCGCACTGGTTCTTGACTGAGCCTGGTTTGCCAACGTGGCCTGCTCACAGCGACCCTTGCTCGATCGTTTGCGACTACGATGCCGAAGAGAAGCGGAAACGACCCGTCGGTGGGGGCAGGGTTCATGCGCTCGAGGCCAAAATTTCCGAGCTGGAGAAGCAGATCGTCGAACTCACCAGCAACAACCCAAAACTGATCACGACCGCGTCCGTAATCCCGTTGGCCTCGGGGATAATGCCTGCTTCCCTTTCCCCGGACAGCCTCGACGGCACACCCGTCGCCTCGACCTCGCGAGCGTCAATTTCTTCTGCGAACACGATCTTGTTCGACCATGCGCCCGAGCATCTCATCGACGTCTCGATTTATGCGCTCGATGGCGAGCTTCCACCGCCGATCGATCCCAACGTCTATTTCCATCGCTCCCACTTTGTTCAGCGGCACGTCGTCCCGATACCGATGCCGCTCATCACCCCTTCGTCGCAGTTCGTGCATCCGTCTTGGCCCAAGACTCTCCCTTCACCGACGCTCGTCTCACGCCTGGTCGACGTCTACTTCACCAAGATCCACACAAGTACGGGAATGATCAATCGAGGCAAATTTCTCGCCTCACTGCAGCTGCCGCCTTCACACACACGGTTCCCCATTACCCCTCTCCTGCATGCCATCATCGCTACGGCCTCAACGATTGTCTCGGAGGATTACTGGGCGGGCGAGGAGCGGTATTGGTCACAATTCGAGACCCCTTCCGATTGGCATGCTCGGGTCGCCAAAAACACCTTGGATGCGTCATGGGTCAGCAGTGCGAATCCTCTTCAGGTCGCTCAAACCGCCGTGCTCGTGTGTTTTCTCTCCTACTCGGCCGCTCGATTTGGAGACGTATGGCTCGCGGTGTCACAAGCCCTACGTCTATCTGTTCCTCTCGGTCTCAATCATCTGCGAAGTGCGCCCAGTCTCCCCCAGAAAATTTGTACCTCAAGACCCACATGCTCGGCCCCACAGAGGATGAGGATGAGCTCTATGAGCGAGCGGCGACGTTCTGGCTTGCATTCACGTGCGACCGTTTCGGCGGTGCAAGTACGGGATGGGCCAGCGTCATCGACGACAACGACATCACAACTCTTCTTCCGTCCCATGGCACGCGGTATTTGGTAGATGGGCTCAACTCGTCGCCCCTATCGATTCACAACGAGCGCTTCCTCATGGATAACCCTCCGTTATTGGTCGACTCGTTGGGTCTCTATCTCAAAGCCGTCTGGCTCTTGGGCCGAGTCAGCACGTGGCTACAGCGTTCTTCAATCGGACTCGGACTCGGGAATGGGCCGCTCGCGAATGATCTGGCTTTCCTGCATGCGCCAGCGGGAGTGACCGACCCTCGCGATCTTCCCGCCTTCAAAGCGCTCGAACAGATGATTTTCGACTACCAAACCCACGTCCCAAGGGAGTACCAGCAGCTGTACCAGCATCCCAATCCGGACTCGAGGATGTATCTCGTGTTCTCCCTGCCGCATGCCGCGGTCATCCTCCTGCACGAGCCCTTTTGCACCATTCGGGATGACGATGTTTCGATGCAGAAGTGCTCGCAGTCGGCCAAGGCGATCTTGAACTCCATCTTTACCCTCTACAGTATGTCAAGTGTATTATCAATGATGCTTTGCATGAATTCTTGCTTACATGGAGTGCTCGTTCACAGGCTCGTCGTTCGACATTGGCCTTCTCGTGCCCTTCACCAATTTTGTGTGGGCCGTCGCCGGTCGCACGCTCGTCCGAGAACTGGCAATCAAAATCGAGCGCAAGGTCGACGTTCCGGGGCAAACTCGATTACGATCGGAAGTGACGATGATCCTCTCGGCGATGAGGGCGTACAAGTCCGGCCTCGGCGTCTCGACCTCGACCGAGCTCGAATATCTGCTCGCCAACCCGTCCCTGTGTCTCCCCGAGAAGGACCTCAAGCACCACGCGCTTGGCTTTCGAGCTGTCACCAAGATGTGGACCGGAGCCAAAAAGCCTTCGACTGCGATCTCGGTCCCTGTCCCTGGTGCGACGCTATCGGAGTTGGGACCCGAGCATGCCGTGCCGACTTTGCAGGCGACGACGGCGTTCAGTGGGGTCGTGAACCCGTTGGAGATGGGCGTCGAGGGACAGAGGTTTCAAGAGATGTTGGATTCAGTCGATTTCGACTTGCTCGCCAATTTTTCGAATGGGGTTTAGGTACAGAGTGTATGATGCGAGATAGGCGATGGATGTAGAAGACTGTTGTATGTGTATCGAGACTGGCAAGTGTGGCTGCGATTTCGCTCTTGAGGCGAATATTCCTGTCGAAGGAGCAAAGGCTATCCGATGAGGATGAGGATTCTTTCAAGTGATTTCATGTTTTGTGTAATGTATGAGACAAGAAGCAATGATGTCCTCCCCATCGCCATAACGCAATATCGGCCATACCTTGAGGCAGCCTTAGGCTTTGACCGGGGAGCACCTCAATGTCGGCCTTAAACTCACCGCTCACCGTCGCACGAGTTGCAAGTCGCCTCGCCGACCCAAGCTGGTCACACCAGACTAGGGACGACCATGTCCGATCTGTATGGATCCGACTCGTTGACGACACCGTTGGTCTCATCGCGTACGCTGCTCTCGGCCGCAGCAGCCACCGCGGCGTCGACGTCCAAAGCCGGTCGCATCCCGATCCTAACCTCTGGGACTTCGTTGACGAATGGTGAGGAATGGATACAATGAAATGCAAGAGGTGAAATCTACGCGAGTGCTGATGATGCTCCTCGATTTGTGCTGTCTGCATCAGGCGAGGGAGCGAGTGGGGCTTCAGGCATCCCGACGAGTGTCGGACGGAGGGGACCGCCCGCCAGATTGGGCGATGTACTGGGTCAGTAGCTGTACCAGGATCGGACACAACGGACAGACTCACAGGGCACTGACCCCCCTTCGAGTGACCACACCCTCACCAGCAACCCCGTCGATGGGTTCGAGACTGGTTCGACCTTCCTCCGCGACAGACTCGGCAGGTACGCCATGCACCGTCCTATTCGTATTCAGACCGGACGATTTCTGACCTGACGTATGAACTGTCCCTACAGAGCGTTATGTAGATGCGCCTCCTTCAACAGCGCGACGACTCGCTTCTCTCAAACGTAGCTCCTCAAGCGCAGGCCTTTCCCAAGGTGAGGGTCGCTGTGCATCTTCACACTACTTTTCGTTCCACAATCTAATCGCCATTTTTTCTTCTTCTTGATTCTCTCCCCTGCACCAGATCCCGACCAAATCGCATCCCTGAAACGACAACTGAACCGCTCCCAATCCGAACTCGAGGAATGGCGGCTGCTCCACACCCGACTCGAGATGGACACCTCCACCGCCCAACGGAAGCTTGAAGCCCAACTCGAAGAACAGGCCGCAAAGCTCGACAAGGCGATGCGTGAGAAGGCCGTTATGTTGGGGTTGAAGAGGGACCTCGAAGACAAGAGCTTCAGGATTAAGGACGATCACGATAGGGGAAGAAGGGACGCCGAGGGACTGGAGAGGCTGGCGAGGAAGGAGTTGGTCGAGCTCAAGAACCAGATGAGCAACGTCGAGGCCGAGTTGAGGGAAAAGACGTTTGCGGAACGACAGGCCAAGGACAAGGCTCGGTCGGCACTTGATCGGGAACGCACGTTGACGGAGGAAGTGGAAAGGCTGCAGCGGGATTTGGAGGAGAGGGAGGCTCGACTCAGAGACGAGCGACGAGCGAGGATCAGAGCCGAGCAAGACGCGGAGACAATCAAGTCCACACGAACGGTTACAGAGGAATCTTCTTCGTCCGCAGCCGTCATCAGGGACGAGTTGCACAGACAAGTCTCGCATATGCAAGCATTGGAGAAGGAGAATCAGAGGCTCGCTCGGAGATTGGAAGTCTTTGAAAAGCAGCACGTCAACGTCGAAGTGGCCAAAGAGGCCAATAGGACTCTGGAGCGGAGGGTCAAGGCCGTTGACGAGCTTGTCAAGAAAGTTGCCGCGCAGGAGGTTGAGCTGGATGGGTTGAAGCGGGAAAAGTTGGACTGGTAAGCGCCCCGTGCACATGCCCTCGGGTGAGACAGGTGGTTGACCGGGCAACTCTCGCATTACACAGGGCTGCCTTTTTAACCCCCTCGGACGCATCGGAATTCTCTTCTCCTCGCAAAATCACACGGACGCTTGCAGCAACACGAATAGAGAACGCCGCTTTCCGTCAAAAGGTCGAACAACACGCTAAGGGCCTCCAATCGCGCGACTTGATCATCGGCGAACTCGAAAAGCAGGTCGCAGACTCAAAACAACAAGTCGAGGAGGGCAAGAAAGCCGTCGCGAAAGCCGAGGCGGCTGTGAAACAAGAGCAGGGTCGATCTCGGCTGCTGCAGCAGGAAATCGATCTGCTCAAACGCCATCTCGATAGCTACAACACAGAAGAGGCGATTCAGCAAGCGGGCAACTTTGATGCCCAAAAGACGGCGCGTATCCAGGAGCTCGAGCAGTTGCTCGAAGAACTCAAAGCGCAATTGGCTGACACGGCCAAGCAGGTCAACCACTGGCAAGAAGTGGCGCAAAATAAGGCCACAAACATCAAGGTCGAGGGACCCAGTACAGCTGCGGCGCCTGCCGCTCTCCCCAACAGCACACCTCTGATGGAACAGCTTCGGCTGAACGAAGCTCTGCGCGAGGAGATGTGCGAGCTCAGGAACTCGCATGGGTTGTTGGAGAAAGAGTTGGAAGCACTCGAAATGCAAGTCGATTCGTTTGAGCGCGATCACGGCATCAAGGGCGCTTACAACCCCGAGACGACGCGCGTGCTCGAGCACCGGGACAGCCCGGAACGCATGGAGCATGCCATCAGGACCTCGACTCTTGAGCTGCTCCGGAACGAGAACGCCGCCTTGGTTCAACGGATATCGGATCTGTCGTCCGCGGGCTCGAAAGACGGCGCCGCTCAGACCCTTGTTCCCGTCGAGTCACTCAAATCGGCCGAAGCGACGATTGCGTCGCTCAAACTGAAGGTGCAGCAGAAGGAAACGATGCTGAAGCGCATTTCGTCGGCCATGGCGGAGAAGACCGAATCCCTCCGACTGGCCGTGCAAGACTTGCTTGGGTTCCAACTCGCCTTCTTGGAATCGGGGCGTATCAGGATCACGTCCTTGTACGCCCCTAGCAAGGATCGTTCTTTGGCTTTCGACCCTTGGCCTGGAGGACCCATGCCTTACAAGCCCGTCAGTGCGACGGACGAGAAGATCATGAAGAATGAGGAGGTCCGGAGGAGTATCGCGTTTTGGCTGGACAACCGGAGATCTTTACCGGGCTTCTTGGCGAGTTTGACGATGACGCTGTACGAAGAGTCGACGAGAGGGGCGTCTGGAGGGGTGGTGTATGGTTGAATATTGTAGACCAGCTAGGTACGGCGAAATGGCTTAATTACTCGGTATCTGTGTCATTCTCAAGCACTGCAGGCAGTGGGCCTCGAGCGGAAGCTCCACGAGATAGATGATGAGGACAATGCTTTGCAAACAAGGAAACGACCGACATGACTTCTCCATCGTGGCTCTGGGGGCAGCTACTCCTCCTCTTCATCCGAAGCACAACTATCGCTCCCCACCCCTTCGTGAAAGCCCGAATCATCCCCAACCCCTGCCAAGAACTCTTCCGAAGACGAAGGTTGCGAGCTCTCCAACTGCGCATCGGCGTCGCTCTCGTCCCACGCGTCGTCTTCCATGTCCTCGTCGCCTTCCTCACTCGATTGAACGGCCAAGGGTCGACTGATGAGACAGAGGAGGTTGTCCAACTCGTACCAGTTCTTGGGGTTCTGTGCGAACCGTCGATGTTTCGATGAGACAATGTGGTCCTTAAAATCATCGTACTTCATGCGGCAGTTCTCGCAGTATCCTGGCTTCTTAGGTTCGTCACGAGGAGGGGGGATGCGGGCATTCAATCCGGCATCGACGGAGACGGACCGCTTCAGCTTGCCTTGTTGACCACCGAGGCCAGCACCGGGGACGGAAAGGTGGCGTGAGGATCCGGTCGTCGAAGGTTGCGCCGCGGCAGGACGAGCACCAGAGGTCGAACCTCCTCCGAGGGACGTGACGGTACGTTGCGAGAGGACCGCTAGACGCTTGTCCACGACACCGTGGCCAAGTCGACCGACCGGTGCACCCGAACGAGTCGACGTCGCAGTGGTGGACGTGATGATCTGACTGTTGCCCGAAGCGGCCAAGTACTCCGGTTCCTTTGATGTGTCACTCGCTCCACGACTGTTCGCACCGCCGAGCCCCGTCTTGCCTCCCCTCGTCATGGCTTGGAGTGACAACGATCTTCTCAGGTTTGGTGCCGAACCCCCATTGCCACAAGTGGCACCAACAGCTCGGTTTGCAGCCACAGCATGACCTCCTGTAGCACCCATGGCTTGCATCGCTTTGAGCGACTTGCCATTCTTTGACGGGATCGACGCAGCGGCCTTGGGTGCCGGGGGTATCCGTCGTTCGTACTTGATCTCTCCTTCGTAGTGGTAAAACCCTCCCCGCCCCTCGATCCCGCCCCACAACACGGGCCAAGCCGGATCCTCGTGTCGTCGAGGTCTCTCGTACTCCTTCGTCACGATCGGTCGATGTTCGCCCGTCGAATCCTCGACGAGCAGGTATACGCTCTTAGGACCAAAGTAGTACATGTCGGCTCGAGGAACGAAGGGGTCGCGCTCTCGGGTACCATAGAGCTGTTCATCTCGCAACAAAGAAGGTAGCGAAAGACCTTGTACTCCACCTCCCGCGGCTGTGCGTGTCGTCTCGGCGGGGTTCTTTGAAGGCGAATAGGAATTGATACGAGTGAGAATGAGGTGGATCTTGTCGAGGTGCCAGATCTTGAGCTTAAAGTCGACGGCCTTGCATAGGATGTCTTGGGAATCGATGAAAGGGTTCTTGTCGAGTCCTTCACCGAATCTGCCATGCGGAATAGATGGGAGAAATGTCAGTCGAGGCGGCTTTCAGTGGCAGACTTCAGCCAGCGCAGGCTACTCACGGCCTCAGTCTCTGGCCATTCGGCAGCGCGTAGGTCGTGGGACTCTTGGTCGAGGCCGTCATCTTCTTCGCCCTCGATGGTCCAGCGGTAGAGTCATATTGCATTGATGCGGAAGCCAAGTTGTTTGCATGAGCTGCGGCCGATGCACTCTTTGAAGCGGCCGTAACGGAAGGCGAGTTCTCCTTGTTGTTCGTAGACGGCACAGGTCGCGACGTAACGACGTGTGTCACTTTCTTGGAGAAAAAATTATCGACCGACTAGGAAGAAATAGACGAAGAAATAGAGGCGCATTCAGCTGAGAAGGTTCTTCAAGAATCCGTCGCGCAGCCGATCAAACTCACAGCTCCTAGTCGCTCGACCTGTCGAATCAAGTGCAGTTCGGTGGACACGTCCAAAGCATCAAAGTAAAAGACAAAGGAGGGGAACGCCTTCTTGTACTTGCTCCTCCACGTCGCGGACTCTTGAACGAGCTTGTCGTGTTTCTCCGCTCGCTCCTGTCGCGTCGATTTCTTCTGCTCCTTCGTCGCTTCGCCGCCTTGGGTCGTCTTTGTGGCCGTTGGCGCCGCTGCTGCCGCAAGCTTCCTCGCATCTTCTGCCGCTTTCATGGCGATCGGACCGGTCGGGTTGAACATTATTTCACAGTCGCGATCGATCTCCTCGATGGTCTGCACCTTTCTCGCCCTCGATCGTTTGGACGAAGTGGACGCCGTTGCGACGGTCGTGGCCGAGGTTGTCGTCCCAGTACCCGCGGTTGCTGCTGTTGTCGTCGTCATCATGGATGGCCTCGTCGAGGTACGACCTTTCATACACGCGAGTATGGGGTTTCCGAACTCATCTTCCGACATCAAGGCCTTACAATCAGGTCCGAAGATGGTTCGGTACGCGGCTTCTTCCTCGACTTCCTCCCGTGCCTTTGCGCTGGCGATGCTCTCGGCCGGAGTTGTCGAGGTGTTGGTCAAGTCGACGATCCCATCCTGTGTCGTGTCGATGAGAACGCGTCGTTTACGTGGTGGGGGTGCTTGAGCTTGGCTTACTGAGCCCGCACGCGTCGACGTCGTCGTCGTCGTTGTTGCGGTCATCGCGGTCGTCGTCGTCGTCATTGAACTTGTGCCGCCTGCGCCGCCGCGCGCCGGAGGCTCAACGACGAGCACAGCATCCTGATTATCGTCGTCGATCAATCTACGTTCCCTCTTGTTGGTTAACCGGTCCAGACCTTCCAAATTGAATCGAGGTGTATCGCCTCTGATCAAGCCTCCAAAACTATGTTGGTGCGACCGACGCTTTGTAGCGACCGGAGCCGCCGGAGCCGCCGCGCCGAGGCCGCCCCCAGCGCCAGCAGCAGCCGTCGTCGTACTCGTCGACGTCGTCGTCGTCGTCGCGTTCGTCATCGACGCGGTTCGAGTATGGTTCACGCGTGAGGTGGGTTTGGGTGGGGGATAGTTGATGAAACGGGATGTCGGTGCAACGGGTGTACGGTTCGTGATCGAGGTGGACATCTTGGGTCAGTCAGCCAGCCAGCCCTTTTGCGCGACCCCTCTGCGCCCCCCCCCCCCCAACGCGTTCAACGACGAGAGCAGTTGGTCGATCGACTCGGATGAGGAGCGACGAGAGCACGCCCCGTTACTAGCAAGCTCGAATCGACGGGACAAGCAGCAGGAGGAGATTTGGGAGTGAGAATTGGGTGAATGTAAAACCGATCGGGATCGGCAACAAGAGAAGGCTTGGGAGGCCCGTTTGAGCCCCATCTCGAAGCGCTCGGCTCGCTTGACTGGCCCTAGGTGTTTTGGCACCACACGACCGCGCGCGCACTCTGGCATGCCATACCGCGCGACTCGACGAGAGAACCAAAGCATGGGTGATTGTATGCACTCTTGAGAAAAGAAAACCGAAACAAGAATCGAAACATTGTACCAAATGTCCTCAACATTACTCCGTCCGAGGCAATGAAGCTTATCCAGTCAGATCTCCGCAAGCAGGTTGTCCCCAAGTTTCACCTCCTGATCATTTTCGCCGAGCAAATTCACCGAGACCTCTCGTGACCTCCGAGCCTTGGCTTTCGACGCGCTCAGCAAGACTTCAGAGCGAAATCAAGTTCGCTTTAGTACGACAATGATGATGTCAGTGTTGAATGAAGGGCAAAGTGCATGTACTAGAGCACAAGGTCTAGTCTCTGGTTATTGATTGAGGCTCGGGCCATAGCCCACCGGTTGACGTACGTTGACACTTCACCCAAGCTCTCAAAAGTCCTGAAACCCTGCCAAAGCGATCCAAAAAAAAACAAATGAGGAATCCCAAGTGCATTTTTTACCAGACCAGATACATTAAACATGCAAATCGAAGAAGATAAGCCTACACACTCTTGCGCCCATCCCCGCGATCCTCATTTCGACGCATACTCCTCTTGACCGAAATAAGTCAGATCCCACCCTTTACCCTGGCTTCTTGGCTTCGTCGGTGATAAGGATGCCACTCTCGATCCCGTCATGGCAACGGGGGAAGTCGAAGAAGCACTCCGTCGGGCGTACTCGTCGCCACTTTCGAGCGTCGTCAATCTCGCCAGCGTGTTAACGAGTGGTTCGAATATGGATGATTTCCGCTTTGACAATGCCGGACTATGGTGGCCGTTCGTGTATGGATCAAAAGCTGGCTTGGATTGGGATAGTTTGGGAGATGAAAATGGTGACGAAAGGTAATCCTTCTTGTCGGGCGAGCTTGGATTTGCAGATGGTGGGAAGAACGACAGCGCCGACGAGGGAAGCCGCTCGATCGTCAATGTCCGCTTCGATAGGCCATCGGGGGCGGTGCCATTCGATCCTGTCGGGGGTGAAGGTACGGCAAAAGGGTTTACCGATGACGTTGGGGAATCTAGTGTCGAGGACCGCGATCGAGATATTGGTGGGTCGGGGGTGATCGAGATGAGTTTGTCTTGGAAAGTCGGTGAAGCAAAAGGGTTGTTGGTCAAGGTGAGGTAGTCGGCCGGAGACGCGTCGAAGGCCCGCGCTTTCCCTTTCCCATACCCATTCGGCGCGTGGTTCGAGTGAGGATGCTGCGAGATGGTCTTGGCATCGTCATCGTCGACCTCGTCAAGCAGCGAGTGAGGAGGCTCGGGGTTGTTCCAAATGTTGAGCAGATCGGCCGTCGAAGAGCTGGCGGAACCGTTCAACTCGGGCAAGTTCGATGTCACTCGTCTGGCTCGAGGACTGACGATACCATCGCTTGTCGAAGCGACAGTGTTGGAAGTAGACCACGGAGACGACGAGGTTGAGGCTGACGCCGACGCCGACGGTGACTCGGAAGTCGGAATTGAGGCCGAAGCTTGTCGATCCCTCTCCCATACGACTAAATTGCCATCTTCTTCGCGCACGATCCGTTCTATTCCGGCAGAAGCAGAAGGGAGGTGGCATTGATCCAGAGGAATGTTGAGCGTCGCGCGTAGATGAATTGGATCGGATGGCCATAGCCGATTCGAAGAACGAAGAGCTTGGGCCTGCACGAACATTAGCGGGTCACAGTGAGCTTCACTATCCCCAACTGAGAGAACGTGACCCCCAGATGCACTGACACTGATGCCATATTTGAGGCATATCGATGCCAGGGTGTCCGTTTTGACGAGCTGTGTGAACAAGATGAGCCCGAGTTTAGCCGCCGAAGCGAGCACGTCGAGGCGCGTCGAGGGACTCGAGTGCGGTCGGAGGAAGCGCTGACCTTGTGCACGACGACTTCTCTTTCAGCGGCAGGGTTCCTCAAGGAAGAAGCAGAAGGTCTTGCCAGGTTGTCCAAGCTTGCGCGGGTCGAATCTGATCCCGAGCCGGGCGCACTGTTGCCGCTCCACGCGGTGGCTCCGGTCGTTGAAGGAGAGGCGACCCTCGACGAGGTCTCGTTCGTCAGTCGACGTAGACTCGGTCGCGTCACATCGGAGTCGATGCTGGTGCTGGCGAACACCCCTGAGGAGCTGATGGAAGGGTTCGGAGAATGACCCCGGCGTATGCGCACCGTGGACTGGCCGCTGCCTTCGCCAAGCACGGTCGAGCTCGAGGCGGCAGCGACCGCGTCGGATGAAGGAGTCAGGCGAAAGCTCGAAGTCGAAGTCGACGTCGTGGTCGAGGCCGTAGCCGAGCTCGGAGCGAAAGGGAACTGGGCCGATTTGGGCGCCGGTGGGAGATGCAGTGGATGATTCGGTCCTGCACTGGTCGCGGGCATGTTCGTCGTCGCGATGGGTGAGCCCGCGCGAGAGCCGAAGCGGGAGCTCGTGGCCGAAGAGGAGGGGTGGGTGCCATGGTTCGCTTTGGCGGGGCTGTAGCTACGTGGCGACAAGGTCTCGGGTGTGCTCCATCCCATGCCGCCTCCACCTGAACTTGAACCTGTACCTCCTCTCGAGTGCGCCGGCATGCGCCAGATGCTGGCTGAGCAGCGAGGCGATGAGGAGTGACGATGACAGTTGAGACTCGGGAGCGCGGGGCCCTAATGCTCAGGTACTCTCACCCCCACCCACCCCCACACGACACTCCACTTGGGAAGAGTGATCACTGATCAGGCCACGCGCCGCCCAAAAGGCAATCGCTAATTTGAACGCTTCAGTCGACGCTTCATTAGTGAATAGTAATGCCCTTCGCCGCTCGTCCAAGCCGCGCTCGCTCGCAGTAGCAGCTCGCAGTTCGCCTCTCCACCCTGCCCACCTACATCCCAATCCATCAGACAGCCACTCCAACTCATCATGTCGGCGACCAACATCCCCACCCGCAACGACGGCCCCGGTGGCATTGCACCGTAAGTCACCTCGTCCACTGCACTTGTTCCACGTACATTGCCACCTTGCACTTCGGATTACGCTGGCTGGCGCGGCTCTTGGTGACGCCTGCCTGCTCAACCTCGAGCGACCGGTTGATTGACCGACTGGTCGACCGACCAAGGGAGCGAACGACTTCGCGACATATGCCATCTGATCGACTGACACGTGTTCCCTGCTTGCCCATCCCATCCCTTTTCTTGGATTTGATTTGATTGTTTTTTCACAGTACACCTCAAAGTGCGTATATACTACACCTGCACCCTCGCCCGCGTCGTTGTCAATCCGAGACGAGTCGGGGCCCAACGACGCTCGCGATCGCACGTGCGACGCTCTCGTGTTGCTGACTTGGCCTCCGTGGTCGCATCTCGCCCATCACAGACACCCCTGCGGCTCATCTGTCTCACTCGGTCATGTCGTAAGTCTCATATTGCGCGTACCATCCGGCCCTGACTCGAGCGGGCGCGGCCGGTCAGACCAGGACCAGAGGCGCTCCCTCGTTCGAGGCGCGGCCCACCTCAGAGCTCTCCTCGGCTCGCGCTCGCCTTCCCCCAAAGAGAAAAGTCGCGCGCCAGCGGCCCAGCGGCGACGGCTGCCTGCCAGGTGCCGACTCCCGAGGTCATGCGCTAGCGGCCTCCTGCTGCCCCAGCTGCTCAGCTGACCTCGACGCGACTCGACTCGACTCGACTCGACTCGACTCGATTTCGAGCCCCCGCCCTACCTACATACACACGAATGGCTTTGACCCATGCACACTTCTCGATCATGGCAGAGGCTCACTACAAAGGTTCTGGAACTGATGTGCTCGTTTGCTGTCCGTTCTGAACTCCAGCCGCCCTCAAGTTCCCTCGACTTTGTCCGAGGAGCAAGAGGACGATAACCTCCCCACGATCCAGACCGATGGCGCATCCGGTGCCCTCGCTGCTCTTTCGGGCCACCCCGCCTTCAGTCAGTCTATGCCACTTCATCCCCATATTATCCTGCACATCCACGGCATTGCTGACCTTGACCGTCTGCTCTACATCCTCTTATACTCTCCCGTGTTCTCTCGTTCCGCCACACCTCCGCCCCACACTCCGCCCCACACCCACCATGATTTCCTTCACCCCGCACTGCGACGGCCCCGCATGGTTCAACTCCAACCCTGTACCACAGCCCAATTGGTTCAGGGCAAGCTCGACCGCCTCGTTGGCCAGTCCTCGGGTTACATCGAGTCGCTGCCTTTGCCCGTCCGCCGCCGCATCACCGGCCTCAAGGGTGTTCAAGCCGAGCACTCCAAAATCGAGGCCGAGTTCCAGAGAGAGATTTTTGAGCTCGAAAAGAAGTACGCCAAAAAGTACGCGCCCCTGTACGACCGACGCCGCGCCCTGATCGACGGCACCGTCGAGCCGACCGAAGAGGAGGTCGAGAAGGGGTACGCCGAAGAGGATGAGGATGAGGATGAGGACGAGGACGATGAGGACCTCGATGACGAGGAAAAGCCCGCAAAGGAGCGTCTCCCCCAGCCCACCGAGGCGGAACTCGCCGAGGCCCCCAAGGGTATCCCCGAATTCTGGCTCACCGCGCTCAAGAACCACCTCGGCCTCTCGGAGCTCATCACCGAGCGCGACGAGGAAGCCCTCAAATTCTTGGCCGACATTCGAGTCGCCTACCCGGCTGACAAGCCCGGCTTCACGCTCGTCTTCGAATTCTCGCCCGGCGCCAAGGCCTTCTTTTCCAACACCAAGCTTGAAAAGACCTACTACTACCAGGACGAGGTTGGATACGAGGGCGACTTTGTCTACGACCACGCCGTCGGCACAACGATCGAATGGGTCGAGGGCAAGGACTTGACCACACGAGTCGAGACCAAGAAGCAGCGAAACAAGAGTGAGCTCTTTCTTCTTCAGCTATCTAAAAGTGTCTCACTGAATGCTGACCCCGTTGCGTTTTGCTCACCCGAACAGACACCAATCAAACCCGTATCGTCAAGAAGGTCGTGCCTACCGACTCCTTCTTCAGCTTCTTCACTCCCCCCTTACCGCCGTCCGACGAGGACCTCGAGGACGACATCGATGAGGACATTGACGAGAAGCTCGAGCTCGACTACCAAATCGGCGAGGACATCAAGGAGCGCGTTGTGCCCCGAGCGGTTTCATACTTTGACGGCTCAGCGCTGAAGCACGAGCAGATGGACGAATTCGACAGCGACGAATTTGATGAGGAGGAGGACGATGAGGATTTGAACTCCGATGAGGATGATGAGGGTGTTTCCGTTGGCCGAGGTGGATCGAGGAAAGCACCTCTCCCGCCTTCGGGCGTTACCCCTGCTTCGGCACAGGACCCGCAGGAGTGAGTCCGCGCTTGAATTTCGTCGTCGCACGAGCTGGACGCTGACCTGTAGCCTTCTGATTCTTTCAGGTGCAAGCAATCGTAAAGATCCTCCCCCAATATTCTTTGGGTGCGGCTAGGTGGCTCATTCGTCTCGCGCCACCCACCTCTTGAAACGTGCTTTCATTTTCTTTGGTTCAGTTCCTTCTCCCGTCCTTGTGTGGAGACTCTCCGATCCTTGTGGATACCTGGTCTATCTCTCCTCAAGAACCCGCATCGTAGTCAATCCTCCTTCAAACAAAGTCTTTTCTGCCTTTTCTTGATAGACTTCGGTCGCAATACTTGCTCGCTCGATTGGGGGGGTTGCTTCTCTTTTTTGATTGGTTCCTCTTTTTTCTTCTTCTTCTCTACTGCTGCTGCTGCAAATCAACGACAAAATTCCCTTCGCGACGAACAGAAACAATTGGGCACGTTCTATGACCAAAGTCCTCCGATTGCACGGACAGATCAGAAATGGATGAAGTGGTCACACGAATAAAAAGGCACATTCATACAAGTTTAAACAAGGTTTTGACAATGAAATGAACAGAGATATGTTGGTGATACATTCAGATATAAGCCAACCAAAAAAGGAAAAAGAAGAACTGCGCGACGATCGCCGGATCAATCGACTTCGACTCCCGAATCATCCCCTCCATCGGCCCATGCCGATCCATCATGATCAAAGGCTTTCAACCCCGCCGCGCGACGCGTCACGCTCGTCAACGATTCCAAGCAAGCATCGACGGCGGCGTCGAGGTTCAATCGACCCACCGACCCGGATCGATCATCACCACCGTCGAACGATTCGCAGAATTCACGCAAAGGGGAAGAGTTCAGGTACGGGGCGTGGGCGAAGCGTCGACGCACGGCGAGGGCATCGCGGTGGAGGGCTGGATCGGCTCTAGGGAACGAGGTGAGGCCCTTATCGATCGGCGAGCAAAGTCGACGACGGATGAGGAGCCAATCGAGGATGATCGAGGCCAGGTGATCGACGTCGTTCAAGCTGAGAGAGGTGGTCGATTCGTCGTCCGCGCTGGAGTCAAAGTCGAGCTCGTCGGAGAGGGAGGTGGAAGGCGAGGAGAGCGTCGGAGATGAAGATGGCGACGACGAGTCCCTTTGGGACGAAAGCGAAGATGATGACGGGGACGATGAAGAAGGCAAGAGCTTGAAGAGCAACTTGACGCTAGCCATGTCCCTTGCGGGGCCGTGGCCACTGTACTCGAGCCTCAACGAATGCATGAGATAGTTGGCGAGGTTGAGGTCGCCGTTGTAAAAGGCGCAGACCGTCTTCGTGACTTGAGCCATCGTGTGGACAGCTGAGCCAGCAACTGTGGAGTCAAGCACATGTGCGACCGTTTCCTCGAGGAAAGGTTGGTCAACCAAGTCGGCGAAGCGTTCGACAGGAGCTCGCGACGCTGAGGGTGGAGGAGGGCAAGTTGTGGCCACGACGCCGACGAAGATCTTCGCCCAAGCTTCCAATAATGCGGCGCTGCATCTCGCTTCGGCGACTTGCAACAAGGGGGCCGTATCGGAGGGTGCCGAGCGACGAGCAGGTCCACCCACAGTCTCGTTCGAGGCGTCGCGAACGATTTGTCGGAACTGGGACCAATCCGTAGCGAGCGCGATCTCGGCCCAGGGGTGCAGGCGCGCATCCGTCTTCTTGCGACTTCGTTCCATGTGGCGGACCGCTTTGTTGAAGAGCGCATGAGCCGAGAGAGGTTCGCCGAGCGAAAGCAAATGAACCGAGAGAATGGCGTTCACGGACGCGCGGTTCGTTGAGGGGGTTGTCTCCGGCCATGAAGCCGAATGTGACAGATTGAACAGACGAAGGAAGGTGTAGCATCTTGCAAGGAAGTTCACATCGCCGGCACCTGAGACCAATCATAACAAGAATGATAAGCCGATGACCGAAAACAAAGGTGAGACACCAAAGCTTTACTCACCAACTGTGGCCTCAATCTCTGCGATCCTGACCCAAGCCACCGCCGCCTCAATTCGGTCCTCTTCACTCCACCTCGCGAACGAACCGACCCTGATGGTGGTCACCTTCCTCAACAGCGCGGCCAGCGTCTCTCTAGCCAAACTAGGGAGCAACGCGTAGGTGGGAGCACCAACCAATTTGAGCAGCTGTTTGCGTGCAGCCAACGCAGCTCGGCGTTCGGCTACGAACGAGAGCGGTATCGTCAAGGTCTGCTCGGTCAAGCTGGCGAGGGCCGCAAGCGCTTCCGCCCTTCGCCGTTGTCGGTAGACGCTGCGAGATTGAGCAACCTCGGAAGACGAGATGGACGATGACTTGGTCGAGCTCGATCGGATGGCGTTGGGGGTCAAGACAAAGTACAGGACGACACAGATCGACGCGATGCCGAGGAAGACGAGGCCCGACAAGACGCCAGGATGAAGGACATCGCTCGAGATAATCGACGAGGATCGCATGACACCTCCGGAGGAGGTCGAAAGGGAGCGACCGACCAGTCGTCCAGCCCAAGCTCGAGCCGTCTCGGACCCCTGCGCCACAGGAGCGTCCGAATAAGTCCAATCGTACCCGAGCCCACCAGCGAAGCTCAAGCCCAAAAAGCTCGCAAGCAGGACTCGAGGCGGTCCAGAATGGGGTGAGTGAGCATCACTCGAAAAAGTTTGCGCCTGATGTAACAGCGGCGAGACTGTGAACTCCTCCGTTGACGAGATTGACGAAGGAGAGAAACCATCGGTCGTGCCGGAGGACGAAGCCGTTCGGGCCTTTGTCGACGTGCCTTGCTGCTGACGAAGCTGCGCAAAATAGGAAACGACCGAGGGCGGCGGTCCAACGGCCGGAGCTGGCCTCGGCAACATTTCGCTGGGTGCCTCACGCTTGTTCGCTCCTGTCTTGAAAGCGGAAGACGGTTTTGCTGGCTTGGCCTTGGCCTTCTTCGCCGCGGCTTCGTCGGCGTCATCCTCGCCACTGCCCGTGTCGTCCTCCTCATCAAGAGCTTCTTGCTCGACTCTCTCCTTCTCCCTCAACGTCTCGCGCTCGACATTTCTGGCCGATCGACGCGCCTCAAAAACATCAACGAGGGCTTGTCCATTGCCGACCATCTCCAAGAGGATTTGTTTGAACATTTCGATGTCTTCTTGGCCGTCGGATCGCGCATGTTGCAAATAGTGGATGTACTCGATCGCCTTGCCCAAGACAGTTCCCTTCGAGAGCGTCTTTGCCGCGGGAATACCATCGATCAAGCCCTCCGGTGTTGGGAGTTGATGGCCTGTCGTCAGAGTGAACTGCGATGCGCGGCGACGAGAGACCGGCATTGACGGCAATGGCTTGAGGTGACGCAGCGCTGGGATGGCGTCCCTGAGAGCTGACAAATGATTGTTGATGTTGTTGCGGTACCTTCGTTCAACGGCATCTGATTACATCGAAGAGTGGAGAGTAAGTAGCCCGAGCGCACCCTGGGCAAGACTGAGGCAACTCACTGTGGCCCTTGTCACTCTTCTTGGCCTTTCCGTCAGCAGTAGGGGATCTCCCACTACTCTGTTCGGTCTTGGCCTGTGCATCCGCCGCCGCCTCACCCATCTTGGAGCTCAGGCTATTTCTCAGAGCCTCAGCTGTGCAAACGAGGACGATCCGGATAAGTCAGTAATCGCGTACCGGCGCGGTTCGGTCATTTGATGCGGCGCGCACGACTCACGAGACGCTCGCGCCATCGATGTCCCCGCGTTCGCGATCAGGTTCATCACATCATTACTCCCAGCAGCCCCCGGACCACTGCTCGTGGGTCGGAACAAATAGTTGGAGGACGCAGAGGTGGGAACAGCGACGGGAGCCGGTCGCGGCGCCTCCGATGATGTTACCGCCACGGGGCCGCTACCGGCTCGGGCATTGGCGCTTCCCTGAGATGCAACTGCTTTCTTGGCCGGCGAAGGCTTCTTCGACGGTCGACCCGAAATTGCTTCACCCTTGCTAGCTATCGAAATCGAGTTGATGGCCATACGGCTCTCGTGCGATGCCGTTGCCTGAAGCTGGGCCGCCTGTTGAGCCGCAGCGAAAGAATGGGCGGGCTGATGATTTTGCGCGAGCGCGACGGCTTGGGCTTCTGCGATGGCGTGGGCTTGAGCTTGGCCATGAGCCTGGGCCATCGAGTATAGCCTGTATTGATGGGCAGCAGAGGCGAATTGCTCTTGTGCGTCCGGGTGCAGGTAAGATATGGCCGTCGGATCCTGAGCCGGGCCTTGGCTGGGGAAAGGTATCCCCGTAGGTTGAAAGGGGGGGATCCCGCTCTGCAGTTGTGTGTAAGCAGTGGTGCGTGCTCGTGCGTCGTTGCTGTTGCTGTTGTTGAGTGCATTCAACGCAAGTCCACCGTTCAGATTCGTTCCTGCTGCACTCGCGGTGGCGAGTTGCTGGGCGTAGGCTCCGATTTGGGCTCCGGTGAGTTCTCGAGGGGTGTACGAGTTGGCATAATCGACCAAAGGCTGCCCATATGGCAAAGAAGGGTACCGTAAATCGCTTGCTTGAGGTGCCGACGATTCCGTCCTAAACGGAGGTGAACCACTGGCATAGGAAGTCGTGGCTGAGTTTTTGGCCAATGTCGGCTGTGTCGCTCTCGGGGATGGCGCCGCTGTGCCCGTGCCATTGCCATTGCCATGCGATCCGAACGCGACACTCACAGTCGAAGCGGTCGAAGAAGGCGCAGCAAAGTATTGCGGTGAACCCATGTTGGACAGACTCGAGGTTGTCGACATGCCGCTGCTACTCGTTGTCGTACCGAATGACGAGTCATAGTTCGGGTTCGATGAGCTCGCGGCGCCACCATTGCTGCCGAGTGCGCCGTCCTCGGCTCGGTGGTTCGATAAAAAGGTCATCATGTCGTCGTCGTGGCCATAAGTCATGGATTGGTAGTACTCCTGATCCAAGGGTGTCTTGCCACTGTGGTACGTGTCGTTGTAGTCGGCGAGCATGGCATCGAGGTTGTCGTTGGCTGTCCCCGAGCCAAAGTCGCCGATCGTCGTTTGGCCCTGACTGCTGTGCTCATGCGGGTGGTGCTGGTGGGCGTACATCGACATCGACTCGAGCATACTTAAGGCAAACGTGCCAACGAAAAGTGCTCGTAGAGATATCCAGGAGGTGATTTCCGGTTTGGCTGGATGTGTGCGGTGCAGAAGGACTAGGTAGATGGACGCTGGAATGACGACCTCCTCCGCGCCCTTACCTGCCTTCGCGAATGAGATTCGTTCTCCGGATTGGATCGTACGACTCTCGACACTACTGCTGGGGGTTTCGGCCCGTGACAAATTAAGACGCCACCCGCGCACGGACCCCTCTGATCGCACTCAGCAGTTCAGTTCGATTGGGGCCATTGTAAGTGGTCTTTGGAAAAGTCACAGGTATGAAACAATCAGGAAGCATCTTCCATCTCTACGATGCCCAAGAGCAACCTATGAGTTCCTCCCTCAAGGCCGAACGAACGTGTCTCGGCCTCTTCACCGAGAAACCTAAAGTCACGTGACTTATGTCCGATCTGCCCAGAAGGAGCCAAGAGACCGAAACCGCTCACCTCTAACACCCGCTCTTCACATCTTCCCAAACTTACCCCCAAACAACTTTTGAATATCGACACTCAGCGCCAACTGCGTCCCACTGATCAACAACATGCTCCGTTCCCTCCAATCGTCTTGCACGGCCCCCTGACCCAAAGCCGAAGGCGCGGTCCACACTTCGGTCAATTGCTCGTGTCGACCCTGTTGGATGTGGTGCCCCGTTGAATAAACGCCGACCGTCTTGGGCGAGTTGAGGTAGGGCGAGTTGGATGGAAAAGGCAGTTTTGCGTGGAAGTGGATCGACATCGTCAAGGTCGGGTAGTAACTGTTTTTTTTTTTTTTTTTTTTCATGGAGAGAGCAGATAAATTAGCGAGGGCCTTACGGCAGATATTAAAGCTTCCCTTTCGCCGCCAAGGCTGCGATCACGCACTGAGGATCGACCCTTTCCCCCGGAGGCAACAGTTCCGGAATTGAAGACATGAGATCCGAGAAGAACTGGGAAAAACACATAACCCGGGAAACATAAAAGACAGTGAGTCAGCCATGAGCCTTTCACTTTCCCTCGTCCTGCCCTTCCGAAAAAGAAAACCCACCGGCATCATCTCCATCGTCAACGCCTCCCCCTCCAAATCCTTCAACTCGAACCAACTAGCCCACTCCAATTCCTTCCTACCCTTTTCATCCCCGTCTTCTCTCCTCTTTTTGATCTCCTCATCCTCGACCCATTCCATCTCCCCCTCAAGGATCATGAACATGGCCGAATTCTCATTCTTGCCCCAACGCCGACCGAATTCGTCGTGTTTACGATCGTAGGCTTGAGTGGGGTCGCAGAGCGATGGGTGGGTGCGGAAGGGGGTTCGTTTCGCGTACGGTGATGGGGTTAGAGGGAGGAGGTTTTGGTACGATGTGGAGAAGGGCGGGTGAGGGGATGAGGTCGGGAGAGAGGGGAAGGACGTGTATAGCGCTTGCGCAATGACGTTCGTTTTGCCCTACCGCACCATAGTTGAGTCCAAAAAGTCAATCAACACAACTTCAGCACAATGTGAATGAAACCCCGCTTGGCGTGGGACTCACCTTCTGAACGATCCTTGCCTCCAAATTGGTCCAACTTTTCCCCCTCCGAACGACCGAAACGACCACATCCGCCGCACCGTTGTTACACCCGATCAAGAAACTCGTCATGAGTTGGGCTGGATCGGGAGTCGAAGACCCTTTCATGACGAGCGAACAGGCTGACGTGAGGAGTGCTAAAAGGTAGCCGCCGTGGGGTTTGCTGTTTCACGGTCCGATCGGAGTCCGGGAAGGACGGGGGGCAGGTTGTCGTCCGGCAGCGAGAATGGCCAATCGGCAGGAGAGCACGAGTAAGGAGAAAGGAAAGACATCGTATCAGTTATCCACTTTAGTCCCATCCTAGCACACACATACCGACCACTCACCCAGCCACCGTCCAAATCGACGACAGTTCCGCCCGGAACGTGAATGGCCCTTCCTTGTCGTCCGACCCATCGATCCGTTCCAACTTGAGCGCTTGCTTCAGATTAGGCATAGGACACTCTTTAGACTCAAGATGAAGGCACAAGTCTGTCTAGCGATTGATCTGTTTTTTTCCGAACCTTGGAGTTGATCAAAGGAGGAAGGAAGAAACGGACCGGTACTCATTTCGTTTTCAAAAATGCCCGATCCCCATCGAGGTCGTTGACACCGCTTTGCCGCTGCCGAGGCCCGCGGTAAACCGAGCAGCGGCGCGGTAAAGCTCGAAGGAAAATGGGATAATGCCGCGAACGAAGTGCGCGTCTGCCTCATTAGAAAGGTGCGTCTGCCTCGTTAGCACCCTTTGCTAATGGTGCATTTACCTCGGACCGGAGGTGCGTTTACCTCGCAAGAGGGGTGCGTTTACCTCGGGACCCGGGAATTCGCTGTATCTCATGTAGTATGCAATGTATCGCCTCAAAGTTTGACTTGATACATTATGTTACCACGGAATACCACTGTACCAAGTGTGGAGCACAATAACTATGATTTCATGTACTTGGAAATCGGCGTGCCATGGTGCAACGGCCCGGTCCGCACACCCTGCCCACTCCAACTTTGAGTTGGAGGCGCTCGGAGTCGATGTAGCAAGGTGGTACACATCATCTCAATCAAGTGAGCAGTATATATCGATATATCATCTAATAAGATGGCTGGTTCAATCCTCGAAAACACAGTACCTTGACTTTCTAGCATTCCTTTGCCTTGGGAATTTGACTCGTTGTGGCCATCATTCGACTGCTTCGGTGTGTGGAGGTTTTGCTGGCAGAGTAGCCTCAATTACATGACCCGTGACATTCATAAATTAGGCATTGGCATGCATTAACAATTTACTGAATAGACGACTAAGTCACCATGAACCTGCCCTACTCCTACATTGAGTCCTACTCATAATGGCAAGGCTCAGCATCGACATCCTTTCTCTTCCGCAGCTGTTCAACAAGGTGATCCATATCAAGCAAATATAAGTTGGATGGTCGAGGTTCAGGACTTTCCAATTACCGGAAAGGCTCTTGCCTTGAACAATTGACTTGAAGATCGCACTTTGTCTTGCGAGCCCGGTACTGAGTGCAAGCTTTTAGCGGAGCGGCGCGGCTTCGGAGGGAAGATTCTCCCCCCCTGATCCGCTTCGACCGACGAGCTTTTGGGGCGCCGATGGCCCATGGACCAGTTGCATCATCGATCGAAGCATGTTTCCGATAACTTGTTAAGTGTCGAACAACATCCAGTGGCCTCATCAGGAGCGGAAGAGGTGCGGGGTTCATCATTGCCACCGTATGCCCATCCGATTACTACGCGTCCGACTGCTGCGCGTCCAGTTGCGAATGAGTCGAAGGGGCAGGGTGGGACAATGAGACATGTGGAACCAATGGCACCAAAACAGTACACTGAATACTGGTGATAGATACGACTGCGGAAGGCTCGGGGATCTGAGCATCGTTCGGGACAAATGTGTCCGCGGATGAGTGGACATCGTTTGATCCCAAGTGATTCTGATCCTCAAGCTCTGACAGTATTCCTGTTGGTAGCGCGAGCAGAGTCAAATCTGCCCATGACATGCACAAAAGTGAGCAGTCAATACCAACATGACACAACAGCCCAAGCACGTCGTGGGTGCGAATCACACGCGCACTGTCTTATCAGGAATAGGAGCAGTGACCAGAAGTATTGTGTCCTTGAACGTCTGATTTTCAGCTTTCCTTCGATGGTTGAGTATTAGTGGCCATTGCTCACAGTTGGATGTTTCTTCCGCCGACCAAAGGACGTTTGACATGATCTCGTTGCGCTTTGCTTGCACCGTGCCGTCATCCAGCCGTGAATGACTGAGTGTATACGAGTTGAAGAGAGCCGCATGTTCGATCTATGGCGTCTTCGCCACCGTCGGAGCTGGCATTGGAGTCGCCGAATTCGGTGTGCAACTGGACCTCGTCGTCGTCGTCGGAGTAAGTCTCTGCGCCGAGAAAGGAGGAAGTTCAGGACAGCTCTGGTGAAGAACCAGGAATTGAATCGGATGCCACTTTACGCGATTCCTTCTGCTGAGTCAACGATGTCTGAGAGGTCGCAAGTGGGCTGGGGAGGTTGATAGGTTGATAGTTCGGATGCGGGGACGTCCACCCTTGTTCTGGAGGTAGGCGTTCATCCTCTAACTGGACATGACGAAGGACCAGAGATTTCGGTGTCAAGACGAATTTCGGTCAATTTGGGTGAGTGGGATAACCGTGTCAGTGGTGAAAATGGGGTGGAAGAAGCAGAGTTGCGCGACGCGACGTGTCAGGCAAGCAGGGCGAAGCTCCGTCAAGCGGCGAAGTTACGTGCCGGGTGCCGCAAAAATTTCAAAAGAAACATTTGTCTTGGATGAGCTTGATGGCTTTAGAGAGGTTGAAGCATATAAGAGACTTTTTGAATCCAGAAATTGCCAACAAGTCTTTACCCCCTAACTTAGAAGCAATTCACGACGGTGAAAAGTTCACCGCAGGCGTGTAGTGCCCCATGCTGCCGACCTCAAGCTTTGTACCACATACACAGTCCGTGGAGTAACTAGTATCTGGATCAAGTCTGAAGACACAACATGAACTTCCTGCATTATTACACCCTAGGATCGCCAACAGACATCCAGGGATCGCGAACGCTAGATTTGACGGGCAATCCCGACAAATTTCAGAATCTCTGAGCTGTGTCCCACTGGTTGGTGCGGCGATTGAACGGGTTTGCAGAGCAGTGCACTTTGGCGTCTAACCAAGACGTTTTGTGGATGAATCGCGTACATTGAGCTCGCGTTCTTGAAGAAATGTACAACATGTGCGAAAGGTGCTGCATCGACTCCGAGCGCCTCCAACTCAAAGTTGGACTGGGCAGGGTGTGCGGACCGGGCCGTTGCACCATGGCACGCCGATTTCCAAGTACATGAGATCATAGTTATAGTGCTCCACACTTGGTACAGTGGTATTCCGTGGTCACATTATGTATCCAGTCAAACTTTGAGGCGATACATTGCATACTACATGAGATACAGCGAATTCCCGGGTCCCGAGGTAAACGCACCATCCTTACGAGGTAAACGCACCGCTCTTGCGAGGTGAACGCACCTCCGGTCCGAGGTAAATGCACCATTAGTAAAACGTCATTGCACCTTGCTAACGAGGCAGACGCGCTCCGCTTCCTCTTTTTTTATTTGATAGATTTCAATTACAGCACAAATATAATAGTACCTAGAAATCTTCGGAAAAGTCGGAGGAAATGCATTAAGCACACTGGCTATGCCAGTAGTGTGGGACTCATCGACCTTTTAGCCAGAGTCGACCATACCCACTGAAACCCCCTTTGGAAACATTATAGAGAAGCGAGGCGACCCGTGCACCCCTGGATAGACTCCCGAAGCTCCTCGAGCTCCGCCTCGGTGATCGGCTCCAGAGGTTGCGAGGAGAATCGACGGCGACGAGAGAGCTTCCAGATCGAATGGAAGAAGATGATGCGGAGCTCGATAATTCGGCGCTCCGAGCGAGAGACGAGAGGACACACGAAGTCGGCGAAGATGGGGTGTGGGGACGGAGAGAGTGCGGCCCAGAGGCGGCGAGCGAACGGGCAGCCGACGGCCAGATGGGGAAGAGACTCAGGTGCTTCCGAAAGGCACATCACACAGGAAGCGGAGCGATTGTTGAGCTGGCTGTGTGTTGCAGACGAAAGTTGCACGCCCGGGTGGAGGGAGCCAAGGGAGAGGAGATGGGCGGTGTCTTCAGCATCCGAGTGAACCCTACGAATCTTGCGTAAAGCCTTCCACCATGACTTCCAGCGCTGCTCGGTGAGGGAGAAGATCTTTTGATGGCCTTCCGGGATGATCGGAGGGAAGACGAAAGCGTGACGGCGTTTTGAGGCGTCAATGAAAGAAGTCGGAGTCATCACCTCGCCATCAGGACCTCGAAAAAGCGTCGGGTTCACCGATCCCGTGCCCTGCCGGGAAGAAGAGGACGTGGTTCGCCCAGCGCTCGAGGTTCTGGTTGCTCGAGAATTCGGGGGGGTTGAGCGTTGGGACCGACGCCCAAGCTTCGAAATAGCGGGCCCAGCGTGGAGGGAGAAGACGCCTCGTTTCTCTCACCGCGTGATACCACTTTGGCGGCGGATGGCAGAAATATGCCCACCAAATCCAGATCCAAGGGCGACGGTGTTGGTTGGGGGGTGGCTTGCGCAAGGTGAAGGGGTGCGGCTGGTTCGCCGCCAGGAGCCGAATGCGAACGTCGAAAAGGTGCCGCGTGAAACAGCCATCCGGATCGCGCAGTTGGAAGACCCACTTGGCGTGGTCGATGGCCAGACGCATGGGAAGGTCAATCAAGCCAAAACCGCCATGATCGAGGGGGGTGCAGAGGCGCGACCGGGATACCATCGGGCGCCTTCGAGTTCCATCCGAGTCTCGACGGTGAATTGCGAGCATGGCGGCATCCTCGATCTCCTTGACGACACTCTTTGGGGCTGGGAGGAAACGATTGTAGAAGAGGACCTTCGTGTAACAGTAGGTGTTGATGATCGAGCACCTGGCTGCGTAAGGAAGGTCGTACATCGGGATAGACTGTATACGAGCAATGGTGGATGACTTGACCTCCTCCCAACCCGCATCCTCGGCAATGTCCACCCCGACCTGAATACCGAGATAGCGGAAATGCGAGGCGCTGAGACGCCAGGTCCCGAGGCGTGGGGCGACCGGATGGTCCCTGAACGATCCGAGAGGGTAGAGGAACGATTTGGCATTACTGAGCTTGCTGGCGCTTGCCCGCTCGTACAATCCGATCGCCCGATTGAGATCTTGGAGGTCCGAGAGGTCGTGAAGCGCGCAGCATGCGTCGTCGGCGAAGAGAAGTTCGCGAATCGTTTGCAAGCCCGCACTCTCTATGCCCTTGACCCTCGATCGGATCTGACACGCAAAACCTTCGATCGCCAGAACGAAGAGGGACGGGGCGAGAGGGTCGCCTTGCCTAACCCCCGACAGGAAGTTGAAAGCGGCAGAGAGCCACCCATTGAGGAAGACCGAGGCGGACTGGTTGGTGTACGTCGCTCGGTACCATTGACGGGCTTTGGGACCAAGGCCAACGGCGCGGAGGACTGCATCAAGGTAAGTGTGGGATAGCCGATCGTAAGCCTTCTCGAAGTCCATCACCGCTAGAAGACCCTGATTCCTCAGTAGACGCGCGCGCCTAATTTGTAAATGCACCTTTTGAAATCGGCTTTATGTGTACATGCCGAATGCCGGATCCCGATCGCCTTGGCTCGGTCGACGGCGCGTCTACAAGCACGTGATACGAATGCTGATCGTTCTTGGAATCGTGACGTCATCATTTTTAGAAACATCTGTCTACGACTCTTCGAGATCACCTGCTCTTGGAGATGTTTTCAAACTCTCACAAAGGTTCGCCGTCTCGGTCCGCTTCGTCGACGATACCTCGATCGAACCCAGCTATATAATTGCAAGCACAAAACTTCCCGTACACACTTTCTCCAAAATAAACAGCTCTTTCCTCATCTAACTCTGACCGAAAATCGCGAACCTCCTAACCAAACTAGGACCATGTTCTTCATAATCGGCCTTGGTATGGCAATACCCGTAAAACTCGGGGGTCGAAGCGAGCAACGAGCCGCCGAACCAAACGGCGTAACGTTGCTTCTTGTGGCTGACGACGTTGACGTTGACGCCGGTAGAGCGCATCAGGCCACCGGACATGGTCTCCGAGGTCGCGATGCGCGTGTCGACGAGGTGCTTGAGGTCGCGTTGGAGTCGACGGCCAAAGTGGTCGAACATGGTCGAACCACCCGAGAGGACGATGTTCTGTGGAGGAGTGGGGGGGAAGCAATTCAGCTTTGGTGTTCAGAATGGAATACTAGGAAATCGTATCGAACTTGCGTTGTACAACCCTCGACGAACATCGATCGGACTGGTTTGAATGACCGAGTCGACGACCTCGGGCAGCGGCGTCAGGAAATCAGACGAGGCGATCTCGGGGTTGAAAAAGATCTCGGGCGCGAGGAAGCGTTCGTACCCGACGTCGACCGAGTATTTCTACGAGTGTGCGCCACATCAAATTAGCTTTTTGAGGTCCTAGTACTCTGCTTCAAGTCTCACGCGCCTTACCTTGCCCGTCCTCGCATCCAAGCCTTCAAACAGGCCAAAGAACTTGCTAGGGTCCTTGTCGTATTTGGAAAACTCCTTGACCATATCCCCGCACACGTACGAAAAGTCCTCCTTGATCTTTTCTGCGACCCTCAACGAATCTTCGGGAGGGATCCCCGTCTCGCCACGGTCGCGGAGCAGTTGCTGCACAAAGGACGAGATGTCGCGACCGGCGATAGGGATGTGACGGATCGAAGACCCGATCACGTACCCTTCGGCGACGGGGATGACGTGGGTCACACCGTCTCCCGAATCGATGACGGTACCGGTGAGGGTTCGGTCGGTGACTTTGGCCGAGGACCACGATGCGGCAAGGGCAAGGACGGCCTGCACGGCAATGTAGAGACCCTGGACGTTGAAGGATTCGAACATGATCTCGGCCGTTGCTTCACGGTTTTCGGGAGGATTCAAAGGGGGTTCGGTCTGCATGTATCGTAGCCAAAGCGTCATTTTTATGACCGAGGCATACAAGTGAGGTTGAATATAGACTGACGAGAAGAAAGTAGTGGTCCTCCGGTTCAGCTCGGAGATACTTGAAGATGCACTGCTCCCAGTAGCGCTCCATGTGGTCCCAGTTGTCGATCATGCCGTGCTTGATGGGGTAGTTGATGGCGTAGGTCTTGTTGTTGGCCAAGGCCTCGTCGCCGATGAAGAAGTCCAAGTCCTCGATGCCTCGCTTGGACGCGATGTTGGACGAGCCGGAGCCCAGGGAGCCGAGCGAGGAGGGCTTGGATGGGACCGCGGGCGCTCTCGAGGCCGATCCCGAGGGGGAGCCACGGGTCGCGATGCAGGTCGGGATCACAAAGGATGGGTCCGAGTTACCGGCGAAGCTGTTGTTGGAACGATTGATTGAGAGCGAGGTCAGCTTGGGTCGTTCTTGTGGGCAGGGCAAGACGGGGGCAGTTCCCGGGGTGGACTGAGCGTAAAGGCTGGTGGTGGGACGGTGGTGCTGATGACGACGAGGGATGCGGTGGTGGGGTGAGGATTGGTGGGAGGATACGGAATACGGCTCCCTGTTCGATGTGAGCTGTAGCACCAATGAATTTTGTTACTAACCCCATCTTGGTGTAACCTGTGCCATTGTCGAGTACGACGGGGGCCAAGCGAGAACCCGACATGATGCCACACCAACGGTCGAGCAGGGGCTAGGGGTGTGCGTGTGTGCGGGTGTGTGTGACAGGTTGGGGATCTGTAGAAGGAGCAGAAAGGTGGGCCATGAGATTGCGTGCACGTTGTAGGCTCAAGGGGGGTGACGTACCTGAAGCGTGTGGGGAGGGGAGGATGCACGCACACGCGCAGCAGCACCGGCACCGAGTCGAGTCGAGCCTGAGTGTGGGTGAGAAGGAGCGCGGGTCGAGGTCGAGGACGATTTGCGTCGATCGTGGGTGATGTGGAGCAACGAGTGGGGCGGGAGAGGAGAGCGTGAGCGGTGCGAGACCCAAGCAGGCCGACCCAAGCGGCGGCCCCCCTTTCAAACGGAGGTCGTCTTGCGGTGAAGAGCCTCCCTCCTCTCCCTCGCTCTCTGGCTTGTGGACACGACTCACGACTCGGGCAGCATCATGTACCACCGAGCGCAACCCCAATCCTCTCTCCCCAGCCGACCAGCTCATGCCTCAGCCTCGTACCGATCCTCAGCCCCGAACGTGAACCTGCTCAAGACGAGTGTCGCAGCATCAGCAGCCGGAGGTCGACCGTCCCCCACCACTGGCACCAGCACCGGTCTCTCCTCTGCACCCTCACCCGCTACAACCACCGCAACCGCTGTACCTTCCACTTCCACTTCCTCCGCTTCGACTTCAGCGCACCCTCTCTCGAATTTACCGACCGCACGTCTGTTGGGGCATAGGGCCGTCGTCAGGTCATTGGCGTGTTCGTGCACCTCACACTCCCCAGCTCTCGTGAATCCTGGCTGACCCACATTGTCCGTGCTCAGGGAACGCCGATGGAAGGAGGTTGGCCTCGGGATCAGTCGATAAATCACTTCGGGTGTGGGTACCGGAAAAGGGTAAGACCCGGTGACTGCATCAGCTGCGCAAGAATACGACATCCGAGCTCAAGTGATCACTCCTCGATAGACCTCAAGACTTCGGTCGATTATCGAGGACATGTCGGCGAGGTGTCGTGCGTAAAGTGGGAGCCGACACATCCTGAGCGACTGGCGACATGTAGTGGATTGAGTGAGTGTCGCATGGGGGAGCAAAGCGCCTGCACTTCGATCCAGATTCGGACACTCAAAATCTTTCGTGGGTTGCACGTCGACAAGAGGACGATAAGCAGTTGCATTTCTGGTGAGTAGGGGCAGCCAATACACAAGCCGGTTCAAGTGAGGTAATGCCTGACTTATCCTGTTGGATTGTCTGCACTCGTAGGGACATGAGACGTAAGAGACGACTATGGCTCAATCACTCGTCCGTCCCTCTCACTCACTCACTCGGGCCATTCCATCCCCGTCACACAGAGGACAAACCCACCAACTCGGTCGACACCGACGGATCCACGATCCATCTCACATGGTCCCCCGACGGCGAAACCATTATCCTTTCGAGTCGATACGACGTCGTCACCTGGATCGACGTCAAGACCCATCAGATCATAAAGAAAAAAGTCATGCCGACAGAGGTAAACTCTTTTCTAGGGGGTGGATTTCATCCGCTCTTGAAGAAACTTGCACACTAGTACTGACTCCTTGCGTGAGATCACAATCACATCAACATAGACGAACGAACCCATCTTCACGCATAATGGCAAAATCCTCATGACTGCCATCGAAGGCAATCTCCATATCGCCGATTTCCCCTCCGAGGACGAGATCCATCAAGTTCGGATATCACCGGCCATGACGACCGTATTGGACCTCGATCCGCGAGGGAGGTACGTTCACAAGGTTGATGCATTTGGGCTTGGGAAACAGAGCGCTGCGACTGACTCATTCGTTGGCGATTGGGGCTCGTGTGTGTGTTGGATGAGCTAGATATGTCGCTGCGGGATCGAACGATAATTTGGTCACGTTGTGGGAAACCGACGAGTTTTGTTGCGTTTCTTCCATGGGCTCTCACGAGTAAGTCTACGCTGATTCATCTGCGATGGCATCGTTCAGAGGGCTATGCTTGACCCGTCCTCATTGACATAGGGACCCAATCCGAGCGTGTCGCTTCTCCCATGACGGACAATACCTCGCCACTTCGGCTGCCGCTTCAGGCTCCGACGACAAGATCATCATAGTAAGCGCCTCATCAAAGAAATACCCACATTTGAGTCATCATCATACTGATCCAACCCAACCCTCCTTTGAACCTCACAACCCCACCATCCACGACTCCCTACCCGCAGTCCCAAATCCCTTCGCTCTCGCGAGCGCATCTCATCTCAACGCCCCAACCCGTCGAGGCCTTGGCTTGGCATCCTAGCAAGACCATCATGGCTTATGCGGCGGGCGAAAATGGAGCGATTAGGATCTTTGGGTTGTAGGAGGGAGAAAGAATTGCAATTCAATCCCAGAGCCTTACTCCTTTCCATCACGACTCGTTCCAAAAGCTACCCGGAATCCCATTTCCCACCCCACCTTGCACACCAACAATCGAAACATGATCCACAACCGACTCTCCCTCGTCTCCTCCTCAACGGTCTCATAAATCACTTTACCCGGATTCAACAAACCCATCGGATCCAACAAAGTTCTCACCTTCCTCATCAACCCCAATGTCTTTTGCCCCAATTCCTTCCTCACGTACTTCCTTTTCGTCATCCCAATCCCATGTTCGCCAGCAACAGTACCCTCTAAATCCAACGCTAGTCGAACTCAACTTTTCCACCAATTGTTCAACTTCTTGAGGTGCTAAACCCGTTTCAGGATCAGGGTGGTACAAGATCGCTCGATGGACATTCCCATCCCCTGCGTGCGCGACGACGGGTGCGAGGATCCCTTTTTGGGGATAATGGGTTGACCAAGGCCTCGGATCGGGAAATGAAGAGAGGGAGTTGGGAAATCGGGACGCATATGTCCGTGATGAAAGTTCGGCATGGTGGGGAGCCAGGTGTGGGGGATAGGAGTAGTTGTTGGGACCAGTATTGCGCCTGAAACTCGCGCCGCGTCGTGAGATCAGTTTTTTCTTTCGTCCGGGGGGGGGGTGGAACCTTCGGGGCTCTGATGCTTGAAGGATCAACTCACGAGCCCTACTCGATCCTTTGGTTTTGATCACTTCCCCACTCATCCAAACGACCTGTCCGTTTGAAAAACAAAGTGCCACCCTTGAATCAGCAGATTCTTCCCTCCCCCCTCCCCCTCCCCACCGCTACCCCATCCCAAAAGAAGAAACGACACACCTCCATTCCCCCAATCCATTCCCCTCTCATAGTTCCAAACCCGACCGCATTAGTCCCACTACCGGCAACAGCAACCATGCCCCCGAATTCACTCCTAGGGGCCGGATCGATGGGGAAAAATTGCTTGATACCCTGCTCGGCCAAGTGTTGATTGAGCGATTGCCATCCCGCTCCTGGACGGACCAACGATGGCGCTGAAATCCGAGGGAAACGTTGGAATCGAGTCCATACGAGAGAGGGAGAGATGGATCGTCGGTCGGGAGATTGACGATGTATTTGATTGTTGAGCTTGCTTCCTTTCCACGGCCAGTAGGGTCCCGGGTAAGGTCCGATTTTGGACCGGTGGTAGACAACATGATGGAGGGGAGGGAGGAGGAGGGGGAAGGAACTGTCCCTCCAAAGAAGTCCTCCCTCCTACAGGGATGAGGACGATTAAAAACCGTCTGGCGATCTTGACGCATGAGACGACGTCTTGGGTCGATTCGGCGTGCACGACGATCAAAGGTGGGGTGGGGGGAGCGAACGAGCCGAAGCTTGAACCGAATTGAGTGAGAATCTTGGCATCTTCGGAGAGTTGGGATGCGGGGAAGGTTGAGTGCAGAGCTGTCAGAGCTCCTGAGATGTCGGGGGTGCCTGGTGACATGTTTGGACAACCTCGAGAGAGGAGGGAAAGCGAAATGGTGGAGCTGCGAGACCGGAAGGTCAAAGTGGGGCCTGGCCTGGCCCGGCACGACGTTGATCCAAGCTTTGCCGGGACGCGAAGCAATCTCCTGCCGACGCCATGCATGCCGTCGCGCATTATTCGGCCATTCAAAGTAACAAAGTGTTGTAGGTAGCTAGTCTCGAAAACAAAGGCTGCACAGACACGATAGAAGTTGCAGACAACTCATAGAAGAGTTACAAAAGAGGAACAGTAGGTTACATGCAAAGGAAAAGCGGAAACCAAAAAGACGACCTCGTGCCGTGATGACACAAAGCGAAGAGGACTTCTACTCCCTACTCCTCCTCCTCCTCCTCAAAGCTGAACCTCCCCCCCGCCTCCTTCCTAACGATGTAAGCCGCCAACTCCTTGAACGCTTCCGCCGTCTCCTCACCACTGGCTCGAATCTGACTCGGCGGTAAGAGGAACCCAAACACGCCCTGATCCCTCAACTCGATCGCGAACGACCACCGAATGCCCGCGGTCTGATAGGTCCAATCCAACGAACCCCCAGGAGCGGTCAACGAAACTTGGCATACCGATCCGACTTCGAACGATCGACCATGCACGGCGCGAAGAGCTTTCTGCGCCCCGACAACGGCTTCAAAGTGGTTCTCTTGGTCGGGGGAGACGTGGTCGCACGAGTACGAGTAAGGGAACAGGATGAATTGGCCGAAACTGTGTAGGTCGAGAAAGCCTTTGATGTTGTGCTTGTCCCGCGTCAGGTACGCCGATAGCGCTTGCAGTTCGGGCGATTGGAAGGGCTCGGCACCTGGGTAGGCGTCCGAACAGGGGTTCGGTCGAGGTGAGGAGAAGGCGAAAGGCCAGTTGCGGTTGAGGTCAAGTCCAAAGCAGTCGGACCTAACAGGTTGACGGTTCTTGCGCCACAAACGGTTGTTGGACCACGTGTAGGCATACCCGTCGACGTTCAAGACGGGGATGAAGGTGAACTCGATCTGGTCGAGCAATTGCCGTGCATTGGCCGAGGCCTCGTCGGAACCTTCGTCGGGCAAGGTCGAAAGCAGCAGGTCGTGGATCGCGTACAGTACTGTCGCGGGTGCGATCCATTCGCGTGCGTGCTGAGCTCCTACGACGACGAAACCGTGTTTGCCTGCAGGTCGCTCCTCTTCCTTCTTCTTCTTGTTCTTTCTCTTGCGCTTGTTGAGCACTTCTTCCATCGTCGTCATCTCCTCCGAAGTTGACGTCGCGGACGAGCTGGCAGATGACCCAGGTTGGTAGGCAAAGTTGGTCACTGTTTGAAAATGCAGGGATACGGGTCAGGCTGATGAGAACGAGCCGAGGTAGGAGGCATTGCCCCGAGCGCACCCTTGAGGCCCCAGATGGTCCTCCCTTCACTGCTCGCGCCAATGACGACGACCTTGGCAAAGCCAGGAAAGTCGTGTTCGAACGACCGGAGGATGTTCTCGATGGCTTCGATGGGGTGGTACGAGTTGTGGATCGTCGAGGCATCGAGAACACGGCGTTGTCGGGATCCCCCACTTTGGGTGGTCGGTGTCTCCGATGAGGACGACGAGGAGGTCCCGTTGGCGAGAGCGGCTGTGGACAAAATTCGGTTGTAGGTTGAACCCAAATTTGGTGAGGTTTCGAGGAGGTGGGAGAGGGAAGGGATGAGGATGGACGAGGAGGTAGCGCTTAGGTCGAGCAGCCACGACTCGAACGAGACTGTTGGGTCGGTCCATGCAGGTAGCACGACTTCGATCGTCGAAGGGGTCGCCTTCCATACGTCGTAGTCGTGCTGCAGACGATCTCGAGCGGCCTGTGTTGCTGCTCGGGAAGGGAACGTCAAGCGATGCAGTACATTCGCATCCGGGGACGAGGCAGAGGTGGAGGGCGAGGGTGCTTGAAGCGGGATCTGCTGCCGAGGAAACGAGGCTTGCGCGAAGAGTGTAGGGCTTGCTGTGGATACGAGGTAGAGGATGGCCCAGAGGCGCATGGTGGGACGAACGAGTCGGGAAGGGTGAGACGAGAGCGATCGGCGAGAGCGAGAGGCTGCGAGCGAAGCCTGGCTGAACTGCAAGCTGCTGATTGATGCCGCCGTCAAGGCCTGTAAAGGCACTCGCGGGCCGGCCGACGCAGCTGCAGGGCGCTGAGGCGAAGCTGGCGAGGCGCCTGCAGCCCCGGTTTCCCAGCCGGCCGGGGAGAACGGACGAGGCTCTTCTACGTCGTACCACCACTGCTACCGAGTGATCGCGTCCATGCTCGCCCTCCCACGGCCGAACTTCGCTTCTCGGCTTACGCACGCCCAGCTGCCCAAGCATGCTCCACAGCTGGCGTCAACCTCGTCGCCAGAAACGTGCCGAATCGCTTCGCGCCGCGCGTCGATGACCTCCCCCACACCATCCCCAGTCCTTTGGCACTTTGCTCGATCCTATTCGTCCAAACCGAGACTATGGCTTGGGCACGAATCAACACCCACACGCGCCGTCCCCTCGAACACCTACCGCACCTTCTCCTCCTCGCCGCTGTGGAACGCCGAGACGACCAACTTGCCGCTCGCTGACGCGTCTACATCCTCGTCGGCATCTTCCTCCTTCTCCTCCTCCTCATCTGCCAACTCGAATTCAAACTTGAATTCCAACGCCAACTCCAACGCCAAGAACGAGTCCCTGTCGCAACGACTGAAAACCCTGTTCCGCACCCACGGCTGGTCCGCGCTGTCCATCTACCTCTTCCTCTCGGCCATCGATTTTTCCCTCACCTTCCTGCTCATCTACGCCATCGGAGCCGACAAGGTACGCATCGCAGAGGACTACGTGTTGGATGCCCTGGGCTGGCGAAGAAAAGATACGGGCGAGCCGGGCAAACTCAAGGTCGGGTTCGAGGATTGGAAGGAACGACACCCTGGAGCGGGCAATCTCGTCGAAGGCGCGAAGAGAAAGTTGAGCCACAAGGAACATGAGAAGACGGTCGAGCAGGCGCAGGATCGACTTGTCGTCGAAGGTGCAAAGAGCGTCGTAGCGACCAACGCAGCTGGGACTGTGGATGTCAAGAAGCCGGATGGGTATTCGGCCATTGCGACGACGGCCGTGCTGGCCTATGCGATTCACAAGACTTTGCTCTTGCCCGTACGAGTCGGTCTTACGGTATGTCACATCGCTCTCGTAATTGCTTCTACGCTGTGCGTACTGAATCGGTCGATCCCCTACCACCAGGTCGCCATCACGCCCAAGTTTGTACGAACTCTGCAGTCCTGGGGGTTAGTCGCACTGGCAATTCCGAGGAGCTCTCTCGTTCTTCTCCATTGTGCGCAAAGCTGACTCGATGTACTTTTTGCCACGTCAGTTGGAACGTGGGTATGGCCAAGTCCGGAGCCAGTACGATCCGAGCTTCGACCGCCACTGGCGCTGCTGCTGCGTCTGCTACACCCAAATAGACGACTCGCATCTCCTTGCAGCGATGAAAGAGTAACGGACGTCAGCTCCTACTCCGCTCCACTCCAAATGACTCTCGGCTCAGACCGAACCTTCTTTATCGTAAAGTCCGAATGAGATATCCCGTTAACCAAGTCTTTACGTCCGCCCCAATTTTTGTCGTGCGCTAATTGGCTCATCTCATGGGTTCAGAATGAGAACGAGAATTTGAATTTCAGCTAGTCTACACAAAGCTCAAAAGGTGGTGTGCACGGGCGCGCATCACGATGGTATCCAGGAGAGGTTCCGCTCCCACTACCCCTCTAGTCTGAGACTTGACGATGAGGCATGAGAATGAAGGTTTAATTTCCAGCTAGTCGACCCACAAGAGCCTGAGCGAAACTGGCCGACCTCCCCCTGAACGGGTTGCCCAGTGGACTCAGGAGTGCCAAGACTCGAAGCTATCTGCTCTTTTCACTCCTTTCAACAATACTGCCATACTCTGGAAAAGCGACTCGCCGGTCGTTACTATTGACCCCGAGTCGCCTTCCAACTTTCTTCGTGCTTCCTTCTCTTTCCCGGACCGAATCTCCGATGCAACATTCCGTGTGGGTGACTCGAAAGTCCGGGTTGTAACAATCTACGCCCCATCCTCCGATAAGCCGGACAAAAAACGCTTCCTTTCTCACATCAGCACCACCCTCCGGCGAGCCATGCGCGACGACCCCTCGCCGCCTGCGCTCCTCATTGGGGGCGACTGGAACTGTGTTGAGTCCCAACTCCTCGATTCGGAAAACCCAAACGGTACGAATTATGGAGGTCAGGAAATGCGCGACCTCGTCACGGCCAACAATCTCTCCGACGTCTATCGACTCCATCACCCCAAAGGACGACACACCACGAACCGCTCAGCGCCAGGCACTTGCCGACGCCTTGACCGCATCTATGTCTCACCCGACTGGGTTGACCTCTTCCACGATCATAAGATTTGGGCTCCTGTCCTCAAATCGACGCACTCCCTGGTGGTGGCAAGGTTCCAAGTTCCAGGCGCAATCGATATCGGTCCGGGCAAATTCAAACTTGGTTTGCACGTGATTGAAGGCGACGCGACCTGCGAGTACCTGTCTTCCACTGTCCAGACTCTCTACAACGAAGCCCTACTTCAGACGCCCGACGACCCGAAAGCAGCGTGGACGACCACCAAGCACCGCCTATTGCCCCAGCTTCAGGCTCTGGCTCGGACACTCGCGACGTGGAGGATCGGAGCAGGAGAGGGCGGACCATTCGCGCTACGGCGCGGCTCTGCGCTCTCGAATCGACCCTTCGCTGGCCGGCCCATCTTCCATCTTCATCCGCCTTCGCAAAGTGCGGGCTTCCGACCTCATCCCTTCGCTTGCCGTCAACGATGTCGTCCTATCGGATCCCGATTCGATGCTTGGTGCGGCCAGCGACTACTTTGAGAGTGTCTATCAGGACCGCCCCATCGACGACGCCGCATTGGAGGAGATCATCGACGGACTCGCCTCGACTCGCTTCTCTCCTGCGGACTCCCACAAGCTCGAGAGAGCGTAGTCTTTGGAGGAGATGACCAAGGCTCAAGAGTCGTTCCTTCGTGCCGTTGGCCTTGGTCTTAAAGCCCGTCAATGGTACCGAGCGACGTACACCAACCAGTCCGCCTCGGTCTTCCTCAATGGGTGGCTCTCTGCCGCTTTCAACTTCCTGTCGGGGGTTAGGCAAGGCGACCCTCTCGCCCCGTCCCTCTTCGTTCTGGCGATCGAAGGTTTTGCGTGTCAGATCCGATCGAGGGTCAAGGGCATAGAGAGTGCGGGCTTGCAAACGATTCGCGAACTTCTCTTCGCCGACGACGCATGCTGCGCGCTTCACGACCTCTCGGACCTCCAAGATCTCAATCGGGCGATCGGATTGTACGAGCGGGCAAGCGCCAGCAAGCTCAGTAATGCCAAATCGTTCCTCTACCCTCTCGGATCGTTCAGGGACCATCCGGTCGCCCCACGCCTCGGGACCTGGCGTCTCAGCGCCTCGCATTTCCGCTATCTCGGTATTCAGGTCGGGGTGGACATTGCCGAGGATGCGGGTTGGGAGGAGGTCAAGTCATCCACCATTGCTCGTATACAGTCTATCCCGATGTACGACCTTCCTTACGCAGCCAGGTGCTCGATCATCAACACCTACTGTTACACGAAGGTCCTCTTCTACAATCGTTTCCTCCCAGCCCCAAAGAGTGTCGTCAAGGAGATCGAGGATGCCGCCATGCTCGCAATTCACCGTCGAGACTCGGATGGAACTCGAAGGCGCCCGATGGTATCCCGGTCGCGCCTCTGCACCCCACTCGACCACGGTGGCTTTGGTTAGATTGACCTTCCCTTGCGCCTGGCCATCGACCAAGCCAAGTGGGTATTCCATCTACGCGACCCGGGCAGCTGTTTCATACGGCACCTATTCGACGTTCGCATTCGTCTCGTAGCTGCGAACCAACCCCGCCCCTTTACCCTGCCTCAACCGGTCTCCAATCAGCATCGACGGTGGCTCTGGATCTGGTGGGCTTACTTCTGTCATCCCCAGCAAAGTGGAATCATGCGGTGAAAGCAACGAGACGCCTTCTCCCTCAGCGCTGGGTCCGCTACTTCGAAGCTTGGGCGTCATCAACAACGCTAAACCCTCCCGAATTCTCGAGCAACCAAAACCTCGAGCGATGGGCGAACCACGTCCTTTTCTTCCCCGCAGGCCATGAGATCCAGCTTTCGGTGAACCCGACGCTCTTTCGAGGTCCTGATAGCGAGCTAATGACTCCGGCCTCCTTCACCAACGCCTCCAAACGGCGTCACGCTTTTATCTTCCCTCCTATTGTCCCGGAAGGCCATCAGAAGATCTTCTCCTTCCCCAAGCAACGCTGGCACTCGTGGTGGAAGGCTTTGCGCAAGATTCGCAGCGTTCACTCGGACGCCGAAGACACTGCCCACCTCCTCTCCCTGGGCTTTCTCCACCCAGGCGCACAACTTTGGTCAGCAACCCACAGCGAGCTCAACGACCGGTCCGCTTCCTGTGTGATGTGCCTTTCCGATGCAATCGAGTCTCTCCCCCACCTGGCCATCGGCTGCCCGATCGCGCGCCGCCTCCGGGCCGCCGTCTCTCTCTCCCTCCACCCGGTCTTTGGCGACTTCGTGTGTCCTCTCGCCTCTCGCTCGGAGCGTCGAATTGTCGAGCTCCGCATCCTCTTCTTCCATTCGATCTGGAAGCTCTCTCGTCGCCGTCGATTCTCCTCGCAACCTCTGGAGCCGATCACCGAGGCGGAGCTCGAGGAGCTTCGGGAGTCTATCCAGGGGTGCACGGGTCGCCTCGCTTCTCTATAATGTTTCCAAAGGGGGTTTTAGTGGGTATGGTCGACTCTGGCTAAAGGGTCGATGAGTCCCACACTACTGGCCTAGCCAGTGTGCTCAATGCATTTCCTCCGACTTTTCCGAAGATTTCTAGGTACTAATATAAATGTGCTGTAATTGAAATCTATCAAATAAATAAAAATAAACGATAAACGACGGCAAGCGGGCGCTGGAGGAGTAACTCACTTTCGACGAACCTTCGCCTACGGCTTTGCAAGGTCAAAAAATATGCGGGTTAGGATTTTCATGTTTTTATTGAATTTGAAGTCGTCCATGTTGTGATATAATAGCTTGTTAAGATTTGAGAAAAAACGAAACTCGCATATGCCATGACGTCGACGTGGCTCTGCCGCCGCGCTCGCCGTCGGGGTTCCGCAACTGTTGGAAGGGCTCCTTGAGCTACTGGTCCCTTCCATCCCATGTCCCGTTTCAGCTCTGTGCTTGGATCCTTTCTTGGCTGCAGGGCCTCAAGCTCGTTTGGATTGGATTGGGTCGATCCCTCTCGTCCACGAAACCCTCCCAAACGCCCTCTACCGAACGGCTGCACTGCATTGTTCGGCGTCGACTTCACAGTCCGAAGATCCGACCTTTACGCGTAGCTCCCCCTCCCCCGTGACTCCTCTCGCATCAGTCACGGTGGGCTGTGTCCGACTCTTCTTTCACCTTTTGGGTACTCCGTTGCTTGTTTCCTCTTCCTCTGCCTTGTGTTTACGACGACTTCGACTTGTTACGACGGCTCCGACCTGGAACCTACCCCAGAACCTGAACTGCCTCAAGCGTTCGTCCGTTGATCAGTTCGGTCATTCGTCGTTAGCGCCGCGCCCTCCAGCAGCTCTCATCTCGCAACTCGCTGGACCCGGCGGACTCGGCCGTCGTCTCGAGCTCTTGCAACCTGACACTTGGTCCCAAACCTCCGTCTGCACTGCTGGTCCTACTCGAGCATTATTATCTACGTATCTATCGTGCTCATCCAATACTTATCTCTCCCCACGTCGTGGCTTATCTATTTGGCCAGTGCCCTCGTCATAATCTCAGTTCTTTGTCGCGAGCTTCGAGGTTCGAGCGTGACGTTGTCCAAGCGCGCGCTCGGTCCCGGGATAGCATCCGTGGGGGCACAATCAACAATTGCAAGTTTTGCCCTCCGAAGAGTCGTTTCTTCGGTCGCATCGAAACCATGGCAGCGACTGACGCAGGTCTCTGTGAACCGCTTAATGTGCACCACAGAACATATACACGCCATGTCTAGACCCACGGGATTGCCCAGACGACAGTCGTTAGAGCCCTTGTCGACCTCGTCCACCTCTTCGGCCTCGTCGCTCTCGCTCGGCAAGTTGCCTTCGCCCGCCTTCGATCGCTTCGGACCAGGCCAACGAAGCGTGCCCGCGTTCGAGGGATGTTCCTTTCACCTCTTTGTCGGCGCCGCGCGAGCCAACTCCAAGCTGAGCATAGCGAACGGGGCCAACGGGGCTATGCGAAGCGTATCAGGGTCCGGCGCACCCACGACTCCGAACTGCTCACGATCGAATGGGATTGCCGACGAGGGGCAACGCACGCCCGGCGGCAGCAGCATGGCGATTGGTGAAGAGATTTTCGGCTTCAAGACGGTGCGGGAATCGGCGAGCAAGGAATCGCTCATCAAGTCGAGATGGAACGGCGACGAGGCTGTGCTCGACTCGGCCACTAGGATACCCAAGGACTTTGACGAGTGCTCGAATACGACGAAACCAGCACGAGCCACAACAGCGGCGGCTGCCGCGAATGGATGGCCTACCGAATTCGAACCAAACCAACTGTCGTCGCGGCACTCTGCGGACAAACTTGTGAGTTGTTGTTTTCTCTTTTCCTTTTTCGAGTTCTCCTTCCAAAAAGGATGTACCGTCATCGAGAAAGGGAGAAAAACGCCGAACGCGCCGAAACGGTGTCTCGGCTTTGGGGAGGGGGAGGGGGAGGGGGAGGGGTGCTGCTGTTTCAGCCCAGCGTTGGCTGCGCCCCCTGTCGCGATAGTCCGGCGACGTTGCTGCCCGGTCTCCTTTCGAGATTGATTTCCGGGCGGTGGATTTATTCCGTTTCGCGGTCCCGAGGCACGATGATGTGCTACGCCCACCCCCTTTTGAACAGCCTTTCTGCCTTTCGGCAACCCCCCTCCCTCCGCGCCCCCTCCAGACTGTTGTCTTTCGAACCGCACTCTGACTTGATATTGGTTTTTGGCTCCTCGCGTGCTTGTGCTGCTCGCGGTGTGGTATTCCCGCTTTCGGCCGCTTGTCAACAACTTGAACCTTGTGTGTGTGTGTGTGTGCGTGTGTGTGTGTGTGTGTGTGTGTGTGTGTGTGTGTGTGTGTGTGTGTGTGTGTGCGCACTTCGTTTCCACCTCCCCACTTCTTTCCGTGTACTAGAACCACCACTTCAACACGACGACCAGCACCACATTGACCATGTCCACGACCACGCGCCCGACAATCAAGCAGTCAGGGTCATCAATTGACTTGCGCTCGAGCGTCTTCTCCTCGTCCGCATCCGGTTCGGCCAAGTCGAGCCCCTTCGACAACGACCTCATCAACAACTCGTCCCCGTCCTCTTCCACGTCTTCATTCACCTCGAGTCGACCGTCGGTGCCCCGCTCCAAGTCGGGCTTGCCTGTGTACGACTTGTCGTTCGTCGAGCGCAGCCGCCTGAGGTCGACCTCGCCCCTCGCCGCGTCTCGGCCGGCGCCGACGGCACCGGCTCCCACAGCACCGCTCGGGCACAACACCAAGGCCAGTGACGGGTCTTCGCAACAGGACGAGGATCGCGTCAACCACCTCTCGTCGGCTGCGAGTGCTGAGTCCTTCTTCAAGTTCCCAGGTGGGATCGACTACCATACCACCACCTCTGCCACTTCGCCCTCGTCCTCGTCCGCTTCGGCAGCTGTGGCACCTGGTAGGAACTCGGGCACCACACGCGCGAGCGGAGCGTCGGAGGTCCCTTACAGTTCGGCCTCCACTGCCAAGACCATGGCCGCTTATATCAATACCAAAGTGCCGAGGGTCCCGAGTATCCGCAGTGCCGATCCCAGCTCGTTGGATCGTTCGAGGGCACAGCCGAATCTGAGCGCGACCACCGGATTCGACTCCTACAAACACCAGCAGCCTCATCAGCATCAACAGCAGCCGGCGCACAACTCGACGCAACCGGCGGCCAAAGGCCTTTCGCCCGATGATCTCGCCACTGGTCTGAAGAACATGAACCTGCACAACACCAGCAACGCGTCCCAACAACTTCATTCACCGGTGCAGTCGCAACAACATGGACGCCTCGACGCGCACGCGTCACCTCCTGTCTCGCTCGGTGCGGACTGGCGAACTGCCGCGACTGCGAACGGGGACACGAACGGTGGCTCGAACGCACTGAATGCGAACCTGGGTACGGCGCAGATGACGCCGTACGGGATCTATTACGCTACGACGCCTTACATCTCGTCATCGGACGCTTATTACGCCCAGCCTGAGGCGACTTACTACCCTGCTCAAGGAGCGGAGCCGTCCATGGGCCGTCGGGACTCGGAGTAAGTCCGCTTTTCTCCGTTGTTGACACTTTTTGTTGCCTCCGGCTCATTTCTATTTTATTCTGTCGTTGCATTGCATCCCCTAGATCCATGCCTTTGTCTTGGGGTATGACCGCCTTGGACTATGCCTCTGCCAATAGTGCCGCCGTCTCTCGTCACGGGTCGTTCTCGATCCCTTACACCCCAGCGATGTCATCTCAACCCTTGGCCTACTCGTACAACATGGGCGCAGGCAACCATCTCTCGACCGGGTTCGACCACCAGAATGGCGTCGGCGCCGCGAACGGTTTCCAGCCCGCGCAACAACACCAGATCATTCTCGGTCGTCAACTGCGTTCGAACGCCGAATACATCGCCCCCGGTCCTCGCAACGGCTTGCAACCGAGCATCATTTCGACGGGTTTGGGAGCGCAGGGCATCATGGCTTACAGCATGCCTCGACCTTATGGTGCTGGGTACGGTGCCGGGTACGGAGCGGGGGAGACGATGGGTCGCGCGCTTAGGAGTCAGTTGCTGGACGAGTTCAGGAACGCCAAGCACAAGCACTGGGAATTGTCGGTCAGTAGTCATTCCCATGATGAAAGGTTTTTCTAAGCTTTTTTCTGATCATTTGGCTCTCTCCACAGAATATCGCGGGTCACATCGTCGAGTTCTCGGGCGACCAGCTCGGGTCGAGGTTCATTCAGAACAAGCTCGAGACGGCCTCGCCGGACGAAAAGGACATGTCGTTCCAAGAGATGTTGCCCAACCTGTTGCAGTTATCTACGGATGTGTTTGCAAACTGTAAGTTGGACTCTCGCCTTGGTGCTATGACACACTGGTGGTGACTGACATGAAGTGCGAGGTGTTTCTTCCCCGACAGACGTCGTACAAAAGTTCTTTGAGCAAGGAAGTCAGTTGCAAAAGACGGCAATGGCGAATGTACTTGAAGGACACGTGTTGGAGCTTTCACTTCAGATGTACGGATGTCGTGTTGTTCAAAAGGTGCGTTTTGTCCGCTTGGCAATCGTTCCTTGGACCCCGCCTGACGAACGAAGACTTACTTGCAAACTGCTCGGCACTGTAGGCAATCGAGTTTCTACTTCTGGACCAGCAAGTTCGTTTGGTCAAGGAGCTTGATGGACAGATTCTCAAGTGTGCTCGCGATGCACAAGCCAACCATGTGGTCCAGGCTAGTACCCTAACCCCCTTCGGCGCGAACTGTCTTTCTCGCGACAGGACTCCTAACCCGTAGCACGCCTTGTCTTCCTCTGCAGCGAGCAATCGAGCGCGTCCCAAGCGACAAGATTGCTTTCATCTCTGACGCTTGCTTGACGAACGTTCACATGCTCGCGACGCATACATACGGATGTCGCGTCCTGCAACGCATCTTCGAGCATTGCCCGTCGGCACGGTCGAGGCCGCTGCTCGACGAGTTGCACACGTGTACGCAGCACTTGATCCAAGATCAATACGGGAACGTGAGTTGACCTCAATGCTGGGAGTATGAGTTTGAAGTGTAAACCAGTACTGACTGACTTTGCTGAACCTTGTTCGCAGTACGTCGTGCAATGGGTCGTCGAAAAAGGGGACGCCGCGGATCGATCCCGTGTCATCTCGTCGCTCTACGGCACCGTCTACCATCTCGCCCAACAAAAGTTCGCTTCCAATGTCATCGAGAAGTGTCTCTTGCATGGTAATGACGAGGAACGTGAGAACTTGATAGAGGAAATTTTGAGATATCAAGCCGATGGGACGAGTACGATCCGCTCCATGCTCGTGCACCCGTTCGCTAACTATGTCGTGCAGAGTGAGTTTCATCGATATACCTCCGGAGGATGTTGGCTATTTCCTTGACGCTCGGATTTTGAACCCTTGTACAGAGATTGTCACCCAGTCGACAGGAGCCCTGCGCGAGCGTGTGCTCGAGGAGACGACGTTGCAACTCGCGAATTTGCGCAACTATTCGGGGACGTATTCCAAGCATCTGGCTACGAGTGAGTGGGCGTATCTCTCATTGCACCTCGCGCATAGCGTCCATCTGATGAGGGGACAATTTTGCGCGGTTCACAGTTGAGAAACTCCTTCAAAATGAGCGCATGCGACCTTGACAACGGGTTTGCCACGAACCTCTTCGCCCCCTCGCCTCGCAATCCTTTATGGGATTCAAGCTATCCTCTTCTTCTTCAAATTTTAAAAATGCCTACAATTTGCTTTTCGCTTCATCATTTAGTACTCGAACCCTCTCAACTCCCAAGACTCTTCTCACGCAAACTCCCCATCATCCATCGCATCAGTTCGGTTCTGGTTCTTTCTTTCCTTCTTTTCCAACAAAACTATTCTCTCCCCCGCCGTACATACCCTTGCGAACCTCCCCTCTCTTTCGGTCTTTTCGTCCTGTTTTTTCCGTTCCGCAAAAGGGTTTTCTTTTTCTTCTTCTCTTACAAGCGCATCCATCGTTCGTTCGTCGTCGTTCTTCTTGATTTCTCTTGCTCTCTCATACCTCAGTTCTTCGTTTTCTTTTACCTCTGCAATACTGCAATAACCAAAATTCCTTCAATGGGTCTTCTCTTTCCTAACATCATCCCTCTTGTCGTTCTTCGTATCATTGGGCTGCCTCTGGTTGTTCACGGCCACGGAACGATAGATCCGAGTTGATTTCATTTCTGAGATTGGATTGCACCCACACAAGATACATTGCATCCGACTTCCTACATCCAGTGCAAATCCAGCGAACGAATGACCTACAAAACAACTTTTTGAAAGAACCTCCCTCCTGGCCGGTCCCACTCCTCTTCCCTCTTGAACTCCTTGTTCGTTCCTCATCGCCACCCCTCCCTAATCCCTCTCCTCCTCTCCATCAATTTATTTATTTATTTTATCTTCCTCTCCTTCAACCCGGTCTTACTCTTCTCATCCGCGACCACCGCCGACGAACTGGACATCGGTTTCTCAACCGCCGCACCCACGATCGCCTTGGAAGGCGTCGACGTTGACGAGGTGCTCTTCTTTTTGTTGCTTGAAGAAGCCGAAGCCACGACCTTGCGACGGTTGTTTTGGATGTAAGGCCATACTAGCGTACGCGTGCACAACATGAGGGAGAGGAGGACGGAGCAGAAACTGATGAAAAAGGAGAAGGAGAGGGGGTTTTCGTCTGAGCATAGGTGAAGACTTGGGCACGACGATCGAGGTTGGAAACTTACATCTTGGCCTCGTGATTGGGGAGCAACGGTACGGGCGATGGGTTGACGTAGTAGCTCTTGGGCAGGTGGAAGAAGGAGGAACCGAAGGGGAAGATGGTGAGGAGGTATTTGGGCAAGAGGCGGAAGAAGGGATGGGCGTCGATCAGAGTGCTGTGGGGAGGGGGGAAAAAGGATCAGAGGGCTGTTAGCGGACTTGCCAGCGTCTCAAATTTATTTCGTTCACGCCTTCAGAACAAAGGACTTGCGCATAAATGTAACCAATGGCAGTGGCTCCCCAAATATCAATCCCCGGTCCATCGCGTACCCAAGCGGGTGTAGCATCAAAGCCCCAATCGGCATGAAACATCTTCATTGCCGGGACCAACATGCCTCCACCTCCACCTGCGAGGGTGGCGACCAAGACCATGGCCCAAGGCGAGGATCGAAGGGCCGGGTTAGGGTGGGCCAAGACGGTGTCGACGCCGAGGGTGGTCATGCCGACGACGCGGGAGAAGCCATCGACGACGGAGAAGAGGAGCTCTCGAGGGAGACGCGGGGTTGAGAGGAGGAAGGAGACGAGACCGAATTCCGAGGCGATCAAGGGGATCAGACTGGACGAATGCGCAGTGACTTGGTTCAGTCTGTGGTCTCCGAACGCTCGATAGGTTCATGCATACCTGACTCACCCATAGGTCGCGACGGGGATCGGCGAGATCAACCAACCGGGCACGGCGCCCATCAAGATGCTAGTGATGGTCGTTCCACCGAGGATCAAGACGAGTGGGACCGTGAAAGCTTGAAAGACTGCACGAATGCCCCAAATCCGATGTCAGCTTGTGCAAGGGGATGCGTGGGATCCGCACACTCAAGCTCTGAGAGCTGAACAGCAAGGCCGAGCTGGGCGTGAATGGTGCCCCACCGGCGAAGGTGGATCTCGTCACTCGGGCACTCGGCACCGAGTCGGCACTCCAACTCACGTCCAATACGATGATCCCATCCTCCAGCACGAGCAACACCACGATATGCACATGCAATCCTGACCGCATGGATGATGGCGAACAAAGTGAACGGCCTGTACATGCACCAGCCAACGAGTCAGCGTGGTCGCGAGCCAGCACGGCAGCACGGCAGCACGGCAGCGTTCTGGAGTGCGACGGACGAAGCGGAGTGAGGCTTGTTGTTGGTCAAGAACGAGTGGGCAGAGTAGACCCGGGACAGGACGGGTGAGGACGAGCCATCCCATACAGATCCGGTGAACGACATGATTTGCAAGGGTTGGGAAAGAGAAGCCAAGTTCGAGCCGTCGTAGGAGGGCGGAAAGAGCGCCTACTACCTCGATAGCCGTCGAGCCGCGGCTTCTCTTTCCTTTCAACTACCAACCGCTTCAGGCTGTCTTTCGAAAATCCGGATTGCCGGACACATCACGTTGGGTCTTGGCGATCACTCCACATTCAAGAGTAAGCAAAACAAGTTCCTCTTCTCCTAGGTACTGAGAACATCACATCATCAGAGTATTCCGCGACCGGATCGACCACGGCCCGAGTACGGCAGTCAAGGACTCTTCCTCCGCGAGAGTACTGCGCATTCAACCCAACAACTTCCCAAGCCATTCATACTATCGTAACCACGTCCCATCACCCAAATGATAATCCTGAGAAATACATGAAATATCAAGATGAAGATGATGGACTACAACTTGGCGGCCAACGCCGACCTCGTGTCACCGCCTTCGAGCAAAAAGTCCGGGTAGGTGACGGAGCGACTCATCGAGCCGTTGTGCCACTGCCCCAATGACAAGCACATGACAATCCCATCAGTCCCCATCTGGAAATTTGCACTTTCCCTCGCTGAAAACTTTGTCAACTCACCTGACCACCATCCACGACCAAGACGGAACCCGTGATGTAACTCGCCGCGGGGGAGAAGAGGAACACGCCCGCATGGGCAATGTCCTCGATCGTGCCGTTGCGACCGAGCGGGATCAACTTCTTGGACTCTTCGACGATCTCCTTGGGGATCAAACGCGCCACACCTTCGGTGCCGTCGATCGGACCGGGCGCGATGATCTGCGGTCGTTTCGAAACATCTTCAAAAGTCAATTAGAAACGGCTTCGAGCACTCTTCCCCCTGGTCAAGAAGCTATGGGCTACGTACGTTCGCTCGAACGCCGAGCGGACCATACTCGACGGCAATGACGTTGAACAACGAGTCGATCGCGGCTTTGGCCGCCGAGACGTGGGCTTGCATGATCGTGCCCTTGTAGTGCAGCGTCGCCGAGATGGCGATGTAAGCGCCTTGGGTCTTTTTCACCTCGTCGATCGTCGCTTTGAACGTGTTGAAGGTCCCCATCGAGTCGACTGCGGAGGGAGCGTTCGTGTTTCTTGCCAGAGTCAGATCTCAACCGTGTGGATGGAGTCCTCACAGAAGAGAGCGAACTGACTTTCAAGAACGGTTCGGAAAGCGTTTTCAGACATGCCCGAGATGGGCGATAAAAAGTTGCCAGCTGTTGGGGGAGCGATCAGCCCTAACATATCTTGGTCCACTTGACAAGTCGATGAAGGAACTGACCGGCTCCACAAATGACCTTTCTCCGAAGAAGGACCCGACGAAAAACCGTTGAATTAGCCATTTTGAGCACCTTTTAAGCCCCTTGCAACGAGCCCCAACGAAACTTGACCTCACAAAATCGATCCTGCCAAACTTCTCGACCGTCTTCCTGACGGCTTCCTTGAGACTATCGGGTTTCCTGACATCCCCCGATACGCCGAGGCATTGTCGACCCGTGGCTTTTGACAAGGTCGCGGCGGCTTCGGTAATGACTTGTTCGCGACGACCGAGGATCGTTGCGTTCGCGCCGTCTGGAAAGAGATAAGTCAACGTTGGAGTCGGAGTTGGGTTAGTGGTGTATGGGTCTTGGTGGTTTGGGACGATGCCCCGCGGCATCTCCGAAGGGAAGGGGACTCTTACGGCGCATCAAGGATTCGACCATCCCATAGCAGATCCCACTACCGCCTCCCGTCTGTTCGGTTCAAAACACAAGCAAATACGTAAGGCAGGGGAAATCGGTCTCTTCTGCACTACCGTGGATCCGAGCCACGACCGCGCCCAAGCTCGTAGGAGCTGTCCATCGTCGTTCAAGAGCCCCACCCCCTGCCAAGCACGACCAGGACGGACGGACGTCGGGACGGTTTCCCATCAGCGCGAATTCGAGGAGACAAAACAAACTCACGACGAAGGCGACCTTGCCCTTGAACAAATCGTCCTTGAAGATGGATCCCGTCATATCCTTGATGATGCGTAAGTCGGCGAGTGTGTGTGAGAGAGAGTGAGGGAGAGAGGGGGCAAAAGGAGAGAGGTCCGATGGGCAACAACTTGTGGGGCACCCCCCCTCACCCGGCAATGAGTGGGCCCGGGACAGCTCACTCACCACAAGGCAACGAACGACCCCACGACCAAGCGCGGCAACGGGCATCGGCCCATGATTCACGGGCAAAGGGGACCTCGGGGCCTTAGTTCATACACTCTTTATGTGTAAGTTTCCCCCCATTCGCAGGTAGCTCCCTCCGTCGGGGAACAGCAAGCAGCAAAGACCACCTGCAGAACACATATGTCGAGTACAGTGTCTAAATCCTACCCAAGGTTTTCGACGCTGAGCTCGTTTTTCGGTATCGTCGATCTCGGCGTCGATCCTCTTTCTTTCACCTTTCGAATAGTGTTGGCCCCTACACTCGTGCTATCCACCGTAAGACACACTTGCATCAGAACAAGCCTCTAGCATGGGCCATTCAACAAAGGCATTCATCTCAGCCCAGCTCTGCTCAGGTCATCGATCCGATGCGACTATCCCGAATGTGCTTTGCGATGGTATGTTTTGCATCTCTTTCATCAAGTTGCTTTGAATGCATCAACAAAAAAAGAAAAAGAAAAAAGAACAGCTCAGAAGAGGGTCGTATCCCCCACTCAGAACAACTCCCTTCTTGACGAACGAGTTGCCTTTTTAGACTGCATTTTTTATGGGGGGGGGGGGGGGTTGTTTCGATTGTCCCCCCCGTACTACGCGACGACCCCGGGTCGACACTTGGATGGCGGCTCTTAGTAGACGAAGCCCAAAATCTTTCCGGCGGTGTGCTTGCGACGGGCGGTGTTATGGTCCATGATGCCCTGGTCGGTGGTGAGGATCAAAAGGCCAAACGAACGCGCGGGCAGGAGCATGGTGACCCATTGCTCGATGTCGGCGTTCTTGATTGAGAAGCGGGGGGAGATGACACCGCACTTGTTGATGCGGCCGTTCAACTGCACAACGATCTTGCCTGATCGGTGGTCGTCCTGTGGTGTTTGAGATGATGGGGTCAGTCTACTACGCTCGGTTGGGGTTTAGCCGGAGAGAGAGAAAAGGCAAAAGGACGAACGATCTCCTCGAACTCGTCAATGTAGCCTGATTGGAGGAGGAAGTTGGATCATATCAGTCATCGAGTTACATCAAGAAAATTTGTGAATGGACGGAGTAACTGACCGTGCTTTTGCATGACGGTCAAGAATCGGACAATGACTTTGGACGAAGGTCGGATCAAGACTTGGCGCTTGCCTCGCTTCTCAGCATTGTAGATGTTGTTCAAGCAGTCGGCCTGCGGGAAATTCAACATGCGAGGGTCAGTGCCTCCGTTACAGCTGGCATGTTTCCCAAGTTGACAAGACTGACCAAAACGGAGACACGCATTTTCTACAAAGGTGTCGAGGTGGAGGGAACATGTGGGAAGAGGAGGGAAAGGGAGTACCGTGTTGTCAATAAAAACTCGGATCCTTCTCGATGTATAATCTTTGTTCCCGAACTCCCTCGGTAGCCAACCGTCACTTTTGGGATCGATCCCTCTCTCTCTCAAGTCTCAAGCCGAAGCGACGACGGGCCAAGCGAGCCGATTCGGAGCTGAAGCTGGCGGCGAGCGCTCAGCCCAAGCTCCAAAAGGCAGGGCGGCGCGCGCGCGAACGCATCGCACTTTTGAGTGAGGAAGAGAGAGACGCGCTAAGGTTCAGGTTGGTCGAGGGAGGGGTTGCTGAAGCATCACTCTCGCGTACCGATTAGTGATCGGGGGGAGGAGCTTGGTGAATAGAGTCGAGGAGGCGAATGTAGAGAGTTCCTGTGCGGAGAAAGAGCAGCGAAATGTGTGAGCGTCCACGACGTCCCCAGGGCGAGGCGTAGGCGTGGTGGGATGCATTCGCAGTCCCTCGAGGAAAAAGGGCCACGCGCGACGGGGGTTACCAGCGGAGGTGTACGTGTACGGTGGCCAATGGACGATGGGAATACATGGTGGTGATAGGTGGTAGGGACTGACCTGTAGAAGAGGAACGTCGAAAGTGGCCGAGGTGTCGAAGGGTGATGTATGTGTGTGGTGGAGAGAGGAGCGGAGGGCTAGGAAAGGCACCACGGCTTGCTGCACACGACGACCGACCACAATTCGGTCCGCTCAGGCTCGCGCGTCGGGTAGGCCTTCGCTCGTGCCCAATTTTTTTTTGTTCTGACCAGTTTCGGCCACGCGCGCCAAATTGCAGACGAAGCACCCGGCCAGCCTTCGCTCCCCAGCTCAGGCTCGAAAGCTGCTCACGAAACTGCCTGCAACGGCCACGCTCGTCCTCGTCCTCGCCCTCGCCCTCGCCGCTCGCCTACTCCTCTCCACCACTCCACCACGATCAATTCATCATGTAAGTATACTCCGTCATTCATCTGGCAGACCATCATCGACACATCAACCATGACGTCGATCCATCACCGTCCAATACCAACGCCAATACGATACGACACGCCTCGAATGGGCCCGCTGTCCTCGCTCGACCTTCCTTCCCGGTAGCAAGCGTCGCACCTCCATCCAGGCGCCTCGCACCGATTTTTGCCAGCGCCTTGGGAGCTGCAGGCGCTCTTCGACCCTACGACCGCCTTACGGACGAGCCTTGAGCACAGAGCGCAAGATCTGATGAACTACTCGAATAGGAAGAATGATATTGGCAGGATTGGAGAAGAAGCTGTGAGCTGTAGCAGGACTGGAGGGATGGGATAGCCGTGACGGGTTTGGCTACTGGCTCCCGACCACCCACGACGCAATCCGCCGAACCGACTCGGTAGCCAGCCCACCCCCAACATCCGACTAGTCGACTCGACCTACCAACAGCACGACACATCATCAGACTTGACCCAACTTTTTCAACTGAGCACAGGTGACTGACACTTGTCTGGCTCTCTCCGCACCTCTCTCCCACCCTCACAGGGGACGCGTTCGCACCAAGACCGTAAAGCGAGCCTCGCGAGTCGTCATCGAGAAGTACTACCCTCGATTGACCCTTGACTTGTCAGTCGAATAGCCATTGGTATACACGAAGTCCTTGCCCTCTTATCCATTCCATCTGCCAACAGCCACACGAACAAGAAGATCTGCGATGAGGTCGCCATCATCCCCTCCAAGCGATTGAGGAACAAGATCGCCGGTTTCACGACCCACTTGATGAAGCGTATCCAGCGTGGTCCCGTGCGCGGCATCTCGTTCAAGTTGCAAGAGGAGGAACGAGAGCGCAAGGACAACTACGTGCCCGACGTCTCGGCGTTGGACAACCAAGGTGCCGCGATCGACGTCGACCCGGATACCAAGGACCTGTTGGACTCGCTCGGGTTCGACTCGATCCCCGTCAACGTCGTCGCTCCTTCTTCGGCGTTCGAGGGTCGTCCTCAACGTCGTCATGTCGTAGGTGCTGGTCGACCGCGTCGTGATGAGGCTTGAACGGATCTCACCCATGCGATTCGTTTCAAAGGCCTGTGACAGGGAGGAGGGAGGAGCAAATACAGTGGTAGGAGAAGAGGAGGAGGAGGAGGAGGAGAAAAGGGCTACTACATCATTCGCAAAACTCCATCACTTGATCTTGTAGTCCCCCCCAAGCGTTCCTGGTTTTTTTTGGGCGAGTGAGAAACCAATTTCATTCTTACACTCGGGTGTCGAGAGTTAGAGAGAGAGAGAGAGCGCAGCTCGTTCAGTGGTCGAAGGATGTTAAGGGATGGATCTTACTACTCAAGAGAATGAGGCGGTCTGGCGAAGATCCTTTGGCTCCTCTGGACAGTTCTGGTGCATCACGTCTTGCATGCAGCCCACCATGGACGACTCGTTCGAGACCATGAGGCGCATGACAAGAGCCTAGGTCCCATCTAGCGGTCGATCAATCCGACGGACTTGGTTGACTTGGGACGGTACACAAGTGTGGACCTTGTTTGAACTGAAAGAGAGTCGGTCATGCTTTGTACAATGCATCTTATCAGGTGTGATTCTGAAGAAAGCCTCGAGGGGCGAGTAGCAAGGCCGGTTCTTCCTTCTCCGGGACCAGCTCTCGAAGCCAACAGTATTACAGCTACTACATACAGCACCACAAAGCACACTTCTCGAAATACAACCCTGTCAACCCACCCCAAAGTCGTCGTCCTCACCTCCATCCACCATACTGTCCTGCCCCTTGAGGCCCGGGCCCGTGTTGAGCCCCACCCCCCATAGCCGTCGAACCCACCTGCACCTGACTCGCCCCCTGTTGCTGTTGCTGTTGTTGTTGTAGTTGAGATGCATTGGCGAGACCTATCGCATACCTCTCATCGTCCCTACGTTGCAACGCCATCTCTCGATCCAACTGTTCCATCTTGGCCAAGCTCTCGCCAATTCGTTCATCGCAACTGGCTGAAAAACCGGCGATCAATTCGGCTTCGAGGGCGTCGATCGCTTCCGTGCTTGGGGTAGAAACAAGTGGTGCGCTGGTGGTTGTGGTGGAAGAAGAGGGAGGAGTCGTCATCGTCGTCGAGGCAGCCGAGTTGAAAGGCGCTTGAAACAACTCGGTCGCTCGGGGTAACAATTGCGCCGAGCTCAAACCTTGGGGATCGAAGAAGGGTGGGTGCTTGTTGGCCTTCATGATGTAATTGACAATCGTGGAAGGTGGGGGTGGATGAGGACCATGGTAGTAGGCGTCGGAGGAACCGTTCGGAGCAAGGTGGTAAACGAAATCGTAGGCGTGGCCTTGGCGGTCAATCGGAGGCGGAGGGACGCAGTTCGGCCCTGGTGTTGGGTTCGGGGTCGGGTTCGACGATGTAGGATCGCTCAAGGACAAAACCTTGTACACCGTTTCTCGATCTTTGGCTTGGACGAGTTGAGGATCGTCTTCCCCTTCGTCCGTGGGGTCCGGTTCATTCAAAGCCGCGGCTCCTACGCCTTCCTCCGTATTCAAAGCGGCCAATCGCTTCTGGCGTCGTCCCAAGGCCAGACGTTGCTGTTGGGAAATGTGGTAGAGCATTTTTTGTTCGTAGAGCGCTTGGAGGGCGACGAGGTGACGTTGGCGGATCAGTTTGGAGAGCGAGGAAGGGTCATTGGGGAGCGGGGTGAGGGGGGTCGAGAAGGTCGAGAAGGTGGTGGTGGTGGTGGGCCTGGGAGGGGGGAGGGGGAGAGGTAGGGTCAGCAGGTTCGTTTTTTTTTTAAAAAAAAGGCTTCATGAGATGAGAACTTGCATTCTTGAAGCGTGTCGCAGGGTCACGGTTTTGAGGTTGGAACCAAAAGGTCGACGGGAGCGGGTGCTGAGCGGCGGATGAGCTCGGGCGAGTGAGCGGGCAGTCAGGACTCGGACAAGGACGTGCACGACCGCTTCAAAAGCGAAAGGATCCAATACACCCGAACTTTCTTCGTCGAGGCTTCGCGGTTGGTATGGGATCGGCTGGGATGGGAGGAGCGTAAGGTCGACCCTGCTATTCGGCGACGAGAAGGCGACGAGGCGCGCGGAATGGAAGCGAAACGTTTCGCGCCGATCGCCCGGGGGCGTCTTGTTCTCCTCATCACACTTGAAATCCCAGCCTGGCCTGATCAACCCGGACCTAGACTCGAGGTACACGCTGGGCCATCCCTTGAACGACGCCCTTGCGTGACCAACATGGTAAGCCCCACACCCCACTCCCCCTTTCCCCAGTGATCCCCTCGCGAACTCGTCGTCTATCCCGTTCACCCCATACAAACGCAGGCCTCCTCCCTGTCCCCCTCGTGCAATCCGTCCAAACACGCCTTCGACACGTGCTTCAACCACTGGTTCAAATCGTACCTATTGCTCGTATCCCCACCTCTACAAAACCCCATCGACACGCCCCAAGGCAAGTCCGAGCGAGAACAGAGGGATCGGGTGATCAAAGACAAGAAGGACGAGTACGAGAGGGAATGTGGAGCCGTTTATAAAGAGTATCACGAGTGTTTGAAGGTGAGCGTTGCGCAGGGGAGGGAAGGGGAGCGTGTACGGGTCGTTCCATTTCACGATGACGAGACCGATCACAGGCTCGAGGTTGAGCCACAGCCGACGTTCTCTCCAAACTTTCGAGTGCATGGCCGAACATCGTCCAACCCCACGCACAGAAGCATCACCGAATGAACTCGAGCTGACCGAGCCACCTTCTACGCCACATTCCCCCCCTTCTTCTTTCCAGGCCGCGATCCCTACCAAAGAAGGCCTCGTCGAGATGCTCGCCCAAGCCAGGGCCGAAGAACCTCTCCATGGGTGGGGTGGGATAAAAGTCGCTACCAAAGATGATTTGGAGCGGTGATTAGGAGGATGCAAAAGCTCGGGTCCGGTCCGCACCGTATGACCGGTTGGATTGAATGACCTCCCACAAGCTTGGATCAAGAGTTGTTGAGCCTCGCAAGAGCATGAAAATCTTCGACATGTTCGATTAGCATGTGCTGTGTAGTGTATCAGTAACGCAAAATCTGAGAGTCTGAAATCACTGTTCGATTGATCGATTGGGGCACGTGCCTGATGGAAATGGAAGCGTTGATACAAAGGTTGCCGTCGCCAGGACTTGACCGGAGAAGAGGTCCGTGCGCCGCTTGCGTCATGGCCAAAGTGAAATTCAATTTGGCCGTCACCCGTGGCGAGCAGGAGGGAGAAGCGGCTCCCTGTTTGGCTTCCCTCCGACCCCACTCGACTCGGCATCACCACGGAGACACATACGACCCAACGTCACTCAACAATGGAAGCCATCACGGATTTCTTCACCAAGGCCTTGGAGGCGCCGCATGACGCTTACGTCTTCCTCGACCAGAGCGACAATGTCTTGGCTCGTCAGATCGTGCACCTGCTCGTACGTTGACGACTCTCCTTGAGTGGATTCGATTCGAGGTGGGGACCACTGAATGCCGATCTTTGTTTTCTTATGCTGCTTCTCCTGCGTCTGCATCTGCACTTGCATCTTGACGTGGTCGTCCACGTCGTACTCACCCAACCTTCTCCATCGGGCCCGTCGCGCGCTCCTCCCACATTGACGCAAATACCTCCACGACCCCACACGATCCCACCCCCTTTGAACCCCAAAACAGAACACTCCCGCCGTCGTGGCCTTCTACACCAAATTGACCTCACTCCTCTCGGACTATTCGCACCTCATCATCCCCTTCATCGGGCTGTGCGCGCAATTGACCATGTCCTCCTACACGCGTCGATGGACTTTGGAAAAAGCGGAGAAGAGGGAGGCCGAAGCGAGAAAGGCGTTGAGCGAACAGAGGGAGAAGGAGCAACGTCAAGCTGCAGTTGGAGCTGGGGCTGGGGGAAACGCGGGCGGGCCCAAGGTGGAGGATTCGGCCAAGTCGTCGGCGACGTCGAATGCCTCGCAGTCTAGTAAGAGTTCTAGTTCGAGTCCGACCAAGACTGCAAAGGGGAAGAAGGGGAAGAAGTGAGCACCGCGACGAAGGGTCTTTTTGAGAAGCAAAGTGGGAAAAGGATCTTGGTGGGAACCTATGGGATGTGGGGTGGGCTCGTACTAGGAAAAAAAAATGTGGGAACCTAGTGGATGTGGGGTGGCTCGTACCCTTTTGTTGGAATACAAGGATTCTCTCCGTTACGGCCGCGAAGCCTGCCCAAGCCTTCGAGAGTGAGTACAACTTCACATACAGACGCCACTGACCGACTACTGAGATAAAGGAAGCTCAGAATGGTTGAAATACTGAAAGAGGACCTGCTAGTCCGCTGCAGTGGGACTGCGTCCTTGTCACGCGTGATTTCTTCTCTGTCCGGCCTGAAGCCTGAAGCGCAGCAGATCTCTCTGGTCTTCATGGACTTCTCTACCCCTCAGAAGTATACTTTGAATACGCCTGAAATCTATTCACTCCCGCACAAAGCTTCGCAAAAACCTCGGCTCGTAAAACGCATGTCTATAATATCATCAACCTACAAGGTTCAAAACACGATCCTTCAAAGAGGGGGTTTGGCTCAGACCAAGGTCAATCCGACCTTCGTCCTAAAGGTTCCCACAACGCATTTGAAACCGATTCCGCCAAGCTACAAGATGATCTGTAATCCTCCTTTCCTTCGAGAATGTCGCACTTGACAACCTTTCCTGATCCTCTTTGATCAATACACGCACGCGTCCGTACTCGAAACGCGATCATACTTCCTACCCCCACCGATCCTCCCTTCCTCCAAAGCCACTTCAGGCGTCACGTGCGTCTGAGGGCCCTGATGGGACTGATTGATCGTCGAAGGTCTCGGCGTCGTCCCTGAGGGTGCTCGATCGTCCATCCCACCCTTCCCATTCCCGTTCAAAGTGGCGATCACGGTCCTGGCGATCCTAGGCGAATAAGGCAAGTCGCACGAAGGGTCCAAAATCGAAGGGTAGTACAGATGGTACGTCAACACCGTGATCGCGGTGCCGAGTAAAGATCCCGCGATGACGTCCGTCGCGTGATGGCGATAATCCATCGTGCGGGAGATGGCGATCAATCCGGCGCCGGTCCAAGGGGTGATACAGATCCAGGCTTTGATCGCGTGGCCTCGCGTGTCATAGAGGTGCATCTTGCCGGCCATATAGAAGGAGAGATAACCCAAACCGGCGAAGGCGAATGAGGAGTGACCCGAAGGGAAGGACTTGAATCCGTCGTTGATGATGTTGCCCGTTTGGACCGAGCAGACGGCGATCGTGGCTAGACCAAAGGGTTCGGCATTCGCGGCTCCGGCGATGGGGAGACACCTCGCCAACATGTCGGGACGGGGTCGACCGACGCAAATCTTGACCACTTGGGTCACGACAGTCGTGATGGAGCACGTGAGGAAGAGACCGAGCAATCCGGCATGGACGTCCCAGAACGAACGGTGCCAGATGAGCCCGACGAGGATGATGATCACTGCTGGGACACCGGCTGAAAGTCCGATCTGAGGAGGGGAGGTCAAAAGTCAGTCGTTGGCTCGGAGATGGGCTTGGCGCTTCCGTATGTAACCAACATCAGTACTCACGTCGAGACCAAACGATATCCTCTCTTTGACCGCATAAGAATGTTGGATCGACGTGTCCGTTAGAGAGAATTCGCGCTTGAAACCTGCCAAGGTCAAAACACGGTTTCTAAGTTACAAGCCTGAGAGCGAACTGGCGATCGTCACGCGTCCTCGAGTCGTCTCCGAAGCAGTGAGTTGAACATACCCGAGTGGTCGGTCAAGACGCCAATAAGAACGAGCAGAATGACGGTGAGAAGCCAGTCTATGGGTGCGCAGAATGAGGTAGGTACAAGAGTAGCGGAGGTCAGTACGTCGTGGGATGGGATCGGCGCTCGGCGCGAAAGTGGGGTCGGACCGATGGATTTCGGAGATGAGGCCCCGGCAGTTGGGACTCGTCAGTTGGTACGTCGGACGTCATCACTTCGTGGCGAGTGTGCTGGGCTGGTCCGATGCTCGGACCGACACATGTACCACTGAGAGGATGGCAGGTGGTCTTGTAGGCCCTTTCCCTTGTCTGGTCCGTCGACGTTCGGTCGCATAGCCATTGGTCGGTCACACGACTCGATCCACTCATTTCCTTGGCATCCTCCCACAGCCAAATCGGGCCCGGGGGACGTCAACTAACCTGGTAGGTATGAAAGGAGCAACTGGAGTCGCCGACGGTTGTCCGACGGTGCGACGTGTCGTTGTCGCTCTGGGCCATGCAGCAATCGATCCATGAACGTCATGTTGGTGTGCTGGACGGTTGTGGAGCGGAGGAGATGAGCGGGTTCAAGTTGGGCGCGCTCAGACGCGCCCAAGTGATCGGCGGAATCCGTTCGATTTCAAATGATCGAAGCGACGGAGAGGCGGTGCGCCGGAGCCACTCCCAAGTCGAACAGCATCAAGATGCAGTGTTCACACCGGTAAGGTAGGTACTTATAAATAGCTCAGCCCTGCAGGTAGGTCATACGTTTTTATGGAATTGTTTTTACGAGTTCGATGAGGAAAGAGAAGGCAAGAGGTGGAGCCGGCGATCCAGCGAGGTTATTCGAATGCACTGCTCCCAAGCACCGACCTGTTCGGTCAAAAAAAGTGATATACCGACAGAAACAAGCCAGCAACGGCTGTTCCTTTTGCCGTCTGCCAGCTTTTTTCCATTGGGATTTGGAATTTTGGCAGGGCTCTCCTTTCGAAGTCCTACCGACCTATTAGGCTGGCAACAGGCCCTACATGATTTCCTCTCGCCTCTCGCCTCTCGGCTTCGGCTCTCTCGGCACAAATTGTCGGCGGGTTCACTTTTCGGCAGAACTCGCGTCGATTCGGCCAAGGGCTCATAATACTCCAGGGGCTTACCATTCACCCGCTCGACATCACGTTGGTGTCGGTGACAGTTAGTATCGCCGCCAAAAAAGGCCGACCGACGCGAGGCTGTCGACCCCTGTTGATCGGGGAATACTAGCGCACGAAGATCGTCCCAACTTCACGCCGCCGGTCCCACTGCCGGTCACATGGGAGAAAAACTTGCGATGCTGGTTTAGTGCCTGGGTGCACCACCGCGCACAGCTGCACAGCTACCTACACCTGCGCTGACACTCGCCCATGAGCTCGGACTAAGCTTGGGGATCGCTCGCTCAAAGCTGACATACACGAGGAGAGTTTGATCCAGATAAAAAAAATAGTATATCTCTCTCTAATACTCATCGCATAATGCGTGTAGGCTATGAGCATCGGGGCACTCAGTGAGTACGCCGTGACGGTGACAAAAAAAAATGCCTTGGGTCCACGAAAGGGGCTCTCTGTTGCGGGGAAGGGATGTGCTGAACGCGACCGAAGCGAAACATCCTCTTCTGTCTTTGACGTTGTCTCTCTCGCATTCCTCCTCAACGGGCCAATCTTTCCTCAGGATTCAAAACCTACATCCTCCTCAGCCTCCTCAGACCCAACATACTCGTTGCGCTGGTCTTTGTCGCATTTGAGTTCTACAAGACCGACTTCGGAGACCCTGATGGCTGGGAACAGCCTGGACATAAGCCGTGCGCCCCTTTCGCAGGCTCATCCAGCTCTCTTCCTATTCTTGACCATCTGGCTCGTACTCGAATACTCCCTTCTTTGACCTAGGTCAGTCGTCTGTGAGCGCGGAGTGACCCTGCCAGCTACGGCAGTGCTCCCTTTCGATCCCTCGAATCTGGGACACCGTCAGGCTCGGTGACCCACTCGCCGATGTCACGATTTGGACGGCAGCGATGACGGACAAAAGGCTTTCTTGGAGCGGAGAGCCTATCACCTCTATCTCAGAGTGGCCGCTCGAACTTATTGAAAGAAGAGTTCGTAAGCTTGATGCGCCACCAAGTGACCACTCGCGGTGCACAGGCCGAAGGGTATCAGTCGCCCCTCCTCAAGGAGGTGTCCTCCATCGCAGTGGCGACGGGCATGAGGTCGGTGATGATGTTATGAACCGCGGAAGCACTCCAGTTTTTTTTCTGCTTTGCATCCCACTGTTGTAAGAGCTAAAGGTTGGTTCTGTCTGTCATCTCATCGCGTCGCATTCGCCCGGTGTGTGTGAAGGATTCGCCGAGTGGCGGCAGGTCTCAGCGAGACCCCTGTCCCGTTTACCTAGCAAGCGCGAGCATTGCATTGGCTGACCTTGATTATTTTTCTGAAATTTGAGATTTGACAATTATCGCTCTCAAACCTTGCATGAGCCTTGTCAGACTATACGACTATGGTACAGGCGCGGAATGAACCCCTCTTGTGTGAGAACGCTTTGACTGGTAAGGCTGCCCCTAATCCTTGCTGCTTCGACTGGTCGGCAGAGCATTGCGTACGGGATGCCACATGGGTTGATCCAGAAGCTAGCACTTTGCTCTTTCCTTGATTTGCTACATCGCTTCTACCTAACAACTAGGAAAGGCGAGTTCTTTGTATGAAACTGTTTCGGGCCCCCGATCGGCGCTTCCGGCTGCATCGCATTCCAGTTCAAATGTCGGCGTGACCCTAACCGAGCAGTAGCGCTAGTAGTGACTGAGCTCGGCAAGGGCGCTGCACATTTGCCCCGGTTGCTCGCTCTCCCCTCTCTCCGGCGCTCTCTCCCGTCCGATACGAGCCGCTACAGTCCTGCCTACCATGACGGACTTGGAACAAGGAGTTGGTGGCCCATCGAAGACCCGGTCGTCCAGGGTCAACTCGTCGGCGTCGCAGTCCAATTCGCCTGCACGACGGTTGCGTGCTTCCTCATCGGCCTCCGCGTCGGGATCGGGATCAGGATCGGCCCCACACGCCCACGAGACCACCCCCTTGCTATCGGCGCCCCCACTGGCCCAACGCCCTTCGTATCGTAAACGAGCGCTTTCGAAATCGATCGTCGTCGAGTCCAATTCGAACCGATACTGGACCCGAGTTGCGGCCGGTGTGCTCGGTCTCGTCCTGCTCGTCACTGGAGTGGTGCTCATCATCCTCCGAAGCGAAGGCAAGCTCGGCCGATCGAGAGGCGACGAGGGTGATTCGGATGGTGGTGGTCCGAACGATACACCCGATTATAGTCGACTCCCACCTGCGAAACCGGGGCTGAGGAACCCCAACTATCTCGTCAGCGGTCGCAATGGCGCCGTCGCTACCGAGGTCGAAGTCTGTTCGCAGATCGGTGTGGATGGTACGTTCATATATCTCAGAGTCTAAGCATCATACAGTTGTTTGGAGTCATACCTGATGTGCTCTCTCACTTCCATCCCGGCCTGGCCCACCATAGTTCTCAAGGAGAACGGAACTGCCACGGACGCGGCGATTGCTTCAGCCATCTGCATCGGTGTCACCAACATGTTCAGTGCAGGTATCGGTGGTGGAGGGTGAGTGACCATGTCGCTCCTTTCTATCCGATCGCTAGGATGTGGCTAATGTGGTTGGCCGCCCTGCTGGTGCCCCACATCTCCCGTCAGATTCATGGTCGTTCGCCCGTCCACGTCCCATGTAAACCTCAACCCACGGTGCACCGAACCCATCGCGATCGACTTCCGTGAAACGGCACCCTCTGGCTCGTCAGCGACGATGTTCTCCCCGCGACCGGATGACCCGAGCTTCGATGCCGCCCGAGCATCCAAGATCGGTGGTCTTGCCGTCGGCGTACCCGGTGAATTGCGCGGTCTCGAAGCGGCTTACGAGAGGTGTGGAGGAGGTGTCTCGTGGGAACGCTTGTTCGCGCCTTCGGTCGAGTTGGCGAGGAAGTCCAAAGTTGGGAGGGAGTTGGCGAGGCGATTGAATGCCGCTCCCTTTGGTGGGGCGAGCATGAGCGCTTGGATGCTGGAAGAGGAGGGCTGGAGAGAGCTATTCGCACCTGATGGGGAGCTGCTCAAAGAAGGTGAGATACTGAGGAGGGTGGCTTATGCCGACACCTTGGAGACGATTGGCCGGCAAGGAGCTAGCGTCTTTTACGAGGTTCGTTTCTCCTCTGCGCTTTTCACGGCTCGCTTTTGAGAAGCTGACCAGCTTCCTTTCTTCATCCATACAGGGCGAGTTTGCAGAATCAATGATCGCTACAGTCCAAGCTGCGGGCGGCATCTTGACCCTCGATGACCTGCGTAGTTACTCGGCGATCGTCCTCCCGGCTCGTCAGGAGACGTATCGCAATCGGACTTATTACACCGGTCACTACCCCTCGGGAGGACCGATCATCACCCACCTCTTGAATGTCCTTGAAGGGTTCCCGAGCTTTGTCGATGAAGGAAGGACAGGCTTGTCGACGCATCGATTCGTGGAAGCTCTCAAGTGTGAGTTCAGCCAGAAGCATGATGACAAACTGATATGGAAGCTAGGCTAATCGCGACCCTTTACGACCGTAGTTGCCTTCGGTGCTCGAACCGAGGTCGGTGATCCTGCGTACATCAAGAACTCGCATCGCTTGTCCGAAATCCCTACTCGAGAATACGCCGACCGAGTCCGAGCCAACATCACCGACGAGCGTACGCACACCTTGGAGTACTACCACCCTCACTTTGACATCAAAGAGGACCATGGAACGACGCACCTTAGCACCGTCGATCGCTGGGGCAGTTCGGTCAGTTTGACGAGTACTGTCAACCTCATTTTCGGATCGAGGGTCATGGACAAGAAGACGGGAGTGATCTTGAATGATGAGATGGACGATTTCGCCACGCCGGGGATCCAGGATGCGTTCGGGCTGCGACGTGAGTGGTGACCTCAGTTCATGTGGCAGCTTGAGATGTTATGAGACCAACCATGTCGATTTGATCGCACAGCGTCCCCCTTTAACTACCCCGCTCCGGGAAAGCGTCCTTTGTCGTCAACAGCACCGATGATCATGGACTCGACCGAGGGCGAGGTCTGGCTCTCGCTCGGTGGATCAGGCGGTTCTCGCATCTTTGGCGCCGTTGCTCAGGTTTTGCTCAACTTGGACTTTGGATACGATCTTGGGAACGCCGTCGAACAATCTCGAGTGCACGATCAGCTATCGCCGGCGTATGTCTCGATCGAGAGTGGGTTCAGGGACGATTTGATCGATGCTCTCAAGGGGAGGGGTCACAATACCACGTAGGTTTGACGCGCGCCCTGAGTAATCGGTTTCGGCTCCGAGCTAACCTTTTGCTCTTGACTGGCCGACGCAGCGTCTTTGATGTCAATCTTGGGATTGCTGAAGTACAAGCCGTGATGCGTGATTCGAGCGGCCGCTTCTTTGCCACTTCGGATTCGAGGAAGAACGGTATCCCGGCGGCGTATTGAAAGAGTCCAAGCTTCCGGGCCTTCAAAGCCACGCATTCCAATACCCCCAAGATCGACGTCAACTTTGTTTATATTGCCCAGGTCTTTTCCTAACCTCTCTCAAGTACGATACTAGATGTTGCATTACATAAACGTTGACCGTGGCGACTTTAATTCGGGCGGGGCGTAGCCGTGGGACCGTTTGTCGTCAAGGAAAAGACTCCTGGCTCTCGATTGGTTCGACCGTCACTGCGCTCTTCGGGTATCGCTAGCTTCTCCGCTCTTGCCTTCTGACCATCATCCCATCATCGAGCAGCCCTCTCGTTGTCGACTCGCCGTATCCAAGGGCAGGACCCTTCCCATTTAACCACGTGTAATCCCTTCTACTGCCATGGTCCACCTCCATTTCCACCTCCTCCCTCGCCTCGTCCTCCTGGCCCTCACTGCTTCAGCAGCCTCGCAACTCGTCAGATTCACCCAATCAGGGTCGAACCAATCTCAAGCGACCTTGGAAGGTCGTGGTCGTGAACAACAACAAGACGGGGGAAGGATGATCAAGTTGTCGAAACGTTGTCGATACGTCGGGACTTTCTTTCGCATGTCAGTTTTCAGGTTCGCTCTAGCTTCGCGTTCGTTGAGAAGTTGGGCCATCTCAAGTTGACCTTTGAGCTTGGGAGTCGGCGCTACTGACGAGAAATTTTCGTCTTTCTCTTTTTTCTTTTCTTTCTGTTTGCTTGGGCTTTCGATAGGATCGACTGCGACGCTCCAGCGAACAGTACCATCGTGCCTTATCGACCCGTCGCCTTACCCACCGCTACGGCTCGAAAGCGTGGGCTCAAGAATCAGCGTCACTGATCAGAGGGATAGCCAGTGGGGGGGAGGGGGAATCGAGCGTGTTACTTGATACAAAGACGAGTTTCGAGATCAACGTGATTGGTGCGCTGGCCGCATGATCTGTTGGTACATCCCATTCGGTGCCAATTCTACATATTTCTAAGCTGATCTTCTCTATCTACGTCCAAAGGCGAAAAGGGTTCCCAAACAGTATTTCCACACGAGCAGGAGTGTGCAATAAAATCCATCCGTCCACCTTTTCATAGCTTGCCCCAGATCTTGGAAGTCTTGTACGTCGTGTAACCTAAAGCGAAGGAACGATCGTCAGCTCCTGTCAGGATTCCCAAGACACCCCAGCTCCTCGATAACGGGGGGGTGCATGGTGGGCAAGTCACCTTCTGCTTTGTCGGGTCCATAGAGGTAGAACGTCTTTCGATTGTAAGGCGTCAGTTCCGCGCCGTACCTCACCTTGTAAGGCAGATCGGGCTATCAAACGATAAGACGGAGCATTAGCAGCGAGAGGTGAGGGAAGGAGCGCAGCAAGATGTGTTAGACTTCAGACGAATACTCACATTGGATATGAACATGCGACCGAAAGCGATGATGGAGTTGGGGTACTTTTCAGCACCGGCGATCGCGGTTTCGGGTTCGTATTGACCTGCGATGATGATGGGCAGGGGGGCCCAAATATCATGCTGCAGTAGGGTTGACAGGAAAGAGCAATTAGTAATTGCTCGCGAACGGCAGTCCCAGCGGTGATTTTTTGCGACTTACGATGAAGTCGATGTTTTCCTCTTCCTTGAGATTGTCATTGCTGAAGCCGCCGGCGACTCGAGGCAAGGTCACGTGCAAGTAGGCGAGACCGGGGTGATCCTTCTTCAGTGTTTTGGTGAGGTATGAGAATGTCTCGATCATATCCTTTTCAGGCATCTTCATGTCTGTTCATCAAATGTGACTGGTTGATCAGTGATCATCATCTCATGGCGATTTCATCACGACAAGAATCCCGACCAACCTTGGAAAGGAGAGTGCGGGCTGATTCGGAGTGCAGTTCATCCTTCACCGACGGCCTCGACGACGGCTTTGATGATTTCCCGTGCGAATCGGCAGCGGTTCTCGACGGAGCCGCCGTATTCGTCCGTACGCTTGTTCGAGTTCGTCTGCGTAAACTGGTCCACAAGGTATCCGTTGGCAAAGTGCACTGGAGGTGAGCAGGAAGGCAAAATCAGGTTAGCTCAGATTCAAATTTCTCAGGATTTATGACCACCGATCGAGTCCAATCAACAGCGACTCACGCTCAACACCATCACCTCCAGCACCTTGAACAAAGTTTTTGGCGCACTGAGCGTAGCCGGCGATGTATCCCTTGATTTCGTCCTTGGTCAGGGGTCTCGGCTTATCCTTGCTGCTCGTATTCCCATTCGGGTCCAAAGGAACATCCGAAGAACTGACGACGTCGTACCCTCCTTCCTCTTTCAAGACTTTGCCCTGTGCCGCGCGACCCAAAGCCCACAATTGCTGGAAGATGATTCCTGCTTTACCATGCACCCCCTTTACGATTTTGGCCCAGGCCTTGATTTGCTCCGGTGAATAGCAGCCGGGGACGTTCCGGTACCCACTGGCTTGAGGGAGGATGAAGGTCGCTTCGGTGATGAGGAGACCTCCTGGGGTTGCCCTTTGGGTGTAGTATTCGATCGCTAGGTCTGAATTTGCCGACGTGGTATGGTTGTGGGAGAGACGCCGAAGACACCGTGTCACGCATCGACAAATTCGGATCCGGAGAGCGTTCGGTGCCGGTGAGCGATCCGAGTTGCCAAGTTGGGGGAACTAGGGGTGGTCGGGGGGTGGTCGGGGGGTTGCGTAGGTCGTCGCATGGTGGAGAAGAAAGAACTTGAACCATCAGTACATTTCCATGTGTTTCTTTGCTACAAGGAAGAGAGTTGGAGCCGGCCGGCACTGACCGGAATGGACGTGGTCGTCTCGAGCTCGGAACCGCGTGAGTGGGGCCATGGCGATTCGATGTTGCAGCTCGACATTGCCAACCTTGAGCGCTTTGAACAAGGTTCTGGTTTCCGTCATGGCAGGCACCTTGGACCGTGGACGACGGAATTGGGCTGGGACTTAGAGGTCCGGTCAGAAGCCAAGCAAGCTACCGTTGGTAGCTCCCCGGGTACCCAACCAGGTAGTTCGATGATGCCTGGCAGCAGCAGGCGGCAGCGTCGATCGCTGCACGGAGATTGGCGCCAGGCCGATTACGTACGTACGGCATAATCGCTTGCTTCCACGAAAGCGCGGCGAGTCGGCGAGCCAAGTAAATGCCCCAATTTGGACCTTTTTTCGGGCGGGCCAAAAAGCTCAGACTCTCGTCCGGGCGAGGCGAGTTGCAACATGAGTCTTCACTCTTAACCGTGAACGCGCTTCCTCCACCTTAATCACTTGCGAATCACCTTCCCAAGCCGAGGTGCGATGAGCCAGACCGTGTCGACCGAGAAGGAACCAGAAATGATCGAGATTGGTTCAGGTACGTCGCGATGCCCACGTCCAAACTCGAGGAGGAGGGTCGGCTGCGCTGCCGGTGCGAACGGAACACCGCAGCCAGTGCACCGTATAGCACCGACAGCAACGACCTGGGCCACATTATACAAGCAGCCTTGGTTAGGTTGGACCCCTTGAACATTGCGCTGACCTTCACCGTCTCTTACCGTTGGGCCTCGCGCAGCTGCAGCGGCTGCTATCCCACCCCACCTCTCACCAGCCATCGACGAGCTCGAGCGTCTAGCCGACTCGACTTCGACTTCGAGCAATCACTGGAGCGATGTAGCGAACCAGGCCAAGTCCATTGCGGATGCACTCAAAACGCGTCAGTACTGAGCCACGCACGGTGCACACACGCTCGCATTCGATCTCGACCGCTGCGCATGGACCTCCAAGCTGAACCATTCGTCCCTTGTGCCCCACTCCACAGCCGAGCTGCGAACGACTTTGGGACCCACCTCGCTCGTCAAGAGTGCGGCGTCATTACTCAAAACATCCGTCGATATCTCGAATGGCGAGGACGTACTCGCGGCAAGAACCGAGCTGCTCAGGTTGATGGGCAACATGTGTTTCGAAAACGGTCAGCCCTCGGCTCGAACTCAATTCGACGGTTTTGAGCGATCGCACTGACACGACTCCTCGTGATTACTCGAACAGACCCAAACCGTGCTCAAACCCATTCAGGAGCCGGTCCTGACTCGATTCTGAAGCTGCTCGCCAACCTCCTCGAGATCACTCCTCCTACCTCGTCGGCCTCGTCCCCCGAAGCCGTGCGGGGGTCGTCAGGGAAAGCCAGAGTACTCAGCACGCCAGAACTCAAGTTTGTTCGCGCCGCCATCGGAGCACTGTTGAATGCTTCGCTCAAATATGGTCCGTGCTGGTGCCGGACTTTCCGTGCATCACGGGTCATGGATTCACGCCTCTACCCGACCTGTCGTCGCTGACCATTGTCTATGTTCGTCGAATCAGATCCCATCCGCAAGGAGCTGTCTTCTCCGGCTGCGGTGTCGGTTCTTCTTGCCATCCTCGACGCCCGAAACACACCCGATCGAAAGATCGCACCCATCTACGTCGTCGGTTCGTGGATGTCGAGTCCTGGCCAAGTCGACGAGGACGAGTGGACGGAGCGAGTCGAGTTGGGCTCGACGATTGCAGGCTGGGTCATGAGCATCTTGGAGGACGCGCTGGCAGATGGTGCGTCTCCTAAATCTTCCTTTTCGACTGAGCACGTGTCATTGGTGTTGACGTTCGGGTACATCTCTTTTTCGCAGACAAAAACTCGTTCCCACCGGAATCGACGGCTGCGCTCTTCTCAATCGTCAACTCGCTCCCTCCCATCGACTCCAAGGTCCCTCCGTACTATATCTGGGAGGCCGAAGAGTCGTCCGACTTTGTCGATTCCGATATTGAACTCCTTACGCTTGCTGCAGCTTTGCTCGAAGCGACATCCATCGACTTGGTCTCGGTCAAAAAGCAGCTCGCCTTCTCCGACTACTTGCCCGAGCAGCGCTTGCTTCCCCTCACATTTAACTTTATTGAGTCGGCTCGCCTGCCCGACGCATGGCTCACGATTGCTGGAGCGGAGCGACCCAACGCCGAGAAAGCTTTTGCGATGATCAAAGCCGCCGTCGTCAGAGCGGTCGTCGAAGCTCCGAACGACGACGAGGTCATGCTCGAGTTTATGCGCCAAGAGTGGCTCGTGAAGCGATTGATTGGGTGGTTGGAAATGGGTCAGACGGTTGAGAGAGACGACTTGCTGGTCTGCGCGAGCCACATGCTGGCGGCTATCGGGAGAAAAGGTGCGTATGTACCTCAGATCATTCGTGGTCGCTGCCATGCTGATGAAGGGATTGCTCTGAGCTCGCAATCCTCAGACGAGCACTGCGTAGCGCTTGTACAGACGTATGGTGTGGCCGCTCCCCTGGCCCAGATCGCGAGACGGAAAGCTGTGCAGCAGTTCCAAAAGGAATCGACAAGACCAGGTGGTGAAGTCACACAGGTCTTATTCGGGGTCATCTCCCTGTTGCGGCATTTGTCGATCCCAAGTGGGTGCAGGCAGCACGCGAACGCCCATACGAGCGCGTGGTCTCTGACGTTCACGAGCTATTTAATTCATAGGTTCCAACAAGTCGATCCTCGGCGAGACTGGCATCATCACCATCGTATCGATGCTACTCGTCCCGACCCTCGATTTCGTCGCGCCTTTGCAAAACGCCGTCGTTGGTCTGCTCAAGCACCTCACCGCTTCCAATGTCTACAACTCGCTCCGACTCTTAGGTGCTCCTGCATCGCCTTCATCTTCGTCGAACGTACCGGTACCCAGTGGTGGAGCGAACGCGGGCGAAGTCGTTCCGCACTCGGGGTCGCCAACACCCCCGAGCGCCTTGGATCTTTTGATCGCGAGCATCAAGCGAACCGATAATGTCCGACTGCGTTCCGAGGCGACGCGGGTCTTGGCCAACGTCGTTCGATCGTTGTTTTCGACGAGGGTCAGCTCGGACCCTTCGAACCTCGCTGCGGCGTCACCCATCACCCCTTCGATGAACCAGAGCAACCACAATGGGCTCCCTTCGAGTGGTGGGAATACCGGTGGGGTCGATACGGAGGAGAGCCTGAAGCGGAGGGGAAGGTCAAAGGTCGTAAGGAATGATGTAGTCGAGGCCTTGACGGAGATGGTGCGATTGAGTGAGAAGTACCCAATGTTGATCAATGAGGCTATCGTCGCCTTGACCCTGGTTGCTGGGTCCGGCGGAATCGGTGGTAAGGTTACTTCGAGGTTGGCTTCGTTCGGCCTCCTTTACTGATCTGACGATACTCTGGTGTTCTTACCTGCAGCTAAGCTCGTTCTTGAATCTTTGACGACCGTACACGCCCCACCGGCGCAGACAAGCGCCGATCCCTCCACGGTCGTTTCGCCCACCTCACCCATCTCGCCCAGTCGAACCCAGTCCCTCGCTCTGACAGAAGCGGGCGACCCTTTCAGCGCCGCTCTCATGGCTGCGGGGTGGTTATCCCTCTACTCGAACCCTGCGAATTATGATGAGCTCAGTGCACCGCTCAAGCCGGCCTCGTCAACCGATGTGCTCGCTTCGACTGTCCGACCGGAGATGATCGGTAATCTCTGCGCTTTGCTCATCACGACTTTGCGAGGGTCCGAAGTAGCTAGGATCGACTCGACCGAGATCGACAAACTCAGACTTGTCGTTATCGGACCTTTGAAAGGTGTCCAAGAAGCGTTGACGTCGTCGACGGTCAAGGACTCGCTCAAGGGCGGTGTTTGGGACGCTTTGAGGAGGACGGTCGCGAGGGCCAATGAGGTCGTCGAGGGGTAGGGGAGTTGGTCCGTTTTTGGCAGTTTCTTTATTCATCTGTATCATCATTTTTCTTCTGTACGAGCGAGCAGGTCTTCGTTTCTTGTGTAGGACCTCTTTAAAGTGTCATTGTAATACGGTCGTCTCGTAGGCCAATTCTGGGCTTATTGAAGGGAGCTATTACTAATCCTCGTCAATCGAGCTGTATCGAACTCTAATCAACTCGGCTTTCGGCGCTGTCGCTCTGTCAGGCACAACGCTCTCGGTTCTCTGTCTCTCTCTCTCTCCTCCAAGCACAGGCTCGACCAAACTCGATCGAAAGCGCTTCGTTGTGGCTCAGACCGACTCGGCTCAGTACGGATTTGCCACAGCCGCCGTTGTTGTTGTTGACCATCGCTATTCGTCCACGGACCTCCACGGTTCGGTGTGGACACGCGCCGTTCGGGTCACCCACCGACTGCTCAAAGTGTCCCCAGTTCCACAAGGACCTACCTCCCGCATTTGCCCTTCGAGGCTGGCGGCTGTTCTCTCATCGCCTTGGATACGATAGCACTTTCGCGTTCTACCACTGCGCTTCGCACCGCTACCCCCCAGGTCGTACTCGTCGCGTACCCACCCAGCTCGTTCCGACTCTCCCCTCTCAGCCTTCAGGTCTCTCCTGTCGCTCAACCTTGAGCATTCCACGCCAGTGTAGCCCATCATGGTAAGGAGTGGAGCTCCATCACCATCCTTGAAATTACATTGACCGTCGCTTGCCCTCCAACAGTCGAACAACATCAAAGTAGTCTGTCGGTGAGCTCGCTCAACCTGTCCGCCGGCCTGATCCCCCACCCCACCCCGCCAACACGCCCGCAGCCGGGCTCTGGGAAGCGGTGCCACGCGCCTCGTCGTGTCGTGTCGCACCCCACTAAGATCTTCATTCCCTCTCCACCTTCGTGCACAGATTCCGACCTCCCAATGCTCTCGAACTACGGGAAACGGGTGGCGAGTCCATTGTCGCCATCGATGAGGAAGGAACCAATGTCAAGATCAAGGGCTTGACCGGCGCCGACGCCCAGGGCTTCACGTTTGACCGCGCGTTCCAAATGGACACGAAGCAGGTCGAAGTGTTCGAGTATGGTGTCAAGAGCATCGTTGATGGTCAGTGCTCCCCCTTCTCTCGACGTTGGGTATTGCATGCTTGCCTCGTACCTTCGACTCTCGGGAACCTCGGGAGCACCGTGCACGAGACCTACTCACCACGAGCCCTCCAGAGACCGAGACCGAAGCCCCAAACTTCGAAAACCGAGGACCCAAATTTTGACGATGACTCCTTTACACCACCAACCTCCGAGTGACTTGATTGTCGAGCGGAGACTAATAGAGAGTTTAGGGCGGGAACATGGGTCGCGTTCTCCCGAAACGAGAACTCGCCCTGTGTTTTCGTTTCTGTCTGATCCTATTTCGGGTCTCGACGAAGGAGCGGGATGACGAGGAACACGCCTGTGGCTTGAGTGGATGTGTGCTGATGGACATTGTCTTCTGCACTCAGATGTCATGGATGGTTACAATGGGACAGTCTTTGCCTATGGTCAAACGGGTTCGGGAAAATCCCACACAATGATGGTGCGTCCGTCCTAGGGGGAAGTTCCATCAATCGGATGAGGACCGCATCTGATGGTGCTTTCTCCATACCACAGGGACCCGATATCGACAGCGACGATATGAAAGGTATCATCCCGCGCATCACGGAGCAGATCTTCCAGAGCATCATGGTTTCGCCGGGCAATATCGAGTACCTTGTCAAGGTCTCGTATATGGAAATCTACATGGAGCGGATTCGGGACCTGTTGGCCCGTAAGTGCTTGATGGGGCCAGTAGTTGTTGTCGAGAGCGTCCCTAGCTGACTCTGACTTTTGTATCTCTCATAGCCCAAAACGACAATCTACCGATTCACGAGGACAAGGCCCACGGTGTCTACGTCAAGGGTCTCGCCGACTTCTACGTCGCCAACTCGGCCGAAGTCTTCGAAGTCATGCGACAGGGTGGCAATGCCCGCGCTGTTTCATCAACCAACATGAACGCCGAGTCTTCACGATCACATTCCGTGTTTGTCATCACCATCCAGGCGAGGAACGTCGAGTCGGGGACACAGAAGACAGGAACGTTGTACCTTGTCGATTTGGCAGGTAGTGAAAAAGTTGGCAAGACGGGGGCTTCGGGCCAGACATTGGAAGAGGCCAAGAAGATCAACAAGAGTTTGAGTGCGCTCGGGATGGTCATCAACGCGTTGACGGACGGAAAGGTTCGTGATCCGTTCTCCCGATGGCTAAGGATGTGTGCACCGAGCTGATCTGCTCCATCTTTTGAGGACTTGCTCAGTCGTCGCACGTTCCTTATCGCGACTCGAAACTGACTCGTATCCTGCAAGAGTCTTTGGGTGGTAACTCGCGAACGACGCTCATCATCAACTGCTCTCCTTCGGCGTACAACCAAGACGAGACGATCTCGACCCTACGCTTCGGTATGCGAGCCAAGTCGATCAAGAACAAGGCCCGAGTCAACGCCGAACTCTCCCCTGCCGAATTGAAGCAGTTGCTCAAGAAGGCGCAGAGGGATACGGCTAACGCGGGGGCGTACATCGCACTTTTGGAAGCCGAGATCAACGTGTGGAGGAGTGGGGGTAAAGTCGACGAGGAAGCGTGGGCCAGTATGGAGAAGGCGCTCGGGTTGGGTGCGGGCGAATTGGAGAAGTTGGCTGGAGGAGGAGGGAGGGCGATCAGTCCGGCCGGGTCGTCGGCGACGGGGACACTTTCGGGCAAGGTCACACCGACACCGAGATTGCCGGTGCTGGATAGGGTCGGGAGCTCGGCGGAGGGCGATCTGAGTCGACCGATGACACCGCTGGGTCAGGATGAGAGGGATGACTTCTTGAGGCGCGAAAATGAACTGGGTGATCAATTAGCCAAGACGGTCAGTGCTCTGGTTACTAGAACGGACCCGCCTCTTGGAAGCTGATGCCGACTCGTTGTCACTGCGAAACAACAGGAATCCCAACTTTCGTCGCAAGAGAAACTGATTGGCGAGCTACGCGACGAGCTGTCGACACTGAAGGAACAAGAGACCTTTGCCGCGAATGAGAACAAGTCGATGGCGAGCGAACTTTCGGATCTTCGGTTGCAGGTCGAACGTCTTGTTTACGAGAGCAAGGAGGGGGCGATCACGACCGACTCGCTCAGGGACCAGAATGCTGAACTGACTGCCGAATTGGAGGAGCTCAAGGTAAGTAAAGTGGTGGCCCAGCGTATTGGAAACGATTGCTGACCACCAATTCTTGCTCTCTGCAGAAAACGATGAGCGAGCTCAAGGTGACGCAAAAGAGTGCGACACAAGAAGGTAAGGACAAGAAGAAGGCCGAAAAGATGGCGGCGATGATGGCCGGTCTCGACGCGGGGGGAATGTCGGAGAAGGAAGCCGAGATTCGGGCTTCGTTGGCTCGACTCGATGAGGCGTCGACAGCGGATCAACCTCTGTCAGCCGAGGACTTGACGACGCTGCGGCGACAATTGGAGGACAGCCATTCGCTCGTCCGAGAGCACCAGGAACGATCGAAGCGGACGCAGGAAGAGAACGAGATCCTGACACGGCGCAAGGACGAGCTCGAGACGCGCTTGGCCGGCCTCGAAGCCGAATACGAAGAGTTGCTCGACAAGTCCCTGATCGAGGACGAGCGAGGCGCCGAAGCGGACGTGCACGAGATCAAGCACAAGCTCGAGACGCAATACGCGATGAAGCTCGAAGCGGCGGTGCATGACGTTGCCGACCTCCGCCAACAGCTCGAGTTGAAGTCCAACGAGGTCAAGACGCTCACCGCTTCGACCGAGTCGCTACGAAGTGCGAATGCCGAGCTCGAACGCGCGTTCAAGATTACCGCGGCTGGGATCGAAGGTGGGCAGAGCTTGGCTGAGAGTGCCAAGGACATGGAGAGGGTGCGCAAGTCGATGGCGGCTCAGTTGGCCGAATTCGATACGATGAAGAAGAACCTGATGAAGGACTTGCAGAACCGATGCGAGCGGGTGAGCCTCAAGTTTCTTCGCAATGTGAAGTGGCACATTACTGATCAAAGGCTGGTGGTCTTGTTCTACTCAGGTCGTAGAGCTCGAGATCTCGTTGGACGAGACGCAGGAGCAGTACAAGAACGTGCTCAAGAACTCGAACAGCAGGGTGCAACAACGCAAGATGGACTTCCTCACGCGCAATCTCGACCAATTGACGGCCGTGCAGAAAGAGCTCGTCGAACAAAACTCGCTCCTCAAAAAGGGGTGCGCCGTGGCCGAGCGCAAGCTCATCGCGCGCAACGAGCACATTCGAAATCTCGAGGTGGCGCTGCAAGAGGCCAAGGACAAGGTCGCGCTCGAGTCGGACAAGTTCGAGGAGAAGCTGAGGTTGGTGCGCGCACGCCTGGACCACGCCAAAGGTAAACCGTTGTACCTGCCTATTGTCTCGCGTCTCGCGCTCGCGAACAAAAGAGCTGAGGCGCATCCGCCACTTTTTCGGTCCTCAGAACAGCAACAACAACAACCCACACTCAACAGCTCGCTCAGCTTTGGTCGCATCGCCAAACCTCTGCGAGGCGGAGGCGCTTCGGGAGCTCCTGGTCCTGCTCGCGTGGATTCGTCGAGCTCGCTCGCCAAAGCCACAAGCGGTTTCTTTGCTCGCCCGAGCTCGTTCTTTGGAGCTAGCCCTGCCAGGTGATGTTCCTCAAACCATTGTCATCTTCTTGCCATCTCGAAAGTCTATTGTGTGAACTTCGTTGTGCCTCTGGATTCAGTTCAGTGCCTTTTGCATAGAAACTCTCCCTTTTTTTTTTCTCTCGCAGCACCTGCAGTTTGAATCGTTATATGTCAAATCTCTACTTGCTTTTATCTTTTTTCATTACAGAGCACACCCAATTCCTTCGCAATGCATGCAACACCAATGAAAAACCTCCGACTTGTCCAGAATTGCGCGGTTGCTCAGCCCACATTCCCATCAGTGGACATTGCCCTGACACTGCTTCAATCATCTTCCATCTTGGCCGTACTCTTCTCGATGTGCTTGGCAAACGCCTCCATGAATTCTGGGTGCCAACGCGAAAGAGCCGGACGCTTCTCGAGGATGTCGTCAAAGTTCCATCGCATGCGAGCCTGGTCAAGCTCCCAACCCACATCATCTGCACAACCAAGGCGTCCATCAGCTTCAAAAGCAAGAACACACCGGCCTGTTGCGAATCTGTGACTGACTGTCGGGGCAAATGATATAGAACTCGTTCTCGATCCTATCGAACAATTGCTCGGCGACTTGGTCGGCCGTCCAAGCGGCTTTGGGCTTCTGGGCACCTTCATCCAGGATCTTGTCGTTCGTCGTGAGCTTGGTCCAGGTGTATCCCGGGACAAGGAGATGGGCCGTACATTGCGTCGAAAGAAGTGAGTGGGAAAGCGCTTCGGTGAGGGATTTGATGGCTGGGATTGGTAGTAGAGGCCAAGGTCAGCATTGCTCTGCGTTCCCAAGTCTGGACTCGGACATTTGATGCAAAGCAGGACGGACCCGATTTGGATACGTTGTAAGCTGGGTTTCCAGGTGGTTGGGTGATGCCTTGCTTGGATCCGGTTACGACGACCGCAGCTGGCGAGTCTTGTTTGACCATGCGATCGACAAAGGCTTGGGTGCCGTGGAGCACACCGAAAAGGTTGACCTTGTTGATCGTGGTGGGCCGAGCTTGTCAGCTGACTTGTCTGCAGTTGGGCTTTATTGCGAGCCTGAACACCTCTCGAATACTCACACCCAACGTCTTGTTCCAAGCCCCCATACTCTTCTTGGGATCCTCCGAGTAGTCCTTGGTCGACATCTGCACCCCGGCATTGAGCACCAAAAAGTCGACCTTGCCAAACGAATCGTACGCGACATCGGCCAACCTCAACACGTCGTCAAAGTCCGAAACATCACAAGGATGGATGATGAAGCTTTCTTCAGGGATGCCCGCTTTGATCAAGCCTTGCGAGGCACGTTCGAGCGCCGAGGTCGACACGTCCGCGAGCAGGACTCGCATACCATAGCGTTGGAGGCACAGTGCGGCGATCGAGTAGCCGATCCCTCCGTACGCCGCTCCGGTGATGACCGCTGCATTGCCCTTTTTCAGTGCTGCGTGGACCATAGTGGCGGAGTGTGTTCGTGTTCGTGTTCGCGTGGAAATGGGGGCGGCCGAACTGCAGTCTGAGGTCACGGGTGGAGGTGGGGCAGCAAGTGACGTCGTCGGCTCTCGCTGGCCCCGAGCCAACCTTGGCTTGCCTAATCGCTTGGAAAACCTTGATCACCTCGAACAGACTACTAGGCTCGCAAACGCTAGTTCGCTCCTCGATTACCAATCGGGGTCCGGTCTGCAAAAGCTGACCAACATACCTACAGTGGAGCCGCCTACTCGCAGGTACCTAGTGTATCAAGTGCAAGTATGTACCTGCCTACCAGGGATGCCCGTTGTATTTGTGCTCGGAATAGATCGGGTCTCGTGCTGACCAGTTAGTAGTCGCTCGTCGTGCCGAAGGCGAGCCTCGCAAAGGCCTCGCGGTTCCGCTCTCAAAGTGCCGAAAGCCGACATGCCCTCAGGGCTCGGGCGCATCCTGCACAGCGATTAGTCGTAGCCCTCCTTTGCCTCATACCGATCATTTCATTTTGAACGACCCGCGAAATCCGGCACGACGCCCATCATGTCGCACAACTCGCACTCGGCCACGATCGGCGACACGCTCAATGACAAGATGAGCTCCTTCTTCCACCTGCAACCCCCCTCACAGTGAGTTCTTTCACCGTGCACTGAGAGCCGACCGGTTAGCGGTCGGCATCTGCCCAAGCTCCCGTTCGGTTTCCGACGTCATGGGCTAAACTGTCGCATTTGTCATGTGCCTCCCTTTGCCGTCGCCGTCGTCGTCGTACAGCAAACGCAAGAAGGCCTACAAGATTGGCGCTCATCTGGGAACGTACGTCAAGTCACGTCATCCCAATACGGGCCTTCTACTTTCCTGACACTGACATGGCTGGCACTTGTTCGCACCGCAGGGGTGGTTTTGGCGAGGTCAAGCAAGCGACCGAACTTGCGACGGGGAGACAGGTCGCCATCAAGATCATCCTCAAGGCTAAGATTGCCGACCTCAAGATCCAAGTCCAACGTCAGGAGAGTCTCAAGAAACTCGAGTAGGTCCTCTTTCTACTCCGGCTCCAGATTTTTCGCCATCATCCGAGCTGGCTGACCATGCGCAATCGCAAAAACCATACGCCCTACAGTCACCCTCACATCGTAAAGCTGATTGAATGGTTCGAGTCCAAGGAAAAGATGTACCTCGTCTTTGAGCTCGCTGCGGGCGGCGAGCTGTTTGATCATCTCATCGACGCCGGCCGGTTCGAAGAGGACGAGGCCAAAGAGGTTGCCTACGCCCTGTGCGTGAGTGTTCAACTCGCCGCATCTTGCTCGAAGGTGCAGTAATTGGATGCTAAAAAACTATTTGGCACCATCAGGATGCGGTCGCCTACTTGGCTTCCCACAACGTCCTTCATAGGGATATTAAGCCTGAGAATGTACGTCACCGATCGTCGGCTGTCGAGGCACTCCCAAGCGCGAGTGCCGACCTCATGCTTGTCACTGTTCGGGAATCAGGTCTTGTACCGAGACCCACCAGGCCACAATGGCGCAGGGCACGACGATTGCGTATTGTCGGATTTCGGCCTCGCGACCGTCGTCAACCCGAACGAGCGGCTGCACACGATCGCGGGGAGCGCCGGCTATTCCGCTCCGGAAATGTACTCCGAAGAGGGGTACGGCCTCGCCGCCGATTGTTGGTCATTAGGGTGAGCTTTCCCAACTCGACCAGGTCCCGTACTCTGAACTAAATCCCTCGTCGACTTTCCCTTGCAGTGTCGTCGTTTTCGCCATGATGGGCGGTCGATTCCCCTACAAGGCGACCGAGTCGCGAGCCCTGGCCCATGAAGCAAGAACGACCAAACTCTACTTCCCGCCCGTTTGGAGATCCATCTCGGCCCAAGCCAAAGACTTTGTTCGCAAGTTGCTCGAAGTCGACCCTATCAAACGCATGACGGCGGTCCAAGCCTTGCAACACCCTTGGTTGCGCTCGGCCAAGTCTCGTCCTCCTTCTCCCATTTCGGGGACCAAGACACCTTTGCAATTGCCTTTGGATGCGACGATCCACAAAGAAGACGAGGCCGTCGATGGTCAAGCCCCGAGAAGAAACAAGAGCGAGATCGAGCTCAAGCGTCACGAACCGCTGATGATTGATGTCGCCGATGTCGAGAAGAGGTTATTGCAGGATCAGTCTGACAGGAACTTCGATTGAGAAACGCAATAGTGACCAGAGCGATGGGTTCGCCGATCACGATGATGATGTTGTCCCCGCCGAACCCATCAAGGTCGAACGACCCAAGATGCAGAAGAAAGTCAGCGAGATGGATATCGATCCGTTGGTCGGGGCCGAGGGGCAGATCGAAAGGCGACCCACGTTGGTGCAAGCGACTCACAAGAGGACTGTCGTTTGATCCTCTGCTTCATCCCACCGATGGCTTTTATCAGACATTCATTCCATATCTCATATTTTTATGGTCGCCCCCCTCCCCTCTGTTGTAAAATAACGACTGTATCTGCTATGGCAAACAACCCCTCCCCCCCTCCTCTGTCCGGCTGCTTTGGTGCACTTCAATCAAATGGGATGAACGAACTTTTGTATATTGGACGTCTTGAAAGCAACAACGGCAGATATTGACAAGGAGGCTAGAAACATAGGACAGTTGCGATTTGCTAGAAGGAAAGAGAAAATAGTACGATTTTATAAATGCGAGGGAAGATTATCGTCGACAGATAATAGAAGCTTCGTTAGAGAGCGAGATAATTGAAGTGTTGTCGAGGATCAATGAATTGCTGTTCAGAACACAAAAAAGTCAGCCTCATCGAATGCCGGGGATGGTAGGTGTTGTGGTGCAACTCACAGTGTACAACGATGTAATTCGGGAGCCCAATGATGCGAGCGCCCAAGGCCTTGGCGAGGACTGCGCAAGTGGGGTGAAAAGTGTCAGTTGTGCTGACCGGGAACTCTCCTAGTAGCACAATGCAATCGTCTCACCTCCGAACCCTTCCGTCTCGAGTTGATGATCGACCAGGAAAGCCGGGAAGACAGCCCCCATGCGATGAGCATCCGCCCGAACGAGCGTAGCGACGCCTCCGACTCCATCCAGATCCATCCTCTTTCCCACGAACGCCGGTGATTGACTTTCGTACAAATCCGACTCTTGCCAACCTGCGGGTCGGGCATGCGGGTAGACCGAAGCGGTGAACGTCGACAACAACTTTGAGGGTCGGACGAAGGCATCGGCGAGATGGGCTCGTTTGAGATTGGTACCTCCGCCTTCAAAGATGAATTTGGACGGGTCGAGCGAGGCCTTGAGCTGTCGCGATCGACTCGTCTCGGCCCACGAGTTGAGGTCGTAGGGTGTCAGCTCGGGGTGTTTGCCCATGAAGACGTTCGGGACGACAATGTCGGCCGGGATTTTGGTCGGAGGGGGGAGATCACGGTAGTAAGAAGCATGCGGGATAACGACACCGGTCCCACCGTACAGGAGAAGATCCTCGAAGAGCGAAGGCGAGTATTCCGCCACGTCGGAATCGAGCCAGAGGACCCAATCGACTGAAGCGTTGAGCGCCGACATGAGCAGCACGGTTCGAGCTTTCGCCATGATGGCTCTTGAAATGGCGCGACAAAAGAAAATAATCAGTATTTTTCGGAATGCTAATTTGAGGTATAAATATTCGATCGCTACTCACCTTCGCTGTTGTTGCCACCACCGGCGGTGTCTCGCGCCGCGGGTCGGCCCTTTGATCCCAAAGTCCTTCCTGATCAAGGTGATTTCGCGGAACCCAGGTCGGTCGAGGAGCATCTGCTGTAACCGGGAAGCCGTATCGTCTTGCTCATCTGCGACGAGGAACCCGAGCGATGTATTGCACCGCGGATGGGCCATCTTGTCGAGCAGGGCAAAGTAATGGTCTAAATCCGACGACGACGTTGAGAGCGGCGTGAGAATGAGCAGGTGCAAATCAGAAGCGGCGGTGGCGCCTTCCGAGAGAGAGGACGAGGTCGGGGGAGCTGTCGTTTGCGATGACTTTGAAAGGTCGTGTATGTTCCAAAGTGTGTCGCTGTGCAGCTGCTGTTGCCGTATCGGTGCATCGTCCGAGCCTGCCCAGCTCGACGAGTCCAAGTCCGAATTCGCATCAGAGTTCGCAGCTGAAAGAGTCTGGATCGACGTGTCGCCGCCAAGATCGATTCGCGCCGGTATCCTCGACCACCCGGCCTGGTGGATATCCCTCCACGAATAGTCGACGTAGTTCAACGACCCATGTGCGAATCCAACGAGTGTAAGGAGTCCAATCGCTGCAAGGACGAGCAGTGTACCGAGCGCCACCGTGCGAATGAACTGCGGACTGACGCCGTGGCCGAACTGTTTTCGGAGACGCGTCAGGCCCAGCGACGATTGGGGCGGGTGCGATGTAGCAGCAGCACCGGCGGACGACGCATGCGACAGCGCCCGCGCGCCATCGGCTCGATTTCGGGCCCAAGCGAATTGATCGTGGGTGTGGTCGTCGTGGTCGTGCTCGAGCAGGTGGTCCAATTCGGCATCGGTCTTGCTGTCCATCATGACCTTGCAGGAGGAGCCTGCTTTCCGTCTTGTTTACGGGGGCCGTTGTACGAAAGTGGTTGTGGCGAAGTAGTCAAAAACAGCGAGGCCTCACAACCATAAGAGGAAAGCAACCAAGTTGCGACCGAGCGTTCCTCGTATCCGAAGCTTAACGAACTTCGGTGACGACAAACGTCGAGCGACGAGCAGCTCGGGTCGCACGCTGCAATGGCACCGCCTCGAGCGGGCTCGCGGCCACGACAGTAGTGACGGCACGCCCGATCGACTCTCGCTATCATTATCGACGCCTCGAGGTGAGGGGTCATTTCAAGGCACCTTCCGTCCTATCGCTGGTCTAGCGCCAAAAAAAAAGGACGTGACCTCGGACGGTGCACAGCAATATTGATTGCCTCGGGTACCTACAATATCCAGTGTTATGGGTTCTGCGGGTACCTTGGGCATAACTACCTACCTAGCGGCACCCGGTTGACAATTTCACTAGATAGAGTACTACACTTGAATGCATCACTTTCTATCCGACAAGGGGTTGCACCAACCAAACTTTGACAACTCCATCGTCTCCCGCGCTAGCAAACATATTTTCAACCCCTTTCCACCTCGAGTCCTCTTCTTGCGCCCCACCCTGATCCGTATTTCCTTGGTCCAACTCCTGGTCTCGCTCGGTTTCTTCTTTATCGTCATCGCCACTCTCCAACTTTCTCAGCGTCGCCAAAGCTCGGGCAGGCGAGAATTTGCACCATGCGACGTGGTTGACGTCCGAGACACCATGACTTGATTCGACCGAGCTGACCAATTTGTAAGACGGGGCCTCGTCGGATGTCGATGGCTTCAGCTGTAGTAGTCACGGTGGCGTGTGTGAGTATTTCTCCCCTCAGATACCTCGGCATAAAGCCTCTTCCCACCAGACTGACCATCTGCAAAACGTTGATGACCCCATCCCCACCCCCAGTGACGATCGTTCCCAGCCCACCTTCTTTCTCGTCAATCCCACTCCGATTCCAATCCAAGCTATAGATCGTCCTCGAATGCAACCCATCCTCCCAACTAGCGACCAACTTCCACTCCCACCGTTCCTTGATGCCTATCCTCACCCCTCCCGCAGACCATGGTCCCATTCTCCCCCCTTCCTCCCTCTTAGCTTCGCCAATCTGTCCTGTTTCAACGGGGGATGTCTTAGGTGATCGCTGCCAAATCTTGATGGTGCGGTCGTCGCCTGCGGAAGCGAGGTAGGTGCCGCACGGGGAGAAACTGATGGCCCAGACGGTCGAGGTGTGCCCGACGAGGGTGTATACGCACGACCATTCGTCGTCGTACGGATCGGCGGCGTACAGTTTGATCGTATCATCGTAAGAGGCCGAGGCGAGTAACTTTGTGTGGTTGGGTGTTCGTAGAACGGTCAGCGGTGAAATCTCGATTTCTTGTGTCTCGGGGAAAACGTACCTCGTCTTGTGGATGCCATGCGAGGGACTTGACGTCTTGTTCATGTTCCATCAAAACGGCCAGACATTCAAACTCTGTCGGACTGACGGCTGAACGAAGGTAAGAATACCAAAAGAGAAGAGCGATTCCGCTGTCAGCTTGTAAAGTCCCGAGTCCCAAGAGAGGGTTCCACCAAGGCTTGCTTTCTCCCTCGGCTAACGCACCTTCCCAAACCCAAACGGACTTGTCCCTGCTACAACTGGCCAATAAGCTGCCATCACTGGACCATTGCGCGGCCTTGCATTCGCTCTCGTGGCCTTCCAACGAATCGCCCGCGGTCTCCCATTCGGTCGAGGTTTGCTCGTTGTCGTCCTTGTCCGTCGAGGAGGACCAAACGCCGACGGTCGAGTCGAACGAGGCTGTGGTCAGGGTTTGACCTGTGGGGGAAAAGGAGAGGGAACGAATTGTGCGTGGGTGGGCAGAGGGGATCGAGCTGGAGAAAGAGAACCGAGGTGGTGGTGAGGAGGGAGAGGAGGAGGATGCCGTTGATCGAGGTGGGGTGTACGAGTAGAAACGGATCGATTTATCGGAGGAACACGATGCGAGGAGAGGTGCCGAGGGTGACCAGGACACCTGCCAGGCTGTGGGAAGAAGAGTGGGGCGCGTGAGCAAGTGGGACCGAAGTCGATTGCGAGCGATGAATGGGGAACATACCTCGATCTGTGTGGCCTGGTAATGACGCGATGGGTTGGATCGACATGTCTGTTGTCTGCTGCTGGCGGTTGATGGTCTCACCGGCTCAGTTCGTCAAGCTCTAGCACAAAACGAACGACGGCAAAGAGCCAAGAGTCAGCGGCACGATCGCCGGTTGTCGGCTGAGTCAAACGAGAGTCGCGACAATCTCTCGAGCACTTGCTCCACTTGGTGCTGCTTCTTCCCGTCCCGACATCCCCTCCCACTCCCACTCCCAGTTCAGCTCGCGTGAATTGTCTCTCCCTCTCTCTTCTACCTCCCTCGCCCGCACTAAATAGCCACCCCCGACCCCCTTTGGGAACCCCTGTGGCGACGACGATGGTTGCGAACCCACCCCACTTTTTGCTCTCGGCCGCGATCCGACCCAACATCCTGTCCCTGACGCCCTACCGCTGTGCCCGCGACGACTACAGCGAAGGCCTTCTCCTCGATGCCAACGAAAATTCCCTCGGTCACTCTCTGCCATCCGCGTCCTCCTCCTCCTCCTCCGCGGATCAGACGCAGCAGCAACAGGGGGATACGACGGAGGAGTTCGACTCGCTCGATCTGCACCGGTACCCCTCCCCGACCCACATCCCCATCAAACAACGCCTATGCCACCTCCGCAACGTGCCTTCGACCGACCACATCTTCCTCGGCGTCGGATCCGACGAGGTCATCGACCTGCTCTTCCGCATCACGTGCGCGCCCCAGAACGATCGGGTTCTCATCTGCCCTCCGACTTATGGCATGTACGCCGTGTGCGCTCAGATCAATGATGTCGACGTCGTAAAGGTCCCTTTGGATTGCGAACGAGGTCGATTTCAGCTGGATGTAGAAAAGGTCCGTGAAGTCCGAGCGCTCGGTCCCCCTTTTCTTTTGTGCGAGCGCAAGATGTTTGACTTGAACTGGACATCACCCAAAGATTAACTCGACCATCAGTTCAGCCGCGTCGACTTTGAACCCGATCAAACTCGTCTTCATCTGTTCGCCAGGGAACCCGACCGGAACCTTGATCCCTTTAAGGGCGATCCGTTCGATCCTCGACAACCCCGATTTCACCGGTCTCGTCGTCATCGATGAGGCCTACATCGATTTCTGCCCTTCCCCTTGCTCCGATTCGGCCGTACAACTCGCCACTTCAACAGAAGGGGCGTACGATAACCTCGTCGTCATGCAGACGCTGTCCAAAGGGTTCGGTTTGGCCGCAATTCGTTTGGGCGTCGCGTATGGGTCTAAAGACGTGATTCAGGTATTGAACAACATCAAAGCGCCTTACAACGTCTCGACACCGACGGCCTCATTGGCCCTTCGCGCCCTTTCCGAACAAGGTCTGACCACGTTCAGAAACAAGATCGAAACCCTCAATGCGAATCGAGATTTCCTAGCTAGGGAACTCGAGCAACTTCCTCAAGTCGTTGGGTTGTTGGGATCAGGGAACGCCAATTTCCTCATGGTCCAAATCGCCTCGTTCAAGGATCGGACCCAAGTTGATAATGATCGAGCAAAGAGGATTTCCACGCTCATGGCCGAGGAGGAGGCCGTCGTGGTTAGGTTCCGAGGGAATGAGATTGGCTGCTTGGGATGCCTGAGAATTACGATTGGGACGAGGCAGGAGTGTGAGACCGTTTTGGACAAGTTGAAGAAGGCGTTTGAGAGTACAAAGTAGAGAGGTGTTCTGGGGTAGATATGAATCAGAGTATTTGATGCTCACTAGATTAGAGTTCCAAGTGGATGTTTCTGGCAGACCATCATTACGACCGGCCTTTCTCGAAAGAGGGTCAACATGATGAGAATCAATAGGCATCAAAGATATTTCACTTCACATGCTCATCAGCAAATCCGAGAACGCAGAAGCCCCGACAAGACTCTAAAGAAAGATCTCGACGCTGAACTCGAGTGTGGAGCAAGGATAGTCCAAATCGTACGCCTTGAGAACGCTAGGATGCAGAATACCAATCTCGCCAATCTCGACGTCCCTCAAAGTCGAAGCTGAAGACGCGTGCTTCGATCCGATTTGGGGTAAAGCCGAAGAGAGGACATCCTTGATCTTGTCCAAGGGACCACTGGAGGATTCGGTCGCGGTCGCGTCTTTCGGCCCTCGGAGCGATCCGGAGGCGTTGGCGACGTCGGCAGATGCGACGGGCGCAAAGGAGAGGTTCTTGGCCCCCGTTGCTGAAGGGCGGTAGTAGATCTTGGCGGAACGATCGGGGAAGTAGGTTGCGTCTGTGCGGTCAAACAAAAGGTCGGGGTCAGCTTTGGACGAAAGGGACGTTGTGACGACAACGTGTCCGCGAATGCACCATTGAAGGACTTGATGTAGTAACCCTCGTCACCCCCGGACGTCTCATTCCCGAGATTCTTGATTCCAAGACCCAACATTAATCGATCCAACAAGCCATGAACGATCTCGAAACCAGCCCGTCGTCCACAGAACACGGCCGCCAGGCGTCGCACATTCCTCGCCTGCCGCTCCTCCTTGGCATCCTTAACGACAATATCCGACACTTCAAAGACCTTCAACGGCAGCGCATGTTTCCTATTCTCTCGAATCGTCTTGAGGATACCGGGCAACAACGAGGTTCGGACGATCTGGTATTCGATCGTTTTCGGGTTCGCCAACACGACGGCCTCGTCGCCCTTGTCAACGCGGTTCAAGAACTTGTAGTTCTCATCGTGCGAGCACAAGATCAGAGGCAGGACTTCGGTCCATCCAGCTTCGGCGCACAGTCGTCGCAGAGTGTCGGCGAGCTTGTTGATCGGGAAAGGAACGGCGACGGTGTTGGTGACGGGGAACGTCTTTTGGAGGTTGTTGAAACCGTACGCGACAGCGGCTTCCTCCATGACGTCGCACTCGTGCAGAACATCGGGTCGGGTCGAAGGAACAAGGAGGTGGACGACATCGTTTGCGTCCATTTGCAGACCTTCGCGAGCGTTCACGGGTTTGAACGAGGCGATCTGCTCGGGCGTCGGTTCGTAAGCCTCATGACCCATCTTGCGCAACAAGGTGACGACTTCCGGTCGACTGAGCTTGAGGCCGGTGCAAGAGTTGACGTAGCTCGTGCGAGCGACGAAAGGGCGGGGCGCAACAACCGGGGACATGACCGTTCGAGCGCCTCCGGGTGCGGCTGAAGAGTAGACGATCTTGACGGGTTCAATCTCGAAAGGGGTCGAGCAGTACTCGGAGAACATGGTCACGAGGATGTCGATGACGACCTGAAGTTTTGTCTCGTCCGTAGCGGTGACGTCGATGAAGATGTTTTTCGTGTCGACCGAAATTTTGGTGCCGTTCGAGTTGATGATGGGAGGCATAGAAAGGACCTGACGAGTGCTCGAGTAGATGATTGGGTAAACGGGCGAGTCCTCAATGATGTGCAGATAGCGAGAGAGGTGCTTGTCGTCCTGTTTTGGCCCAGAAACGTTACAACGTCAATCAAATCTAACCCGATTTGAGAGGATACGGTGATCGCGAAGACCGACCTTGTACAGTTGCATCAGCTCGACAGCGGTGTACTCCTTGTCCTTGTTCAAGGGTGCGAACTTGATCTCGGTTGGTGGCAGGGCCTGGGATGGGTACGGCTCCTCATCAGTTTCTCCTCCACTTGAGATCCTCAAAACGCATACTGAGCCTACCTCGTAGGTGATATCTCCTGCATCGATCTTGTCCAGGTTATGCGTTCCCACTGCGACGAGCGTCCTCTTCCTCGCCAGGTTTTGGTGAAGCTTGTCCTGCAGATCGATGAAGGATGCGTACGAAACTGCATCGAACGTGACGTTTCTCAGGATTGCCGAAGCAAAATAAGGTCGGATTTGAGCGGTCTATGTACGATGCAGCAGGTCAAGTCAGCGGTCAGGCTTTGCCGAGTAATTGGACCGAGCAGTGCCCGATCGAGGCGACTAACCTCAGATTTGACGTGCACCGTTCTCTCCTCGCCCTGGATTGCACACAAGCTTGGACCATCAGCTCATACTTTCGACTCTACCCCCTGCAAGGTATACAAACCTCTTTGGCGGGCCTGAGGACAAATTTGGGTGCTCCTCGGGTCGGATCCAAGTACAGAGCCAGAGCACGGGCGATTCCTTCTGCGCACAAGAGATCGTAGCGGTTCGCCGGGACTTCGATCTTGAGCTGGTGGGGCTCGTTCGCGGGGTGGTTGGGATCGATTGTCGTCTGATGACGTTCCGCGACCATGGTGCAGAGAACGGGGCGCCGCGTGTCAAACGGGGATGCAGTTGCGAAGGGGCAGCGAATGACCAGCAGCAGAGTCAGTCGGTGTAGCTACATCAGGCATGAGTCCATAAGTTGTGGGACTTTTATGACCTACGTCTTCATCCAGTTCGAGTCCGTACTCGAAGAGGAGCTCGTCGAATTCGTGGTAGGCTGGCAGAAAACGGAAACGAGTCAAGACGTCAGCCGACGTGGAGGTGGGCCAAGCAAGCAAGTCGAAAGCCGGCGTCAGAAGCTGCACGCAACGTACTGTAATTTCTACCGAGCTTGCGGAACAGGGTCGCTCGATCGCAAGTGATGGTCGGCACTGCATGGCATGACAGCGAGTTGGCGAGCATCCAGCAGCAGGCACGAGCAGTTCGGACCAAGAAATCAAGTCGAGAGATAGGAGCGGGTCGTGTCAGGAGAGAACACAAGGTCAGCGCTGACAGATAAGAGGAATGGTCACTGGTGAGCATTACGTACTGTTGATTGACTACTAGCGGTGACAGGCCGGGTGAGGTACGCAAAGGGGGGGTGCAAAGCATCGTGAGCAACGGCCGTCTCTCATGCCTGAATTGACCCATTAGCGCATTAGTCGCCATTACCAATATGCGCCTAGGTCGATCCAATCAATGAGCACGGACCTCCTTGGGAGATCCTTGACCCTATGTGAAGCTGCATGGAGCTAGTGGCTTTGACTTTATAAAAGTCCAACTTCCCTTTTCAAGAAACAGTGATTTTGCGTAGATAAACCGAATATGTGAAATCTAATCAGGCTAGATACAAAAAAAATCTAATCAGGCTTGATAAAGCGGTGATGGACTTCGAGAAGGCTTACGATCGGCTATCCCACACTTACCTTGATGCAGTCCTCCGCGCCGTTGGCCTTGGTCCCAAAGCCCGTCAATGGTACCGAGCGACGTACACCAACCAGTCCGCCTCGGTCTTCCTCAATGGGTGGCTCTCTGCCGCTTTCAACTTCCTGTCGGGGGTTAGGCAAGGCGACCCTCTCGCCCCGTCCCTCTTCGTTCTGGCGATCGAAGGTTTTGCGTGTCAGATCCGATCGAGGGTCAAGGGCATAGAGAGTGCGGGCTTGCAAACGATTCGCGAACTTCTCTTCGCCGACGACGCATGCTGCGCGCTTCACGACCTCTCGGACCTCCAAGATCTCAATCGGGCGATCGGATTGTACGAGCGGGCAAGCGCCAGCAAGCTCAGTAATGCCAAATCGTTCCTCTACCCTCTCGGATCGTTCAGGGACCATCCGGTCGCCCCACGCCTCGGGACCTGGCGTCTCAGCGCCTCGCATTTCCGCTATCTCGGTATTCAGGTCGGGGTGGACATTGCCGAGGATGCGGGTTGGGAGGAGGTCAAGTCATCCACCATTGCTCGTATACAGTCTATCCCGATGTACGACCTTCCTTACGCAGCCAGGTGCTCGATCATCAACACCTACTGTTACACGAAGGTCCTCTTCTACAATCGTTTCCTCCCAGCCCCAAAGAGTGTCGTCAAGGAGATCGAGGATGCCGCCATGCTCGCAATTCACCGTCGAGACTCGGATGGAACTCGAAGGCGCCCGATGGTATCCCGGTCGCGCCTCTGCACCCCCCTCGATCATGGCGGTTTTGGCTTGATTGACCTTCCCATGCGTCTGGCCATCGACCACGCCAAGTGGGTCTTCCAACTGCGCGATCCGGATGGCTGTTTCACGCGGCACCTTTTCGACGTTCGCATTCGGCTCCTGGCGGCGAACCAGCCGCACCCCTTCACCTTGCGCAAGCCACCCCCCAACCAACACCGTCGCCCTTGGATCTGGATTTGGTGGGCATATTTCTGCCATCCGCCGCCAAAGTGGTATCACGCGGTGAGAGAAACGAGGCGTCTTCTCCCTCCACGCTGGGCCCGCTATTTCGAAGCTTGGGCGTCGGTCCCAACGCTCAACCCCCCCGAATTCTCGAGCAACCAGAACCTCGAGCGCTGGGCGAACCACGTCCTCTTCTTCCCGGCAGGGCACGGGATCGGTGAACCCGACGCTTTTTCGAGGTCCTGATGGCGAGGTGATGACTCCGACTTCTTTCATTGACGCCTCAAAACGCCGTCACGCTTTCGTCTTCCCTCCGATCATCCCGGAAGGCCATCAAAAGATCTTCTCCCTCACCGAGCAGCGCTGGAAGTCATGGTGGAAGGCTTTACGCAAGATTCGTAGGGTTCACTCGGATGCTGAAGACACCGCCCATCTCCTCTCCCTTGGCTCCCTCCACCCGGGTGTGCAACTTTCGTCTGCAACACACAGCCAGCTCAACAATCGCTCCGCTTCCTGTGTGATGTGCCTTTCGGAAGCACCTGAGTCTTTTCCCCATCTGGCCGTCGGCTGCCCGTTCGCTCGCCGCCTCTGGGCCGCACTCTCTCCGTCCCCACACCCCATCTTCGCCGACTTCGTGTGTCCTCTCGTCTCTCGCTCGGAGCGCCGAATTATCGAGCTCCGCATCATCTTCTTCCATTCGATCTGGAAGCTCTCTCGTCGCCGTCGATTCTCCTCGCAACCTCTGGAGCCGATCACCGAGGCGGAGCTCGAGGAGCTTCGGGAGTCTATCCAGGGGTGCACGGGTCGCCTCGCTTCTCTATAATGTTTCCAAAGGGGGTTTCAGTGGGTATGGTCGACTCTGGCTAAAAGGTCGATGAGTCCCACACTACTGGCATAGCCAGTGTGCTTAATGCATTTCCTCCGACTTTTCCGAAGATTTCTAGGTACTATTATATTTGTGCTGTAATTGAAATTTATCATTTAAAAAAATGATAAAAATTAAAAATTAAAAAAAGGCGCGCGCGCCAGAGTCAGGAGGTGGTGAGGTGCTCTGGATTGAAGCCTGGAGTGAATCACTTGATTACACCTTTTAAACAAAGCGGTCCCGGATTCAAACTTGTAATTCGCTCGCGGCCTTGCCCCACGTGCACCGCTTCCTTCGGAGTCCGGTCTCTAGACTCTTTCCAACGACGCCCAGCAGTTGAGGACGACCACCCTCCACACTGCTGTCGACGGTCGAGGTGCGGCTCAACGAAGCATGTCCTAAGCCCTCATACCTCGCCTTGCCGCGCGCAACACCTGCTTCGACTACCGCGTCACCTCGACCGATCCAGTCGTCGCTGCTGGCCCGCCACCGCGGCAATTCCCTGTGACCCCGTCTGGATGCAGCTCAACTCGTACTGCGGTAGTTATTCGAGGCCTGGGGTGTGGGTGGCGAGCAGGCAGGCTGGTCGGCCGCGCCGGAAGAACATTGGTACGTCCAAATACAAGCCCGACTGCTTGCCATACTCTCTTCAACTCGCAGACTACTGATGCACTTTGGCAAGGGGAACCGATCGATCATACAGGCAATATAGAGCATACGAAACTTTCTTGGGATCGCATTTACGTGGCGTCCAGTCTGCGTGCAATTGTGTGTTGTAAACCATCATAGCAAAGTGCCGAGGCCCTTCAAGGAGAACGTCGCGCCAGATTCGTCTAGCTTGTAATGCCATGCTGTTGGACCGCTGCGTTGAATAATGCCATAGTCTTCGATAAGGGCCGGTCCTCGGTGTATTGATAACTGATCGTGGGGACCGGAAAGACGAGCATGAGCATGCGCGAAATTTGAGAACCTCCCGAGAACAAGCTTCAAAGGCCCGAAGATTGCGTTATGCCCACGTACCTCGCCCCTCGTTTGGGAAGACAGCGACGTCGTCTGAAGCCATAAATCCGATTGTTGAAGTACCCTTCGGAAGAGGTGGAGGTCCTCATTCGGCGATGAGGTGTGGGTGTCGTCGGCGTGCAGTAGAACGACGAGAGACCCCTGAGCCTGAAATGTTCTCCGAAACGCGTCAGCAGTTTGTCAGCGGGTGGATGGTAATGGTGGCAAAGGTTCGTCATCTCTGCTCACTCCTGACACCAATGCACGCAAAGCCATGAACCAGGTCGAGACTTGGCCCGAAGAGTTACCGGCCCACAACGGACACGATAATTCGTCGACGAGGACCAGAGGCGTGGGTCCTAGTCTTTGTATCGCTTCTCGAGTCGCGTCAAGTATCTCGACCAGGTTGTTGTTGTCGTGTCGACCACCATCTACGAACGCGAAGCGACCTTGTCGTTGCTCATTGTTGAGTTGGATCCCCTGCTCGATCACAAGACGACGGTCGATATGAGTACATTTGCTTAGGGAGGGGGTCTAGTGATAGCATCCTCACGTTCTTCCTCAGGATGGAGCTATAATGATTCAAGCCTTGGCTCAGCCCCAGCAGAAGGACGGATCTTTGGTCTCGCAGAGCGCGATGGATGAGGTGGGTTTCGATGAAAAGGCCTGGGGATTGCAATGTGTCGGTGATGAGGATGCAGAACTCGATGGGCAACGCCGAAGTGCGTACTCCCGAGGGGTTGAGAAAGGTGAGAAAGTCGTCCCGATGGCTCATGTCATGGTCGAGTCGGTCGATCGGCGAACCTTGCTCGTTGAAGCGAGAGATGACTTCCACCATGTGGTTGCGCTAACTCGGCTTGCGCGGGACTTGGCGCAAGCACACCTTAGCGCACGCCTCAGCACTACCTAGCACTACCTGGTACCGCCCCAGAAAAAAAACCACTACCCATCCGCGACTGCGCGCTTTCGCAGCCAAACTTAGCACACAGCCCTGAGCACGTTTCGGCACCGAATGATGTTCTATCCTTCTTGCTGTTTGGGCTCTCACCTTCCTCAGCTAGACAGCTTATCATTTCAATTATCTGCACTTCCTCCAGAGCACTCGACTCTCCGTCCCTCAGCGTCCTTTGTTCACAGCTGCCAATGGCCATTGGCGGCAACACAAGCACTGCCAGGGCGATCGGCGTTAGTAATTGATTTGATTTGCTGGGCACCAGTAACTCCTAGGATGCCCGACCCAGACACCGGCTCGCATGACGCCCTCGGCGGACTCACACTCCCACGTTCGCCATCGTCCCCACCATCGCCATCGTCCCCACCATCGCCATCGTCCCCACCATCGCCATCGTCCCCACCATCGCCATCGTCCCCACCATCGCCATCGTCCCCACCATCGCCATCGTCCCCACCATCGCCATCGTCCCCACCATCGCCATCGTCCCCACCATCGCCATCGTCCCCACCATCGCCATCGTCCCCACCATCGCCATCGTCCCCACCATCGCCATCGTCCCCACCATCGCCATCGTCCCCACCATCGCCATCGTCCCCACCATCGCCATCGTCCCCACCATCGCCATCGTCCCCACCATCGCCATCGTCCCCACCATCGCCATCGTCCCCACCATCGCCATCGTCGCCGTTGTCGTCGTCACCATCGCATTCGGGTGTGCCCGAAGATCGAGACCCGGGCCAGGCCGACGACGAGGTCTCACCATCCGCGTCATCGCCGAGCATGGCGCCCTCTCCGACGACGGCGAGCGGCGCCCATCCCTTCCACCATGCGACCGCAAGCAGTTCGGCCCACGGCACCAGCACCGTTGGCACCGGTAGTACGACCCATCGCAGCCCCGACATGCGGCGCAAGGCCGAGTTGAATGCGCCACCGAGAATGAGCTTCAACAGCAACAACCGAGCTCGTTCTTCATCGCACTCGCAGTCAACATCGTCGGTGGATACAAGTGCGGATCATTCAGGATCCGCGCACCATGCTGCGAATGGCGGTGCGAACGGCGGCAAGGGGAACAGCGCCGATCCGGCGGCATCGGCATCAGTCGACGCCGACGACTTCAACACGCTGCAGCACGCCAAGGCGTCGAACCATGACGACTGGGCCAAGCGCACGGCTTCGTTCGAGGCGCATTCGAACCTTAAGCGCAGCTCGCGGTGGGACGGACTGTCAGCCCTGTCGCCGGGCCCCTCTTCCGCCTTCGATCACGAGGGGCCGTCGTCGCCTAGTGGGGGGTCAGTAACAGCCTCGGCGGTCTGGCCCCACTCGCCCATCGCAATAGCCAGCACACTGCTCTACGTCCTCTTCGGCACCATCTCGACGACCAAGCTACCCAATGCCGTGCTCATCCACCCCGAGGCGAGCTTGACCATAACGCTGGGCCACTTCCTTATCCTGGGGCTTTTGGCGAGTCTGCACGGTCGAGTGAGGCCCGACAGCTCGCCATTCGCTCGGCCTTGGCGGCTATGGGTCCAGCCTTACACCCATACGATCCACAGTGACTCTCGTCGTGTTTGGACCAGTCGTGTGCTGGGACTGGCGAGCTCCATGTCGTTGATGGCGAGCATGCGAGCGGCGTCCTTACTCGACGGGCGGGTTTCGGCTGCGGTTGAGGTACGTGATCGTTTCGACCCTATCAGGTTCCATACCGACGAGTGCTGATCCGCTCATTGTTTCTTTGATCACAGATTCAAGTCATCCCGTTCATTCTCATGCTGGCGGTGTGCACACCCCTCAACTCGCTCTTGCCGAATTCGACTCGCGCCGGTCTGCCCAATCAGACCCTGTCGACCATCGCGATCGCGACGGCGTTCCTCGTCGCCTTCTCCTTGATCGGCGCCCCAGCCGACCCTATCGGCTTGTCAGCGGTGTTGATGAGGATCCCCATCGAGGCGATACGCATCGTCGTGCTCCGGGAGGCATTGCTTGATTCGAATCAGTTGGGGGAAATGCTGATCGGGGCAGCCTCCGTGAGTGGCTCGTGCTCTCTTCGTGTATGCTCTACGCCTAGTCGCTAACGTTGTTTCGAGAACCTTGCTTCCATTGACCTGTAGGTTGCTGTCGTGTCTACTCTGATCTCCGGCATTATCCCGCTCGTCTTCTCACTCGACGACCTTCGCGATCTGTGGGCTTTGCAATCAATTTCCGACTTCTTCGCCTTCTCCGTGTGGTACCTGTTGTCTCAACTCGCTCTCTTCGCATCCCTCGCATACGCATCCTCATCCTTGTGTCCCGCAATCGCATTATTCCCACGCAACTTCATACTCCTAATTCTGTCAACCATGGATCGCTTTGGCGTGCCCCTCCGAGCAAGTTGGTCACAAATGGCCGTGGTCCTCGCCGGTGGCACGATCGCGACACTCTGCGCTGATCCCGATACCGTCGCTTTCTACTCGTGCCTCACCACTCGTGCGACACACCTCATCAAGCCAGTAACCCAAGGTCGAGGTAACTACTTGCACTTGCCGTCCTCGTCCGCCGATATACCCTTGGCGTCCCCGCCCATCATACCGGCGTCGTCGAGTCCGAAGAAGCAGTATGCGCCCTCCTCGACTCATTCGCCCTCGATTTCTCTCCGGACCGCAATTCTACCCCTTCTCCCTCTACTCTACTTCATCATCCAGCACCCTGATTCAGGACTGCGCCTCGACATGGCTTGTCGTGTTCTCCCGGCCACCGCACGCGGGAGTTTTTGCAGTGCGCCTAGTCTCGATGTCTTGACATCCCGTTCCGTCGATATCGTCGTGTCCTATTACAAGGAGAACCCCCAAGCCGCGAAGGCGCATATTGCGGCCATGAAGGCTGTACCGTTCGTCCAGCAGCGGGATCACAAGGTCATAGTGTACGACAAGGGACGCAATGACGAGACGCAATTGAGAAACGCCCTCGAGTTATCGCCGCACGACGAGGTGATTCGCCTGCCGAATGTGGGCCGTGAAGGTGCTACGTATCTCCAGGTAAGTTGCTCTGCTCTACAAAGCCCACAACCAGGCTATTGGCTATTGTTTGCCGACCTATGTTCGTTCCCGGTCGCCCGACAGCACATCCTGCGACACTACAATGCCACAGTCTCCTTACTCGACGCGGAGATCAACACATGCGCCGCAGCCCAGCACATCGCCCCGCGGGACGCCAATCGAGTCCTCGCCGACCATACCTTTTTCCTGCAGCCGCATCTGGCTTGGGACTGGATCGCGAGGCCACGCATCAACCTCGTCGCGCCCGATACCGGGTTTGCCCACTTCGGACCTTTGTTAAGGACCGACTGTGGTGTCGACGGGCGAGGCCGCAGTACGTTCCCCTATGTCAAGGCGTTCTACAGCATTTTCACAGGCGACATATGTCCTCCGACGGGTCAACTTGTGAGCTTATTTGATCGTTTGATTGCCTTGACCGCATTGACACTGATGGACCATTCCCACCCCTATTCACGCCGCGTCCAGTCCGCATGGTCTGCGCAATTCGCTGTCTCGCGTCGCCGAATCATGGCGAACACGTACACCCGCTACGCGCATCTATCGTCCCTGATGGAGGCTCCCGAGGGACACTGGGTCCATGACATGTGGGGCCCGGACAATTCTGGAGGACCTTCGAACCCAGCCCTCGGGCATCATCTCGAACGCAGTTGGCCGATCGTGTTTGGGTGTACCGACCCGACCATCGCAGATGAATGTCCTGATGATGTGCACGAAAAGGACAAGTGCCAGTGCCTGGACTCGTAAATAATTTTTGTCTTTAGTTCGCTTTGCGCCTGTCAAGCCACCCTTCTTTCTTCTCTGGCAATCCAAACTCAGAGTACTATGTTGGAAATGCAGAAACAACCGTGATGACCATAGAATGACAAACTACCGGCGGCTGCTTTCCCCGAATTTGAAAGCTCCCGTCTATGTCCAGGCGCCTGATTTGTCGACCATCCTCGTCGGTGCCCTCTCTTCATGGTAGTACGTCTGGATCCGAAGCTGTGTCAACTGACTAATTTGCGAGTTGCTCGTTCCGACAAAGCCACGTCGCCCCAGACTAAGAATGGCTTGGGCGATCGCCGAATCGGCCCATTTCCACCCTTCACCGAACGATCTCTCCATCGCGTCGGATGGGGTATCACTGATGATCCAGCCACGGGCTTTGATGTCCCCGAGGAACTTCTGGTCGTCGCGTTCGTCGGTCGAGACCAGTACCGGAAACTTGTCGACGTAGTGATTGGGCAAAAGTTTGGATAGCTCGGCTCGGAGGTCGTTCAGGGCGCTCGCAAAGGCATCGAGAGTTGGGACACAGTTCACCTGCATGGGGCACCATGTCTAGGAGATCCCATACCCAATTCAACGGTGATCAGATGTCTGCCAAGTGCTCTGGACGGTGCGAACGGGGGTGGCAATGCAGCGCCTACCAGAAAGTCGCCTCGACGGATGTGCATCGTGATAAGCTCCTGAGGGATTTTGGTCGACCTCATGGTCGTGCGCACGGAGTTGAGCGCGATCTCCCAAATCCGAGGTGCAAACTATGGGAAAACGGAGCACTCTTCAGCTCAGATTGTTGCAGTACTAATGGAAGGGCTACAGTGGTACTGACATCGATGTATCGACCCACAAAGTACCATTCCGGTTCGTGCCCACTCCAGATAGGTGCCATCATCTTTCTCTGCACTTCGGACACGTGTTGGTGCCCGGCCCTTTCAAGATTCCACAGGTTCGTATAGCACATCAAGGAGCTTGATGGGGTCGCGGACGCGATGTTGGGTGGGAATTGTTCAGGTTTTTTGCCTTGCTTTTCGAGGTAGGCTCTCGTGTCCGCCATCCTGCGGTCGAAATCGGCGTCGAACAATACGAACGACTCGTAATGGAAATCGTCCCATCTGCAAAATGTCCACGATGAGTCAAGAAAATCGTCAGGTGAAGAGGGGGCATGTATTTGACGAGCTCTGGGCTCGTTTCACCTACGTTCCAGAGGCCTTGACCTTTTGTCGCTCGACTTGAATTTCTACTTGTTGAATGTTATGATCCCCGTACGACAGAGCTTGGGAAAACCAGGGACTTGCGTGATAGCAACCAATTTCGTCTGGTTTGGTGAGGGTGCGATTAGGGTCACGAATTTTGACGTCGTCTTGTTCGACCAATAGGATTCCGGTCTGTGTGGATCGGAACACATGGCGCTCGTTGACGTTCAGCGACCACTCCGAAGGAGCGGGTCAAGGGGCCTTCAAGATATGATGGGTACTCACGATTTCCCTGAAGCGATCAAGGTCATAAATTAGACTCATCTTCATTATCACGCCCTTGCCATAGTGTTGCTCGTCGTTGAAACTGGGCAGGATTGCGATTCGGGACGTCATCGAAGCGAGCAGCAGCAATGGAAGTACGGTCGTAAACTGGCCACCGAGCCCACTCCACGAGTCGCACATGAGATATCTCATCTCCGGTCTGTGAAAGGTTTTTCGAATAAGGTTGGTTTTCTGCCAATTGGTATGTCAACCACCTTCCCCGGGGCCGAGCCCGAAAAAGCGCACTTTCGGGCCCCCTGTCTCTATCCCCAGCTTGTGTACGGTGGTTCAAAAAGGCCGAGCGCGTCCTTCACATATCCGAGGAATAGAGTAGCGCACCTGAGATTTTCATAGAACGACCGGGTGGGTTTGTCGTGTTTGAGCAGGTCTGAGACCTTCGGCGTCCCCTGCAGTGGACCTGGTTCGGTCGTCCTGCCCAGATAGCGTCGTCGGGGTTGCTGCCAGTCTTCAACGAACGTGTCTTGTCGATGCTGCCCTCGGTTTGGCCAAAACATGAAAACGATCAAGCCGACGATGATGAGGGCAAGATAGACGATTTGGCGTGATTGGATGCGATCCGATTTGACGACGGAACACAGCGAATTCCAGACCTTGACCCCACGCCGGAACACGGTGGTGTAGTGGCGCGGCGGAGGGGTGTCCTTCGGGCCGGGGGGGCTTTCGTTGGGCCGACGTTCTTGCATCTCCTCCAAGTCACCATCACAAGACGCCACCGGTTGGTACATAACGGAACGAGGTGTGAGTGTTAGAGGGCTAGGGGATGCCAAAAGACAAAGCCTCGGTGCTGACGCAACCAAAAGGAATAGGAGCAACGGGAGAGGAGGTCGATCGTACGGACAGGAGACGGGCCCTTCCTTCAGCGCGTCCGTCCCGGTCGGTGCCGGTTCTGCTAGCGCGTCCGAGTCCCCCGGCCGGTTGGCGACGCGACTAAGCGGTTGTGCTTTGTTGCCGTTCGCCGACGGTGACCACCCCTTCGAGACTCACACCCACGGGACGAATGAACACGGCGATTGGTCTCCTTCGCCACTAGGCCTTCTTCCTGGTGACTCGCAGATGCGCGTAAAAAGGAGCGAGGGATTTCCTGCGCACGGACCCTTCCCGGAGACCTTATTAGTGGTTGTGATACGAGCGATTCCGGAAGAGTGAAACTTGATTTGCGAGCGGACGCACGTACTAAAACCTAGATCTAACGGCGCATGTGCTCTTCCCAGTATCATATTCCTTTTTTTTTTTTTTTTTTTTTTTTTTTTTTTTTCTTCGTATCAAGCCCGGTCCTCACCCTCACAGAGCCACCAATGATGTGGGTCCAAAAACTATAACTAGCAACTACCCTTCCCATTCTTTAGTAGAGGAACAGGCAAAAATAGCGAGAGAGAGAGAGAAAGATAAGATTTCTTGAGAGAGGAGAAGAAAAGTAGAGGAGAGAAGAAGAAAGGGGGAGACCAAGGAAATAAAACTCCCGAGATAAGGCAAACTTAGTTGGAAAAAGGTCACATCATCTGTTCCAGGAGCTCGCCGTCCGGCAGACGTCGAAGTCACAATTTGCGATAAGGTGGCGCACGGCACGTCGAGGTCCCTGCGCAAGCAGAAGCAGCCCCACTTGGTTTTGGACTGTCTCTGCCTTCTCGACCCAGCTTCCCTGGTTCCTGCACATCCAAAGAGTGCGACCATCTTGATCTGGGTCGGAGCGACAAACAAAGACGAAGATGCTTGGTGACCTTTGCGAGAACTTTAATTGCACGACCGGAGTGAGTCATGATCATTCGTTCACCCTACTTGTCAGCCACAAGTCGATCGAGTGCAGCCACAAGTGTTACGTCACTCCTTGTTCGGCTAGCTGGCGGTCACAGCCGTTGCACTGGCCAAGTCCAACCCTGGATCTAATACCTTGCTTACTCCTGTCTCAGCTCATTCCTCTGTTGGTCTCCGTGCAATCATCTTGCATCCTCCTTGGCATGGTCATACTCCTCTTCTTCCGAGCCTGTCGAGGCCTATTTCTCCCACGCCCAACCCCTTCGCTCGCACTTGCTGGAACAACAACGCTCCTCGGTCTGACGCTCCTCCAATCATGCATGGAGATGGTCATTACCAGTGACCTCTTCACGCTCAAATTTGGAGACCGCGATCCTCTCACACATCCGCGCTGGCAACAGTTCAGTTCGCTCTCGATTGGGATCGCGATGCTCGTGATCGCACAAGCCTTACTCTCGTCGACGGTGTGGGCATTCGCTCAGGAGCGTCTGGGACGAGGCCAGAAAAGGATCACGCTTGGCCTCAGTATGACAGTGATAGTTCTCTTGGCAAGCTGTGCACTTTCGATCGTTGCCGCTATCAGACTCAAGGCAAGTAAGCTCAGCTTACTCGTCTCTTCCGTCGTGGCAGGGTAGAAAAGCGCGTGAAATCCTCGGCTCGACAATATAACCAACCAAGCTGATACACATTCTCGACTCATCCTTTGACTTATGCAGACCCCTGAAGGAGTGCATTGGGCTTTGCCCCGTGTTGATATTGGGGTCCACCCGTGCGAGGAATGCGGTGGTGTGATCATCGCTTGGCAGATCATGACTGCGCTGCTCGACACCGTATTCTGTGGGCTCATGGTGCAGTGAGTTTGCGCTCCCCCGTCTATCTCCCAAAAGTGAAAACAAAAGTGTATTTGGATACCTTCCTACTATACCAGTGGGATTGCGTCAACAACTCGTCTCCACAACAAAGACGAGGATCACCGGTGCGGATGGATGGACGGCGTTGTCAACGCGGCTTGGGTGATTTTCAACGGCGGCGCTCTGTGAGTCCTGGCTCTTTGCTGGTTCAAACATTGTCTAAATTTAGAACACTCGAACGCAAATCCAGACTTGCCGTAGCTCAATGGGCAGCAGCAGTGGGATGGATTGTGATCGAGTCCGACGATGCCCACCCGCTGCACCTGGTGTGGATTCATCTCTCATGGTTCATCTTGCCGAAAGCTCACGTTGTGAGTCCCAAGCAAAGCTTTAAAAGCTCACCTTTCTTCAGAGTATATGGTCTGAAACATCCGAATCTGTGCAGCTCTGGTACCTTGGAGCCTATGTTGAGGAAACCGCGCGTGCGCAGCATCAAATGCACTCAAGTGCACATTCGTCGGAGCTCCCAAAACGCTTTTCCATCTCGAGCTACTTTGAGACCGTCGAGCATAGTTGGGGTCAAGGATCCAGCTGCTCATCGCCCGACAACGCGCTCGGGTTGATATTGGGTTCTCCTCGATCTACGACCAGTAGCGAGGGGACCATTGTGGTCACGGGTCTGCCTCTTGCATGTCATTCGCCAAGGAATGTGTGCGCTGAACCGATGGCGACCGCTTTTGTCGAGACGGAGTCGAGTCCTTGGTGTGTCTCGAGCAGAAGGGATGAGTTATCGACCATATACGAGCGCGATGATGATGCGTCGCACCATGAGTCCGGAGCGGGAGCGATCGTGTTCGTCGCGACCGAGGGTGAAGGAGGTTCGGACGGCTCAGATCATGATCGACCCATCTCGATGATGTCGTCTCTCTACCAACCGAATGGTCAGATCTGCCCCTGGGAGATCCAAGAACCATCTCCCGTACATCAAGAACCAGCGCACTATGGCTTCCACACTCCCGAGCGTTGCCATCATGCTGCGCACCTCAAGAAATGAACCTCCCCGATTCTCAAAGTATCCCCACTTGTTGCGGGTGAGCTGTCGAAGAGTTGTGTCCAAAATCAAAGCACAAAGCAAAACAAAATCGATCGTGGTATCCGCTTTTCCGTGTGTCTGTAGCGAATTTGCAACGCCGACTTGTGGCCAGCCTGTTCTGCACCAGGGGCGGTGCGTTTGATCGATCGGTTTATTTCGTCTTGCTGCTGTCCGTTGAAAAGTCCTCCAGAATCGTCCTTTGAGTCTCGAGTCGGAGTCGCAGTTCACGAAAGCGCATTTGCCAACTCTCCAGAAGAAAGACATGTAGGCTCTAGAGAAAAACATTTCGTTCGTTCCAAAGCACAAGGAGGAAGAAAAAAGGAGCCATACGCACACACACACACACACGGGATGGACCAAACGCACAGGGGGGCGAGGTCAAAGAACGACGACGAGAATGAAACAAGAGTCCGTATAACAGTGAAAAAGAAAACGAACACTATTGAAATTCTGTTAGCTTCTTAGCTTCTCAATCACGTTTAGACCCCGGTCCAGCACCATTGACACTTGCGAGCGTGCCGGGTAATTCGACGTTGCCGACACCGTACAGGAGGCCGACGCTGACGAAGAGGATGCCGAGAAGGCCTACGCCGCTGAAGAAGAGGAGAACGAAGTCGCTAAAGATAAAAAAGGGGTGCTCGGGAAAGTCAACTCCTTCCTCTTCAATCCCTCCGAATGGAATAAGTGAGAAAGACCGGCAACTGACCCTGAAAGATCCTCCTTCTCACACCCCTGTCCAGCCCATTTCTTGGTCTTACCATCCTCCGTCGTCTTCCCACAGCTGCACACCCAGCACTCATTCTTTCCCCCATCCCTCGCGGCCGAAACACCTTTGACGCCGACCCCACGCCCGAGACAAGACGCGGTCAAGTTGTTGAGCTCTTGCTCGGATTCGAAGCAGCGGTAATGCGAAGGCACGACGGGTTGACGAGGTTTACCCTCATCCGAAGGGGCGCGCTTGACGCGGCCGTCGTTGGTGGAGTTTTCGACGAAGACGGATGCTCGTTTGTGTTGGTGGGGTAGATGCATTGGCGCACCTCGACGGACAACTTGGCCCGGGATCGAAGGGGACGAAGTGAACGGGGCGAGGAAGGGCGATCGTCGACGCAACAGAGGGGGAGAGTAAGGCGGCAAGGTCAAGAGAAGCACCGTCGGTTGTTCGTCCGTGATCGTATTTTGGCGCAAGGCCGCGAGGGTCGCACTGAGGGTCGAGCGGAGCAAGCTCGCGGCCCGTTGGTACGTCTCGGAGGACGAGGAGTGCGCGGCGGCAACTTCCTGTGAGTGAACAACGCGGGTGCACATCAGCGCTTGGTCACGACAGCCACTTGCGACTCCCAAGACGTACCTTGAGACCCTTGAGGTGCAAAGCAACGATCTGGGGCTTCTCGGCTTGAGGTCCATTGTCGTTGGTGGAGGCCGAAGCTGCGAGGTTTTCGACCAGGTTGGAGAGCGACTCGAGCTCGTCGACGAGCGTCGTAGAGCTCTGTGGACGCAATGCCGAGAGTACGATCAATACATTGTTTACTCGTGCTGAGCGTTGGTTGGACTGACCTTGTCGAGGAGATCGACGTCAGTGAGCAATCCAAGCGAAGATCGCTCAGGCTCGACGGCGGCCTTGACGTTGTTCTGTAACCGGCGGGGCTCGCAAGTTGTCAGCACGTCATCACCAATGGCAAGAAATAAAGACCCTCAGTTGCCCTGCAAGGGTCTCCCTGTCGCTCACCTTGAGTTGAGCCCACCCGATCGCATTGCCCAACTCGTCGCCTACCCAGCCCGCCCAGCCAGCGACGGACTTGATGCTCTCGGTCAATTGATCGAGGCCCAACACGGCGTGCGAGGACTTGGGATCGATGCCCAGGGAGGAGGCAAGACGATGGAGATGAAGGGACACGGCCGAAGTCCACGAGTGCACGGGCAACGAGGGGAGGTCGTACGCTTGCGACTGACTCAATTCGTCGGGGATCGCATCTGTCACGTCATCGCGAGCGTGGGACGAGAGATCAGTTGTATGCAGGTAGTATTCCCCTAGCATCCAGTTCGTGAACTGACCTTGGCACCCATGTTGACCACACTCCATTACGACGACGACCTTTTGACTGCCGACGGTCATCCATTGCTGCTGGCCGCCGTGGGCTGCATCATGTGCACCGACCCCTAAAGCCTGTTGCCACGTCTCATCGTCCGCACCGTTCGATGAGGAAGGGAATTGTTCGTACTGTGCGACACCCAAGTGATGCGCCAGCACCGCATTCGCTTGCTGAGCCGTCAACGCCACCACCCCATGACGCGACGACGACGACGATGACCCGGTTGAGGAGGCGGATGGATCAGGTAATAGTCGGAGTTGAGCGGTGATCGAAGAGGCGGCTAGTACGGCGGTTGTTGTGCTCGCGAGCAACAACGAGGCGAACAACTGCATGCTGGCGGGCCGACCGAGTCTCGTCGATAGGGGGAGATGAGGATGCGGAAACGAGCCAGCGCAGGTGAGCGGAGCAGCAGTGCAGCAGAGTGCATGCCGGGGTCGCAGCTTCATCGTTTTTTCCGTTCAAACTCGGCGGAATGCGAGGACAACGATCATCCCATCAGAAGCACAAATGTTGTTCCAGATATGCTAGCCAGCGCAAAAACACTGTCATATTAAAAACAACTTTTACTCGGGTTCTTGCATCGGCCCCGCGGCCATGCACAAATTCCTCGGCGTGAACTTGACCGCGAGCACGGGCGTTCGTTTCGTCGCCAACGTCGCCAAGAGATCCGGACTGGAAGCAAGGACAATCATCAAAAGAAGCATTTACGGATTAGTAAGCTTGGCCTCGTACACACGGAATCTAGGGCGTAGGAAAGGACGCCCCGCCCAAACTTACCTCTCCTTAGCTTCCTTCTCCGCCAACGTCCCCTTGACCCACTGCGAGCTCTTACCCCCTTCCAACAAACCCGTTCCCGCACCTCCGATCCCACGCCCCCCAGTTCCGATCCCACCACTCCCACCGACCCCACTTCCTCCACCAGAAGCAACCAAACTGGCCCTCCTCGCCGATCCTTTGACCTGTTCAAAACTCATCCTCGTCACCGAGCCTAAACTCCTCCCTACACCCGTTCCCGACCTCCCCCCTGATCCAGGTATGATCTCCCCGTTTAGATCGGACGAATAAGGATTGGCGAGTACGTCCCATACTCGAACTGTGGCGTCGGCTGAACCGGAGACGAGCACGGTCGATTCGGCTGAAAAGGAGAGCGAGTAGATCGAACTCGTGTGCCCCGTCATGGATTTGATCAAACGACCCGAGGCGAGGTCCCAGAGCTTGAGGGTCAGATCATCGGCTGTGGGGACGCGTTGTCGGAGGTCAGTGACATTCGCTTCAAAAGTTGGGTTTTCTCGCGTTTCGGGAACTCACCCGCACTGGCGAGGAATCGTCCATCGGGACTCATGGCCAGACATGTCACGGCATCTCGATGACCGACAAAGACCCTCACACACGTCCCCTTTTGTACATCCCACAACCGACATGTCCGATCACTTGACCCCGTCGCGATGTACAACGAATTGGGGTGGAAACGAACGCACTAAGAATCGAGTGCGGCGGTGCGGCGCGGTGGCTCAGCAAAACCAGTTCCCAAGCTTCAATCAAGGCTACCCATTCCTCATCAACCCCACTGTAACTCACATTGACATCACTCAAATGCCCCGCAAAGATCCTCAACGCATGCGTCTTATCCGAACTCCACAACCTTGCTGTCCGATCCCGACTCGCAGTAGCGAAATAAATCCCCCTCGGACCCCATTCGACGTCCCAAACCGGTTCTCGATGTCCTCGATAAGCAACGAGGTTCGTGAACGTTTCGAGGGACCAAAGACGGACGGTCGCGTCTTGGGATGCGGAGAGGAGGTAGCGTGGTGGACCGGAAGGTCCAGGGACGGGGTCGAAGGAAAGCGCGTAGACGGGTCCGGAATGTCCAACGAGCTTGCGTGATGTCGGCGCAGCCTTTTCTCGAATCTTTCTCAAATCATTCACTGTGGTCGAATTGGATATCAGTACACGGTTCCTCTGAGAAGGGCACCCTTCTTCAACCGTGGCACTGACCATCTTTGACTTCATCCGGGTTGAGATCGTTCTTGAACGCCTGCAGCTTGCCCCCCTTGAGACTCCATAACCGGATGTAACTCTCCGAGAACGCAGCAGCCATCATAGTCGAATCGTCCGAAAAGGCGGTCGTCGTCAAACTGGTAAGATGCTCAAGCTCGACTGAGTACAAGCTCACCACAGGGCATGGAGCAAACTTGGGACCTACCTATCCCCTGCATCGTGAATCGTGAAGATACACACGCTCGGTTTGGCCGCCTCCGTCACTTGACCCAACGGGACCCCGACCTTGTCCCCACTCCCGTTCGTCGTCGTCGTCGTAGCAGGGACAGCGACGTACGCCTCCGCGCTCAACTTGATCCTCTTCCTCGCCTCCCGGACCTTTTCGACCTCGCGCATGACATCAATCGTTCGTAAGGTTTGCGGCATCGGTAACATGTCACTCGGGGCGGGAGCGACGAGAGGCACATTTACGGCGTGGGGTGACGCATCGGCGAATTCGATGGCGAGTGGGGTCGAGCCTGCTCCACGAGTCGGGTCGTTCGTCGTCGTCGATCCGTTGATCCCATTCGCGGTAGGGATCGACGTATCCATCGCGTCGTTGGCGGCGTCGTCCTTGACTTGTCGAGCCACTTCTCGTTCAAGATTGGGGTCGACGGGTGCGGGACCGAGTTTGAGTGGGTCAAGTCCTTTCGAGGAGGGTTCCCTGCCCGCGAATTTGGACAAAAGTCCGTACCCTGTCGGTGTTTTAGAAGGGGGTCCAGGCATGGCTGTGGGCCGATAATGCAACGAGGGGGTATCAGCCACCCCATCTGGGTCTATTCAACAGTGAGATGCTACTGACCATCGACCTTGACCCTCTCATTGATGATAGCGAGCACGCGGTCCCTTCCTCTAGATTCGGTTCCCTCCAAACTCAACGCCAATCCACCCCCCTGCAACCAGCCCAATAGTAAGCCCCATCCTCGTTCGGAAAGACGGATGTTGTACGATTCCTTGCGCCACCTCGTCGCTTCTTCGGACTCTTTGACGTGGTCGGCGTTGCGAATGGACGAGAGCATGCGCACGACGTGAGGATCCGAGGGGGTGTGGTGCGGCCCGAAGCTGCAATCGGATCGAGGATGGGCGTAATCAGCGTCAGGAACACGGTCCCAAGCTGTTGGGAGTCTTACCGATGCATGAATTGATCGGCTGCTTCCCTGTACCCGACGAGGACGAGGTCAAGGTACGAGTGCACAAAGAGGGGCAACAAGATGGGTTGCAGTTCCGGTCGATGAATGTCGAGCGACTGGAGTGGGGAAACAGCTCGCGTGGTGATCGTCGTCGTGAGCTGACAAGTCTCTGGCCATACGCGCTCGATGGACTCACGTTGTGCACGAATGCGGTCAAGCCTTCATAGCCCTTCTCCCAACTCGGTGGATCGGCCAGCATTTGCCCTGCTGCGACGGCCTGATCGGGACCCCTGCGTTCGTTGGCCGTCGTCGCACCTCCTCCAGGCGCGGTCGCCGTTCGACTGCTAGGTTGACTGGGAGCATTCCGATGGGCGAAATCATCCAATCCGACCGCTTTCCCCCCTCCATTCAGAGCAGCTGCAGGTGATGCGGGATGAGAAGCGGAGGACGCAGCACCACCAGGCGTCGGAGTCGCAGTCGCAGTGCTGGCGGTGGTCGTACTCCTGCTCGCCGGGTTGGTCGAGTTGTGGTTCGCAAGGTCGGTTTGAAGTTCGGCGACGGCTTTGAGGTGGCCTCGTTTGGTGAGGTAGTCGACGATGGCTTTGTATGATTGGTCCGTTTGGCCGAGGGGAGTGGTCCAGGGTGGTAAGGACGACATGGTGGGTGGGTGAGAGCAACCCGGGAGGAAAGGAAGGAGGAAGGGACGAGGCACACTGCTCAGGGGTGATCACGGGGACACTCTTCTGAAGGAGAAAGTCGTGCTGATGTTGCAAGTGCGAATGTGAGTGCGGGTGTGAGTGCGGGTGTGAGTGCGGGTGTGAGTGCGGGTGCAGGTGCGGCAGGTGCGGGGTAAAGATGAGCCAGCTGAGCGCGTCGCCAGTTGTGACTCGGCAGTTCAGCGTTCAAATATTCAAATCGCTCGAGATCGCACCACGCGTCTAAAGAGGGTCCGAGCGGGGCGAGCGGGCAAGGACTGGCAACCAGTCGAGTGCGCGCTCTCGTCTCCCACTCTCTCTAGCTCTCTCTTGCCACCCACTCCAACCAGGCTTCCTCCATCATGTCAGGTGAGCAATCCAGACCTAACCCCTCCAACCACCCCCACCACCCGATGGCCCTTGAACTGCACTCGGACGCACCTGTGGCTGACCCACTTCCAACCTCATTTCAGCCAAACTCTCGCGCGAGGAGTTGTGAGTACCACACACCACACCACACCCATTCCACCATCTGACCCACACCCCGATCTTTCTTCCCTCAGCCGTCGCCAAAAAGATCTCGATGCGGCACGTAAAGCCGGTACGGCCGCTCCCGCCGTCGACGAGGATGGTCAAGCGATCAACCCTCACATCCCCGAGTTCATGTCCAAAGCACCTTGGTACATGGCTCAAACCGAAGGGCCTTCGTTGAAGCATCAAAAGGTACGGCGGCCGTCGTTTTTGTGCGCTGATGCGGCTGTGAAGCGTATGGGGTTCGTCGAGTCATGAGCTGGGCACTGATCGCTTCGGTATGACAGATGTTGGCAAGAGGCAACGATCGTGATCCAGGAAAATTAAAGTCACGATACGAAAGGGGTGAACGAGCAGTGAGCCACACTGCTAACTCGTGCTTGCATCAGCGAACGAATGCTCAGCGACTTCTCCCTTCCACGTACTTGACTCCGCTCAGGGCCCAGCGGCCAACAAGTTCCGCAAAGGAGCGTGCGAGAACTGCGGTGCCATGACCCACAAGAAGAAGGACTGCCTCGAACGACCGCGTAAAGTCGGCGCGCGCTACACGGGCAAGAACATCGCCCCGGACGAGATCATCCACAATGACCGCGTCGGACTGAATGGCTTGGAAGGCCAGGGCGATTTCGATGCCAAGAGGGATCGATGGGATGGCTACGATCCGGCTTCCCATCGTGCCGTCGTCGAGGAGCATGAGGCTTTGGAAGAGGCGCGGAGAAAGTTGAGGGAGGAAGCGATCGATAAAGGCTCGGCCGCGGTCGATGATAAAGCCGTCAAGAAGGCCGCTCGTGCGGGTAAAGGCAAGAAGAAGAAGCAGGACGACGACGACGATTTCGGATCGTCGGACGAGTCCGAGGTCGAGAATGGTGAAGAGGACGATGAGGACAAGTACGCCGAAGGAGCCGATGTCGCCGGTCAAAAGGTCGATACCAAGACGCGTATCACGGTCAGGAACTTGCGTATTCGCGAGGACACGGCAAAATACTTGATGAACCTCGATATCGACTCGGCTTACTACGATCCCAAGACGCGTTCGATGCGAGAGGCTCCCATTGCGGGTGTACGACCAGAAGATGTGCGTTGCGCCATTGCTTGGAAGGATCGAAGGACGTCGGCGGCTTCGCTGACCCCTCTTTTTTTTCCTGCAGGCCGTCTTTGCGGGTGACAACTTTGCTCGACACTCGGGAGGCGCGATGGACGTGCAGAAATTGCAACTCTTTGCGTGGCAGTCCGAATCCCGAGGCAACGACGTCCACCTCAACTCGAACCCGACCCAATCCGCGCTCGTGCACAAGGAGTTCTTGGAGAAGAAGGACAAGCTCAAGGAGACGTCCTCTGCGTCCATCTTGGAACGGTATGGTGGCGAGGAACATCTCGAGCGTGCACCGAAGGAGTTGTTGGGGGGTCAGACGGAGAACTATGTCGAGTACTCGAGAACGGGACAGGTCATCAAGGGACGCGAGAGGGCGAAGGCCAAGTCAAAGTACGACGAGGATGGTGAGTGCTCAGCAGGCTCTTGGCGAAGTTGGTGCGTGACACTTTTTCTTTAAAGCTGATCTGGTCCTACGTCATTATTCCAACAGTCTACCCTGGAAACCATACTTCGGTCTGGGGATCATGGTACAATACGCTCACCGGGCAGTGGGGTTTCGCATGCTGTCATTCGTCGGTCAAGAACTCGTACTGCGCTGGACAAGCCTCGATCGAAGCTGCCAAGGCCGAATCCGCTGGCGGCTTGGGCCTCTTGACGGCCAAGGCCTCGTCGTCGAACGAAGACGCGGCATCGACCAAGACGTTGATGCAAATCAAAGCCGACAAGGACAAGGAAGAGAAAGAACGACTCAGAGCGGCGGGGACCAAGAGGAAAGCGACCGACGGCGCGACGACGGACGGCGCAGCGGATCGCAAGAAGCACTTGGGGTGCGTGACGGAGGAGGAGATGGAGGCGTATCGCAAGTCGAGGCGACAGGACTTTGATCCGACCGCCGATTTCTCGAGGGACGAGGTACTGCCCTTGTAGGAGGACTTTTTTTTTTCGGAGGCGCATTTGCTTTTCGAAGGTTGGGACGTGGTCCTGGCGAGTGGCAGGAGTTCGGCTATAGTGGCGTTGGTTCGTTTGGCCAAGAGAACGCTCGCCGATCGGGTCACGTAACTTCTGACGTCGTCGACCCACCTCGATCTGATAAATTTCTTGTTGCCCGAGTTCTATGTATGTACCTAGTTGCTGCTCCTCAATGTAGCACCACACCATTGTTTTGCATCGCTCTCGCTTCCCGAATTTATGACGACATGCGCAAGATTGAGGATGAGCTCATGAAGCTGCATCATGTGTGCAATACAGGTCATTCGATCAACGTTCAGTACTTTCGGTTCGAGCTCGATGCCGATTTGTTCGAACGCCGATCCCTTTCGATTTCGCGGGTCATCGTGAATCTGCGCCCGGGGCACTACTCTACTACTAAATTACCTACTGGGGGAGCCGCCACTCGTGACGTCAAATCTCGATTTCATCAACGCGGCCGCCGTTTGGAGCCTCAAGTTGAAGAGAGTACTCGTAAGCTCATGAGATGGAGTCATGTCGACAACCGTCCAAGATCCTTTCCCTTGTTTGTCGATGGATGTCCCTTTTGTTACCATCGTCGAAGCAAATCTAAAACCGGGCCGGTCGGTGCCAAAGGATAGATTGCGGCACCCGCGGACTTTTGTCTGTTCGTTGTGATCGATCGTGACCTGTGAAAGGCGTAAGCGCCGACGAAGCTGGGCCAGGCCGTCCTCATCAGTCTCAGAGTAGTGGCGATCTTTCTCAACCGAAGAAAAAAAAGTGCAATTCGCAAGGGCTTTTGCTTTCGAGTTTCCAACAGGGCGCATGGGTTGTGATTCGATTAGTAGTGTTGTAAAAGAGGTCAATTCATGAACGAGATTGTTTTGAAAAGAAGGTGTCAAGGTCGTGGCATACCGTTACCTGATGAAGGATAGCGGTGACTCGACTGGCACAAAAACCGAGACAGAAAGGTTTTGTGGGGGAGGCGGGCGGGCGCGGGCGGGGCAGTTCCCGATCCCTCTTCGATCCCACTTCAAAGCTCTGGCCCGCCGAGTGACGACGGGGCACGGGGCGCCTGAGAGCAAGTTGAGCAGCTGCACCGGTACAGCAAGCTCCTTATGTTGGAGTCCTAGTAGGTGCTAATCGATGCATCCATCGCCTTTCAAGTTTCCACCCCCCTCTTTCTATTGCCACATTACGATCTGGTCATACTTTTTACCTACACCAGTACAACGTCAACTCGCACCCACTCTCTACACTTCGGATCAACCTCCGCTGTGTCGAGTCGAGGCGCCGTTGGATTCACGTCTTCCGAGTTCTTGAGCCGATCGTGAACACAATTCACAACGCACGCGCGCGCACACCACCAACTTGCTCCGCACTCGACGGACCTTGCCCGGCCTCTCAGCGCCTCCTCCTCGTCTCTCCTAACAAACAAACAAGCAAAAACAAAACTACCAGCACCTGTTGTTGGATGTCGTCATGCAACGACCTGAGTGGCCATAGTACGACGACAACTGCGACGGGGGAGAGTAGTAGTGCCGGTCACCAAGCCACGGAGGCCAGTTCGAGCGCCGATCCAGGTATGGCGCCCAGTCAGAGTCACGTCTGCTCAACCAGCACGGCCGACGACCGGACGACTGGCAGGAGTAATCGCCGGGGCTTGCATTCGTCGTCGTCATCGACATGGCCATCGCACCCACAACATCCTTCGGTCGATTCCCAACTCGATCCCATTAGAGAAGACGAACAACATACCATGTACCCAGCCGGTTCATCCCATCACCCATTGCCACGCCACGGCCACCCTCACGCTTCGCACCGCCATCCCCTGTCTAGGCAAGAATCGATCGCTTCGGAGATTGACGCGCCCAAACTCGAGTCCGCACCGACCTCGGCTTCAACCTCGACTTCGACCGGGTTGGGTGCCGGTTTCACCCATGCCCTTTGGACACATCTCAACAAACCATTACCCGATACTTTGGGTCGTGCGCACGTCATCCCTCGTTCGAACAAGGGTAAAGGTCGAGCGATCGACGAGATCGGCGGTGGCGTCGATGACAAGGATTCTTTGGAGAACGCGTCATTGCGCCCTTCCGTCTCGGCAAGTTTGCCACCCGACACGAGCGATGACGATACCGACGAATCGGATGAGAATGATTATGATGATGACGAGCAAGACGATGATGACGGAGAGGGGGTCGCCAACGTCGTCGTCAAGAAGCGTGAATATGATGGTCATCGAGGGCGGACGAGCACGAGGCTTCCCAAGGGCTTGGTTCAAAGTCGGAGGGATCCCTTGATCCGGATCCGACGCGTCGGCGCTCTAGGCATCTCGGTCTCGAGTGGTGATTCGGATGGGGATGAGAACATGGCAGAGGCCGTGACGAGCGAGGAGAAGGGGATGAGTGATGATCGCGAGGAAGCCGGCATCACCGCTGGGACGTCGTCGCTCGATTCGGCGGGCGAGCTCGAGGCTCGCAAAGCTAAAGGAACGCGTAGGACATCGCAAGCGCGTGACCCGAACAACGACGACTTTAAGACCATCGTTGATGGTCTGGCACTTGAGAGTGAGTCTGGAAGCGTGTTTCGTCGGCGCAGATCAATAGTCATTTCCGGATGGAGCTGACGCGCCACTGTGGGCTTCACAGACCAAGCGTTGAAAGCCAAATTAAGACGGTACGAAACTGCTCGGGTACCCGCGAACCTCAAACGCGACCGATTATTCGAGATCCGATATTTTGAAGGTCTGAGCGAGTACGTGTGGCTTGGGCAGTCGTGACGAGAGACAACGGTCAAGTTCGAGTGGTGGGCTGATTCCCTTGGCATCTTGATCTGTGCCCTCAGAGAAAAACGAGAAGATCTCGAGACGTTCTTGACGCGATACGTTCAAGGCATCTCCCAATTGCACGATGGGCCCACCCCAGCACCATCACCAGCTGTCACTTCGGCCGCCACCACACCCACGACGATCGCACAACGATCGCAGGGGCTTGTCCATTCGTCCCACCCTATCGCCTCTACTTCACCCCTTGCTCTCCCACCTCCAAAGATCCCGGACCGCAGGTTCCACCGTTCGCGCAAAAGCGGATCCTTGGAACGCGACGTCTTGGCCGGCCCCAGCGACTTTGGTTTCGAACCGATTTCGACGACGGGGACGGGCGCGGGCATCAAGATCGATTCTTCGAGTGATTCGGACAGGAAGAAGCGCAAGGAGAAGAAGCACAAAAAGGTCAGGAAGCACACGCGCGACGACGATGCCGAGGCTCCAAGCAAGGCGGTCGAAGGGGCCACAACATCTGGAGACACGGGCGAGACGACGCCGACGAAGGAGGACGAACCTTCCGCTATGTGGGCGAATCGCGAGAAGGCGCAACGCCCGCTTGTGACGATTGATGCCAAGTCGATGTCGACTGCGCAAGCCATCGTCAATGCGATTGAGAAGCTCTTCCGGCATTCGTTCGAAGCGCGCTGCAAAGGTGTGAAGGGGACGCGGTCGAACGAGGAGTACCTTGGGGAGCTACTTGAGCAAGACTCCTTGTCCAACGGCTGGGTTTATCTCAAGCTCGTGTGCACGATGGCGATGACGCACAGGTTCAACGTGACGATGCCGTTCATTGAGAGCGCGATCCGGACCTTGTCGACCCGACTCGAGGTGTCAAGCTCGGGCGCCAAGGTGAGGTGGAAGGGACCGGAATTGTTCAAGCCTCAGACGACGGGAGCAATCAAGGAGGATCGAGCGACGCCCATGGTCGTGACTGGTCCCTTCACAGACGCGATGCTCCACTCGTACGCCGATCGACATCGGGCTTTGGACCAACGTCGGCTCTCGTCGCACGCGCCGTCTAGTACTGGGTTGGACTCGTCGGCTTCGGACATGGCCGGTGACCGCGAGCGAAGTTGGAACAGTGGATCAGGTCCTGTCGCCTCGACCGCAGCAACTTCGCTTCACCCGAGCTCGGTTGTCCCCAAGCTCGAGGCTAGGGCCGAGGGTGTGAACGCGGCCACTGTACTTGGGGCCCTTATCACGCACCACACCCCGACCACCGCCGCGGTGCAGCGCCTCAGCTCTTCGCCTGGATCGTGGATGCAACCTCTAGGTTCAGAGAGCAAGGTGCCTTCCATCAAAGCGGCCGCAGCTTCATCGATTGGAAGTCGCACGCCCGGGTCACCCGTGTCCCACGCCACGAAACCCAGCCCACCGCGATCGACTAAAGTCAAGACTCACACCCCTTACCTGCCGTTCTTCTCTCGATGCGAACATGTTCTCGTGCGTTCGTGTTGGACTGCGTCTAGTCGAGGTGCTGCCTCGACAGCGGGGGACAGTTTGTCTGTACAAGCATCAGGGTTCAAGCAGAAAAGCCTGGTGGCGGTTGACGAGGACGAAGTCGTTGATGACGAGTTCGGCGTCACGGGCACGATGCTCTTCTACGCTGATGCCAAGTTCTGCTCGGACCTGTCAAAGGAGATACTCTCGGAGGTTTGGCCAAGTGATCCGAATGACCCTCGACCTCTTGGACTTCAATCTCGCGATGCGAGTTCAATCGAGCGTTCGCCGAGTCCTGATGGAGCAACGATCCTCGGCAAATCGGTCCGAATTGATCTGCCGATCGATGACAAGGATTTGATGGACGTCGATGGCAAAGGGTTCTTGCATTTTAATGATGGTGTCGCGATGCAGCTCAGCAAGGGTACGGCGGGGACACCGCCTCCCTCGTTCGGACAACTGGAAGCTCTCAAGACGAGCGGGATGTCTGATGTCTCGCCTGCGGATGCCTTTACCATCGTTGTCACCCTCCGATTTGACGATTTGCCCCAACCGACGGTCGAGAAGAGGGCGAGACTCGAGTCCGCGATCACTGGTGAACCAACGACGAAGCGACCTCGGTTCGAACGGCACCAAGTCGTGGATACCCGAGTGATCCCCCATGAGCCGGCGTCTTCGGTGCGCCCTCAGCTTCGCAAGGGCCTCTCTCACGTTTCATCGTCTTCGAGCTCGAACGGAGACATGACTTCGGACGAGACCGATGCGGATTCGTCATTGAGAGGAATCGCTCTGATGCTTCGTCAGCCTCAGCAAGCTGATGGCAGTAGTTTGGTCGACAGTAACTTTGTGAGTGCACCATCGAGACCCTGCGATGCGCCATCTCTTGCCCTGATTGCTGACCACTTGTCCTTGTCTCCCTTCCCCCAGTCCCGTCCCAGATCCCAAGTCCACATGCCCTCACCGGACTATCTCGCCTCTCTTAACCTCCCCGTCTATACCTGGTCGCCTCACGCCCCCTCCTCGCGCTTCCACTGGTCCCAATCGAGTCGAGGTCTTTCGACAGGCGTCGGACACCATCCTAGAAGTCATCGCTCGACGACGTCAACTCCGTTGTTGAGATTGGGCGATTCGGTCCTCCCGCTTCCGAATGCGGACGGTGGGGATGTGATGACCACGAGTTCGGAGGAGGATGCCAAGGCCATCGATTTGGATGAGAGTGTTTGAAGAAAGGGGCGCGGTGGCCACGGTTGTGCGAGTGGCGATGATTCCTTGTTTCTCGTTCTTTCTTTCTTCTTCTTCTTCTTCCTCGACCTTGGAAAAAGAAGTCGGGGTATATCTCTTTTCTCTATCTTTTCTTCTTTTCCTGTTTCCTTTTTTACAGTAACACAAGAGAACAAAAGTAAGAAAGGAGGGGGTTTTTTTTTTGGTAGGAACAAATCGTGTGCGTCCTGTATACATGATACTCGTTTAATTTCCAACTCGCTTGCTTTTGTGTGACCGTGTTATTTAGGAGAAGGTGTTCACCGTTACTTGAAGCAAAGGGGTCGATCGATCGAGAATTAGCGCTGCTGATAGGGGCCACAGCGGAACGTCCCCGTCACCGTCAACGTTCTCGTCGGCTCTCTGGTCTCGAGGACCAAATCGTTCTTTGGGGGAGAAGAAAAGGAAAAAGAAAAGGGTATTACGAGTGGGGGCCCCGAGTCTTGATACCACAATTACAACCAAACAGAAAGAAAAGAAAAGAAAAGAGGGGAAGACCAAGGGGGGGAAAAGACCCAAGAAGCCCGAAAGAAAGGTGGGGAGAGATCGCGCCGGGCGTTCGGCAAGAGGGGAGGGAAGGAAGGAAAGAGGGGCAGAAGAAGGACAAAAACAGAAGAAAGGCACACCGAAACCGATGGACGAATATAGCTAGATGGAGTAAGAGAGAGACCGGGTGACATCATCCCCTTCGAAAACGGGGGAGGGCGGAGGGAGGGATGCGTCTCTGGGGTGGGGTGGGGGGAAGGGGGGGGGGGGAATAAGATAGACCGTACGACGATTGACCAGAACCAAAAAAGGGGGTATGCAATGAGGTTTTATTAGGAACTGGGAGGGCGAGGTGGAGGATGGCACATATATATGAAGAAGGGAGGATCATTATTTCTGAGCCTTGATGTTCTGCGATAACCAATTGAGACCTGGTGGAATGTGAAATTCATTCAATGGAGACATGAGCAAACGTGGTTCATGTCGTGTTGATACGACCACTGTGTTCAATGCTTTAATTTGACCCACCTTCGAACAATCCGTCTCCGTCTAGTGCGTTGGAAGGGTGGCAGTACCAGCTTCGATCCTTCATCCGCAAGAGTCCGAGCTTCTCCGTCACTTCTGTCGGTGACATGGCTGTGATAAAATGGGATGATTCGGATCAGTGATTTCCAACGAAAGGGTCTTTCCACTGTGTCCAGTCACACGCTCTTTTCAAATCATGGAACGTACCATCAGGCAAGTCCTGCTTGTTCGCAAAGACCAATAAGAGGCACTCCTTCATCTCTCGGTCGTTGAGGATCTTGTGCAGCTCCGTTCGTGCCTCCTCGATGCGATCACGGTCCTGCGAGTCGACGACAAATACCAGACCTTGGGTTCCCGTGTAGTAATGGCGCCATAAAGGTCGGATCTTGTCTTGTCCTCCTACGTCCTGTTCAAGGCAACCAAGGGCGTGAGTATAGGTGCTTGGGCCTCTATTCGGGTCGGTCGGTCGCTGCCGAGGTACGGTTTTCCTTGACAAGCTGAGCCGAGTAAAGGATCGTGTCACTAACCCAAACGTTGAATCTAAGGGTAAATAGGAGTAGTGATGTATCAGCTCATCGTTCTGATGGTCGGACAACACGATAACGCGACGGTGTCCCAACTGACTTTACGTTCTTGTAGGTGACGGTCTCGACGTTGAATCCGACGGTCGGGATCGTGGTGACGCTTTGGTTGAGTTTGAGTTTATACAGAATGGCTGTACGGACGGGTATGCCAAGTCAGTCCCCGCATCCTCCGAAGATAGAGTTTACGTCAGAGTGGAGAGTCCGAGTCATGGAAGCTGGAGACGAAAAGTGGGTGTGGACTGACTCGTCTTGCCCGCTGCGTCGAGTCCGAGCATGAGGATGCGCATCTCCTTGTTGCCAAAGATCTTGCCTGTGTTGTGTTTACAGGGTGCATGGTGGTGGTGTATTGGCAGATCCGAACGACAGTGCGTTTTTTTAGTGAGTCCAAGAACGAGTCCGAGCACGGGACGGGATTGATTGAAGCATCCCCAAAGGCAAGGGGCGCGTGTGCGAACGAAGACGGGGGAAGTAAGGGAGGTACGCGGTTAGTCAAGCTGGACGACAACGACGACGAGATCAAGATCGAGATCCGGAATAGGCTTGGGACTTGCCTAATGCTTTGGATAGACTTCCTCCCCTGCATGTCGTGTCAATTGCGACCAAGGAGAAGGGATGTCAGTACGTGCGACTCGGCAGGGCCAGCTCAGCTCAGCTTGACGCGCGTGATGAACATGAGCATGAGTGAGCACAGAGGGCGTGAGGGCGTGGGCGTGGGCGTGGGCGTGGGCATAGGCGCGTCTCGACGTGTGAAAGTTGCGCATCCAACTTACATCGTGTGCAAGGGTTAACGGACTTGGAGGGAAAGGAAGGTGAGGCAGGACCCGACGAGGGGATCGTGCTGGATAGGTAGGTTGGTACGTAGGTAGAGGCCGGACGTGTAGTGGAAGCAAAGAGTCGAGTCTTGCCCGCGAACAGCCAGCAGGCTACTAGCGGGATGAGATTGCTTCTCATTAGAGTCCACGCGCGCAGGTATTGCCTGACTGGCCACAGTTGGCGAAGTGTCCGGCCGTAGGGCATCAGGTGCATCAGGCCTCAGGCCTCGGGCTTGAGGCCCCAGGTATTACACGGCTCCAAGTGCTCAGATTCAAATTCATCCGGTTCAACAACTCGGATCAATATCCGCCTGGCAGTTTCGGCTGTACTAAACACCCGAATCGAGGATAACCTTGGAAGTAACTCGGGTTGGAAATTTACTTGCATTTCTCATCCCGATCCTCGAGTATAAACAGTGCATACTGTCCTTCTTCGGTCGGACGAGTTTGCATAAACTGCTCGGCGACGCCGCCTACGGCTGAGTCACGCGTCGACCGAAGCTGGATGAAGGTCGTTCGCTATCTCCTGTGCGTCGAATCGCGGCGTCAGAGCTGCCACGCCTCCCTCGAGCTACGTTGGTGTATTGTCGATCGTTCAGGGTAAGCTCTTTCCCGTGCTTGTCCACTCCATCACCTGGCTCGAGCCACCACGGCCTTGCCTTACACCAGCCCGGCAAGCGGTCGACCTCGTCCCGTGGGAGCTTGTCGTCTATTCACGCGTCATCACCTGCCGGCCCGGTCGTCGCACCGTCGGTTATCCCGAGACCGCCTACAACTGCGACGCCTCATGAGCCGATAAATGCCACGAGACACTGTCCTTCAGCGCTGCACCGGCCTGCAACCCAGGCCCCGACTGCGAGGCTCTGGAGGAGATTCAACTACTAGCTCGATCGTCCAAAATGCCCGGGAGGTGCTACGTGGGGCTCAGCCCGCTCGCTCTCTCCGACGCGATCTGCTGCCAGTTCCGCACCAGTTCCGCACCCTTGCAGGCTTGTATCATTCTACCCATGCTGATCTTGGCATTCATACACCACACTCGCAGTGGTGTGATTGCTCAGTGGTGCTCGGCCCCAGCAGCTGACTGCGAACGATGACGGAGGATGCCTCAATCTCGACTGCCACCATCCGACGACACGCCGTACCGACCCAGTACGCCGACACTTCTACCTCGTCTCAGCTCCTGTCGGTAGAGGCATCAGCAGGCAGTGCTCCTTCTCCCGCGCTCGAGAGCCTGCAAGCCGTTACTTCACCTCTGAGGCCGTCAATACAGTCAGGGGCTGCCATAATTCTACCATCCGCTCAGGCCTCCTCCCCACCCCGGCCCTTGCCCTCTCCTGCTGCTGTCGACGATGCGGTCCATGTGTTGCGACATGACGACGTATTGAAACCGCAAGAGCATGATATCGTTTTGGTGGCCGACATCAGTCACGGTCCGGCCACCGATCACGATCCATCACTTCAGCTGGACCCTAATTCCTTGTCGGCGGGCTCGTCGTCGAACAAACTCACACGTTGGCTCTCGCGCGCATCGACCGACTCCTCTACCTCGTCCAGCAGCACCAAAAACGCAAAGAGATTGACGAGAAGAGCAAATGCGACTCAACCCTCGTCGACCCACGATCTTCGTACCGGTCCCGTCGGCCCGACCATCTCCATTGCTTCCTCGAGTTCTGCTCACTCTCCGTCCTCGTCGCGGTCCAACTCGCCCATCCAGATACGGAGAAGCTCGGTCTCGTCTGACAAGGACAAGGAAAGTCAATCCAGGACCTCGGCCACTTCGAGGGCCCTCGGCTCCTTGCCGTTCAAGAACGTGAGGAACAAGGGCAAGACGTCGGCCGCGAGCGCTCACGACGGCGAGCTCGAAGATTGGGCCGAAGCCAGTTTCGACGATGGGGCAACTCCACCCGCCGATGCACGTCCACAGGCTGCGCCGAAACCGACCACAACGAAGTCTTCTGGCGATGCGCCAACACAGCCGCCGCCCAAGAATGGCGTGGGAAGGTTCAGCCTGCGCAAGACTCGATCCAAGCTGTTCGGACGACCCGAGGTGCATGACGAACGCGAGTCGTCGATCCCGGAGGGGCTCGTCGCAGTCTCACCTACTCGTCGCATCAACAAGTCATCGGTGACATCGGCCCTTGGCATGACGAGGAAGAAGTCGGGGACGTGGTCCACCGAATCGCTGAGCCGAAGTCCGGATCTCGAAGCCGGTCTCGACCCAGACTTTCACCCCCGGGCAGGCGCATCTGGCAGCGATCCGTTCGCACCTCCAGCTTCCCCAGGGGGACAATCGTCGGTCGGGGGGCGTATAGGTGGTTGGTTCAACAGCATCATGAACAATGAGACGTCCGCTTCAAACTCACCTACTGCAAAGGAGCCGCCGTCACCCATGTTGACGTCGCGGGCATTGCCTCGGCTTTCAAAATCGACCTCGCCGGGTTCAGCCTCGTCGAGTCCGTCGCGAGCATCGCCACCCAAACGCGGGAGTGCGATGATGTTGAACACCAAGGGCAGTGGTGGGCGATCCTTGGGACCCTTCGATCGGTTCTTGGACAAGACGGCACAGTTCCTGTTCGACTCGGACAGTCATGCCGACAAATGCGAGGAGGAAATTTGGGTGCTCGGTGTCTGTCATCAAGCAACTCGCAGCGACGATTCATCAATCAACGATGGGGGGAAGACGAGCCCTCGAATGAGTAGACCCTCTGAGGAAGGTGTTGATGGCGAAGTCATCATCCTTACGCCATCGTCATCCACTATCTTGGGTTGGCCCTCGACGTTCTATCACGACTTCTATTCTCGCATGGCCCTAACGTACCGATCGGGGTTTCCTCCCATTCCGTGTGCGACTCCGGGCAACGCGGGTGGCGGAGGTTTTCTCAATTCGTTGAGCATGAGTATTGGGAGGGGTTCGAACGGGAGAACCGCCGATGGGCTATCGAGCGACACGGGCTGGGGTTGCATGCTCAGGACGGGTCAGAGCCTTTTGGCGAACGCTCTGATGGCTGTTCATCTAGGCCGAGGTGAGTTGCTCAAAGGGAACAGTGAGTATCATAGCTCGTGCTGATAGCTCTTCCTTTTGACAGAATGGCGACGGCCGCTCCCTGCATTAGGTCTACCGTCCCCGACAACGCCGTCGCAAACCCATGCCTCCACGTCGTCCCCGCCTGTCAACCTACCACCGTCGTTCGCGACATATGCTCGCATCCTTTCCTTGTTTATGGACGATCCTTCGCCTCTGGCTCCCTTCTCGGTCCATCGCTTTGCGTTGACGGGCAAACAGCTCGGCAAGGAAGTAGGCGAGTGGTTCGGCCCTTCAACGGCGATGGGGGCGATCAAGTCGCTCGTGCACGATTTCCCTCCGGCTGGGCTGAGCGTCGTAGGCGTCAATGACGGAACGATCTATCGATCTGAAGTCGAAGCTGCTTCGTCGGTGCCAACGCCAAGCTCGACATTCGATGCCACGACTCCGGAAAAGACATGGGAACGGCCTGTCCTCATCCTTCTGGGTCTGAGATTGGGAATCGAAGGGGTGAACCCTGTCTATCACGAAGCGATTAAAGCGATCTTCCGCTTCCCACAGTCGGTGGGAATCGCAGGCGGGCGACCGTCGTCGTCTTACTACTTTGTCGGAGCTCAGGCCAACTCGCTCTTCTACATCGATCCGCATCATCCCAAGCCCTCAATCCCATTTCGGCAGCCCCCGCCGGAGCTGTTTGGGCCAGCTCAATCCATCCCCATTTCGTCCTACCCTACTCCTTCACCCACGGTCTCGTCCTCGGTGGACGCCTCGGAGTCGTTTGTCTCCGTACCACCTCCCAGCCAAGTTAAGCATGACCCGAAAGTTGCCGAATCGCTCGAAGCCTTCTTCACCGAAGCCTACGCCGACACCGCACTCGCCTCGTACCACTGCGACAAAGTGCGCAAGATGGCGCTCGCCTCGCTCGACCCGAGCATGTTGTTGGGCTTCCTCATCCAAGACGAGAAGGACTGGGACGACTTTGTCGTACGCGTTCAAGCGCTCTCGCGCGATTCGAAACCCATCTTCTCGATCGCCGATTCGCCGCCTGCTTGGATGCGCAAATCGATGGGCGGGGCGAGCTCGCTGTCGATGAATGAGAGGCCCGAGAAGTCGAGGGAATCGGTTGTGGGTGCGGAGGATGCTGATGCGGCTGTTGCTTCGTCGGATGATTTCAGTGAACCAGATGACTGGGAACTTGACTCGACCGATGGGGCCGGTCCGTCGGCTGAGACGAAGGCTGCCGATGTCGTCAATCAGATCGAGACGAAGAACGACCCTTCGCAATGCTGGATACGCCCCGACCCTGCTGAGGATTGGCTTAGGGAGGGAAGTCAGGATGATGCCATACGCGAACCTCGGGTCGTCCCTGCCGCCGAAGAGGAGACTTGGTCGGATGCCTCTTCGCCGGGAAAGGTTGATCAAACGAAGGCGGAAGAGCGCCCTGATGAGAGAAGCAGAGGTGGTGAACGGTCGAGTCGCGAGCTTATGGAACTTGGGCAGGACGATGGTGTTCTCATCAGCTCGCCTCCGAGTAATGCACCCATCGCATCGTCGCCAGGTGTCGATGCGACACACGCGGTGCCTGTGGAGACTGCAGGGATGGCCGAAGCTTAATCAGATAGGGGCCACGCCGCAAGAGGCTGGTCGTGGAACTCGCTTCGTACTTTTGAGCACGCCAGCGATATTTTGTTCGTACATAAGTGTATTTCTGTACTTGACTGTGAATTTCGCATCACTCGTTTCTACAGACCGTCCACTTCTTGCGCTGCTCGGTTTGCTCCAAGAGCTCTCGAATGCTTCGGACTGAGTTGTGCGGATGTGTATGTGGCTTTCAGCACTGAAAAGTGCCATACTAATAAGAGACACTACGGGGAGATTTTCTCCAAGCTATCGTAAAGCACGGGAACTGCTTCGTAAATAACATCAACGCGCTTGCTCTTGCAACCAACCCTTGATCTCGCCTCGATCGAACCCTCGCTTGCTCCCCTTGCCCAACCTCAGCTTGCCATCGAGGGTGTTACGGCTCTTGTCACCGTCTGCTCCTCCACTCGCCAATGCCTCCCAAGCATCTTGATACGCTTTGGCAGCTTGATTCGCTTTGAGATCATGGGCCGAAGCCGCGTTGCCTATCATCGACCTCGTCCATCGGGGGACCGTTTCCCTGCGCTCGATTTCGTCTCGCTCGAAATCGTGCATCGGCTTCGCCAACGCCTCGGCCGAATAGTATATCGAGTTATCGGCCCCATCAAAGCGATTGACGAGGACAGGGCATTGCTGTGCGCCTTCTTCGCCGTTCGGATCGGTCGACGCCTCGAGGTGGAGGAAGGGGAGGAACCCCTGTCGGCGTTGCTCCGGCGTCGAGTGGTTCGAAGAGGCTCCACTCCCGTTGCGCAACATCGTCATTGGCGACATTCGAGCAGGCGAGGTTGGTGCCGGACCTTCGTACTTGTGGCTCGGCTTGAGGCAGAAATGTGCGAAAGTGGGCGTCCTCAAATTCGTTGCCGCCGTCGACAAGGGTGCCGCAGGAGGGGTGAGGATCGTAGGGCTGTCGATGACGCGGTCCATCGGACCATGAACGTCGATCGTCGGTGCAGATTCGTTGGCTCTCGGGGGCAGGACTACTGTACTTGCGGTGAGACGTAGCGCAAAGTAATCGGTCGCATCCTCGAAGGTTTGCAGAATCTTGCTCGGCTTCTCCAGAGCGGCATCGACATTGGAGTCGGCGTCGGCGTCGAGTGCGGGGAATTGAATCTCGTGCAGGACCGGTGGGGTGGTCTTGAGCGAAGAAGAGGAGGAGCTCATGCTTGGGGTAGATGCGTCCGACTGGAGGGACTTCTGGCTTTGGGGTCGACTCCGACCAAGTCGCAAGGAGCGAGGAACGAACAGAGCTCGAGGTGAACCGGAAGCCTCAGATGGGTATGCGACCATCGGAGAATGTTGCAGGGCTGATCCAACGTGCACACTCGGTGATACGCTTTCCACCGGGACCTCGGCTTGTCGCATCCAGTGAAAACTCCCCTTGGCCGAAGAAGGGACCGGCTCGAGCACCTTGGGAGGGGGAACCGGTACCTCGTGCTCGCCGTTGGACGTCTGCGAGACATGACTCGTCGGTCGCTCCCCTATGATATCCCCGGAAACCGACCTTGGGAAGGAAGCTTGCGAGACAATGGAAGGTCGGCGTGATAGGCCAACGCGAGGGGAGCGAGTGCTCAGTGGCGAGGTGGGTCCCGAACGTCCGCGCCTCTGGACGGGCATGCACAGGGGTACGATTTCACCCGAGTCAGAGATTTTGCCTGAGAAGCTGGATTTGCCGATCGCCTCGTTGGTGATGACTTCCAGGGAGGGTCGTTCGGGGATTTGTTCCGACTTGAGAGGAGGAGGAGCTTCTTCGTCGTCGTCGACGTCCAGGAGCTTGGCTGCGTCCTCCATGAGACGGGTGAGCGAGTCCAGGAATGATCGACGGGAACTCGCCCTCGAAGCTGCGGAGACGACGCTGTTCGTCTGTCTGCGCCTGGCCTCGAGGAGGTGGGGTTGAATAGAGCGAGGGGTCCTGAAGGTTCTTTCGTCCAAGGTGTTGCTGGAAGGTGTCGGGTCCGCGTAGCAAGAGGCCGGTGCAGAGGCTCGAGGCCCTTTAGGTGCCACTTGATCCAGTCTCGGAGAGTGCTCCAAAAAGCCACCGGAGGTTTTGGATCCCGACGACGATGAGACGCCAACAAACGTCTCACTTGCTGATTCGTCCTCGTCCAGCGCTCCGAACATCTGGGAGTACGCCCCGAGGGTCATGCTTTGGTCGGAAGCCGTCCTGATCGTGGGAGTTGCACTTGTCGAGCCGTTGCTGCGCTTGCTGAGGGCCGAATACCGATTGTCCGACATCCGGCTACCCCCGACAACGACGATAGGCCCTTTGATACGTGGACTAGGAGGCGCGTCTTTCCGGAACATGAGGCCGGTGGCGATCTGTCGACCGAGCTTCTTGGCAGCGGAAGGAGCCTCGACGGAAGGGGGACTGGGCGCCTGCGTGGAATGGGTGGGCAAGGTTTGTGAAGGCGCCTTGGTCTTGGGGAAAGATTTGCCGAGTACCGGTAATGTGATCAGTTTAAGAGGACCGTTCGAACGTTGGTCGCCGTCGCCGATCGTAGATGTCGACCAGTACGAGGTAGGGGAGGGCCGACGGCAAGGATAAATGGGAGATGCGATCTCTTGCACGGAGGCGTCGGCGGGGTGGTGTGGCATGGTATGGCCGGTGTCATCTTTCGAGCTGTTCACCCCATCCAGGCCCATGTTGATTTCGACCCCTTCGAGCGACGTATCGTTCCCGCCCAGCGTGATCGGCGATAATTTCGAAAGCGTCTGGGGTGTGGCAACCAGTCGGCCGTTGGGCATGTATTCGGGAGCGCCTTGCCTCATGACGACCGATCTGGACACTTCAAGTCTCTTTCCGAGAGCCCGGGGTGTAGGTGCCAATTGTGTCGAGGTATGTAGGGCAGCGCGTCCTTGTGATGTCGACTCCGAGTTGATTATGGGCGATCCATGAAGCTTGCCCAGTGACGGAGAGCCAGGAGTCGGCGCAGCTTGGAGGGTGGATCCGTTCTGACCCATTGTTCTCTGTTTATACCAGAAAAGAGACCGAACAAGTTGGGTTACAAGAAGTGATCAGTTGGACTGAACGGTCACTGCTGCCCAGCCGAGCGTGGCGCTTGCCTGCTGTCAGGTGACATCAAGCCGCGTTAGGACTCACTAGTCACTCGGCGATATGCACGCGTGCCCCACAAGGAAAGAACAGCCGGAAAAGCTCGTCGCAACGCTAGGACGATGTCTGCACTGATCCGGATCGTAGAGGTAAGTGCTCTGTGGTGTGAAAATAAGTACACGGGCCGGAGAATGCGCAGAGCGAGGGGCTCACCGGATCAGAGGCGGAGCTAGTCTTGATCCCTTGATCGGCGCTCGTTCAGGGGGAACTACCAACCAGCACACGGATTTCGTCGATATCGCGTCCAGTCGTACGAGATGTTGTAATGACTGAGTAAAGTCCACCCAGTGGGGCCAAACGTCAGGACAGAAGGATCCGATAGTGAGTGTCGAGAGGGAAAAGCAAAGCACACACCCCAGGACCAGGTCAGAACGCCGTGCACATCATGCTGCATTGGAAGAGAAAGTCTCAGCAGCCCCACCGAGAATGTTCGCGCCGCAGCGGGGTGGGGGCAGCAGGCAGTGTGTGCCGTCGAATTCGGACAGCGCCGACAGGCAATCATGTGCGCCCAGTGGCGATCATTGCCACGATGTCCTTCCTGCCCATGCTGGCCCGCGCCGTCGCCGAGCGTTTTCGATTGCCCAGGTAGGAGGTAACTGGACCATGCTCTTTCCTTCTGTGGAAGCCGTGTGAGCCCACTGGGCTTGCTCGGCACACAAGGCCGCGCGCGCCGCGCAGGGCGGCTGCCTAGGTTGCCTTCCCAAAGCGGAGCGTTTTAGGCCCTTGCACCCGAGACACATGCATGACTGCACAAAGGGATCCGGCATCGGCGCGCCGTCGGCAATTGCATAGCAGGAGCACTTCATCAGGTTCCATACAAGACAATGAGGCGAAGACGGGTGCGATTTTGGACTCAATGACGTTTCATGAGAATCGCAGCGCCGAGCTCATGCCTGTGCATTCGCAACGATGACATGAAGCCGTTGATGACTACGGCCGGCCGGCACAGAGGCGTTGGCGCAGCGATTGCAGCCCTGTGCGCCACCCCCCTGGCCTGTACGCAAATCCGGCCAGCCCCCGCGCGCTGATGTTCCTCACCGTCAACCAGTATTATCGATGATCGTTGCCATTACATCCCACAATTGCACCACCCAATGAAATTGACGCTTCGCGTAGCGGAGACGGGTCCCTGAACCTCCGATAGCTGAAGAAAGGACGAGAATCTAACAAGTTCTGACGAAAATTCACATTTCAGTCCAGTTTCCCAGAAAGAATGAGAAGCTACGAAGCCCAACTATTGAGGAGATCTGAGCACAATGAACGCCATGCAGTGTGCTTAGGTGGTGAACTTCGCGAGTCACGCATGCGGCTGGGACGCGTGAGTGCTCAGGCGCTCAGCTGTTGAAGTCCCGCAAGGCTAATCTGGTCGTCATCGCTATCGACAGAATTATCGAGCGGATCGGTGGGCGACGAACGTCTTCGTCGGAATCCCTAGCCGAGATGGAGGTCTCTGGCTTGACGACTTGAGCTATGACAAGGAAAAACTTTGGGTGAGTCTGGGTCTGGTAGCTCAAATAGTGAGAGGAATTATATTCACCTTTGAGCTTGGCAAAGTCAACTTCTTGCTCAGCATCGATCGCAGACCTCTTTACAGGCGAGACGCGGTTGAGAACTCGGTTGGAGGAATGAGAATGAGACTTTTAATTTCCAGCTAGTCTACAAGAAGAGGCGACCCATACAGGACGCTGGACCTCGAATTGAGCAAATAATGCTCATGTAAGTAGCGAAACCGCTACTTCTCCCTTACTTCTTCCTCCGTCCGTCAGCCACTCCTTGAGGACTGCAGTGCGTGCTTGCTGAGAACCGGAAGGGGTACCCTAGGCCTCGTTTATTCCGCAAAAACATCAAGTCAGAAAACTTTTTACTTTTTACTTTCCTCCAGTGTAAAACCAAGACCATATGAATGTTCAGCTCACAGGAGCACTCACGAGAGCATGCTGTTGGCGGTGAATGCGAGCGACTACGGGGGATGAAATGGTAGCGTCTCACCCACGGTTTGGTTATTCTTTTGTCACAGTACACATGGAGTTGGAAGCTACAGAGCACCGCGCACACGTCGTCTTGTCGAAGCATAGTGTGGGCGTATTGTCCGCGAAAGTGACTGGAAGAGGTGTCGGTGCTCCGAGAGGCGTCGCCTTTCCTTCGAAGCGTAGGCGAGACAACTCTGACCAAATGTGAATGTATTCTTGCCCCGCTGAGGCGTCGTCGTCTTTGTCATCTTTCGAGATTGGTCAAGGAGGAAAGTCGGAGGCGCCGGTTGAAGGGAACAGGATCGCTGGGCCAAACACACGACTCCAACTCCTGAGAAATGACGACGAGTGAGTTTGTTGGTCAATTGCGTACTACAGAAGAAGAGTGTCGCGCACGAAGCAAGGAATAACCTAAACGCACGATTTTGAGGTCACCATACGATGATGAATGAAAACACAAGTCGAGTTGTGCAGAAAAGGCGGTGCAAGTTCTGCAAGTGCTGCGGGATTGAAAATGAGGAAGAGTAGAGTCGGCATCAGATCCATCGCAGGAGATTAGACGGCGTACCTTCTCCTTCGGGGATATTCCAGAGCCGTTGTCCGTCGTCGTAGACTTGATCTTCGAATCAAATGCCGAATTCGGCGATATCGGCGTCGGACTGGAATAAGTCAAGGCGAATCTCGCGGTCAAGATCCCCAGGTCTGACGATGTCTCGTTTACGACGCCATTCTTGGCTGTGGATCAGAGGGGAATCTCCATCGTAATTGCAAGACTCATCTCAGAAGCCACCGGATGTGTGGTGCTGGGACACTTACCTCTCGGCAGGATTCGACCGAACAGCCAAATATTCAACGTTTCCCCAGTGACGGTTCCCAACGCGACCTCACCGTAATTGCTGGGCTGTTGCAGACGGATGAAAGTCGAATTGGGCCGATCAATGTTGTTGAAGGTGGTAAATGATTTGGAGTAGACGCTCCTGATATCTTTCGAAAAAGACTCTTGAGTGTCGTTAGGTACATGTTCCTGAGCGCGATAGAATCCGTTACTCAACGATCGAGCTGGCGTGGTGGAAGGTCCCGTGGCAGGGAACAGGCTTTGAGCACTGTGATGAATCGTCCGTCGCAGAGTATACCGGTTGGCCTTGCAGGTCCCTTGCACGATGTAAACCTCGAGGATCAATACTGCCGACCGCCAGGCGTTGAAGTCGTAGGATTTTGGTCGCAGATCCGGACGAATTCGAGCATCATCGAGCATCAGTGAGCACGTCCAGGATCCCGAGATCGTCGTTTCTCAAGTGAGATTCGGGCACCCATCGCACAGCGTGTCCGAACACTCGCTCCGAACAAACCACGCAGCAGAAAATGCGGAAGTTGGCGTCCGTGATGTACTCATCCATTGGTACGGATTTCCTGTTGCAAGCAGTCCGAAGCGGGCGCGTAGCAGGAGTGTGAAGTTGAGTTGAGTGACGGGGACGCAGGCGAACCTTGGCTTACATAAGCGAGAGGGGTCATCAGCAGGATCCACTCCGAGTTCCGTGGCCCCTCGTTTCCGGCGATTCGCATATTCGGTAGTGCACTTTTGTTGACGAAGTTGAGATTCTTTCGATAAATCATCTCGTAGTATTTCAAGTCTAACATCTCGGTACCTCGTGTGTTGCAGGACACAGTGACGAGACGGTGGTCTCACACTGTGGACAGTGACACTGTGCCGTGTGAATATATAACCTTTAACACACGCACTGAATCCGGGGTCACATGCCCACAATGGTAAACGCAAGAACAACTTTGGCCACCATATGCCTGCTGGACTAGCCTTCTATACCGTGAATTCGGCAAAGCGCTTTGAGATGGTCGACGCTCAGGTTGATGCTTGACAAGACAAGTTGTCGAAGACTGCATCTGACAATTACATTATCGAGTACTGACAAACCCTCATCATCTTCTTTCGGTCTGGAGTAGATGGCGTCGTAGGGCTGCGTTGAGGGAGGACGGAGTAGGACCTCGTGCGCAGTGACTGAATGAGCGGCGATGAGAGACGTGGCAACTTGCAAGGTCTCCAGCCTCAAGCGAGCTGATGAATTGCCTACTGTAATCGGAAGAAGGCGCCCAGTGCGACCCCCAGCTCCAGAGCCCCGTGGTCTGCTTCTTGAAGTTTTCGGAGCCTCTGTCAGTCGCGGGAGCGGGCTCAGGAACCACCGTGGGCCGTCCAATGCCAGGCGGGTGCGGGGTTCCCGTGCGGGGATACTCTCTCCTGAAAATGAGGCGATCGACAACTGCGTCAATTTCGAGGCTGGGACCCCCCCAATTTTCGAAACGAAACCTTCAGCTCTAGGATCTTTCTAGACTCAAAAACCGCACTCATCCGAGTATACGTCTTTGAAGGAGGAACCGTTGGGCCCGACCTACCCTGCTTTGTAGCATAATGGCTGGTTCTCGAAATGGCATCAAGCTTGATTAGGAGGCGCCCGTTATATGCAATGTAGCTTGAGAATCCACACGTTGTCGCTTTCATTTTTGTCAAACGGACTGCACCATCATCATGCCCAAGAGGATTTCAAATCGTGCAGGCGAAACCGGGTAGGTAGCTACATCAACACCAGGCATTGAAAGATGTCCACGGAGTCCGAAATCAACGCTCGGACACGAAGAACCGTCGTCGACGTCACGACTCACCAGTCGCGCATCCCGAAAAAGGCATTCGAAAGGGAAACAAAGCATCCCATCTCGCCAAGGACAAGTGCATGAAACACACATGCTTACAACCCTGAACTCGACCACAACTGTGTTGGGGCACAAAGGTAGGAAAGTTTTGCAGACAAGCCATGGTGAATCCCGCATACCGGGTCGCCGTGGTCGGCTTTAGGGCAGGAAAATGGGATAATGCCGCGAACGAAGTGCGCGTCTGCCTCATTAGAAAGGTGCGTCTGCCTCGTTAGCACCCTTTGCTAATGGTGCATTTACCTCGGACCGGAGGTGCGTTTACCTCGCAAGAGGGGTGCGTTTACCTCGGGACCCGGGAATTCGCTGTATCTCATGTAGTATGCAATGTATCGCCTCAAAGTTTGACTTGATACATAATGTGACCACGGAATACCACTGTACCAAGTGTGGAGCACAATAACTATGATTTCATGTACTTGGAAATCGGCGTGCCATGGTGCAACGGCCCGGTCCGCACACCCTGCCCACTCCAACTTTGAGTTGGAGGCGCTCGGAGTCGATGTAGCAAGGTGGTACACATCATCTCAATCAAGTGAGCAGTATATATCGATATATCATCTAATAAGATGGCTGGTTCAATCCTCGAAAACACAGTACCTTGACTTTCTAGCATTCCTTTGCCTTGGGAATTTGACTCGTTGTGGCCATCATTCGACTGCTTCGGTGTGTGGAGGTTTTGCTGGCAGAGTAGCCTCAATTACATGACCCGTGACATTCATAAATTAGGCATTGGCATGCATTAACAATTTACTGAATAGACGACTAAGTCACCATGAACCTGCCCTACTCCTACATTGAGTCCTACTCATAATGGCAAGGCTCAGCATCGACATCCTTTCTCTTCCGCAGCTGTTCAACAAGGTGATCCATATCAAGCAAATATAAGTTGGATGGTCGAGGTTCAGGACTTTCCAATTACCGGAAAGGCTCTTGCCTTGAACAATTGACTTGAAGATCGCACTTTGTCTTGCGAGCCCGGTACTGAGTGCAAGCTTTTAGCGGAGCGGCGCGGCTTCGGAGGGAAGATTCTCCCCCCCTGATCCGCTTCGACCGACGAGCTTTTGGGGCGCCGATGGCCCATGGACCAGTTGCATCATCGATCGAAGCATGTTTCCGATAACTTGTTAAGTGTCGAACAACATCCAGTGGCCTCATCAGGAGCGGAAGAGGTGCGGGGTTCATCATTGCCACCGTATGCCCATCCGATTACTACGCGTCCGACTGCTGCGCGTCCAGTTGCGAATGAGTCGAAGGGGCAGGGTGGGACAATGAGACATGTGGAACCAATGGCACCAAAACAGTACACTGAATACTGGTGATAGATACGACTGCGGAAGGCTCGGGGATCTGAGCATCGTTCGGGACAAATGTGTCCGCGGATGAGTGGACATCGTTTGATCCCAAGTGATTCTGATCCTCAAGCTCTGACAGTATTCCTGTTGGTAGCGCGAGCAGAGTCAAATCTGCCCATGACATGCACAAAAGTGAGCAGTCAATACCAACATGACACAACAGCCCAAGCACGTCGTGGGTGCGAATCACACGCGCACTGTCTTATCAGGAATAGGAGCAGTGACCAGAAGTATTGTGTCCTTGAACGTCTGATTTTCAGCTTTCCTTCGATGGTTGAGTATTAGTGGCCATTGCTCACAGTTGGATGTTTCTTCCGCCGACCAAAGGACGTTTGACATGATCTCGTTGCGCTTTGCTTGCACCGTGCCGTCATCCAGCCGTGAATGACTGAGTGTATACGAGTTGAAGAGAGCCGCATGTTCGATCTATGGCGTCTTCGCCACCGTCGGAGCTGGCATTGGAGTCGCCGAATTCGGTGTGCAACTGGACCTCGTCGTCGTCGTCGGAGTAAGTCTCTGCGCCGAGAAAGGAGGAAGTTCAGGACAGCTCTGGTGAAGAACCAGGAATTGAATCGGATGCCACTTTACGCGATTCCTTCTGCTGAGTCAACGATGTCTGAGAGGTCGCAAGTGGGCTGGGGAGGTTGATAGGTTGATAGTTCGGATGCGGGGACGTCCACCCTTGTTCTGGAGGTAGGCGTTCATCCTCTAACTGGACATGACGAAGGACCAGAGATTTCGGTGTCAAGACGAATTTCGGTCAATTTGGGTGAGTGGGATAACCGTGTCAGTGGTGAAAATGGGGTGGAAGAAGCAGAGTTGCGCGACGCGACGTGTCAGGCAAGCAGGGCGAAGCTCCGTCAAGCGGCGAAGTTACGTGCCGGGTGCCGCAAAAATTTCAAAAGAAACATTTGTCTTGGATGAGCTTGATGGCTTTAGAGAGGTTGAAGCATATAAGAGACTTTTTGAATCCAGAAATTGCCAACAAGTCTTTACCCCCTAACTTAGAAGCAATTCACGACGGTGAAAAGTTCACCGCAGGCGTGTAGTGCCCCATGCTGCCGACCTCAAGCTTTGTACCACATACACAGTCCGTGGAGTAACTAGTATCTGGATCAAGTCTGAAGACACAACATGAACTTCCTGCATTATTACACCCTAGGATCGCCAACAGACATCCAGGGATCGCGAACGCTAGATTTGACGGGCAATCCCGACAAATTTCAGAATCTCTGAGCTGTGTCCCACTGGTTGGTGCGGCGATTGAACGGGTTTGCAGAGCAGTGCACTTTGGCGTCTAACCAAGACGTTTTGTGGATGAATCGCGTACATTGAGCTCGCGTTCTTGAAGAAATGTACAACATGTGCGAAAGGTGCTGCATCGACTCCGAGCGCCTCCAACTCAAAGTTGGACTGGGCAGGGTGTGCGGACCGGGCCGTTGCACCATGGCACGCCGATTTCCAAGTACATGAGATCATAGTTATAGTGCTCCACACTTGGTACAGTGGTATTCCGTGGTCACATTATGTATCCAGTCAAACTTTGAGGCGATACATTGCATACTACATGAGATACAGCGAATTCCCGGGTCCCGAGGTAAACGCACCCCTCTTGCGAGGTAAACGCACCTCCGGTCCGAGGTAAATGCACCATTAGTAAAACGTCATTGCACCTTGCTAACGAGGCAGACGCGCTCCCCTTCCTCAGTAGACCCGCGCGCCTAATTGGTAAATGCACCTTTTGAAATCGGCTTTATGTATACATGCGTTAGGACACATGTCCAGGCAAGTCCCGAGCTTACTGTCGGCTTGGAGTCTCGGACATCTTCTTCGTTTCGGCCTAGCTTGCGCGCGGTGATTTCTCTGAACCGTGTCAATCTTGTTGAACAGTCCTTCTTCAGGCCGCGGAGAAAATGGCAAAGTCCGGCCTTGCTCTTTATCCAGGGCAATGGAGCTTGAACCTGCTGTTACTTGGAAGATCAAGGCTCGCAGCGGGGGCTGTTCTGCATGGGCGGCCCGCCCATCGGCATTGTCGGTTAGACGATGACCGTACTTGCCGCAGCTCAGCGTTTTGGAGTATTACTCACCTGGGTGTTCGGAATGCGACATCTATCGCGAGATATGCAAACGATCCCTCTGCTACTACCTACGACTGGTCTGTAAAATGCCGTCTTGAATCGCTGTCAAGACGGCGACGTGAGCTTGAGTTCTAATACCAAACGTAGGCCCATCAACTTGAGATGATGGCTTTCATTCTCGAGAGGAGGCCAACGAGCTAGCTACCAGCCATCCTCTACCTCGGCTGATCCTATATTTCGGAGGCCTTTGCTTTGGCGCGAAAAATCGATCCTCAAAAACAGGCTGGCAGGCCAGCAAAGTTGGGCTGGGGAAGGAGTGGTCTCAGAAGAACTTTGATGATGAATTAGGCACGATCTTTCTTTCGTGTTCCCGACCTCGGAAGCGCTTGGGCTTCACCTTCTTTGCATGTCGGTGAAATCCAAGTAAAAAGCAATACTTGAGTCGCCAACACATCTATCATCTTCTGGTCTGGACTACCGTCGCTACCGTGAGACGAGAGAAGGTGGACACTCCTCGTCCGATCAACCATGCCATGCCGCTCACTCGACTGCGCAGTGCGCGCTTCGGGCCCACAAAAAGTGCACCAACGCTAAGCTCGAGTCTCCACTTTGTGGGGCTTAGCTATAACACGCATACATAACAGCGCTAATGACAGGTCGCCTTTAGAATGCCCAAAGAGCCCAGTCATTAGGGCCATTATCCTTACTAGTTATCCTTATTTCGTGGGCTATAGTTGGGATTCATTCACACCCACGCCATTGTCCGCGGAGCCGAAAGCAATGACCCCCCTCCGCCCCAAGTTCTTGACGGTCATCTTTCTAGAGAGTGTTCCTACATAATGGCATTTGTATGCATGGAGAAGCTTTGCGGAATGGATTCGGGGTCGATCTCAAGCGCGTGGTACTAGGTTTTTTCTCCTCTCGTCCTTGTTGGGCAGCTGGATCAGCAGCGCGTGCGTCGAATCGAGTGCCCCCATCATCACTCTCGCAGTCACTGTGCGCTTCAAGATTGGCAACGCACGCCACGGTACTAGGCTACCCCTCCCCCCCCCCCCAAAAATACTGGAAAAAGCCAAAGAGTAGAAGCAAGAGAGAAAAAAAGGCCTGACGTTTAAAAGTCGAGCCAGTTTTTAAAGTATTGACAATCCCTTGGATTGACGGGTGCAACGCCGTGGCCGACAGCCCCTTTCGACTCGCCCCATTTGGCAGTCGAGATACCGATCGCAGCGCCTGCTCCACCGATCATGCCGACACCTTTCATCCCACCTTCGATTTCGATGCCGATCTTGGGTCGACCCGAGAAGAGGAAGCCGGGTCGACGAGCCGCTCGAGAAGCGGGGATCGCCGAAGGTTGAGCGAATCGACGAGGGGGCTCGTAGCAGAAGGATTCGACGGGGCATTTGCCGCAGGGCATATCGGTCCATCCGATGACGGGGTGGTATTCGCGAATGGTGCGGTAGACATAGTCGTTGACACCTCCTTCGCGTTGATGACGCAAAGCGGCCAACCTCTCTTCCTCCTCTTCGTCATCCTCGTCGCGTTCAGAAGCCGACGATTCACTCGTCGAGTCGTACGCGGCGGACGCGGCGTCCTTATCGTCGTCGTCTTCAGGCTTGACTTTGCGTAGCGGTTTCTTGGTTCGGACCTTCTTCTTGCGTTTGCTCTTGCTAGGATCATTATCGGCGTCCGAGCCCCTCTCTTCATCCTCATCAAAATCGGCAGATGCATCCGACTCGTCGTCGTCATCATCATCGTCGTCCAAGTTCGTCGAATCCAACCTCGACTTTTTCCTCGACGACTTGCCATTGGCCTGACGATGACGCGCCGCACTCGTCCCCTTCTTGGTCTTCCTCTTCCTCCTTGCCGTCGCACCCCCGTCACTACCATCCTCATCACTCGACATCATCGCTCTCTTCCTCTTCTTGGCGGCGGCGTCCTTCTTCCTCCGACGCGAGCCTTGATCGCCCGTGGTTTGGACCAAGATGCGTTCGACCGTGCCTTCGTAGATCATCAGTTCCAGCAAAGATTCGACGTGTTCTTCGTTGAGTTCGACCGAGACGGCGATGCCCGATTCGGTGATGTAGTCCAAGACGTCGCGCACGCGAGGTAAGCGGGGTGAGGCGCTGACGGGCCAGAGAGGGAAACGCGCCAGTTCGTTCGGCATCGCGTTCTTGCTCTTGTATGATCTCGGTCGGGTCTGAAGATAAGGGTCCAAAGAGTCAGTATGGTGATGCCATCACTTGAATGATGTTGATTCGGTTACACACCTGCTTGGTCAAGTAAGTGAGCGTGATCTTTTTGAGCGCCTCAACAAACTCCACGTCGAGCTCGTTGTCGGTGAACCAAGGTCCTCCCGTCAATTCGACCGAAGGTGCAATGTTGCTCATCATGTAGATCTTGCGCGTAGGATGCTGTGAGTATGCGATTTGGCCAGAAGTCTAAGGGTCAGTAACCATCGACGAAGAGAAGGATTTCGAGAATCCGTCGACGAACCTTGACGGATTTGACGGTCTTGACGACCTTCCTCCCCTCCAAGGTCTTGAGCACCTTGTTGATGGTCGTACGCGGCAATCCGGTCTTGTTGTGCAAGAACTTGGTCCAGATACCTGTAGGACATGGCGTCAGCCCTTGATGCTCGGATCTCCTCCGCCTCCACCTCCACCTGGAAGAACTGACCGTTGTTGTTGGCGTCCTTGATGTGATCCAAGACGAGTTTCTCATCCGAGTCCATCGCGCCCATCCTGGTTTGAAGAGTGTGTGGCAAGCGCGATGAATCAGCTTGTGATGTCCGTCCCAGAGCTGGTTTCGTTGAACTCACGCCTTGGCTTCCTCTTTGGCGATGAAGCGGAATTCGACTTGACCTGTCGAGGTCCTGAGTAGTTGTACGAGGTTCTACGTTTGGTACGAATGTTGCGCCGTTAGTCATGATGCTCGGAGCGAGGATGGGCGAGTTGAGGGGAGAGTTGACCTTTCGTAGGATCGAGTTGACCGCATCGGTGACGGCTTGAGTGGTGAGGTTGGATTTGGCCAGCAACTCGGCTTGGGTGATTTGCTGTTGTGATCATGGTGTCAAGTTCCAAGTGGGGTAAGCTGGGGGTGAGTCCGAGGCCAAAGCGTCGTCGGCAAGGTACCGGGTACACGGGAGCGAGGAGCAACGTACCCCTTTTGGAGCAGCGAGACCGATCTCGATCAACCTCTTCTCCGCGGCGGTAAGCTTGACCGTCGTGGCCGGAGCCTTGGACGTCGATGCCACGGGCGCCATCTTGTTTGTGTACGATCCCTGCCAAGAGTGTCGATGGGGTGGTGGGACGAGGGGAAGAGGTGCACGAGTGACGACACGTTTGACTTGGGGGTGCGCGCGCGTGCGAAGCAGCTGTGAAAGCACGGTTGGGGTTACTAACCAGCATTTCGCATTCGATATGCACCCGGTTCTAATGATGACCCGGATGACGTCTAGCCCCCCCCCGTGCGCGCCTGGACCTCTTGCTCCTTCACTTCAGCTTCGACTATGGCCACCACGACCACGACCCCGCCAGATTCAACAGCCTCAACGACAAGTACCATCAGTTCGCAATCGTATCCGATCTCGCTGCCTCAACAGTCTTCTCTCCCTCTTCTCTTCGTCCAAGTGACTCGTCTCCGTGACTCCGTTCTCCTCTGCCTCGGATCCCCAACCTCGTCCACTTCGTCCTTCGCACTCATGAACGATTTCAGCGTTGCTTTTCCCCCTATGAAATATGTGAGCGCCGCGCTCGTACGCCACTTCACTCTGGTTCGAGGCGGCCCAGGGACTTGAATCGGGTGGCTACTGATACGTCTACCTCACAGCCACGGTCCAATACAACGACCTCCACAGCGACTCCCCTTTCAAGATCTACACCTCAATCACTCCTTCTTTCCAACAAACTAGGTGAGCACCTACCCCACCTCACACCCCGTCTTCCCCCCTCCCCAAAATGCAACTGAACCCTCCCCCGACCTCGACGGCTCGGCACAACCCATAGCCAAACGATACCGTACACAAATCTACCTCTCCTTGGACTTGGCTTCCTTCTCTGCAGCAGCGAGTTCATCGTCCTTGAACGGCGAGTTGGATCCGATGCTTTGGTTCGAAGTCGAGAAGGGTTTGCTCAACGTCTTGGATCACGTATTGGAGAAGGCGAACTTGAAACCGTGAAGGGAGTTGGTTGAGCAGGATGGGTAAGGGGGCATCACGTAGAGTTGAAATGGACAATACATGTTGTACTTGTTCCATTTGCTCGGCCGGGAGTTTCGACTTCGACACTTGTAAGGCGAACAGGGCCGAATCTTCACCCGAGCTCCGAAACGTTCTCCTTGTCAGTCCACCTACGTTGCACAACACCAATGATAGGATACACCCGTGCTCAAACCACTGATACAACATGATGAGGTCCTCCTCGACAAAGAACCATCCTCCCTTGTGGCGATCCAATATCACAGCTTCTTCATCAGGTCCTACCACTCCAACAAACGCAGCGCCATCAGTCGACTCGTTCGCAACATTCCGACTTCAAGTAGGAACTCACCATAGCCTCCTCCCCGCGACCAGTCTCTTGCATGCCCCTCCTCAACCCCTCCAATGCCGAATCCTCGACCGAGCCAGCAGCACCCGTTCCTGATCCCATCGTCGTCATTGTCGAGGTAGGCAACGCGTCAATTTTGGCTTTGGTGGCCCAGTTGACGAAAGCGCTTCGAGATTCCGACCACGGTTCATGGGCGATCGTTGTAGAGGAGGAGGGGTTGGTGTGGGTTCCGAGGGATGTTGAGAGCGATGGGGACGGCGCTTCGAGTAAGGCGACGAGTTGTTGGTGCAGTTGAGGGAGTTGCGACGAGAGGTGTTCGACGCGGGAAGAAATGGGTTCTGTGATTGATGTGAATTCGATTCCGAATCGTACATCATCAGATCTCGGATAAAGAACGACATCGCTCCTCTCTCTGGACCCGCAAAGAAAAGAGATAAAACTAACCTGAGGAAGACATTTGCCCGACCTCGTTGGCGATCGCGTTGATTCGATTCAACTTGCGTTGCCCCAATTCCTCGACGCACTTCAAAGCCCTTTCCTGCTGCAAAGCTTGTTCGTACAGTGCGAATTCGTGTTCGTATTCCTCTATAGCGGATCGATCTTGGCCCAACAGCGCATCGTCGAGTCGTTCCTGATCGAGAAACGCGCGTAGGTCAGCTTGTGGTTTCTCAGGAAGGTAGGAGCCCCCGCGGTTTGAGGATAAGGCTTACTTGGTGTGATAGTACAATGTAAGGGATGAGTTCGGAAGGGAGGTTGAACGAGTTGCGCAGCGCAAACAGCTCGAACAGATCAAAGTACTTGTCCACCGCGGCTTCCAACAACGTCTCGAGGCGGTACACGCCCTGTGGATGTCACCCAGGTGGAAACGGTACATCAGCACACGTAGCACACGGCCTTTGCTGAACCAGCTGTCCTCAAATCCCAGTACCGAACCCCCCGGTTCTCTCCCCACGTTTGCCGCGAACCCCAGCCTCCACCTCACCTTCTGAACATCGTCGCCATCAAACACGAACGGTCTCTCATCCCCTTCCTCCTCTGGTGGTCTCGTCATGGTCATCAAACTATCCTCCACGATCTTGCTCGCGGCGTAAATGGTCTGATTCGCGAGATCCATCCCATTGCGAGCGAACGTCTCGGGAGGGAATTGAAAGTGTTCAGTCAACAAGGACGATTTGATCGCTCGTTGTTCGGCTTCCGAGAGGGACGTGAGAGGGGGGATGTATTCGCTTGTCATAATGGGTGAAGGGGAGGTGAGGAGTGAGGGGTGAGGGAAGTGTTGAAGGATTCCTTGACCGAGTGTCGGGGTGCAATCAAGTCAAGTTGGCGACGCTGCACGCACACCGCGTCGAGGCGCGTCGAGGACAGGTCTTGCTCAGGCCGCTCGGACCGCTTCGGACCAAGTACCCGAAAAGCCCGAGCCGAGCCAATGAACTCTCTTAAAACTAGCCGCCCTGAAGCTTAGAACAATACTCCCACCGTGGACTGTCTTCTCTATCGATCCTTCTGCACCTTCTCGGCCCGTGCTTGTTCTGAGCAAGCTGGCCGGCCAAGCCCACACCCGGAGGAAGAGAAGACGAGACGAGCTTTCTTCACAGTAGAACCGTCTTCGTCTCTTACGTGGGGAGTAACTCTTCTCGCTCAGATGAATTTGCCCTGCGATCGAGAGAAAAAAAAAGCCATCTTCATGACTGACACGCTTCTCGGGCCCGCTCGCTCGAAGAAGAAAAAAGTCCGGCACGAGAAACCCCCACGTGAAAAACACGACGACCCCCTGAGACAAATAACGCGCGCCCCTTTCTTTTTGGCTTAGCGCGAGAAGGGGGGAAAGCGGCAGCGAGCGGTGATACCTACCTGGGTAGCAGCGCATAGAGTGACCGAGATAGTCCCGACAGGTGACAACTGACCACCCGACTTCCTGACCCCGCCCGACTTGCCCTAGTGAGAAGGAGAAGGAGGAGGGTGACTTCTCGCAAAGGCTGAGGCGGGTTACCATCTTCCCTTCTTCTCGAGCGTCCCACTTGTTTCCAGCGGAAATGGTGCTCTGATACCTAATCCAATTTTGTCATTTGACCATTGGTTTTGTGACTGCCAATCGCCTACCTCAACTTGACGATAGCAACCAAGACCCTCTCGGCGACGTCGAAACGACCCATCCATCCGTCGACCACGCCGCGCTTCACGTTTGAACGAAACTCCTGGGTCCTGAATCATCATGGCCGGCGACGCGATTGCCAACGATCTTGAGGCCGGTGGTGGTGGTGTCGCCTTACCTCTCTTCGGAGGTACGCTCGTCGAAGATTGGAAGTCCCACCAACTCAGGTCAGTTCGGCTCACTGCGAGATACTCATCTTCCCCGTCCATGTCACTCGCATTGATTATGCACTGAACTCGAGACGCCGGCTTTTCGACGTCTTATCACCCAGATTGGAAGCATGGTTCCGCATACGCTCGATCACTTTGGACTCGACCCAAGCGACGGATTGTCTTTTCCTTTCGTTGAAAGGTTACGCTGCCTTGGTATATCAACGCGTGGAGGAATCCGAGCGATCGACGTACGAGAAAGGGGTCGGGTGGTTGACGGCTTATTTTGTCAATGAGACGAGGACGAGGTCAGTTTCGCTCGAATAGTGATGCAACTGTCTTTTTTTGCGATCGATGTTGGGACTCTTGTTGACTCCCCTTGGTGGGTGTTTCCCCCCCTCAGGTTGGTGCGGTCGATGGCATACGAGAAACTCGATGCTCGGACCTATCGCGGGAAAGGGAAGAGGTCCGAATTTGTCATGGACCTCGTCCAAGAGTTGGAAATGCTCTTCTTCCAAGCCGGGATACAGGATCAAGATGAAGCGAAACGAAGGGCGTTTATACAGTCAGTCTTTCTCCGATTCAGACACAGTTGAGGGTACGCAGTCTCATCGGAAGAACTCGAGTCTGACAGGTGCTTCAACGAATGCGTCGAGCTAAAGCATCGCCTCGAAATTTCGACGACGACTTATGCCGAGGCGATCGACCTTGCGATGCAGTGGGAGTCGACAAGAGTCGAGTTTCAATCGTCCGACATTCCACTCCATGCTCAGTCCGGGAACAACAATGTGGCAACGACCAAGGGTTCTAGCATCTCATCCCACCACAGCTCTTTCTTCTCAGCCCCCGAGTCCAAGAAGTTGCAATCGTCGATCGAAGCGAGTCGTACGGAATCAACGACGAGCGCAGCGAAGCCTTGTGACGCCAATGCCGATACAACGAAAGAGCTCTTGCTCGTCTCATCCCTCTTGGAAGAACAAGGCCAATCTCGACCGACCTCATCATTCTACTTCTCGGACCAAATTCTCTGCTCTCGATCCTTGCTTGACAATGAGCGACCTTCGGCTCCCTTGCTTGGTGGTGCAATGTCGACAACGACGGTCCCGCACCTCGTTTCAGGTCCCCTTTCAAGTCATAGTCGAGAACACCTCGTCGTCGCCGGTGCCGGTGCGGATCGGGAGCAAGAAGAGGAAAATGTTCTTTCACTACCTCGTCGTTCGTCCCCTGCCGCATCGTCGCAATTCTCCATGTGTTCATTACCTTCCGAGATTCGTCAATCGATTCAATCGAGTCGACATGCCATCGTCGTCTCCAACGCAGACTCAGACGAACGTCGAGGTTCGCCTTCGATCGATCTAGGAGTCGACCCCGAACGTCGCTCGGACTCGCGCGTCGATCAAGAGCAAGACGGGACTGAATCGTCAGGCTTACGATTGGAACATACGACCATCTCCCCCCTTGACTCGATCGCGACGCCTTCGATCCCCGGAAGCAACTCTTCTTTCATCCAAGGGACGACTCCGAACCGTTCCTTGGTTTCATCCAACCGGTTCCCCTTGTTCGACTTTGAGGAACCGCACTCGCTCAGACTCAATGGTTCGCATTCACCTCCACCTCGTTCGTCGCAGCACCATGGGGGTTCCCAAAGTGCGGTCGAGTTCTACTATGGTCAATTCGGAGCGCACGATATCGAAGGCGTTTCCTTCAATCGATTGACTGACTCCGACTTGCCTTCCACTGGCCATGGGCCGAACGCACAAGTGACCCACGGTCTCTCATCGACCTACGACTCGATCGCGGCTGAGATCGTAGGAGGGATCGTCACACCGACGTCTTCAAAGAACACTGTGTCCGACTTACCAGGCGCTTTGGAAAGTCGAAGGTCGAGTGATCCGGGGTTCAATCTGTTTGGAGATGGTCAGGGTTTCAAGGGAGAGAAAGGACCTTTGGTGAGGTTATTCAGGTTCTCCATGTTCGAGGCTTCGTCACCTATTGCGAGACTTTGTTCACCTGATGGGGTAGAGGGGGAGGAGGAGATCCAGCAAGGGATGGTGGTGGCGCAGGAGGTTGGACCGAGAAGCTCGGCGGATTCGATTCGTCCACCAGGTGATCGCGAGGAGTCGAGCAACAATTTCGCAGCAGATGACTACAAAGCCATCACGACCCCAACCCAAGACCTCATTCGTAACGACTTGGGGCCGAACCCCCATATTCACCTCGCCCCACAACAAACGATCAACACACGTCGTCATCGATCCCTCTTTACGCTCGGCATCAGCCACCCCACCAAATCTGGAGGTACTAGCACCATCGCTCGCCATCGACACGTCCGAGGAACGCCTCGCAAACTCGCCAAGAACTTGCGCACCGAACCTCCGAGTCAGTGTTACCTCGTCGTTGCAAGTTCTTCATCCTCGACGACTCGTTCTCGTCAACAACACAAACATACCAAAACGATGTCGTTGGATCGCATACTTTGGCGCACTGGAGGGGGAGAGGTTGGAAGGGGAACTACTACGACACCGGGGAGGAGTCATCCGAATTCATCCTCCTTGACGACGACGACTTCTTATCGCGGCTCGGGCGTGAACCTGAACGGTGTGAAGCGTTCCTCCAAGGGATGGAAAGGACTTTGGGGGCGTTGGTTCTATGGAGGTGGTAAGAACCAAGGAGAACCACCAGAAGGGATGAAGGAGGAAGGGTTCCATGTTCCGTTTCAGAGTTTGTCGGATGGGAAGCGAGGGGAACTCGGTGTGGTGCCACAGAGTCCGAGATTACCGGAGATGGATTTGGGGGAGGAGGTGAGGGTGAGGCAAGACGGGCATCGGGATGGGGAGGACGAGGTGGAAGAATTGGAAGAGGTTGACGCTGATGTGCATGGTGGGGAGGGTCGACCGGCCAAGGAGAGGAGGGGTTTGATGATGATGGAAACGAGGTTTTGATCTTAGAAGGTTTGGACGAATGTGCCTGCTTTTTGGCGTTTCTTTCTCGGTTGCGGTTTGCTTTTGCTTTTGTGGACACTTTGTTCTTTCCTTTCTTCTGTCAGTCATGGTCGTCGTCGTCACTCCTTTTCACCCCGACACAGTCGTTTCACACACACTCTCTCTCTCTCCGCGCGGGTCGTACGGATCGTAGGTTGGATGGGTATATAGTCTCTGTAATTCGAACAAAAGGGGAAGTAACAGCTGTCTTCACACATTCTCCAGCATCCTCTCGACCGCACTCCTAAAAGCGACATTATCAATCCCGGTCCCCTTTGTTGAATCCAACTCGACCATGGGGTTGCGAATGACCCATTCCCAAAACGCGCCTTGGTAAAGTGCCCTCAACTGGGGTCGAAGCGAGTCTGGACGTGGTGAGGAGACGAGTACAAAGTGGTAGTTGGACGGTGTGTGGAGGTAGTGTAGTTTGTAGAGCGAGGTCGAGTAGGAATGAAACGAGTCCGAGTTGTCCCTTTTGGGGTCAACCACATAGAAGAGGGTGAGAGATGTGAAGCAGCTGACAAGGTTTTTTTCCGAAGGGGGTTTCTCGACTTTACCTTGGCGAGGGGGACAGTTTGTTGACAAGGTTGCGTAGGGAGAAGACGATGCCATAGACGAGTTTGGCTTCCTCGTCGAAAGGAAGGGAGGCGGCAATGGCGAGTCGTGTAGCTTCTGTCGTAGCTGTTGTGGCTGCTTCTCCACGCACGTTCGGTTCGTCGTCATTCGGCCGCGTGTCATCGTGGGTATTCAACCCCTTTTCCCAAGGGGGTAGAACCGAACCCGTTCCTGGAGCTGTAGCTGTAGTTGTTCCCCTTTTCTCCAACTTCGCATCGACAGCCGTCGTCGAAGAAGGCGCCGTCGCTGCTGCATGGGGAGGGAACACGTTGGGTAAAGTCGAATGACCTATTCGCGGTGGGGGGACATGACCGGGGAACGCGTGGTAGAATACGCAGCTGCATCGTCGGTCATAGATGTAGAGACTGTGGGTGGGTTAGTTGGGGTGTGCACAGTGCAGGGTGCAGGGGTGCAGGGTGGATGGAGCTGTGGAATGTGAGGTGGGGGAGGGCAGTGGGGGATGCTGGGTGGTGGGGTGGTGGGGTGGTGGGGTGGTGGGAGGTGGAGAGTGTGCTTACGAGTATATCGTCATGGTTGGGGTGCGGGGACAGGGAAGGGTGGTGAGGGGTCAGCTGCAGGTGTCGGAAACCAAGACGAGCCGCAGAGTGTGTGACGAGTGATGGGTCCGTGCGAGCTCGAGGCGCGAATACCCTTCCAAGGCCAAGGCTGACTGGGGACTACTGGGGAAGCCACGGGGAAGCCAGCAGCATTCGAAAGCCGAGTCCGTCGCCGAGCTCAGCGAGCTTTGACCTTTCTTTGGCGCCCCCACCCCGCATCGCATCGCATCGCATCGCATCGCATCGCATCGTACCCGCGCACCACGCATCGGAGGAGGAGGCCAAGCACAACAGCCGGTCCCAAGCCCTGGCTCGGTGCACGGACGAGTATGGACCCCTCCGCATTCGTCGCACCGGCTCGGATCGGTGTGCTGCTCGTGCCGTTGCATCCGATCAAGCGCTCCCGCTTCCAACACTATGCCGACCAGATCAGGGCATATGACAGTATAGAGCTGTCCCAGGTGCCTGTCGACAGCAGGGGTGAACGCGGTCAGTTCCATCGTGCTTGCTCGAATGGGATCGATCGATCAACCCCTGTCGCGTCGTGTCGTGTGTGGGGGTTGGTGGTGGCTTGTTGCGCACCACGCTGACCAAACCTTGAACCTTGCACAACTCAATACCGTCCTCTTCACCCCTCAACACAGCCATCTTCTCATCCTCACCGACGACGACCGGTCAACTGCTGTTCGAGTACCTGACCCCCACAACCTACGCCTCGTCGCACCCGCTCGCCTTCCTCGCCGAGTTCCAGCTGCACCGTCAAATACACGGCATCATCGGCATATTCGACGCCTCGGAATACGCCGCCGAGTCTTCCTCCCTCAACGACGCGCTCGTCCAGTTCCACAACGCGCTCAGGAGGCTACCCAAGACGTTCGCCGTCAAGCTCTTTGGCTTCAACCCGAACGAGCACCAGCTCACCGAGGCCAGCCAAGACATCAAGGAGAGCGATGGCCTCGTGCTCATTCCCGACACGGCCCAGGTGTCCTTCTTCCTCGGCACCGTACTCGCCGACTTTGCCGGTCACATACTGAGAGAGTTTTCCAACTTGGTACGTCCTCACCGGCCCCCCACTTGAGCCGCAGGGACGAGGTGACTGATTCTTTGTTCCCCTCTAGGCCGCTCAACTCGAATCGAGAACATCCATACCCACACCACAGGAAACACCTCAACTGACCTCGCCCTTCACCTTTATCCCGACCAAACCGAATGCGCGCTCCACGATCAACTCGTACACGGGACGAGCGATTCGCCCCAACGCCATGCGCTCCTCTTCTTTACCGTCCAACAACATCAACAGCGCTGCCACCAACAAGAACCCAACCGCTAGTAGCAGCAAACTCAACAACGCCGCAGGTGCAGCCAAGGCTGGGGGTATGGTCTTGAACGAAGCGCCCAAGGTCGACTTGACTAGTTTCGGGCTCGTTGCACCACCGCAATCACGCACCTCGTTGGGCCTCTGGGGTGGATCATCGTCGGGCAACCAGGATGGCTTCCTCTACGGTCGCTCGATCCAATCCCACGTCAGCGTCGCACCCAACGCCGCACCTTCCCCACCCCCCGGCTCGACCGTGGTCGATTCGAAATCGAGAAAGAAAGTCGCCGGCAGGGAGCGCAAGTTGATGGCCGACATGTGGCTCTTGGCCGGACGGACCGAGCAGGCCATCGCGTGCTACGAGGAAGCGATCGCCTTGCTAAAGTTGACGTGGTCCGACAACGTCTGGTACGCTTCGGCATTGGAAGGTTTGACGATCGCTTTGGTCTTGCAAGCTTGGAGACCACCGTCCTCCGCTGCTGCGACGACGGCGGCGAACCATGCGGCGATGAAACATGCGGCGATGAAACATGCGGCGATGAAACATGCGGCAACGAGTTCGATTTCGAAAAAGGCGACGAATAGGACTTCGGCAACGACTTCGACCTTGGCTTCGAATGCCGCCGACCCTTCGACGTTCCTGTCCTCCATCCCGGATCGACTAGGTCAAGCCGTGGGACTATACGAGAAGATGCTACCGAATCTGGCGTTGGCCAACTCGCTCGATACACCGCCCCCACCCGATCCCGACCGATGCCATCCGTTGATCTACGCCGAAGCATGTCTTCGGATCGCTCGTTTCCTCCTCGCCGTTCATGAAGCAGGTGGCAAGATCGAACGAGCGATCGAGAAACTCGTCGTGCCTTTGAATTGCTCGATTTCGTCGGCATTACGTAAAAGCTCCCCCTTTATGACTTCGTCACCTGAGGCTGGCACGAAGAACAGTGAGGATGAAGCCCAAGAAGCACAGTGGAGGTCTTTATCACCTTCGAACCCGGTCCCACGGTCGATGATTGCTCAATGGGCGAGTATGGCGTACAGTGCCCATCTCGGCCAGATCTCCCTTCCAACAAGGTTGAGAGTGACAGGCGAGATTGCGAGTTTCTTCGGCCGGATCGGTTACCGGAGAAAAGAAGGCTTCGTCCTGAGAGAACTGGCGGCATTGTGTGGTCAAGGCGTGGCGGGCAAAGGGGTCGAAGTCTTTTCCGCCGTCCATGGACCTACTCCTTCAAGTCCCGTCTCAGCCAAGGAAGGATCGAACAAGGTCGGAGCGGAGTTGTTACCCGCCATGAACGATCGGACGGCTTCGATCGTCCGCACGACCTCGGATTCGGCGGGCAACGAATCCATCATCCGGATTGCAGAAAAGGTGTGCCAATCGTTCGGGATCGTCGTCGTGCCTCGGATAGCCAAAGATTCAACGACGAAGACTTCGTCGAGCCATCATTCGAGACAAAAGAGTCTTTTCCAAGGACGACCCCTGGAATTAGATCCGAGATTATCTTCGCCAGGTAGTACGTTCGGTTGGTCGCATTTACAAATGGGCGTTTTGAAAGACGCCATCTCCGTCGCCGAAGCGTTGCCCGATTACCAAGCCGCCATTCGCTTCACCGTCACGGCTCTGAGGGCGTTCGCGGAAACGATGCCCCCTTTGGATCAGTTGGAGTTGAGTCGCAACATCCCGAGGATCTTTGCCGCCGCGACCAGGAGAGGCGCCCCGTTCGAGTTGGAGTATTGGGGTCCGATGCAGTTGGTCATGTCGCTTGAGATGGCACCGTGAGTGTTTATTGAGGGGTTTGGTGCTTTGCGCTTGAAAACAACAACCCTTGGAGCTGATGTTGTTGTTTTTTTGTCTGTTCAGGCTCACACCCAACCGATTACCGATCGAACATTCGATCAAAGACGTCGAAGCGAACGCGACGTTCAACAATTCGGCCTTGGCCAAGAAGGACCCTTTCACAATAGGAGGGAATCGAAGGGCGTTGAACAACAACCACGATCCGAACGACGCCTCGTCGCGCATTCGCCCGACTTTGATCACGAACGAGGTCGCCGAGGTCTTTGTGACGTTGCAGAACCCATTTGGGTTCGATCTCGAGATCCAATCGATGCACCTCAGTACGACGGGGGTCGACTTTGTCTGCGATTCGTTATCGACGATCGTACCGGCTGGATCGTTCCATACTTTACGGTTGTCGGGGACGCCGCAGAGTCCAGGTCGATTGACGATTCGAGGGTGTCATATCCGCCTGGCGGGGTGCACAAGTCGAGAGTTCCTTTTGCCCGTCTGGAACGATCAAGAGGAGGAGAAGCGGCAAAAAGTCGCTCTGCTCGACACGGCTCGAGAACGCATCAAGACGACTGGCTTGACCGCTTTCGTGGCGAGTCGACAGGCGACTCGAGGATTGCCGGAACAGTCAGCGATGGATCAAGAGTTCAGGTTCCTTGAATGTACGGTCGTGCGCGAGATGCCTTTGTTGTGCGTGCGATCGACGTCGTTGACGCATGGGGCGCTGATGTTGTACGATGGGGAGACGTCGACGATCCGGATCGCGCTTGAGAATGTGTCGACACTAACGGTCGATTTCGTCAAGTTGACGTTCTCGGATCTACACACGACGACGACGCAAGCTTACGTTGACGAGAACGAGTTACCACCTGCCGAAGCGTACGAGATCGAAGCTGATAATCGAGATCGGCCCGTCTTCTCATGGACGATCGACCAAGTGCCCAAGATCGAACCGGGGCAGACCTATTTCCTCGACGTCAAATGTCTCGGTAAGGTCGGATGTGGGAGTGGGACGATCCAGATCGACTATGCGACCTTGCCTCCCTCCGAAGCCAAGACCGATTCAACGACGGTCTTCCACACTCGTCAAATCCTATGCGACGTCTTCATGACCGTTCATAGAGCATTGTTGGCGCATACGCTCGACATCCTCAGATTACAGGCCTTACCTGAACACGTCGCTTTCGCACATGGGCGGTCGGCGAGTGTCGCTCATTTGGGGAGACGAGGAGCGGCGTTGAATCAGAGGCTCGAGCAGAGCTTGAGGGACGTTGATGATGGTGAACATTGTCTGGTTTCGATCGACGTCATGAACGCTTATGGCAAGCCGTTCGAGGTCAAAATCGAGCGGTGTGAAGAAGGTGAATGAGCGAGCGATGTGACGTGGGTTGGCAACCCGAGCAAAGTTGTGACGGAGCTGATGTCTTGCAATTTTTTCTTTGGAGCAGAGAGTGGCTTCTTCCAAGTTCGACAACGTCTCGAACCTGGCGCGACACTGCGCATGCTCGCTCGCATCGATCGAATTAACATGCCGGCGGAAGAAGCCGAACGTCCCATCCCGGCCTTATCTGAACGTCAATTCGTGCTCTCCAAACACCAAGTATCGGCCGCCGAACAACGCTCGACGCGCGAACTCTTCTGGTTCCGCGAGGAATTGCTCCGAAGGATCCGAGCGACGTGGAATGAAGTCGGCTCATTGAGGACGGGGACGATCTCCCTCCGTTCACTCAAGCTGACGTCGAATCTCTTGGACGTCTTGAAAGGCGATGAAGTTGAAGTCGAACTCAATCTCGTCGAGAACGAAGCGTCTCGCCCCGAAGCGTTCCATTTCAAAGGGCGTGGGAATCGATTGGTGTATTCGGCCCGACCGAACGAATTCATCGATGTTTGCGCTTACGTCTCGAACCATTCCCCTTTGGCCGTTCAATTGGCTCTAAGGTTGGATCTCAAACCCCCGGATGCGAACGTCGCTTCTTCCCTCATCCATCTAGCACGACACATCATCATTGAGGGGGTCTCTCCTGTCGCTGTGAGGACGTTATTACCAGGTGAATCCGAGACGGTCAAAGTCTCGATTTGCTTGCTCGCGGAAGGGAGGTACGAATTGGGGTGCGTAGTCGAGGATGTGAGGGAACATGCCGAGGTGGATAAGGCTTGGACGGCGAGGGAACCTTTGATCATTGATGTAGCTTAAAAACAAAGGGATCACTTGGCTCTTCTTTCTCTTTCCCCCCCTGTTGAAATGTTTTTGACTTCTTGCATTACGTAAGCTGCATCCAAGGAATGAACCTGTGCAAAACTCTCGAGGCATGAAGCAAGATGGGGCTGCGGATGAAGTTTGTCTTGTATTGGGAGAGGTGTTTGGATACAGGTACCCCAAGGAAATGCTTCTCTTCTATCGTTTGACCCAGGCAAACTTTTTCCTGGCCTTGGCCTGACCCGTCTTCTTCCTTTCGACCATTCGAGGATCTCGGTCAATCAAGTTGGCTGAAAAAACAAAGAAAGGACGGGTCGACAGGGGTCAAGTCAGTCACAGGTAGAGGAGGTAGCAATAGTGATTGAGACATGGTGAAGGGGGACTCACCCTTTTTCAGAATCTCCCTCCATGTGACTTCGCCTTCCTGCAACTCGCCTTGCTCGATTTTGCACCTCTCCCATTCGGCCAAAGCCCTCGCCATCGCCATCGCCACCGCCTCGGCCTGAGCCGCGATTCCACCTCCCTCGGCAATAGCGAACACGTTGAAGACGCCCAAACTGGACGTCAACGTCAACGGCCGCACGACGGTCGATCGATGCGACGCGACGGAAAAATATTCAGGCAAGGACGTCGAGTTGACGAGGATGCGACCCGGGGTCGGTGCTTGGTCCGATGCTTCGGTCGATGCACTGCTCGCGGGGATGATCCATACCCTTGCCGTGGATTCCTTGCGTCGACCGACGGCGTTGACTCGGCCGTGGTGATCCATTCGACCCAATCGACGGGCCGCTCCCGAGACCCTCTCGAGCGTCGTGCCCGTGGCGGAAACGACGGCGGGCGCTATGAAGCGCGACAAGAGGACGTCGAGCTGTTCACTCAAGGTCGTTGCACTGCCTCGGTAGTGATCGACGTCTTGGTGCTCGGATGGGTCCTCGGCAGAGTCGGACGATGCGTCTTTCTGCTGGCTGCGGGAAGCGAGCGCCTGATTCGCCGCGACGGGATTGACGACCAAACTCGGTGGCAGCACGGATCGGTTGATACCCTGGGGTGAGGTCGTCGAAGGTGGTGGTAGCTCGTCGGCGAGTTTGGCGTAAGGGAGCAAGCCTTCGAGATGAGCGAGCACGCCGGTCAAGCGTCGGTACTCGCTCGTGCGCAGGTCGGTCCCGTTACGCAGGTAGACACCCATCTCCTTGGCATCCTTCCACCTTCGTTCACGTGGATGGGGCAACGAGGACGCGAACTCGGAACTGGAGAGAGGGGTGGCGATCGATCGCAGCAGACCGCATTTGAACAGGTGCGTCCGCGATTGGTTGAGCGTGCGTTCGAGCGATGCCAGCGTCGCGCTCAATGACGGTCGAGAGGTGTACCAATACGAAGTTGGTGGGTGCACGACCCGCGAGGATTGCGACGACGCGAGAGGGAAGAAGGAGGGTGAAGCGGAAGACGACGAGGCGGAAGACGACCCAGAGGCGTACGAAGAAGAGGGCGCACGAGTCGAGGTGGTCGACTTGAACGTCTGGTGCAACACCGATGACTTGGACGTCATGGACGAGTTGTGTCGCCGATGTTGGCCTTTGCGTCGGCTTCGGCGTTGATGATGGACCGCGGTCAGAGCGAAGAAGCACGAACCTCCGAGTGCACGCCAGCCAGTGCTTCGCGCACCAGGTCACTTGTGCATTAGGCACATTAATTCATCCATTAGTCCAGCTGCAATGAGTCCCCAAGTGCAATTCAAGATGGCTTGAAAGTGTTTTCAGCTGGGGAACAGACCAACGGTTGGTAGTATCACCTGTCTCACTCTTTAATTCGAGGTGAGATGCCCCCGACGAGGAGGCTAGTTGAGGTGGCTTCATTTGAGCGGCCTTTTGCCTCGCTGGCGGCGAGAAAGCGCCCCTGTCAACCGCTTCCCTTGATTGTAAGCTGCTGCGCCAAACCCGATCGATTCGACCACGATGGGTTCGCCTGGATTGCACACCTGCCGATCTAATTCATCTCAGGGATAATGCAAATTCTGACAACTCCACTCTTTATGTACGGGTACCGTAGGTACGGTATGTAGGTACCGTCGTTTCGCTCTCTCAAGAGCGTTTGCAGACGTCTGGTTGCAAAGCTGACAGCATTTGCGGGATTCGCGCTCCGAACTTGCCGCGCATACGGCATAGTAGGTAGTGGAGTAGGAGATTCGGACGGTACTGCAGAGGATTCACACGGACAGGAACGGGTAATGAGATGCATTGGGGTAAGGGTTCAATGCATGCAAGATGGTTAAGAGGCGAAGCTACCAAGACTACTTGAGCTTCACAAGAGGCGCGCCGCTTCCGCGGCGTCTCCTCGCGCGGGTGAGGCGCTGGAGGGTTGTCCTGACCCAGTAGGTATCTGTTGCATCGCGGAACATTCATAATCGGACTGATTCGAAGAGCATGACGAGGAGCATGACTCAAGACTCGACCGCTGTGCCAGCGGGTACATCGGTAGGTAGGTACGCAAGTTACCGGTACTGTGGAGGAGGCTGTATGCAGTCGTGGGGGCCGACACTCGAAGCGTCCCGTGCACTGGCTCCTGAACATTGTGGAGCCGTCGATAAAAGCGACTGCGTGAGCTATAGTGGCGGGCAAAAGTGAGGGTTAGCTTGGCCATGCTAAGCTAGACAGCCGGAGCAGGTCGGGCTGAGGGGCTGACTTGCCGTCGACCTTGCCGACGAGGGAAAGCAGCGAGTCTCGTAGGATGACCTCACGAGAGAGCAGGGCCTCTGGAACGACTCTCAGAGCGCCTTCGAGCCAATCGTGGCCGTGTTTGACCGTCATTGAGGAAAGCTTGTCGAGTGCGGGCGAAAGGTTCAAAAGACGAGAAGCGAGAGGTCGGTGGGAAGGTCATGACCCGCGCGCTGCGCACCGGCTCCGACCCGCATCCAAGTTCGAGGCATGCAAGGGCACGACAAGTAATGGGTCGTTCGAGCTCAGAGTAGTACGAGCAGACCCATTTTAATCTACATGTCACCCTACAACCATCATGGACCCCATTGCTGTTATCTTCGCTGTAGAAAGCGGGTCGAGGCGGCTCGGAGTGACAGTTGTTGCTCGAGCCTCATTTCGGAAGACCGCAGCAGCGGGGAGTCTCCGATGAGAGCGGCAGCGGCACGGGCTGGAGTCATCGATCGAGCTGAAAGGCTCGTTTGACTCGACTTGCGTAATAAGCCCCAGCCCCAGCTCCAACGCTCCCTTATCAGCGCCCCCCGTCCACCTCTCTCTCTTTCTCTCCTTCCTTCTCCTCGTCGACGCCCTCTGCTCCTCGCGCGCCGCCCTTTCACCGAGTCGATACCGTTCCCCTCTTCAGGAGAATACGAGGCGACAGGCGAATCGGCGTTGCAGAGTTCATCGTTCTATCACCCCCCCCCCCCCCCCCCAAATGTGACTCGATACCTGGCGCAAGCGAGCTTGGTCGTGTCTCGAGCAGTGCTGTTGACTACTTGATCGTGGCGACCCCACCTCACCCGCCTCACCTCATTCACTCTTCTCACCTCCGAATTCTCCTCTCACCTCTCCCACCGGCTGCCTGCTGCTTGCTGCTTGCTGCTTGTCATCGCTACCAGTCTATTCACTCCTTCGAGTGTCAAATGGTAACATCGGCATGTCGTCCGTAGAATGAAGGTCCGCAAGACCGCTTGAATATCGTCGTACCTGGTGAGTTTTTCCCTCTGCCCATGATCTCTAGAATCTCGGCGTCTGATTCGAGGTAGTTCAATACGTTAGAACGCTCAGGTTAACTATTGCAATGATACCTTGAATACTACTGACCTGATTCGAGGTAGTTCAATACGTTAGAACGCTCGAATCAGAAGGAAGCTAAGAGAAAGCCCGCGCGCGCTCGCGCTCATGTAGCCTGCAGAGTGTTCTCCTCAAGTGTCAACTCAACACCCCCCTCGCTCTAAGGCCTACATGATCCCCATCCCTATGGCTGCCCTATGTTTCTCAAGTGCCGGTCTCGTCAACGCCTTCGTAAACATATCGGCGAGCATCTCGGCGGTTGGAAGATAGTCGACGACGATGTCACCTTCTCGTACCCGTTCTCGAACGAAATGCTCTGTCAGGCGTAGGTGCTTAGTTCGATCGTGGAACACCGGATTCTTTGTGAGAGCTATCGCGCCTTGATTGTCGCCTTTCAACTCGATCGGCCCACGAATCGTGATCCCCAATTCCTCGAGCAAATTCCACAAGAACTGACACTCTCGAGACGCATGAGTAAGACCGATGTATTCCGCTTCCGTTGATGACGTCGCCACTCGGCTCTGAATCCGAGAACTCCAAGAAATTGGCCCGTCGGCCAATTTGAAGACATGCCCCATCGTAGACCGGGACGTGTTGATGCAGGAACCCCAGTCCGAATCCGAGTACCCCACGTATCCAACCAACGAATCATGTTTCGCCTTGTAGACGATGCCGAGTTCGAGAGTTCCCTTGATGTAGCGTAGAATCTTCGCTACTGCCGCCCAATGTTCGCTCCCCGCCTTGTTAGTGAATCTTGCCAAATACGACACCGGGTATGCGAGATCGGGCCGAGTTGCAACGACCGCGTACATCAACGATCCAATAGCTGACCTGTACTTTGTCTGTAACGCGGGATCCGGATTGTTGCAGGGTTTGAGCTGAAGACCCGGTTGCATCGGTAATACGCTTTTGTTAGCATCCGCCATGCCGAACCTTGCAAGTACATCGAGCAAGTACTGTCGCTGCGACAAGGCAATCCCGTCCGCTTGACGAACGAGTTGAACGCCAAGTATGTACTCCGCATTTCCGAGGCGTTTGACTCCGTACAATCGATCCAATTCGTCGAGCACGCGATCAATTTCGGATAAGTCGGGGCCGACGAACAGCAGGTCGTCGACGTAAACCGCGATGAAATAATCGTCTTTGCCAACTGTCCGACGATAGACACACTCTTCGCTCCGAAGACGATTGTAACCAAGCTTGACGAGGGTCTTGTGAATCGTCTCGTTCCATACCCGGCCGGCCTGCTTGAGACCGTAAATCGACCGTTGCAACTTGAGACAGACATCGTCGGGAAGTCGGATCCCCTCCGGTACGCGCATGTACAACTCCTCTTCAAGTTCGCCATGCAAATAGGCTTTGTCAATGTCCGCTTGGATGATATGGTAACCCCGGGCCGCCGCCAAAGCGATGAGAGTACGAATCGAGACAAACTTCACTGTCGGTGCGAACGTCTCTTTGAAGTCGATTCCCGCCCGTTGCGTGAAGCCTCGTGCAACAAGTCGAGCTTTGTACGAAGTCGGTCGACCATCCTTATCCCGTTTCGTCCGGAAAACGAATTTGGACCCGAGAACCTTGGCGCCAGCGGGAAGCTCGTCTCGTTTCATAATCGTAAAGACCGAGTAATCGTCACGCAAGGACTCAAACTCATCGATTGCACCTTGTGCCCATTCGTGAGACTTGTTGTGTGCCATGGCCGCCTTCCAAGTCGTGGGATCACTAGTCGGCAACACAAATGGACCGTCTTCCTCGTCGGAATCGGCGACGGCTACGAAGGCCTCCGGTTCGAAACGCTCAGGCGCCCTACGATCCCGCTTGCCAACTGATGCTGCCCAAGCAGGGCCAGGAGCATCAAAACGCAACTCCTTTGGTACTTCTTCCACACCGGGTCCGTCTTGCTCGGCGGGGTCAACGTCGTCAGCCAGATTGTCCTCCCGGGCTTGTACCTCGACTGCTGGGGCCTGTTGCTCAACGATCGGATGTTGTGCAGCTTCATGTCGATTTGGCGCGACTGGTCCAGGTACGACTACTTCGATCGCCTCAATCCTCGGTGCTGGTGCGCCTTCACGCGCCGGGAACTTGTCCTCGAAGAACGTCACGCTTCGCGATAACGTTAACCGCCCCCTCACCGGGTCCCATAAGCGGTAGGCTTTAGATTCTAGGTCGTATCCGAGGAAGATCATTGGAAAGACCCGTGACTGGAGTTTCTTCCGTTGTTCGGTATTCGCCGTGTGCCATGCTCGACATCCGAAGACTCGCAAGTGATGAACGTGCGCAGGTTTCCCGGTCCATTCCCGAATCGGCACCTTGCCACCAAGAGCAGAATGTGGAGAACGATTCTTCACATATACGTACGTAGCGACGGCTTCGGCCCAAAACACCATGGGCAGACCGGATTCATACAGCATCGTTCGAGCTGCCTCCGAAATCGAGCGGTTGGCCCTTTCCGCGACGCCGTTTTGCTCGGGCGTACCGGGGATCGTGAGTTGTCGCGATAAACCCGTGTCGTCCAACCATTGCTTGAATTCCGTCGAAAGGAACTCGCCACCGCGGTCCGAACGGACAACTTTCAAAGTATGACCTGACGACAGCTCGACCCGTCGTTTCCATGTTTTGAACCTTTCGAAGGAGTCCGACTTCCGCGGCATCGTCAACACCCACAAGTACCGCGTACAATCGTCGACGATAACCAGCGCGTAGCGATGATTTGAAAGTGACAGCTCGCCGTCGAAGGACAAGAGATTGATGTGGACGAGATCGAGGGGTTTTCCGGCTCGCGTTTCGGAGTCTGGGAACGGCTTGTGCGTAGCTTTGCCGGCCAGACACGGTTCGCATTTCAAGTCACTGCAAGACTTCATGTTCAAACCTATCACAGCGTCAGACTTGGACAGCTGTTGAAGGGAACGGCAGTGTAGATGAGCGAAACGTCCGTGCCAGATGTGAGGAGGCACTGCCGTCAGAGCTGTGGCTGACGCACGTTCATGGAGTGAACCTCGAACTTGAACCAGCTTGAGGTCCAGGCGGTACAACCCCGAATCGAGCTTCTGTCCCGTGAGGAGGATGTCGTCATTGCCCGCGACCGTGAATCGCCCGTTTTGAATGGTGATCTTGCGACTGTCACGATCAGCTCGATGCCCGGCGAAGAGATTGACGGGGGCGCTAGGGACGAAGATGCTGTTGACCAACCTGTACTTCTTCCCTTTCTTGTCTTCGACGCAGGCCGTGCCTACTCCCATAATGGTCTTTCCGTCACCATTGATGCCCTTTAACGAAGACGGAGCTGTCGCCTTGAGCTCGGCGAACGCGGAAGGATCATTGATGACGTGATGAGTGGCCGCCGTGTCGTAGAGGATCATCTCTCGAGAATGTCCCTTTGGTAATTGCGTGAAAAACGCGCGAACGGAATCGGTCCCCAGAATGTCTTCGACCGAAGGGAGCGCCAAATTTGCCATCGGTTCCTCGCCTTTGGTCGTCTTGCGTCGTTGAAACTTCTTCTTCTTCGGCTTGGGACAGTTTTTGTTGAAGTGGGTGTCGTCACCGCAGTTCCAGCATGGGCCGGGTGGTTTCGGTTGAGCACCAGTCGTGGCCAACATCGCCGTCGACGCGTTCCCAGTATCTTGACTCAAGTTTGCTGGAGCTCGACCTGCTGCGATTACTGCGTCGATAGTTGGTATCGCATCGACGTCTTTGGAGTCGAACTGATCCAGATACAACGGTCGTCGAGCTCCCACAACCGCGATGAGATGGCATGCAACCACTTGATCGAATGTCAACTTGTGAGCTCGTAGGTCGGTTGTGATGCGAGTGATGGATCCGGCCCAAGGAAGATAATCGTCTTCCAGTGCTGGTGGTGGTCCGACCGAGAATAACTTTCCAATTGACGTGATGATGCCGCGAAGGGAGGATCGACCGAGGTGCTTTCGAAGGTATTCCACCGTCTGCTCCGGCGTCATGTCGTAGCAGCTAACGAGAAGATGCGCCACACTTTCCGAACAGGTTTGGTGCATTGCCCTGTGCACCGCATCATGAGCTCTATCGAGTTCATCGGTGTCCTTGCATTTCGCAGATGGGTACTGCTTCGGAAAGGAGAGCTGCCATTGGCGCCTGCCAACGGTGAAACGAACGTGATCAAGCCATACGTCGATGTTGTTGTTGTTGAGAATCGCAAACGCTGGGAAGCGAGAAGCTGGCGTGTGTGGTGAGGAGCCTGTGTCGACGGACTTGTCGATAGATGACTGTTCGCTAGTCATGGTGGAGCGTTCGGTTCATGAACTGTTGTGACGTGGCAGCAGCTGTGCAAAGTCGAAGGGCTTATAACCTCTAGAATGTCGGCGTCTGATTCGAGGTAGTTCAATACGTTAGAACGCTCGAATCAGAAGGAAGCTAAGAGAAAGCCCGCGCGCGCTCGCGCTCATGTAGCCTGCAGAGTGTTCTCCTCAAGTGTCAACTCAACATGATCGATGGCGCCCGTCCTTGACGACGAGCTCCAGAGGCTGACAATATGACCGAGGCGGCCCTCGGGTCTTAGAACCTCAAAACCGACTTGGACGGGCGGCTTCAACAAGTTCGCGGTACTTTGATCGCATGATGCGTTCTTTGCAAGTGAGTGTGCATGTACCCTACTATCGTATGGGGACACATGTGGTATGCTGTGTCCCTTGTTAGTCCATGACTCGAATGGACGCTTACCTCTGTGCGACCGGCGTCACGTGACGCTTTGCCCCACCCGGGCTCTCGCTGCCCCGCAGTCTTCAATCTCGGTTCGCACAAGGTCACCACAGCATTTTTGATGTTTCTTTTCATGTTTTCCTAGCCTATGTTGTAGCGGTTTCACGAATGCACGCATCGAGACGCGCATGCACCACGGATTCCTGGAATTCGACACTCGAGCGTCCCCAAAGTCTAGACCCTGGGAGTCCTGGGCCCACCGGCGTTCGCCCGGGGCTCCAGCGCTCCAGCGACGGGCGCTGGGCATCGGTCAGGTCAGTGGGGTCGGATCGACGTTCTCGTGGAAGGAGCCTGTTCATCCATCAAGACAGAGACGTGGTAAACTTCTAGACCAGACCTACACAAGAGGACTGGTGGTAAAAAGGTAGGCCCGGTGGGTGCCTACCGGTACGAATTGAAGAAGAAGCTCGTTCTTCACTCCGCGGAGACGTCGTCGTCGGCCTCCCATGCTTCTGCTTGTAGTCGTTCACGCGAGCTGCCGATCGGCAACGTCGGTAAAGATCAGACATTAGGTACCTACCTAGGTAGGTATTAGTAAAGGTGGCCCACCGATCAGTCGTCAGTCTGGTCACCGTCGCAGTACCTATTTAGGACTCGGGACTAGCGAGGGCGCGCGACGTCTGCCGGTGGGTAGGTACGATACTAGAGCAACTACGGACACGTCATCAGCACCTAGGCACTGTGCTACAGTTTGAGTTGTGGTGTGTGTGTGTGTGCAGGATTTTATTTTCGTTTCATTTTGTGTGGATTGTAAGCTCAAATTAAAGGACGAGGCTCGGTGCTTTGCTCAGTGGTCCTACTCGTCACTCGTCAACTTGTGGGTCGGTCGACATTTCGCGAAAGTATGTAATGGTCAGGGCCAATGACGGGCTGTTTCGAAACTTTCGAGATTCTCGAGGTCGGATTTACCGCTAGGCACATTACGCATGAAGCGAAAGGGCGCCTAGAGTCAGGGTATGCGATTTCGGGAGCCGCTTGAGCTAAGCAGGTATTTCGTGTTAGGGCAGCCCACAAGGCCATGTTTTTTGGAGATCGAAGCTCATTTTTGGACCCACCGTGTCAAGTTGCCATACATGGTTCATGGAGCGGTCCATAAACTTTTGGGCTTGGCCATGCTCTTGAACTCCAGGCCGTGCGATGCCATGGAATTGGAGCTTGGAAGCTCTCGGAAGTTGAAACGGAACCGAGTGCATGTGGAGGCCGCTCAGCGGGCTTCTGAACTCGACGATCGACGGCGCCGCGCGCAACGCGCTGACAAGGCTCGTGCTCGGCGCCGCCCCTGTCACGGCAAAATACCAATCTGAGGACCGTTGCTTGCCGTTCACGAGGCCCTTGTACCTTCTTGACCGATCACATCACTAGGTCAACTTAAAAGTAGGTACGACGCGGCACCGGTCATGTCAGCTCGGGCACTCGGGATCATCAAGTCCGAGGAGATGTTTCGTCAGGTGCCCATCATCCACTGCTAGCTTCACGTGTGAGGTACTCGTTCCACATGGAGCCATACGTGCACAGCGGCACCTAGGTACAGCAGCCTGTAAGCGATACCAAGCTTTTATTATTTCCCGAGGCTGCAACCACATGCTGATGGTGCCTAGGATATTTCCAGAGCTGTAGCAGCTTGCAGGAGATAGGTCGGTGGGTGAAGGCACCTTGCAGACAATCGGTACTATGGTGCCCCGCCGTCTCAAATCGCGATAAGGGTGGGACCAATGGGGCTGGTGTGTCGTCAGCATGCTAAACTGATTAATGTCCACTTTAAAAAATAAGATAAAGTGAGGTGCTACTTGCTGTAAGTCCCCGTCAGCCTCGCGTTCAGGGGTCACAAGCGCTCGTTGATAGCGATCGATAGCCCGCGGGAAACAACTGAGAAATCTTATGCACGACAAGCTGTAGAATAGACATTCGCAGTTATATTAGAGTTGAAAAAGGGGTTTTTTTTTCCACCGGTAGCAAGTCCTGGCATGTAGTGCTGGCTATGGCTAGTCATTTCAGAATGCGACACGGGACGGGCAAACTCGCAACTGGTTTTCGCCGGCTTCGGTTCCCCCTCCCTACCTAGCTCCCTTAGGGCCTGTGTTTTTTACTGGATTAGGATGATTGGCAGCATATTCTCTTCTCTCTTCGCCCGCATACTTAGGTGCTTACCTGCTTCATTAGGTAGCGTGAGCCGTCAGGTAGGTAGTGCAGCGTGGAGGTACCAGCGCCTTCGCCAGTCCGTCAGGAGATCTATCTACCTCTAGCCGCTTTGAAAACGACCTTAGCCGCGGATTCGTCATCAAGAGAAATGTATGGGCATCAGTTGTTTTCCTGGGCCCATTCCGATGCTTTTTTAATGATTTGTGGGTAGGTTGGTGCCTACGCTGACCTTCCCCTTGGAGTCGGGTTTATGTTGTGTTGCAACTTGCCAGCAGAGCGCGGCGGTCTAGCCGGTGCTGATCAGGCTGGTGGGCGATGGCCGCCACGCGGGTGGGCCTAGGCCGACGCGCGTGGGCCGGGCCCATCGACGGGATCTCAGCGCATGGCCGGGCTCAGATTTTACTCGTCTCCGAACAAGACGATCTTGTCTGGGCCTGCTGGAGCAGATCTCGGATTCCGAGGATGCTCGCCTGACGCTACCTTTTTGGATTCCGACTCGCAGAGTCTCACCGTGTTTCGCAGAGTAACGTGCGTACCCGCTGGACTTGCACGGGTTTCCGCGGTAGACAGCGCTCGTCAGACTCAAAATCGTGCGCACAGGCACCCCGTTCCCCCTTCCCGAACGCGATCCAGGTTCCTCGCCCACGCCCCGAGGTCAGACTCGGTACTCAACGCGGGTTGCTGCTTCACCTCCCCCCCATATCCACTGCACTACTTTGGCCCACCTACGCATAGAGTCGACAGCACTCGAGCAGTCCTCCCGTGTCACCAACTTCGACCTCCCTTACGGCTCCTCGGAGTTCCGTATCGACGCTCCATCGTCGAAGCCCAGTCGAGCTTGACGCTGCCCAGTGCTCCGAAGCCGCCAGCTTGAGGGCTATTCCACTTGCACTCCGACGGCTCAGAACCGCCACTTCTCTCGCTGATCGCCGCATCAAATCGGGGGCGCCACCTCTTCGCGCCGACAGGTCGACACCTGTTGCAGCAGCAACCTCCCCTTCCTCAGCCGCCTCGTCTGCTCGCATTCTGTATCGTCCCCAAGGGTCGCACCTGAGCGATCACTTGCGACGCTACGCGCACTAGGCCCGATCACCCTCTGTCCGGCGCCCCACGCGCTCCGTCCAACGAACGGGTCAGACTATCACCGCGACTGAAACCTATTCACGCACACCCTTCGCGATCTGCATTCGCCTCGTGAAGTTTGCCCCCTTTGCACTCGAGCCCGGCACGGATCATCTTCCCGTCATCAGCCGATACCTGGTAGGTTTTTAGCATCTCTTACCTTCTCTTCTCAAGCCACATCTGTTTCGATCAGAAATCATCGCGCGTGCCCACCGTCTCGGACCGGAAGTCGCCTTAGCCCTCAGGTGCCAGGGCGCCCGTGCATGCGCAAACCCACTGATGCGGACCGCCGGGTGTTGAGTCCAACATTGGCGATAAGCATTGAGGTGCCTATGCGGGGGATCCATAGTGGATTCACTTTCGATCCGTTACCCTGCGTGTTCCACCTGCTGCTTTCGAGACCGACGCTTGCCCCTCGGACTTCTTGATCTTGCCGTCGACCGCCTCCGGAGCGGAGAAAGGGGTGGACGGCCTGTCAGGTTTGCGCCGCGGACTTTGCAGCGGCCTCATCGACTTTGACTGAGCTGGACCGGGGTCGCCTTTGTTGTCTATCGTCGCCGCTCGTCCATGAATCCATCTCCAAGCAGCTGCCTGCAACTTTTTTACGAAGATAAACGCTGACACTCTACACCGGTTGCTTTCTTCCTTCCTCCATCACAACCCACCTTCAACTTCTCTGTCGTCCACGGCCCTTCGCGTGTCGCCACAGCCATGAGTACCGCATATACAATCCCTCCACCATTGTATCTGCAACCTTCATCGACTTCGACGTCGCTCTACTCGGTCCAAACGTCCGAACCCCACTACTCCGAGTCACAGGCGGGCTCGTCCTTCGCCGCCACCTCGAGCCAGGGTTACCCACAGGGCCTCCCGAATCATCAGTCCCAATACCTCACCTCCGATTCCACGCAGCAACCCAGCGGCGCAAAGTTCACCTCTTCGCAAGCTTCTCCCAACAGCGGAGCAGGCAGTGCGGCTGGATCGGCATCTGGCTCTCGCCGAACACCGACACCGGGTGAAGAAGTGGAGATGAACAATGACGGCGACAAGCCAGATGGCGACGACGACCCGGCCAACTACGATCCTCTTCGGTGAGTGCTGCTCAGGGTACTCTTGGTAAGAGGCGCCAATTTGGTTGCTGATTCTCGTGCGTGGCTGGTGTAACAGTGTCAAGCACCGACGACGGACATCACCGCAACAGCTCAAGGTTCTTGAGCATCACTTTGGCCGCAACCCTAAGCCCGATGTCAATGTTCGCAAAGCGCTCTCGGAACAACTAGAGATGACCCCACGTGAGGTACAAGTTTGGGTACGTTGAACGCCGCACCGAACCCTTCGCGTTCGCGTGAACGTTGGTTTTGATCCGTCGCTCTGCTTCTTGATGGCACTTTTGCAGTTTCAAAATCGTCGCGCCAAGATCAAGAAGCTGCGTGAGAGAGCAGTGAAGGACGGGACGGATCCCGCTCTGGTCGACGGTTCCGCACGTGTGCATCCGGAGGACGCCGCCAAGGCTGAGCAATACTGGGCACATAGCGACGGGCAGAACGCCAAGGAACATGCTGCTCACTACGAGGCCTACGCTGCGAACGGTGCTGATTACGCTCAGCAAGAGTTCGGCCTCAACCTCCACAGCCACTATCTCCCGAATCGCAACAGCTCGCAGTCTCCACCAGATGGCTACTACGACCCATCCATTTTGCCTCCAACCACGTGTGGGGCCATGTACGGAGCTGCGCTTCCTGCGCACTCCTCGACGAACGTGTACGGTCAACCGACAGCCAGAGGAGGTTATCGGACCCCGACATCGCTCCGAAACCAATCGCCTCTTGACGCGCTCCCGGCAGGACTGACCGACGGCGTGACAGAACAAGGATGTCTCACATCGCAGGCGCCACAACGGTTTCCCCTACCCGCCTACGATGGTGCAGGATTGCAGAAGGGCTATCATATCGCAGTAGACGTACACAAATCGATGCCGTATGCGACGCCTCCCATCGATCCTCAACTCACCCACGTGTATCGCGAGTTCGACTACGTCGATCGACGCGACGACGACGAGGGCTCGGAGCTACATGAGGACATGGCCGACACGTACTCCATCGCCTCGCACCACCACCCGTCGACCTCTTCCTTCAACCTCGCCCTCGACCCTCAACTTGCAAACGTATCCCGAACCGCTGAGCGTCGCGGGTCCTTGCAAGCCCTCGATCAGGCCTTTGATGCGACGCTGAACCTCGCCAACGGGTCCAACTCGAACGTTGTGACGTCGCCGACTCGCATCGGTGGTATCGCCGCGCCGCAATGGCCTGTAGGCGCCAGTTCTCGCAGCGCGTACGCTGCACCGGCTTTTGCGCCGACCACGGGTCCGACGACGGAGTACGTCTATGGCGCATGGCCTCAGACCACGCCGGCGGTCAACTACTTCCCCACGGTCGATAGGGGCGCGTACGGAAGGCGTGCGTCTCTGCACTCGATACCTGAGAGAAGCAGTGGCACCTACTCGATGACACCCGCGGGCGCCATTGCCGCCCCCACTACGTCCGCTGATCAGGGGAATTGGGTAGGAGCCCCCGTTCCCCAATCGGCGACGTTGATCGAGAGACGAGGCTCGAACGCCAGTCTGGCCAGGAAAGCGAGGTCAAACAATAGCCTCCGAGCACCTTACCCGACCCAAGATGCGAGGGGGAGATCGCCGACGGGAGCGACTTCGGTCGGCATCGACGCCAGGGTCGTACAAGATGGCCGGCAGTATGTCCTGCCTACGACGACGATGGTCGAGCCGACGATGGTCCAACAAACTTGAAGAACTTTCTTAAGAAGTCAGTTGTTGTATCACTGGCTGTTGTATCATTAGCTTTGGGTTGTTTCGTATCATCATTATGCCTGAGTGGCCCCGTCGCCCCCGGCGTGCCCTAACTTCTTTCCATTATCATTTTTTTCTTCGTTCTCTTGATCGCTCCCATACTGTTTTTCTGTAGGCGCATTTCCGCCCTTCAGAATATCATATCATGTCATATCTATATCATGCAATCATCACTCGAATGCTCTCCTCGATATCATCGACCTCTGCAGGGTGCAACCAAAGGCGCATGGAACGTGCAGCCACGCAGAGACGAGGTACAAAATTGTACAATTACAAGGACAACGATCCGATCTCGGCAAATCAAGAAAATGAAAACGACAAAATGGCGACGACGTCTTCACGATGGGACCAGCGTGTCGGCCCTTTCGAAAGCGCCCCTGCTCTCGACCCTCGGCGTGACAATCTCACCCTCCCTCGGTGTCGTCGATGTCCCAATTTGTGTCGACAGCAGTACCGATTGCCGTCTCTGACCATTCGTATCATTGACCAAGTCATTGACGCGATCCGGCGGAGCCTCCCCCGTCATTGTAGGTAATATGATATCCGACTGTCCAGCAGCAGCTGCGGCGGCAGTCGGCAACTCGCCCTCGTCCGCCTCCTCACCGTCGCCTGCCGTCGTGGCTTCTTCGTCGTCCCTTTCCGTACCAATGTAAGAGCTGACGTCGTCCTCGTCGTCCCCGAACCCCTTCTCGCTGGGCGCTGGGGCAATTCCTCGCAACGAGGATGAAATCGAGGGTGATCCACGCTTGACCGAGTCCGAAGCAGGGAGGTATCGACTCAGACCACCCGAACCAAGCATGAAAGGTGCAGACCGAACGGAACCCGTATCACCTGCAGCAATTGCAATCCCAGCGTTGGACTTGGCCACGACGGCGTCGTTTCTTGCCCCTTCCCTTCGAACGACCTTCTGCGCCTCGGTCTCGACGTCCGGTCCAGCCGACTCGAGGTCTTCCGCGCCCGTCCCCGTCGTCCTGATGCTCGGTGTCCGACCCTTGATGGAGAGTGCGGCCCCTCCAAGCCCAACTCGAGCGACCGCGGCGGACCACGTACTGCGACTGCCCAAGGATTCGTCACTCGCTCTCCGACTCGGCGCCAACGCTCGGACGGAAGCATCTTCGTCGGCCGTGACACCCAAAGTCGAAGGTGCTCCACCGCCTCCCTCCTTCCACACCCTTTGAATTCCCGACACCGCATGCATGGACGGCGAGGCCGGACCGCGCGCAAAGATGGAGGGTGCGAACGAAGAGGAAGCGAGCGTGATCATCGAGGCGTTGTCCGGTGGAGGTCCATTCGGGTGGGGATTGTTGCGAGGATGAGCGAGCGTATGACCGGGTACATTGGACGCGTGAGTGGCGCCTAGAAGCGACGAGTCGAGTGACATGGGCGCCAGTGATTCTATAGGAGCCAGATGAGTCAGGGAAGGCTCGGCTATTTCTCGTATCGGCGTCGAGGGACCGGCCGAGGTGGCGGCTGAGGCCGAACTCGGCTCGTCCTGCAACGCGTCGCCGAGTTGAGGGGCGTTCAGTGGCGGTGCACTCGCCAAGGGACTGGAAGAAGGTGCCGTTAACGACAAGTGACCCGCATGAGTTTGAGTGCCCGAGAAGAGCATGCCCGTTCCAGGAACGACGGCAATGCGGTTGGCCCCCCCGGAATCGATCGACAAATGGGTGGTTGGCTTTGTCGAGGTCGAACTTCGATGTGTCGCCTGCGTCGGTGCGAAAGAAGACGAACCGATCGAGGAAGGGGCGTGGGACGCGGGCGAGATGGGTCGAATCGAAGCGTCCGTGTCGGCGCCTACCGAGTAGTTGTCGTTGCCGTCATCGTCGTCGTCTTCGTCGTCGTAATGACGCGGCGGAGCATCAGAGGAGATTATGGATCGTCTCGAATGCGGATACAGCTCGTCCTCTTCGTCGTAGCCTCCCGAACTAGCCGTGACTTGACTCATGCGAGCACCCAGAGCAGGGGGTGGTCCCGCACCTGCGCCTCGTCCGACGTATTCCATGGGCACGTGGTCGACATAAGGTGCACTACTGGTGCCGTTGCCATTGTTTGCACGTGGAGTGGACTGAGCAGCGTCCGAGCCAGTGGTGCGGGATGCGGTTGCGGTTGCGGTTGCGGTTGCGGTGGATGTGCCTGCGGCGGCTGCATGTGGAGGTGGGGCAGTCGTTCGGTGGTGGGCGTTCGGCGCGGCGGCGGCGGTCGTCCGTGAGCCCGACTCGGGCGCTGAGGCGGCTACTAGCTTGGGTCGACTGCGCCCGCCACTGAGGAACCTCGAGATGGAGCGGAACAGCTTCTTCTGTTGTCGATGCGTACCATGGTGTTGGTCGAGACTGGATGTCGATGCCGTGTTGGGAGCAACCGCAGCCATGGTCTGTACAGACAGTCACACGGTCTACCGCGCTGGTCACGAGCTGACAGGGAGCTTGAGCCGAGCGAGCAGCTGACGAGGTGACAGCCAACAGGCGCGTGCGCAGGCCGAGACAGGTTCGACTCGGACAGTAGGACTCGGTGGGAGGTTGCTAGTGCTCTGCAAGCGGTGATAATAGGCCCCGTCAGCAGGTGGCACACATTAGGGTATTCACAGATCACCCATACTCACAATACACGTGGGTGAGGCGGACGTAGGGGAATCTAAACTTGGGCCAACGCGTGAAAAGTGGCAGGAGGTCAACGGTGGTTCATCGATCGTTTATCATCGAGGCACCGCCAAGTCACTTGCTCGATCGCCTTTGGGCGCCGGCCGTCGCGTTACTTGGCTTGCTCACCTGCCACCCAGCCCGCCTGCCCATTCCACTTCATTAGTGGCCCGCTCGCTCCTGGGCCCGAATCGGCGACGTAAAGTTGAATTCGAACTGCAAGTCTACTCCCAACGACAAAAACTCATCATCCTGTCCTCCATAAGTTCGCTCGTTGCATAGCAAAAATAGAGAAGTTGTGCGCCCAAACTAGGCAGCGGGGTATGCGAAAAATCGACGATGCTCGTACAAAAGAGGGAAAGGGAAACGTGGCCCTGCAAGAAGAGACGGCCAGAATGATAAGAAACAAAGGGAAATAGACTCTCAATTGTACAGATCAAATACAATGGAACAGCAAGAGGTATATAGCGTGCGTGGGCAGACGTCCCCGTGAAGCGTGACCCTCCTCTATGCTCGGCCGGCGGTCAAACCACTCAGTCTTCGACCAACTTCATCGACGCCGGCTTGCGCTTGAGCTCGAGCACTCAACAGCTTGGAAGCCATAGACACGGGTTTGCCCCCTAAACTCGCACGACTCGCTCCTGCGCCAAGGGCTCGACCCGGTCCTCGACCGGAGACCGTTGTTGAGGACCGTCCCGTGGTTGCCGCAGGTGGAGGAGGGAGAGGGAATCGAGATGGATCAGCCTTTTTCAGGAAAGGCGATGGAACGTCCCCGTCGTAGTCGTACATATTTGCATGCATCGCCGGCGCGCTAGGAGCAGCCGGGGCGGTATGCGATCGTTTCGGTGACTGCGGCATCGGAGGGATCGTCGACCCCGAGTAGGGTGCAGGACAAGGCGAGGTCGGAATGTTCAAAGTCGAGGCTCGCTCATGTGATGATCGACTGAGACAAGTTCCACGGCTCGGGCTGACAGCGGTTTGACTCCGCCGAGCGGACAAGAATTCGTTTTGGCCGAATCGAGGTGAAGGGGCTATCGACGAGGACGACCCATTTGAAGCCGACGATGCGGGGCGCGAGGGGGTCGAATTGATCGAGGAAGGGTATCCGGCGGCCGAGGCGAGGTTGTGCATCGACTTCGATGCCAGTCGACGACGAGTCACCGAATTGGCCGTCACCTTGATGGGCGTGTCGTCGAGTGACATCAACGATGAGACCGATGAAACGCGCGGGAACGCGATACCACTGTGCCAATCAGGCGGACTGTCAGGGAATGATGTCCACTTCCCGAGCAAAGATGCGACTCACCTTGCCCGCCTTTCATCCAATGGCCTCCTAGGTACCAAGCTTGGCCGACTCGCGACGCGCTTGAATACCTCAGGTTCGATTCCCCCGACAGGCCGCTGGTTCTCCCTCTCATTCGACAGATCGTCCTCGCACGCTCCATTCTGGTGGTTCGCCGCGATGTTGGCCGCCGCGATCCTTGCTGCCAACGCCATCTCCCCCTCCTTGACCTGTTCTGCGGCTTGACGGGCTATGGCCTCCCGATGCAACACGTTCTTCTCCCGCTGGAGCACCGCCGCTTCGCGTGCCAGTAGATCGGCTTCTCGCAACGCAATCTGGTGATCACGCATACGCAACTCCTTCGTCGCTTTGCGCAGCTCGAGGGCGCGGATCTGCAGTTTGACGTTGTCGAGAGCCTTGATCTGCGATGTGTTGGGCCGGTGCTTGGGCTGTGCGATGGGGAAAAAACATTTCATAGGGTCAGTCGTTGTTTTGCAATCGACCTCCCTGACGGGATTACGCACACTTTGTTTGAGCATCGCTTTGACCACCTGGCCGAGATGAGCAGTGTACGGCTTGGGCAGGTCCGGAATTTTGCCCTCACGGATCATGACGGCGAGCTCGGGCTGAGTTCGGGCTTCATGAAAGGGAGGGCTAGATGCAGTAAAGGAAGAATCATCAGCACACACGCTAGAGATGATGCTGAAGGCATGTGGGTACTCACTGTCCAGCGCAGAGCTCGTAAATTAGACAACCCAACGCCCAAATGTCACTCTTGACGTCGTAAGGTTGACCATTGATCAACTCTGGCGACATGTAGTACGGCGTCTGTGATATACCCATCAACTGACGTTAGTCCAGTATCAACTGAATAGCGGATGAAGAAGTGCTTTTCCCGTACGCCAACGTATGTCTGGGTCATCGCTGCTTGGGCCATCGCTTTGCTCAAACCGAAATCGCCCAACTTGAGGTTGTTCTCCTTGTCGAGGAACACTGCGGGCCCGAGGAAAACATTCAACACCACTCAGCTTTCAAACCTGTGAACTGTACTAAAGGGCCTCCTTTTGGCCTCCTTCTAATGTAACGAACCATTCTCGGGTTTGATGTCGCGATGCAGGATGATCTGCTTCCTTCGGCCTCGTGTATCAACTTCGGTGTGACAGTCGTACAGGGCCAAAGTGATTTGCGTCAAGTAGGCCCACACGACATCTTCGCTCAAGTATGTCCTGTATGCATATAGTCAAGTCAGATGGTCGGTCGTCAGTCGAATCCCCCCGCTCAAACTCAACAATAGCCGAATGAGAGCTCGTGCTTCAACTGACCCAGTCTTGCGGCAACGATGAATGACCCCTGCCAAGTCGCCTCCCTCGCAGTACTCCATGAGAATGTACAGCATCGAGTTGGGCTTGTCGACGAAGCGTTCATAGTAGCGGACGATGTTGTCATTGGATCCGAGTTGCTCGAGGATATTGCTGAGTGATGAGGTTCGGGTCGGCCGACAATCAATGAACCTATCACGCCGACGTTGATGATGATGACTCGCCCGCCACTCACACTTCTTCGGTCAGCTGTTTGAGATCACGTTCATCCATCCGACCATAGTTGAGCTCCTTTCGAGCCAAGACCTGTCAAGAAGTCACCGCATCGCATCGCATCGCATCGGCGTTAGTATCGTTCCGAGCCCCTTTCCACCAGCCTCGATCGACCACGGTGCAATAGCACTTACAGCTCCATCAGTTTTCCGTGTCACTTTTCGAATGATGCTGTAAATAGTGTTGAAGACGCGTTGATCGCCCCAATGGTCGGTGTCAATGGTGTCGAACGTGCGCGAGCGTAGAACAATCACTGGAGCGAGCCCGCAGTTCGAACCGCCCTTCCAAGATGCGCTGCCGCAACGACTACTCACCCGAAGCTACCCGTTCCAATCACATCCCCAGCTTCATATCTATCATCAGTCCAGAAAGCACCAACAAAAGGGATGATCAGCATTCGATACAGGCCCAGAGAAGGGCTCTATTCGGCAAAGTTGAGTGACCCTAGACGCTCGATCGGCCGCGCCAGTTGAACCACGCCCAAGCCAGCCCACCCCGGGTGCTCCCTACGGGCTACGAGCCACGAGGAAGACACGACTTACATCTCCTCCATGCTGGCTGAAGTGCACAACGGATGATCACCGACGAGGGTCTTGCGTCGTTGCGCCGGTGGTCGCGCCATCGTTTCCGTCGACGCCATGGCCTTCACTCGACAATCGAGAAAGATGCGATGGGCGATGCTCGATGATACGCGTTGAAAAGAAGGCCAACCGATCCCGAGCCCCAAGTGGGGGCACTGGCAGTTGGCGGGAGCTGGCGGGAGGTCGCGGGCTCTCGCGGGGCTGAATTAGAGCGCGCTAAAAACGCTTATATATAATGGAAGCGCTTGCAAATGCTCCCGCGTTTGTGACAGCATAACGTCAGCGAAAAAACGACAAGGTAGATATTGCGAAACATCGTAGAGCAAGATGAAGATGCGAGGTATCAAGAACAAGACAGTGATGACTACTAGACGGCGAAACCAAGACGAAGCGGGTAACTGAATACAAAAAGGAAGCAAGGCAGCGAATTCAAGGCCGCCACGGCGATCTGACGGTGGGCGTACCGCCCGTCGCGCTTGAAGTCATGGTGGCCCGACTGGTCGAACGACTTCCATGCACAAGACCGCTCATATTGGGTGAGCCAGGCGCGAGAGAAACACGCGACTCAGATTTGGCATAATGCGTAGCCGAGCTTCGACGGGACTTCGACCAGGTGCCAGTGGCCACTCCAAGGTCGAGCGAGTCGGTGAACGAAGCAGCTGAAACAGACAGCAAAGACGAACGCGAAGAAGCAAGGCTCGAACTAGTCGACATTCGCGGTGAGAATTTCTGCTCCGAGACGCGACGACTCGAAGCCAGCCGGGATGGTGTAAGGCTCGTGCGACCGGCGATGCCGCCCGACTCTCGCTCGGCCCCGCCACCCCTGATCCATTTCGGCTCTGGGCTGAGCTGCCGAGCAGAAGTGGGTGACAGTTGAGGAGATAGGCTGACCACGCTATTCGAGTTGTAACGGGTCACAATGAAACTGCGAACAGAACATGACGAGAAGAGTCAGCAACCCACAGAGCGACCGACCTGAGGCCTGCCGACGAGTGGGCGCGCACTGGTGAAGATTCTCCCATCCGCCACCAACGCGGACCATAACCGTCTTGGAGCGCAGGATCCGGCAGTAGAAATAGCGACCGGTGTCACTGTCTCCGATCCAGTACAGCCCACTATCAGATCCCTGGGCGTCTTCAGCCGCTTGGATTGGTACATCAATCTGCAAGAAACGAACGACCGTGAGCACACCGAACACCCAAAAGGCAAGCCCCGGCAGGCCCTTGACTCAACTCACGTTGAGCTCATTAACGATCCGACCAACTTCGACATCGACCTGTCGCAATGGATTGGCACGGTACTTGCGCTTGCTCGACGACTGATCGAACAGCGCACGTGGCGGAGGCCGAGCGGAAGATTTAGACGGACGACGCAGCGACGTTCGAGGCGTAGAGCGGGACATGGCGGTGACTCGACGAGCGTCCGAGAATGGGGTCATGCTATGGCTGCCAAACGCATCCGAGCTCGAAGCATGTCGGGTGGATTTGCGCGAGGTCGAAGACGGCATAGTCGTGGACGGGGGGTTGTAAGAAGTGGATCGGTGGGTTGCTCGCGCCTTGGAGGAGGACCCAAAAGAGGGCACAGGAGGAACACCACATTTGGCCGAAGCAGGAGAAGCATCGATGCTGGGCAAAAATGGGCGGCGGCGAGGGGTCGATTCAGGGTCACCCGTGAACGGAAGCCGGCGAGGCCGAGTTGGAGTCTTCGTCGTTGACGTATTCGACTGTCTCGAGGAAGCCCGACTCGACGACTCGGACGCCGAAGAAGAAGCGTAGCTTGAGGAAGACACGGATCGAGGGTTGGAGAGGACTTTGACAACGTGTCCGGCAAGGTCAGTACCGGCGTCGGACATGTCGTCTCCACTGCTGCTCGGCAGAGAAGGCGATCGTGGCACCAGGTCCATCGCCATCGAAGACATCTCGCCGTACGTCTCCTCGATCCGTTCGACATTCTTCGTCACGCGGTCGTCATCGATGAATGGGATTGCGCTCTTGCGCACAAGCGTCACAGCTTCGCCAGCGACCCTCAGAGCCTCGGGAACAGGATACTCTGTCGCGGTCGCCAAAGAATCGCCATCACTCGCTAGTGAAGAAGTCGAGCTCGCGTCGTCCATGTCCGCGGATTCCATCGTGGCCGAGTCGATGACAATGAGTAGCTTGCTCAGCGTCTTATCGGCTTGCGCGACTAGATCGCTGAAGTGACCGAGCTTCTCGACTTGACGAAGACTCTTCGTCTTACGCTTGAGCTGATCTCGGAGCGGCTCGAGATCGGTCCATACGCCTGCACCAGTTGTGTCGCTTTCAAAGGCATTGAATTCGATCTCGACTTTTGAGACCCGGGCCTTAATCTGAGCAACCTCATCGGTTGTTGGAAGTCGCTGTGAGGCCTTCGAATCCAGCCACGCTTCGACGGCGATCGCATCGAGCTGCTCTCGAAGCGCGGTGACCTCGACGGGCTCTTCGGGCGTGGTGTCGAACTCGTAGGGCGGTGCGGAAGACTTTGTTCCGAAGACGTCGATGACATGTTGAGGCGCACCAAAGAGGTTGCGACTACCCGATCGGCGAAGTGATCCATGCGACGGCAAGTCGTTCTCCCCGACCTGTTCCTCTCTAGGCTGAGGCAAGCCGTCCTCACGGAGCTGCCCTATGGAAAGCGAATGCGTCGCAGATGATGGCGCTCCGGACCGTGCGCTCTCCTGCACCCTTTCGACTTCGAACAATCGAGAGCTCAACGCTTCCAAGCAAGCCTTCCAGTTTGAGCGTACCACCTCGAGCATGGCGTGGGTCGAAGTGATGCGATCGTCGAGGAGCTCGAGTTGTGCGGTGGCTCCCTTCTCCAGTTGGTGTTCGCGCGCGGCGACTTGTAATACCATGCGGCGTGCTTCGATTGAAGCCAGATTTTTTGAAGCGACGTCAAAGACACCCGAGCGTTGAAGGTCCTCGAAAGCCTTTGCAAGCTCTCGCGGTGATGCCTCCGGCGCCAGAACCTCAATGAGTGCCTGAAAATCAACCTAAAGGGTCAGTCCACACCAAACGTTGCACGTCAAGAGATCACTTCTAGCTCACATTGTAGTCGATAATCGCGTCTTGCTGCTCTATCAGTTTTTGATCCACTTCATCAAGTTGTTGCTCCATCGCGGCAATCTCGATCGAGCGTTCGTTCGCTCGTGCCTCACGAGCCAAACGCTCTTCCTCTTCCTTCTGTTTCCTCTGCTTCTTGAGCAGAGCCGCACGTTGCTCCGACCAGTCCTGCTCGTCCGATGTAATGGCTTTCAGCACGGTCTCAAAGTCGGCCAGTGACTCCGAATATTCCTCGAGTCGCTTATCGAGGGCTTGCGACCTCTCCACAGGCAAGACGAGCGGTTCGACACCCTCTTCGCCATCGCTCGACAACTTTTGTATATCCTCGACGATGACTTGGCACACTTGTCTCCTTGACTCTGCGCGTTGGTGCAGCTGTTCGAGCCGGATAAGGTCTCGCTCGAGATGGACCTTGCCTGCCACCACATCCATCGCCGGGCTGGTAGTCGATTCGTCAAACTCAGATGAGGCAAGGAGGTCCCGTCTGGCGTGGGACAGCTTATCCCTTTGTTCCACCACCTTTTCGAGAGCGAGTCTCCTCGTTGTCGACGATTTCTCAACCTCTTGCTCATCTCGGCTTAATCCACCAAGCACTTCATCGATCCTTTGTTGGAGGTCAGAATGTCGTTGTCTAGCTTCGATACGAGCTCGTCGAGAAGTGACCCAATCTTCCCGTCCCTGCTGACTCGCCTCGACTTGATGTTGCAGCGTATTGAGTACCACCCTCGAATGTTCGACCTCGTCGTCGCATTCGGAAAGATAAGACCCAGTTGTCGCCGGATCGTCGCTTTCTTCTCCCGTCTCTTGACCGAATCGTGTATGCAGCACAGTCCTACGGTCCTCAAGCGCGCTCAAGCGTTGTCGCAACTCGACCAAGCGCCCCTCCGATTCTTGAACGAATTTCGTATCGACATCCGACTCAAGGTCCAGATCTTTCGACGCGAGCAACTTCGAGCGCTGCTCGACCGTCGTCCGTTCCCATTCCTCCAAGCTCGTCGTCGCCTTCGTAGTATCCTCGACTAGCGCAGTCGAATCGGACTGCAAGCTGATCGCCTCAGTGACGAGTTGCGCCCGTCGCGCCGCCATAGCAGCCGCGGTGGCTTCAAGAGCCGCTTGTCGCTTACACGCTTGTCGAGCTTGGTATGCGAGGCTAGCCTGGTCGATCGAACGTTCCAATTCAGCGATGGAGGTCCCGACGGTGTCATAATGCGCTTTGATCTGCTCGATTTGAGGAGACCGTCCTTCGGCATGTGCGGTCGAGCTGAGAGATGAATGCGAGGCAGTGAGCTCGTCGAGAGCGGGACGAATTAGCTGATACTGTGCTTTGATCTCGGCGACCCGCTCAGAGTGTTGAGCCAACGCGTCTGAGTGCCGTTAGAGGTTGCTAGTCAGTAAGTGATCCCAATACTGCGGAGACAAAACCTGCGGACGTAAACCTTGGGACATACCTGGTTCGTTCCCGCTCCTCGCACTGAGATCTCGCTCCGATTGATCGAGCCGAATTCGGAGAGCGTCCAAGTCACCGGCTATCTTGCCATGCTGCCCATCCCAGACTACGCCTTCTCGTCGATGCTCCAACGCCTCCACTTTTTCCCGTACCTCCGTCACAGCAGCACGGCTCCGCACGACCGATTCGTTCAGCCCCTGACGAACGATCGAATCCTGTTCGGCCCACTGCGTCGGTCCAGTCGGGGTTGACAAGAAGGTGACTCGATCGGGGATTATATCCGAGATGGCTACGATTCGTTGCTCGATACGATCGACGTCTGAAAAAAGTCGAGTACCAAGTTGAGCTAGGAGTTCGACATCCATCTCATTTTCCTGCGAAGCGATCTCGTGTCGAATGCGTTCGAGTTCTGCCTCTGCTTCCCCCAGCTCTCGCACGATCCCATTTGCCGCTGCCGCTTGCTTCTCGACACTCGCCAACGTCGCATCGAGCTCTTTGAGCTCGTCAGACCGATCGTGCAGTTCGTCGACGAGCGTAGCCAGATGCTGATAAAGGACGCGATGAGGCGTTGCGAGGCATTCCCGTGCGCTTTCGAACGGCTGAGGCATGAGCTTGGCGATCCGCGCGTTAACCCGCGCAAGGGCGTGGCGCAACTCGACGGACCCATCGTTTGGTTCGGTGGGAAAGTGTCGAGACGGTGCCCACATGATATTTTGGATCGTCGCCGAGAACCTCTCCCTGACCCCCTCGACCAAGCTCATACATTCTTTCGTGGCCTTGCTCAAGTCCTGCGCGGCCTTCAAGCACCTCCTCCTCTCCTGGGCCTGCCGCAAAACATCTTCGACGCGACTCCCAACCTCCATCACCTCCTTCAAGCGCGCCTTCAAAGACTTGCAAGCCTCTTTCGACTCTGTAAACCTCGTCGGCAATTTGCCCAAATCGACAATGACCGAGCTGACGGCTTGCACCAAAGGCGGTAATGGATCCAACGCATCGACCTTGACCTTGCTCGCCAACCCTTCTTCGAGACTTTCGAACTCGGTCGCATCAAAGTCCAAGCACGCAACGTCATCCAAGTTCGGTCGTCCGGCCAACTCCTGCTCAACTTCCACAAAGTGGTCCATAGCGTCCTTGAACCGATCGACTTGCTGCCCCATCTCGTCGGCCACTTGATGCACCTCGACGGCCCTCTTGTGTTCGCCCAACATGGCTTCGACCTCGAGAAGATGGGCCTCGATCTTGCGAATTGCCCTCTCGAACGTGCGTGACAACCTCTTGTTCTCGTCGACTTGATCATGGGCCATCGGATGGTTGGGCATAATCAGTTCGCCTCGGAATCGATTCCTCCCCGTCTCCCATCCGTTCCTGGCTTTCCTCAGCTGCTCTTCCACTTCCAGTATCCTCTTCTCATCACCTTTGCTCAACCCTTGCACATCCTCCGCGGCTAAAACAACTGCCTCCCTCGCTTTCTCAAGATGCTCGAGCGTCGTTCCCAACCCCTCCCAAATCGAATCCGCGACGATCCACTGTGCCTTCATTTCGATTAAGAACATCTCCAAACCTTGCGTTTGCAGTTCGACCCCATCCTCCAATCGATCCTGTTCGTCCAAGAAACCATCGGGTAAAGGCTCGGGCGTGTTGTCGATCAACTGGTCCAGGGTGGATGCGGATTCAGGTATGAGCTGTTGTGAGAGTTCGTAGATGCGAGATTTGAAGGTCGCCAGGGAGAGGGAGAGGGTGTCGGTTCGAAGGGTACGGTTGAGGGAGGAAGATGAAGGATGCGAAGATGGAAGAAGGATCGATGATCGGCGATCGATGGGCGATGGGCTTGTGGGGGTCGTTGGGGAGGCGAGGGCAGGTGCCGAAGTGGGTGGGACGGTCCAGCGGGATTTGGAGAGGAAGGAAGGGACGTCCGCGAGAATCGATTGATGCGATTGCCAGCATTGCCGGACTTGGGACTCCCATCTGTGCAAGGTGTTCAAGTCATTTCAGTTCAAGAGAGCCCCAAGTGAGCAGAGCCACTGATGAACCCAACTGGAGACGGTGGTCGAGCAAGGTCAAGGCCTTTCTTCGATTCTTGAGCAGATTCAGCAACTTGTCCACGGCAAATAACGTGGTCAAGGTGATCTCGATCAAGTCCGTGTCCTTGGGTGACATTGCCTTTTGACTCGCCTCTGCATGACACGAGGCAGAGGCAGTGCGCTGCTATCAGCAACAAGGAAGTAGCCCTGCAAACTCGGCAATACAATGCTGACCTTTGGCGAGTCGTTTGAGGTGGGCCAGATCACCCATGTCGTACTGCTGCACCTGCTCTTCGATGCGATCATGTTCAGTCCACCATTGGTCAAGTTGGTCGGCCGTCGTTGTCGAAGGTTCGGGGGGTTCGGGAGTCGTGACATTGACCGTTGGAAGCGAAGCGAGAAACTGTTCCGAGTCGGGTCAGGTCGGGTCCGAGTTTGCGGAAAGTGTCAGCTCAGATGGGCGGTGGCTGTTTGAAGTGAGTGAACGGACCTTGATCTTTTCATCTATCCAGACCTTTTTGTGAGCGAATCTGTGCCGAAGCGAGATCGAATTTCAGCGTGGGAAGGCAAGAGAGGGTTTTGGGCCAGTTCGGTCGAGTCCCAAGTGGAGATCGCCGAATGCTGAGTGCTGAACCGCTGCCGACGGGGGGGACGAGGAATCAGCCAACGGACGCACCTGGTGAGCTCGAGCAGTTGATCACTGGGTAGCTTGTCCCCTTTGGAAGATGATTTGCTACTGATCCAACTCATCGATGGTGACGAAGTTGAGCGTGCGCGGTGGCCATGGTGGTTCGAAGATGACGGTGACCCGGGTGCAGGCGACGACGACGACTTGAGCGACGTCGACGTTGAGGCTGAGGCTGCTGAGGCAGAAGCCGAGGCCGAGGCAGAGGCAGCGGCGCTCGTGCTCGTGCTAGCTGGGCCTGGCTGCGGCGAACGCAATGGGTTACTGAAGGGACCCATCTGAGATCTCACAGCCTTTCAGAGCCGAGTCGTACGACCACAACTCATCCGCCTTGCTTCCTTCCTTCTTCGGGTGGGAGGTGTCAGGAGTATGAAAGTCGGACTTTGGTGTCTGAGAGTGGTGAGTGAGCTCAAGTCGGCGGTCTGGGCTTCTAGCTTCTTGGCTGGGCGACTCGGCCAGCCTAGTGGGCCTCTGTGGGCCTTCCAGGAGTCTTCCAGGGCTGCGCAGGACGGCGCGACGCGTACCGTTTGTGGGTTGGACGCGCTCGACGTTTTATTGCTTTCTTGTGCAACACTCGCTCGGACGATCTTGGGCGCGTTACACCTTCACAGCTAGGAACCTATTCCACTCGACGCGCCCTCACTCCTCACACAACTGGGTCAGTCAGTCCGTCGGTCGCACCGCACTCCACCACAACACCGACCCCCCGCACCCGCACTCGCACGCGCACCCTCCCTGAGCCCACGTAAAGCTGACACAAGGGAAGACCAACCTTCTTTCATTTGTATTTTGCAGCTAGAGGAGTTCACACAAGCTCTGGCATCGTACACGACAGGCAGGACGACCCGACTCTGCCACTCTCCCTCACTGAGACGCTCGCTTCCCAACCCTCGATCCTGATCACAGCATGCCAGCTGTCTACGACTCGGAAGACGAAGACGAGACCTATGGTGGTTCCTACACACCCCGAGGCACATCAACAAGGGAGCATGCATCTCGCTCGACTCGCCAACGTTCGACCTCGACCTTCAACCCCGATCAGCGTCGCTCGCTGAGGGTCACCACCGGGGGCACGACCACCACCAACAGTGCTACACCCATGGCCAGCGATGACGACGATGACGGCGAAGATGATCAGGATGACGACGACGAAGATGACGACGATGATGATCAGGATGACGACGACGACGAGCCGGCCGAGATCAACGACAGTGACCTCGACCCCATCAACTCGGGCCAAGCCACACCCGCCCTGTCCGACAACGTCAGGAGGAGCAAGGCCATCAACTTTCACAAGCGTAAAGAGCTCGAAACAAAGGTCAGCACTCTTCAGCCCAGACCCCTCCTTTGAAGAGGACATGGCCCAGCGCTTTGAACTCCCTGGAAATTGACGCTGGGGGCATGCGCGCCGACACAGAACATCAAAGGTAAAATCTACACCATCTCCAACGACGAGTTGATGCTCGATGACGACCCGAGAGGTGACGCCAAAGTCGATGCCCTCGGCAACTTGCTCGGAGGTGAGTGAAACTGAACCGGGCGGAGCTCACGACCAAAAGTTGTGGTCTGATATCCCCTCCCCATCTCTCACTTGGTCTTGCAGGTCGACAATACAAGACCAAAGCTTTCACCTCGTCGATGCGACCCAACCCCAAGAAACTCTACATGCTCTCGATCGACACCGCCCGCGCCGCCGGATTCCGAGACTCGCTCTACTTCTTCCGTAGACACCCAACCGTGCACAAGATCACTATCGGCCAAGCTGAGAAGGACAAGTTGATTGCCGAGGGCAAGCTGTCAGTGAGCATGAAGAGTAGGATCGTGACCATGGTCACGGCGAGGAACGTCTTCAAGGTCCTCGGGGCAGAGTTCATCAAGAGTGAGTGTACTCGTGGGGTTGCTGGCGTGCTCGGTCGGGTCTCGTATTGATTTTATCGTTTCAAAATTGCACAATCACAGACGGAAAATACGTATTCGATGATTATTGTGAGCTCGAAAAGCGTCCCTGCTGTGCGAGTAGTGTATTAAGCTGACCCATTCCAACCTTTCTCCGATCGAATGACAGATGAGGACAAGGCGCTTGCCGAAGGTCATCAACCTGGAGAACAAGCATCGAATGATCCACCCGAGCCGACCGAAGCCGAGACAGCAGCAGCAAACGCAAGCGCTTCGGCCGCTGCCACAGCGACGACCGCGACCTCGACCTCGACGAAACGATCCGCCCCACGGGACGAGTACATCTCCATCACTGGTGGTGGGATGATGTTCGGTGGGATTGGTCTGCAGCCTTTCGCCAAGACGTGGGACCCTACGGCCAAGAAGGCTCGACCGCCGGCTCATCTCAATGTCGAGATTTGGATGCTCGAATACGCCAAAGCCGTACGACGTCAGGATGTCGAGCTGAGCAATATCCGGAGGGCGAATGTCGGACAGGTCCATTTGAACCCCAGCGGGCTGATTGGGGATCGTGAAGAGGATGCATGGATCGAAGTGGAGGAGGACGTGCCCAGCGATGAGGAGACGGTCGAGGAGAGGATGCAGGGTGGGCCAAAGAGGAGACGAAGAGTTAGGGTCTACAACCCGCTACGAGGGATCTACGAACCCGAGACCAACATTCCTCATGTTTGGAAACAAACGCAGGCGACGAGGAGCCAGACAATGGTGGTTGATGAGGTGCCTCATCTGTGGGAGAGCGAGGGGGAGAGGCAAGACTCGAAACGAAGGAGGATCGAGTCAGAAGCTGCCAAATTGGGGATAGCGACGATTGAGACGGTTGTCGAAGAGGAGGGTACACTCGGGAGGATCGGAGAGGACTTGCCGCCTGGGATGTGGGTGTTTCGAAACACCGAGCTCGCGAACGGCGAGGACGGGGTGACCAAGTGAGGTGCCGAGCTCTCACGAGGCCGTTTCCTCACCCTTTGTAGCTGTTAGGTAGATAATCATAAATGATCAGTAGTTTCCAGTATCGTGATTTTGATACTTATGTAGTGTGCTTTCAAAGTCAACGGATTCAAGATTCCTTCAAAGCCGGCGTCGCTGCTTCGCAAATGAAGAAAGTGTGATGAATTGTGAACCGGAAAATCGTGATTCTCGATCTCCGCTGTTGTTTTTTTCCGACGAGATATTATCCCCCGCTTCAAAAAAAATGACGCTCTTCATAATCTCATAAGTCCTACTAAAACTGCATCGTAGGTACCTATGTTGTGTCCACTTGCCAACACGTGTGCCATCACACCTGGTGACGGAAGACAGTAAACCTGTCGCGAGCCGGCAGTGCCAGGACCGCCGGTCGTCGGCCCGTTCGTGATCGGGGATCCGGCCCATCGACAAGAGGAGCAGGGTATACGCACGGCCCAGACAGAAAGGTAGGGTAGGTCGATGTGAAAACATTCTGTGACACTAGGTAGGTAGGTGGCCTACGATTCTGCCTTAATGACCGGATGCACCATGCGTCGAAATCTCGACGACTCGCACGCGAGCTAATTACACCCGAGGACGGGACTGTGGCCTCTCCAATTGGTCGAGCGCCGCGGCGCCCGGACCGGTGCCGCCGAGACCCCTTTTTTAGCATCAACCTTCTCCAGTTTTCGTCTCCGCAAAGCCGACTGACCTCTCTCCGGGGAGGCCGGAGCTCCACACCTGTCGTTCCGTGCTCACACCCGTCCCGAGCCAGCATTCCATTCTGTAGTAGACATCTTCCTTCGAGCTCGCTCTCTCTTTCTTCCCTTTCCTGTATCACTCTTTTATTTTCCGACTCCCGACGAATAAAAATGAAGGGCTTCTTGTCGTCACTCCTGCTCGGCGCTTTGTTCGCTGCCACGGCCCAGGCCGCCCCCGCCGTTGACAAGGAACACCAGCAGCAGCTGCTCTTCTTCCAAGGTCAGCTCTCTTCCGTGTGCACGGTGGTGGACACGATGATCAAACTCCTTCGCTCCTCGCCGCTTTCAAGACGTGCCAAAAGAACGCGAGGGTAAGCCGTGCGACGCCTGACATGGGGTCGAGGAAGCTCCGGGGCACAGTGCTGATGTTCGTCTTCCTTCATTTTTCATGAACCTTGATCGTCTTGGAAGGTACCTTCCAGATCAAAACTCTCCTGGTGACACCCCACCTGTCCAACGTCGAGATCTTCCTCTCTGGTGTCTGTGAGTCACCTGCCCCCACATCGACAAGGCCAGGCCTTCCACGGGAGCGCATCGAGTGCTGACCGCACGCATCGCCTGCTTCCACTTTCTTAGTCAACTACACCCTTAGCTTCTCCTATTGGTCCACTCCTACGCTCAACCCCGCCAGACCCGGTTCTTACAACTTGGTCTACCAAAACGCGACGACTTTCTTCTTGGTGAGTGGCGAACTCGGCAGAGAAGCCAGGGCGGGAACGGACCTCCAGCTCTTGAATCTGACTCGATGGGACACCGCCTCTTTTGCTCATGACAGCTCTCCGGTGACAACGTCTGGTTCCACGGTGATACCAGCTTCTCCAATGCCGGTTTCTACGGCAACGGCCAGGTTAGTGCAGCCGCCGACCACTACAGCGGTGAATCCTTCGCTACTAACCCTTCTGGGCCGATGCCTTTGAATCTGGTACAGCCTTGGTGGGATCAATTCGTCATCAACAAGGCCGCTGGTAACTCCACGACCGGACCTTTGTTCGCTCGACCGATCATGCTTGCGATCGGAAACTCGACCAACATGGTAGTCGAGAACCTCAACTTGTTGCAAGGTCCGTTCTGGAACATCTTCCTGGGCGACTCGCACAACGTCACGATCCAGAACATCAATATCAACGCCGTCTCGGCGTCCAAGTATTTCATCTACAACACCGATGGCATCGATGTTTACCGATCGTCGAGCGTCAAGCTCTTCAACTGGAACGTCAACAACGGTGACGATTGCGTTTCGCTCAAGCCCAACTCGACCGAGGTCGAGATCGGCAACATGGTCTGCAACGGCTCGCATGATATCTCGGTCGGCTCGCTCGGTCAATACAGGGGTCAGACCGACATTGTCAAGAACGTCTACATCCACAACATTTCCATGTCCAACGCTCAAGCCGGTGCCCGCATCAAGGTGAGTGGTTCATGGTGTCCGGGCCCGGCCGCGAGCCGCGAGCCGCACGACCACAGCAGGCCAATTTTTTACTTTTTAGGCTCTATGCTGCGCGCGTTTGACAGGTCTGGCCCAACAGCCCCTACGCGGATCCCGCCAGCGGTGGAGGTCTTGGCTACGTCAAGAACATCACCTTCGAGAATTTCGTCTACAACAACGTCGACGACCCTCTTATTATCACTAGTTGCTACAACTACCAAGCGCCCTTCTGCGCCGCGAACCCTTCGTTGATAACCATCTCGGACGTCAACTACGTCAACGTCACCGGCACGTCGAGTGGCAAGATCAACAACGTCGTCGGTGTCCTCGATTGCTCCAACTGGTGCAGGTCCATCAGTGCCAAGGGCACCGACTTGAGATTGCCCAACATTTCCAAGTTCGCGGGTGTCACGCCCGTCTACAACTGCACCCATGTTCGCAACGAGAGTCCTGTGAGTGTGGTCAACTGAAGTTCCTTGCCTCTGCTTCCACTCAGAAAACTTACCGTATTTCCTTACCTTCTTCCAGCTTGACTTCAAGTGCACGAACGTCTAAAGTGGGGCCGGGTCCACGAAGAGGGAACAAGGGTGGCTGTGGGAATTGTTTTCGTTGCGTCCTTTTTCCTGGTTCTGTAGCTTGCTTGCAAGAGTGCCTCGAATTTATATTCATATTTTGGTTTGACGAAACAGTCATGCAATTACGAAAGTTATGCGCACGCCCTAGTTCACATCCCGCCTTTGATCCTAAATGTGAGCAGAGGCATCCGCCACTGACCCACAAGCCCCTAATCGTGGCCTTTGACCTGGCGAGGGCCTTTGAACAGCCCACTCGGGATAACTCCACACTTGCTGTTGAAGATTGGGCCATGAACTCGAGGGTGCAGTAGTGCGTTGCATAGATATAGACCGTGCTCGAGATAGTCCGTGTTCTAAGGCGCAAGACGTTTATTGCACAGCTTAGCAGTGGGATCGTCGACCGTTTCGGCCGATCAGGGCCACGAGCTCCGAGCCTGCGAGCCGGTGTTCAGTATTTCTAGATTGAAGGTGCTTGCTCAACGGGTCCATTTTAAGAAGCGCATTATTTTATGCACCTGATCCCCGCCTCTGAAGAGTCTGACATCTCAGACACTCGAACATCGCCTAGAGCGATTGCTCCGAGTGGCGCGAGTCGCCCGCGGACCGGCGACCTGAGAAAGGGGGCTCGGGCGGGCCCTCGCCGGCCTGCGGGGGCAGCGCTGAGAGCGAACAAGGCGACGAGGCTCGTCCGCAGCACGGCGCACCGTTGCCGGCGTGGGGGGCATTCAGTTGATCGTGCACAGTAGCCACTATCGTGTGGTATGACCAGCCAAGCAGGATCATTTCTGAACTTCTGAGACCTCGACACGAGGCCGAACGAGTGTTTCCTGACTGGACACTCCAAATCAAGTAATCCGGTCTTGATCGCGTTCGGCCAGCGTCAGCGCCGTCAGCGCGATGGAGGGCTGCCCAGGTGGAACACTCGACTCAGCCTGCGCGGCCGCGCTTACCATTCGAGGAAAGTGTGCCGCGCAAGTTCGTGTTCGCTCGGCCGTGACAGTGGTATCGCACTCTGCAGGTTAGTAATCACGAATGAGTCGGCCTCTGATCCTCATTTGTTGGATCCTGAGGGTTCTAAGTGTGTATTGGCCGGGCTGGGATTGCCGCATGGGACCTCCTGCAGCCCATCGGGTGGTTCGCCCGCAGTCCCCAAGCAAAAGGGGTTTCCTGCCCTCTCCCAGAAAGGAAAAAAAAATCACACGTCCGAGACCTTCTATTGCAAGACTCAGCACAGCCCCAAGACACAAGACATAACGAGCCCAAAGAAACCGCTACAATGGCACCAGGAAACCCATATTGAACCCCGATATCGTCTAGAACATCAAGAAAACACTCGCACTGACATGCCTTCCTTCCAAGTAGGTGTGCGCGCGCGCGCTCATTTGTTGAACTCCTCGCGATGCTTGGCATCGACCTTGGCCCAGACCGACACGGATCGCTCGTGGCATGAGAACTCGGCCCATCCATCATCACCGATCGTCACTTCGCCTTGGTACCAGCCGAGCACATCGGTCCACTTCTCGCCGACGTGGCCGTCGGGGATCTGCATACGCTTCTTGCCATCCTCAGAGCCGTTGCAGATGACGACAGCGCAGCCATCATGGTCCGCATCACCCTCACGAACCCATCCAACGCATTGCGGGTGGTCCCCTGTAGAAATGGTTAACGAAGGTTCGCGATAGAACGGATAAAAATGTGCAGAGTAAAATTGGTTAGGCAGGAATTTCAGCACACGCGTGGTCAAATGGTGCGAAGCCCGTCAGGCACAGTTAGCACGCACAATAGTCTCGGGTAGGGCCGTAAGTGAACCATTTGCGGATCCTGATGAAATCGTCGAGTTGCGACTGTGTATTCAAACAATCACCCATGAGTCCCCACGCACCTGCTGGGTAGGTAAGTGTGTTCGCGACTGCTCACCATGGGCTCGACGAAGGGCTCGCTGTTGCAGCCGTAAAGGTCACCGGCAAAGACGCAAGGGTACCCATCGCCGCGGAACAAGATCAAGGCGTACGCAAGTGGCTTGAAAGTCGGGTCGATCCACGATTCGAGGGCCTGCTGGGGCTGGGTGTCGTGGTTGTCGACGAGCGTCACGGCATCCATGGGGTGGGCCTTGACGACGGTTCCGTCCCAGATCGCGCGGAGATCGTAGTCGCCACCGCGAGTAGACGCCTCCTTGAAGTTGTAGTGGAGCGCGGTGTCGAACAAACTGAACTGGTCACCGAAACGGTCCAGACTGACGAGTAGAGCGTGAGCAGGGGTCAATACACGCTCCGGCTGAGGGCGAACGCAGAAAACGGTTCAAAGGCTTGAGACTCACTAGCCGGTCAAGCTTCCAATGTCATCCTTCCAGAACTCCCCGACACAGAACAAGTCAGGGTTGTCGAGCTCGCTACGAACGTGTTGGACAAACTCGGAGATGAAGCCCTCGTCGATGTGCTTGACGGCATCGAAGCGGATTCCCTCGACCCCTGTCTCCTTGATGACCCACGTGCCCCATTTCTTGATGTCCTCGCGAGCTTCGGGATGGTTGTGATCGATGTCAGCGAACATGAGGTAGTCGAAACTGCCCTTCTCGCCATCGACAGCCAGGGCCCAGCCTTTGCCTTCGCCTTGGATCTTGAAGATGGCCTTCTTCTCGGCACGCTTGTCCCAGTCGACGCCAGTGAAGTGGTAGTAGCGCCACTTGAGGTCCGAGTACTTGTCGCCGCGACCAGGGAAGTCGAATTTGGTCCAGCCCTCGATCTCGTACTGTGTTGAGTGCCGGACAGGTCAGCGCCTGTGGTCATCGTTTCCGGCCCGTCTTGAGAAAAGGAGAGCAGACTTACAGCTCCGCGTACTTCCTTGTTGCGGTTGTTCTCGTCAACTTCGGAAGCCATAAATGGCTCAGCCTCATCGGCACCGGCCTTGTGGTTCAAGACGGCATCTGTGACATCTCACAGTACACTTGTCAGCTCGGTCGTTCACCTCCCAGACCCTCGAGCTCGACCGTGGCGAGTTGAAACGTCGACTGACCAATGTAGACGACGATGCCGTTCTCCTTGCACGTCTTGATGCAGTCGACGTACTCTTCCTTGGTACCCCACTTGGTCGCCTTGCCCCCCTTGGCTTCGAATTCTCCCAAGCTGGGAGCGGAGCGAAACGTGGCGAAAAGTTTTAGCCGGTCTGAACGAAGGGTAGAACGTAGAACTATTGCGATTTACTCGTAGAGGTCATAGACCCCGTAGCCGTTGTCTTCGGGACTTTGGCCCTTGGTAGGCGCTGGATGATTGACGAAAAATGGGTGAGCCAATGAGCAATGCAGCTTGCGAGCCGGGAAGGCTCCCCGAAAGCGACAGGCAACGTACGTGGCAGCCAGGCAGCGGTGATACCCATGTCCGCAAGGCTCTTGGACTTGTCTTTGAAGTCGTTCCAGAACTTTCCGCCGCCCTTGGAGTACCATTCGAACCCTGGTGCACAGGGAAGCAGTGTCTCACCGATTCGTACCATCAGTCCGCAATTCGGAGCGCGATGATCTTCCCCAATCGCAACCCTGCTGAGGCGGAGTTCCAAGCCCATTTCTGGAGACGGCTACTGACCTTGCATCATGGTGTAGTTGTGGTGCTCCTCCTGTTTGCGACCGAGACCTCGCTAATAGGGACGTGCGGAACCATTCACGGAAACATATGTCAGCTTTCTCGGCCGATTCGGATAAAGAGCCTTTTACGATGACGACGTCGGACGACTCACGGCGTTGGCCTTGTAGTTGGCAGTGCGATACTTCTGCTCGGGCTTCTTAAGTGCTTCTTGGAAACTCATCGTGGGCAAGAGATTCCCTTGAGGCGGGAGGGGGGAATGGTGTAGAGGATGAAGGGGGGGGGGGATAAAGAAGAAGGGCAGACAGAGTTGAATGAGTGTAGATCACAGCAGTCAAGAAAATGGGTTGTGCAGAGCGATCAATCGCGTGGGCGGATTCTGTGATCGGGGTGTGTGCGCGCGTAATGACGCGGTGAACCGGTGACGTACTGCTTATAGATAATGCCGGTAATGCGACGTTGCGCAAATCGGCATTTGCTCGAGGCCTCGACTCTGGGCTCGGCTCGTTGCTATCGCTTTCAATGAATTCACGCAGTCCGCTGCGAGAAAAAAAAACAAAACAGTATTTCTCTTGCACAGCATGACAAGGGCTCCTCAGCTTCATCATCTCCGGGTTCCAACGGTCTGCACCACAACTTTGGAACTCGTTTCCCATTCGAAGAACATTGTACTACCGTCAGTGCGCGCACACATTATCTCGGTGCCGCCGAGGGGCAATCGCGGAATGATAGGCATTACGGTTGAGTGTGATAAGTAAGGAAATGTCGAGAGATGGTTGCAACAAAGTTGTCTACGCATGCCTAAGTGCGAGGGGCAGCATCACTTTCGTGCCATGATTCGAAGCGATTCCTCTGGCATTTTCCTCCGCGGGCGAATAATTATTGATGATCATACAAACAAGAGAATCGAAGCAAGCAAGAACGACAGGCTATAAGACGACAGAGCGATAAGAGAGGTATGCCCATGTGACCATGATAATCGGAACCCTTGCGGTCAGAATCACAGAGCAACCGCGAGGCCGAGGACCATCCCAATGACGGTCGTGAGGACGCCTGTCGAGATGCCAAAGGTGGATCCGCTCGGCGGTGACACTCGTCCGGCCGAGGATCTCGCCGTTGCACTCGCACTCGTCGCGGCGGCCAACGAAACGTTGATGGTACCAGTAGCAACGTATGGTGCTCGAGGAACAGTTGCTGTGTTCAAGCCACTGCGCGCCGAGAAGAGGACGAAAAAGATCTTCTTCGAGATGAGTACTTTGCCGAGCGCCTCCCCAGTGGCCAGTATTTTATGCACTCACGGAGAGCCACTCGAATAGTCCGGAGATCCCGTCTCGGCAGGAGCGGTCACGGTATCAAGTACTGTCGCTGTTGTGGGGAAGGCAGGCACAAGACCTGTCGCCGTGTCGACACCTTGGCTGTTCAGGATCGAAAGCGCCGGAGCAGCTGCCGACGAGATCGCCTCGAGCACGCTCGCCGGTGCCGATTGACCATTGTACGTGTACTGTGGACGGAGGACCGAGAACGTTTCAGATTTTGCGACTTACGCGAGAGTTGCATGGATACCATCGAGGGTCAATACGATCCACAGCGACCGGAAGTCGGCTACAGCAAACGCGCAGCACTGCGGCCGCCGCCTTAGCAGCTAGCTGCGGCGCTCGTGACCTCGACGGCTTTCGCTCGCCGTGGCCACCACCAATGCCTGGCGTCCAGCGAGCGCGCACAATCGGCCCTCTCGGACGCCGGTCGCCGCTGCTGCATACACCTCTGCCACGGTTGATGAGCTCCATTGACACTTACGATGAGGTTTGAGAGTTGGGCCATAGCATATGGCAAGAATAGAGCCAAGGCCAAGGCACGGGTGACGGACGGCAACAGCATCGTATTTGTCGAGTGTGCGAACAAGCTGAGAGAGCGGCGACTGATGTGCAAAGGCCGCCGAGTTCTCCGGAGTGTGTCGATTCGAGGTCAAGTGCAAGGGTTGATAGTGGCGAATGACAGGGAAGCACGTAAGGCCTACTGTAGGATGAGATTGTGCCGTGGGGTCGTGGAATGTATCAAGGTCGTGTGTGGGTGTGTTGGTCGAGATGGGAAGGTTAGCCGCTCTTTGTTCTCTCCCAGCCCAATGACGACCCCGGGCTTGCCAGACAGCGCCAGACTGCGGTAGACCATGCATGAAGAGGCGGGGTCCCGCGCCTGCCCGCGCCAGCCCGTGCCTGCAGGTGTGTGCTCTGGCGCTAAGGCCGGGGGTCTCCAAGGTCCATTCTGGACCATTTCTTTTTTTTTTTTTTTCCTCTGACTCGCAATTTGGCCATTTTTGAAATGTTTCTCTCAAATCCGTGATCACGATCCATTACCCTGACTCCAGTCCCCACCTTTCCTCCCTCTCCTGTCTGCCCCATTTTTAGACCGTCTCAACGGCCACGTCGGCGGTGATCAATTGCCGCCGGCCAAAAGACCTGTCGAGTTCGGCATTCATACGTCCTCCGAGTCGCCAGTTCCTAGGTTCCTTGTTCCTCCCCTCTGCACAGGTTTCCTGGACACCCACCGATATCTCCCTCTTCCCACGACCCTCTCATTTCGATTCAAGCCCAGGCACGCGACTTGTCTCCGCAAGCCTGGCCGATCGTGATCCCTTGCTGGCTCCTGGCAAGACCTCCTATCCGACCCACATCTCGCGCAACTTGGCACTTCAAGCCTCCTCGAGGCAATACCCTTTCTTTCGCGACCGAGCACCATTCGCATGGAAAGTCGATACCTTTATCGTCCTTTTTGCTTTCCCCAGGTCGTTCATGGCGAGTGCTTCAACTACTTCGAGCCCCAAGGCGCCGAGTGAGGATCCCGCGACGGCATCGACCTCGAACGAGCCGAGCGAGGGCCTAATCGCACCATAAAGGGCTCGAATCGATGTCGAGCCAGCGTATGGGAAGCTTTGTTGGGATCAATTACAAGCCTTGGAACAAGGCAAAGTATGTGGAGGATGAACAGGATGAAGAAGAGCTAGTACGAGGCCGAGCGCAGTTGAAGTTCTTGGTCGCCAATCATTACATGAACACAGCACTGAAACCTTCCAAACACAAGCCCCTCTTTGACACTTTTCTCATCCCAGTGGGCTCCATAAAGGTGATCATAACAACGCTTATCGTTGTCAACGATTGGCCTCCGGCTGGCACGGGCTTTGCGAGACCTTGGTCAAGTCATCTCCTTCGTTCAAGAACGTCCGGCACAGACCGCCGACGCGATCGTGCGATATTTAAGAAGGGTTCATGGGGCTGAAATTGAAGAATGGCGGGTTGATAAGGCCCGTAAGGTAACATTGTAGATGCCGGGGTTTTCATTCTGTTTACGGCGGCTTGTCAGTATCCGTAGTAAACCTCATTTTTTGGGGGGTTCGTTTCATTGATGCGTTCCTTGAACCCGTCATTGCAAGTAGTAAATACAAATGAAGACTGAACGTTATTCAAATGCGACTCGACAGCCTCTAATGCCCGCCTTCCCTGCCACTGAACAACCGCGACGCCATACCGATCCTCTGGCCAAACTTTCTAAACTCCGCCAGGGCCTCCTTGCCCCCATGTCCATGGCCTCCTTCACTCCCCCCACCAGGACCTGACTGGCCCTGCCCACCACCATTTGCCCCACTCAAGGACCCAGCTCTCCCGAAGCCACCTATCGGCGTCGACGTTCGACTGGTCTCTCGACTACCTCCTGATCCGCCTCCGCTCCCTCCTAATGGACTGGCTCCTAGACCGAGGAACCCACCTCCATTCGTACTGCTGCTCAAAGTGTTCAAGTTCGTATTCGACGACGCGAGTAAAGGCGAGTTGACGCCCGAACCAGAGGGTGATTGGAACGAGTTGATCGCGGCATTCGGATCCATGTCGAGTGAGGTGAGGAAGGAGGTGTCGTCCAGTCCCATGGCCGTCGATGTTCGAGCGAGGAAGATATCAAGGAGGTTGTTTTGTTCGGCTCGGCGCACACCCTAAGGAGCACGAGCAGAAGGAAATTCAGAGAAAGGACACCTTTCCCCCAAATTCTCCAAGCTCGTGTGCTCACCTTGAGGTCCAACACTTTTTGGAAGTCACTGAACGATTGACAGGGCACGAGCACCAAGTAGTTCTTAACGAATTCCTCGGCCGGTTCTTCGGGCGTCATGATGACTTTGAGTAACGTATCGATCTTGGTCACGCTTCGCGAGACGTATCGGGAATATCTGAGACATACATAAAGACGAGATGAGTGCTCGTTCGTGTTTGCGCTCTCCACGCTATCGAACGTACGACATGGGTACGGCTGAGGTATCGCCGGGCGGGAGGACGAGGTGGAGCAAGCACGTCTTGAGGGATTGGAGGTCCAACAGAATCTACATCGGAGCAATGCGGTCAATCAGCTACCCGCCCTGATCAACCCTACATGATCCAGCCTGGACGCACCTGTTCTGCCCCAATCTGAGCAATCGGTCGACACCTGACGATCGTCTGCGTGAACTTGGCCAACACCAGTCTGCACAGAAGAACGAATCAAGATCAGTCTCCAGCCCCCTCTTGTCCCCACCAAGCCCGTTCCAAAACTCACCCAACAATCTTGTCACACACGCTCCTTACAAACTTTTTCTGCTCGACCCCGTCCCTCACGACGGTCACGACGGTCTCGACGCACCTCACCAGATCGGCGACATAAGGACTCTCATTCGAGACGTATTCGACGTCTCTCCAAGGACTCCTCAACATCAGATTGAACGGCGCTTCCAAACTCATCTCCAACTCTTTCAAGATGGCCAACAAACTCGCCGACGTCGTTTGGACGAAAAGGTCCTTCTCGCGTTCGAGGGATACTTGGGCTTTGAGATCGGCGTCTATTTTTTCGATCAATCGTTCTTCGAGTTGGGTCGCCGTCTCGAGGCAGTATTCGGCGGTGTTGAGCACCAGACAGGCCGTCTGCAGTTCGTGCAAGGAAGGGCCTCGACCTTCTATTGACCGTCGATCGGTTCTGTGGAGAGACGAGTGTTGGCTAGCCGTCAGCTTACACCCATGGACTGTGCCAGTGATCGTCCTCCCCGATCCCGCACACCACTCACTTGATCAAAGCCCCCGCCAACACATCCTCGGCGTACACCTTGAGCCACTTGCGATAGACCTTGCACAGATCCAACAAGGGTTGCTTGACGCTCAGCTTGGCGCACCTCTCCAACGCTTCTCGGTAAAAGTAAAACAACTCGGTTGAAGAGGGCAGCACGGCCGAGGGGTTGTCGGAAGGGGAGATGGACACGCGGGATGAGGTGAAGGAGGCCATCATCTCCGACAAGGTCTTGTCCTGGGCGTCGACGAAGATGCCGAGGTAAGGTTCGAACACGGCCGAGATGGGTGCAGTCGGGCCTGAACGCCCCGAACGTACGGCCGAAAGCGAGGCGATATAGTCGAAGGGGAGGGTGAACTTGCGTGACAGTTCGCGCTCGAATTCGACCGTTTGTCCCAAGGCTTCGAGCAAGAGACCGACTTGAAGGCCTGGTGCGGCTTTCTGGAGGACGCTCTTGAGGTCGTCTCTGTGCGAAGGCGGTCTCACGGGATCAGCTTCGATCGGACAACCCACTTCACAGCAAATTTGATCGAACACACCTCGTCACCTCACTAAATCCACCAGCCAGGACGGCTCCAACGCTCCATACGGAAGGGAATATGGTCCCATTCTCGTCCTCGTGGGTCTTAAGTATCCTCCTGAACCATGCGAATCTCCTCGAGATGTTGTCAAGTTGGCCGGCTTCAGAGTTGGACCCAAAGACCTTTCGGTAGTCACGCAAGAGGAGGACGGTGTACCAGCTAAAGAGACCGTTCCTGTTTGGGATGTCGAGCATCAGATGAGGGGTGCGTGAGATATGTGGGTTCGTGAGTGAGGACGTACTTGGCTTCTTCACCGAGCGCGTCAATGACGAGACACGCATCCGCGAGTTGGCCATTCTTGCCGACCCTCGAAGCTTCGTTCGCGAATCTGTGCGATGCAGACCTCAGCGACCACATTCGCACGTGATCTGCTAGGCGCTCACTCACGCTTGCTCAAACTCCCTCATCAGCTGTGTCCTCAAAACCGCTTGCACCTCCACGACGCCACGACTGACGGTGGCGACTCGATCGACCGAGCCGTACGTCTTGAAGTAGGACGACAACTGCTTGACCGCGCCCAACGCCTGAGCCGTTTCCCTGTACCGTCTTGATTTGGCCAGTCGATTCAATTGGTCGAACGCATTGACTGTCAAGATCGTACATGGTTGATGAGTCTCACCGCCGCTTCCGCTGGATCTCGAGGGGTGTGGTTCCCCGACTGAACTGACCTAGCATCTGGAATCGCTTGAGAGCGGTGATGGAAGCGACGAGGTTACGTTTGGCCAAGTCGAGGGACTGGATGTCCCTGGTGATCTCCCTGACGACCATCTCACTCTCGGTCGCTGCGTCCCTAATGGCGGTGACCTGACTGAGGAGTTCCTGTGGGGCTCATCCAGGTTGTGAGTGGGTCGGCGCGCGGCGGTTAACGAAGCCCAGCCATGCAGGGATGCAGAGGGACTCAACGCCTATGAGTTCCTGTATGAGCGTCATGTTGTCCGGTAATTGGTCTTGCTCGAGGAGGATGCTCAACCCATGGATCTCGATGCGGAGGTCTTGTATCTTGGCTCGTAGCAAGAGGGACACGAGCGGTGTTTGAGCGATCGCTTGTTCTGTCGTGTCGCCGTGCGAGCCCCGGCGGAGTTGGGTCAGCTCAACAGAAACGACATGTTACCCACGCGTCAAGAATGGGGGACTGACCATCGGGAATCAACTCGTTGAGCAGTTCTTCCACGCGCAATGGCGCACCGCCTGAAGCTGTGGTGCCTGATGTCGCCGAACGACTCGCACTGCTGCTGCTGAGCACGAACGAGTCGAGCGCGTCACGATCGATGGCCTGACCCAAAGCGATCAGCAGCTCGTGAGGTAGGTCAGGTAAGGGGCCGGTATTGCCACCATGGTGTCGTGGTGGGGTGTCGGGCTTGGGTAGAACGAGCGTGGGTGGTGGCATCGGTGCGACCGAGGGCCGAGTCGAGAAAGAGAGCGCGACACGGACAGGGCGACGTGAGGTGAGGTGGTGGTTGGTAATGCTCGGCGCCGAGTTGTAATGCGGTATCCCTAATGCGCCATTCGACACGCGATCGCTCTGATGACTGCATCGATCACCTCGTCGGTCCTCGAACTACCCTCGTCGCAGCTCCATCATGGCGTCCACCACCGAACAACCACCACCACCGCCGGCAGAAAGCACCACCTCATCACACTCGCACTCGCCTGCCCACTCTAACCCTACAGCATCCACCTCGTCGACCTCCCCCTCGAAGCGAATCATCTCTCGCGCTCACCTACAGCTCTTCCTCGACTCGCCGACGCACCAACACGTGATCGACTACATCGAACGACTCAACGCGGCCGTCGTAGGCGTCAAACTGACCGATCCGATACAGACCTCACCCGTGGGTTTGTCGAACTATGATGACCGCTCGATCGTTCCCTTCATGGAGCTGACTCATCTCTGTGCGTGTGGGGGGTTTGCATCCGACGTGGGACACCGGTTCACTTTCATTCCTTCAGACCGTCGACGCTCTCTTGCACGTCTTGAAGCAGATCGAAAAAATCGTCGGGCACACCCCACCCATCGACAATGGCAAGAGCAGATTCGGCAATCCGGCCTTTAGGACGTTTTACGATCGGGTCTTCGAGGTCGGTCCCAAGCTCGCTCTGTGTGATGGGCAAGTGTCAACCCAAGACTGATCAACTGTTGCATTCATTCACTTTTTTGATCAACAAACTCGCTCCATCACCCTCACAGCAATCCCCTCATCTGCACTCGTCGATTCCTCATCTTCCAACCGGGCACGTGACCGAGTTGAGCGGCTACTTCACCGAGAGCTGGGGGAACCGCACCCGCGTCGACTATGGGTCCGGCATGGAGTTGAATTTCCTAAGTTGGTTGTGAGTGTACGAAAAGGGGAGCGATCGTTCATGAGATGACCTGGGCTAAGGGGCCCGTGCGAATAGGTTGTGTTTGGACAAGTTGAAGATCTTGACCCCCGACGATGATCGAGCGGTCGTGATCAAGGTGTTTTGGCAGTGAGTTCTGACCCATCGTTACGGAACCATGCTGTCAGGGGAATCCCAACATATCTTGACCCGTCATCCATCTCAGGTACATGAGGGTCGCCCGCCTACTGCAAACCGAATACTGGCTCGAACCGGCCGGATCCCACGGGGCCCAAGGCTTGGACGATTACCATTTCGCCGTATTCAGTAAGAGAAACGTCGTGCGGGGGGGTGTCTTTAATAATCCCGACCCCTCAGAATGATTGAAATCTCGTTCGCGATCCGATGACGTACAGTTTTTGGCTCGGCCCAACTGCGCAATCACAACCACTTGCGACCCAAGGCAATTCATGATCCCGAGATTCTGGACGAGTTCGCCAAGGACTACATGTACTTTTCCTACATCCGGTACATCAACTCGGCAAGTCGACCCACATCTCACTCCTCACAACCCCTCCCATCACCATCTGAATGAACGCATCTGACCATGTTTTCACTTTTGATGCTCTAGATCAAAACCGCTTCTCTACGCTGGCACTCCCCCATGCTCGATGACATTTCAGGCGTCAAAACATGGGACAAGGTCAATTCGGGCATGTTGAAGATGTACAAAGCCGAAGTATTGGCCAAACTACCCGTCGCGCAACATTTCTTGTTCGGCGACTTGTTACCGTTCCCTTTACCGTTGGAGCAACAAGAAGAAGACGAGGTAAAGGGGGGAGAGGAAGGCGTCCATTTGGATGCAGACGGTCATGTTCATGTGAGGGGAGAGGGATTTGGCGATTGTTGTGGGATCGCTATCCCTTCGGCTTTTGCGGCTGCTGAGGCGATAAGGAGGAAGGAGGAGGGGAGTGGGGGAAAGTTGAGGAGGATCCCTTTTGATTGAGGGGAGAAACTTTGCAAGTTTAGCCATGCTTCGAAGAGCTTGGGTAGGGAGCCTTGTCTTTTTTTTTTTTTTGTCTTGCTTGCAAAGGTAGAAATACATAATACACAACATGGCGTGTATTCGATCCACTTACGATATCGCACCCGTGATGACCTCTGCACCCCCCTCCGAGAACGACGTGGCCGTTAACGTCCCTGCTCCCAACCCGAGCGGGAAAGGTTTGGACCAAAAAAACCTAAGGTGCTTTCACCGCCGCTCCTGAGAGTAAAGGGTAGTAAACTGATAAAGAAGCGGTGAGGACGAAGACGAGACCGCTCCCACCTGGAGGGGATGAAGAAAAGAACTCCCCGTGAGCGATCTCTGATCAGGATAATTGTGACAAGTCGTCGTCCCATCCCCTACGAATTGGCCTGCTGCTTACCCCTCATTGATACGTACCTGAAACGCTGGTCGTCCTCCTCCTTTGATCTATCTTACGACCGTTGTTGATCGCCGAGATGGAGAAGACGAGACCCAAGTAGATGTAAACGGGGTAACGGGTGATCATGGCCAACGGAGCGAACGTGGCCTCATCGATCGCTAAGGTGTTCATGAAGCAGGAGCGAAGGGGGGATGTTGGGGATTTGGGGGCGTCAGAACTTATCCTCTTAGAGAAGCCAGTCCTATCATGTTTTTCAATGTGGTAGGAGTCCCATGCGACAACCCATTCCATTTCGTCGGTGGAGGGAGGGACTGGGGGCTATATATGTGGGGGTAAACCTTTTACCTCTCTTTCTCACTCTCTCCCTCGGTAGGTGTACGACCACCCAACTCAACCGCAACGGTGTTATCCGAATATGGATAGGTATGCGGAAGAGCCCTTTTCGGATCCCGAGGTTCAGAACGGTCGTATGATTGAGGGGATCGCGCCATGATGCGTTTTCGAAAGTCGGTGCTCACGGGGCGTGGAGAGAAGAGACCTCGATCGATGGGTGGGCTCTTGACGATCTTGACGCTGAGATGCTTCCGTCGTGCTTGCTGAATGTCCTTCACGAATAAATCCCTAGCGGTCATCATCGCTCAGTTTATGGGTCCAATGCCAAAAAAAAAAGGATTATGTGAATTTTTAAAATTCAATTCGCTCATTCAATTTCATGCACCTCGTCCCACCTCTATCTGATCTCAACCCGCTTTACACCATTACTGAGCAAACAATTCCGGGGCCTGCAACTGTGTGAACTCTCCGACACCCGTGACCTGATCCGTCCAGCTTGCCAATCGATCCCTCAAGTCTGCGATCTGATGCTTGTCCAAGACGCGCGGTTGGACCCACGAGATGGACGTCGTCGAAGAGACTTGGTCAAGCGTACCTCGGATTAGTTTCAGTCTGGGAGTGCGGGGGGCGGGGCATATCATTGGGTTAGCTCGATGGTCCCTGATTAGTAGAGAGTCAAAAAAAAAAAAAAAAAAAAAAAAAGGTTGAGCGACGTACGACAAAGCCTTCATGACCAAATGCTCGACCTCATCGATCGGTAACCGTGTATCTCCGGCGATGACGCTGAACGGCAAGACCCTTTCGGACGTCGGTCTTCGGAACACGGCTTCGATCAAGGCCATCAAACAGATTTTTTGTCGCAAGGTGCCGAAGTTGTCTTGCAGGATGGGCTGGAGGGGAAGGAGGAACGCAATGTAAGTTGTGGGGTCAAAGTTTGCAGGAAGCTCAACTTTGGGCTCGAGCTCACCTCTTGTGCGATCGCATGTGACAAACTTTCGAACTGTCCAATGTCCCCCGCGTTGAAAGCGAACAAGAGATCCTTGATCGGTGCATACTCGGTCCCATTCAACGAGTCCAGGATCGGGTGTATGAGCTGTGCGCACCAAGTCTTGATCAGTCTTAGACCCCAGTGCGACCATCCCCGTCTCCCTCACGCAATGACCCACCAGTTCACCAAAGTTGTAGATCTTGCCCAACAGAGCCGAGATGGCGAGGTCGTGCGCGCGTTGTACTCGTTCGGGCAGGGTCAGGTCCTTGTCGACGTTCACGCACGCGAGGTAGAGCAACGAGTTCTTGTAGTAATCCGCATATTCGGCTTTGGCCTACGGTCATCAAAACAAAGGATCAGATCGACCGATTGCTTCTGCTCGATCCTCCATAACCCACACTCCCACCTTGTAATAATCTCCCGCAACTCTATAATAACTCGCGTGCACGACCAGATCGACGCTGTCCAAGGCTTCCAACACCTTGGCACACTCGTCGATCGCCTGCTTGGTCCCTTCGTTGTCGCCGAGCAAGAGCTTGAAGTAGGCCGCCTCCATCGTCGACAGGACGTAGGCTTCGCGAGTTTCCGGGGTGTCGACCTTTTTGGTCAAGGTCGTCAGGAATTCGAGGCCTTGGGTGCCGTCTGTCGAACATGGGAGAAGCGGAAGTGCAGAGATCAGTTTCCAATCTCGGCACTCGACATGCTCTTCCTCCAAAGTCGCTGCGCACCATCCATGAAACAAGGTGCAATGAATCTAAACTGACCACTGAACTGTCTGGCGGTACTGATGCCAATGGTGACCAACTTGAGCTGGTTGATCTTGTTGGCGAAAGTCGAGATGAACGACTGCCACAACCCGATCTGGAACGGTCCCGAGGAAGGGACTTGGATAAAGTTTTCGATCGTACTTGTGAGTTGGTACCAGAGTCTGCGACGTGTGATACAGAGTGATCAGTTGAGGCGAGTTGATCGGGCGAGGTGATGGGGATGGGCAGCTAGCTCCACACGAGCCAGCCCGTCGACTAGCCAGCCAAGTGAGGAGACGACCATCCCTCATCACAGCTCGGAGCAGGGAGGTCAAGACCAACTTGTTGTTGTAGAACCGATCAAACGCCTGGTAGAACGGCTTCAACTCGCGGGGCAACGAGGGCGAGCTCAGTTGTCGAGCGAGGTACACGCTCGCATCCGATTGATCCACGTCCATGCTTGGGGCCATGTTGGAGCGACTGATGAGGGGTGGGGAAGGAGTGCAGGTCGTGTAGGAGCCAGGGAACGAGCGTAATCGAACGATGGGTGTGTGACGCGTCGTCATCATCATCCAGCGCCGGCCGCGGCCAGTTTGAGCTCGGACCTCGTCGATTTCCAGTAAGAGCGGGGATATGTTTGCAGTAGGTATTACGTTTTGGCATTCTTACAACAACAACAACAAGCAGGCCCGACTAGAAATACAGCCCATCGCCATCCTCCTCTTCCTGATCCACCTTGCCAGCGTTCGCGTTCATCTTCCCAGTGGGCTCCTGTCCTGCGCCCTCCCCAGCTCCATCCCCCTTGAACCCCAAACACACCCAATACCCTTCCCGACTCTCGGCTCTCGAACTCTTGGGTTTCTCCCACCTGACTTTACTGAAGCAACCCCTCAACTCTTGGCCCAACTCGACCGCCAAATCCGACTGAAGACACTTGATCACCAACTGAATACTCTCCGAACAAGACTTGAGCCCAGGCTCCCCTCCTCGTGGCGATCGTTGGACGCGTAAATGCTTTTTAGCGAATTGCAAAGCCGAACGACATAGGTCGATCGATCGTTGGGAATCCCTCAACGGTGAACCGGATTGGTTGTTCAACATGTCGGAAAGGACGAGATCGACCTGGTCTTGACCCAACAGATCCGAGAGTTGGGCTTGGATGTAAGGGTCCAAGAAATCACCTTGCACGAACTCGATCGGGTCGTCGAGGTCGTCGAGCGATCGATCGAGGGGAAGCAGGTCGAGGCCGATGATGCGAGTTGGAGAAGCTGAGGAGGACGATGCTCGGAGGGAAGAACCAATGGCTCCTCCTGTTCGTCGACCAGGGGACGAAGTTCCGACCACGGTCCTACAAGCCTGGATCCAACCCCCTGGACTAGCGCCCAAATCGACAATAGTCATACCCTTCCTGACCAGAGGTTTCCTACCCCCACCTAAAGAGGACTGATGCAATTCGAGCAATTTGAAAGCTGAACGAGCGACGTACGAGTGCGAGGACGAATCGAGGAGGGAGTGGGTGCGCGATCGGACGAAAGGGTCGCGTTTTTGACGGGATAGCCATTGCGAGGACGACGACGATTTGGAACTTGTGGAACGGGATTGGGTGGGAGTGAGCGGAGGGGAACGAAAGGAAGAGAGGGAGGGGGAGAGTAGCCAGGAGGAAGGACAGGGGCGCCGAATGAGGACGATGCGTGTCGACCACAGTATCCGGGATGTGGACATGGCGCCAAAATAGTTCCGGTGGATGCTGTGGCCGAAAAGGATGCGAGGTGGCTGCCCAACCAGTGTGTTGAAAGGACGAGAGAGGTCCAAGCGCGACTCGCGGACAGGTGCGACCCTCACCGCAGATCACCGTTCACCCCACACTCGCGAGCTCTCGCGCGTTTGGTCCTTGTTCCTCCCACACCCAGCGCTTCCCCGAGACCTAATTCACGTCCCGGCTTACCGTCTGGCCGCTCTCCGAGCTGTGCCTGTGCCTTGTAGAGCCGCGCACTTGCAGCGGGCACGATCGACTCGCCTACTCTCTCCTCTCGTGTCGCCCCTGGTCCCAACTAAGTGGCACCCGCCTAGCTGTCTGTGCTCCACGATGGCCATGTACACCCGATTCCAACCCACCGCCTCGACCTCCAACTCGGCTTCCATAGCTCTGGAGCAGGTACGTCACTAGAGCATCGAGTAGCCCCGACACGTGCGCTCACTCTCAGTCATACGCCATAACGGTGCCTTGCAGAGCAATGCCGATCTCACACTGTTGAACCAGTCCTTGGCCAAGTCCAAGCGCATCACCGACAAGATGACCTCGAGGTTGGGTGACTTTGATGATCGGTGCGTCATCGGTGTTGGGCAGCAGTCGACTTTTGCAGTCGATGGCGGCTCGCTGATCCCTCCTGTGCGCTCGACGACTTAGCCTCGCACGACTGGAAAAGAGCTTGGTCCCCATTCATAAACAGACGGGAAGATTGACAAGGGTCTCCAAGAGTGAGTACAGGCAACGCTTGAGCCCGCAGCCAGCCCCACTTTTGGAACGTGCTTGACTCGGTTCGACTCGGGATCGCATGTGGGGCACCCCCACGTGGTCTAGCATGTCTCGACTCTAGACTCGGTCGCTAATATCAACCTTTTCATTGCGTTGACCAGACCTCGAGAGCACGCTCAAGTCCATCCAAGGTTTACTGGGCCACCACGACCTCGTCACGAACGAACAGGAACTCATATCCGCCGGGTTCGTCCCACCGAGCCTCGACGTGGCACCGATCCGGCGGGATCACTGACAGCTCTACTACGTCGTGCACTCCATCAGACCCGATCCGAATGATCTCAAGCCTTATCTGGATGCGATTGACCGCTTGACGACCGCAAGCGAAGCGGTGCGCAAGACGGATGCAAAGGGGAACGCGACCCTCGGTCAACTGGTGAGCTTGGTGCCTTTTCGACTCTCTTTATCGAACACACGCACTGATCAAGAGAAAGGACTCTCCTTAGACGGGCCTGATTGAATCGGGGGCTCAACAACTCGTCGCCGTCTTCAGGCAATGGGTACACGTGACCAGTCCTCAGATCGATGCCGGATCATTGTACGACAAGGGTGGGTAGACCTTGAGCGAGTGGCACTTGCCCAGGAAGCTTCAAAGTGCTCACTTTCTCTCGACGACCCACAGGAAAACCCTTCCCCACACTCACGCCGACCTTTGTCGATTCGGCCTTGCCCTTGATCGCTTACATTCGAGCTTTACCCGAAGTCGGACCGCGCGCGTTCAAAGACCTGCAGATCGCGTATGGTCGAGAGCGCGCATCTTTCGTCGAGGATGCTTTGGCGAACGCTTCCAAGGATGTGTTGACCGATGCGACACCGAAGCTTTCGGCGAGCGATCTGAGAAGGAGTTTGGGCAGGTTCTTGGATGTCATGTTTGGGTTGCTCAAGGTGAGAAGCAAGCCATCTTTGGCGCTCCCTGTTCCGTTCTGGAAACCTAGCAGCTGAATCTCTCTAAACATTCTTTTGATCAGTCCGAATACGCCCTCCTCTCAACCGTCTTCGCCAACGTGCCACCTTCCACCCGACGGGAGATTTACTCCAACATTCTTCCCCCCTCCCTCTCCCTCTTCTACGCGACCGGAACCCAACTCAACGGCGTCGTCAAGAAAGCGCTCGATGCTCTCGTCCCCATCGCCTTCTCGACCTTCTCGGAACTGCAAGAACAGATCGCCGAGTTTGAGGAATGGATCAGGATCAAGGCCGGGAGGAAGGACAACGAGTTGGGCGAGCTGTTGCATGCGTTCAGGGGGACTTGTTTGACCAGTTTACCGGCGATGATTGATACCACAAAGGTGAGCTCTTTTACCCAAGGGGCAGGTTGTCAGAAATGAGTGAGGTTAATCTGTGGTGTTCTTTCTGGCGCAGCAATGGGGGTCACGAGCAACGTCAGCGAGTGACTCAGGAGTTGGGGTGGGGGCCGTCACGATCAACGTCAGTCTAGCCCGCCACTTTTATCTTTCAAAAACATGCTGAACGCCTCGCCCTTTTTTGGAACAGGTCGTCAATTTCATGCGCCAACTCTCGGACAACCAAACCGTCGTCGAAGGCTTCCTCAACGTCCTCGGTCCAGGCAACTGGGGCGGTCCCAAAGTTCCCGTCTCGACGCGCGACGGCGACGAAGAACAATCCCTCCTCACCCGATACCTCAACGACGTTCTGCAGACCCTGCTCGCCGCTTTGGAACAACGAGCTAAAGGCTTGAGAGCTCGATCTGGAATTTCGGCGATCTTCCTTCTCAACAATGTGTCTTTCATCAGGAGGGAGGTCCTGTCGTCCCAAGTGGGGGATGTGTTAGGGGAGGCATGTGAAGACGCGTTGAACAAGTTGATGAGGACGACCAAAGCTTCGTATTTGGAGATTTGGTCGCCCCTCGTTTCGGCACTCTTGGACGCAGGGTTGGAACAATCTGGCGCGGCGGGGGCGATCAAAGCCGCCGTAAAAGGCGGTGGAGGAGGTGGCAACGAAAGGGCGCAAACCAAGGATCGCTTCTTGCGCTTCGGCGATGGGTTGCAAGAGGTCGAGAACCTGCACGCCGTCGCCAAGTTGGATGAGGGCGAACAGGAGTTGAAGGAGAGGTTGAAGGGCGAGGTCGAAAGGATGATTGTGCCGACTTATACCAAGTTCCTGGCCAAGCACAGGAATGGTGATTTCTCAAAAAGTGAGTTCCAGAGCGGAGACTTATTTGGAAAGGGGTTCGAGTGGCTGACCCGGTTTCCACTCCCCTCGAGTAGATCCCGAAAAGTATCTCAAGCTCGACGCGGATCAACTCGAGGCTCGCATTCAAGCCATCTTCGAGTAGAGTCATGTCTAACGTTGTTTAAGGACTTACGATGCCAATTCAGCAGTACAACTACCTACCGAAGCTGTCGCCACGATAGTGGTGATAACGTGAGCCTTCACCCCTCAGCTCGGGGTTGGCCCGGCCCTCCCCGCATTGGACCACGCGGCCGCTTGGTGACAGCGTCGTGGTCGAAGCCTTCCGCGTAGCCTATCGCCGGCCGACGGTCGCTCTTCCAATTTTAGCCCGGTCGATGAATGTCGGGTCTGAGCTCGGTGTGGGCTTTCTGTTCTCTCTGCTCCACTCCATCTCGACTTCGCCAATTTGGACTTGTCAAAAGATGAGCCACTCTTTCCATTCCGGAGAAGAGGAAAAGAATGTGCTTTCCCAAGCCGAGACGGGCTCGATCCCCATCGCGAAGGAAGAAGAAGTCGTCGATGCTTCTTCGGACAATGTCACCGCGCATGGTCAGGGTTAGTTCTGCCAAGTGCGAGATCGGATGGGCTCCGTTCTCGCCGGTTCAGCAGCTCTAACAATGGGGTCCCGGGGGTCTCACAGTCGTTGCATTGCATGGTCCTTTCGCCAAGTTGATAACGTACCTTGCGGATCGCGGTGTCGAGACTCGTGGACTGGATAGGGTCCCGGAGGATGAACGAACCGCTCAGGCAAGTTTCGCAGTCCGACGACGGTCGGCCGCTATCGCGATCTCGACCACTCGGCTTGCGCGAGTTGTGGTCTAGATCCCTTTTTCCCCAGAAACTTCATGTAAAGGAGGTTTCACGGAGATGATGATTATTGACCCTTCCTTATGACCCCTCATTTCATTTCGTCAGTCGGGTCTTCAAATCTTCTTCTTCTGGATGAGCGTGAACCTCAGTTTCTCATCGCTCGCCGTCGGTGGCCTCGGTAGCGAATATTTTGGCCTCGATTTCCGCACCTCGCTCGCGGTGATTTGGACCATGTCCGTGATTGGGTGTTTAGCCACGGCCTATGTCGCGACGTTGGGGTTGAGTGGGTTGAGGACGATGGCCGTGTTTCGGTTCGCGGGAGGTATTCCGGGGACGTTCATTTGCTCCGTGCTCAACGTCTTGACCCAGCTTTCGGTGAGCATGAGTTTTCAGCAACCTACTTCGGGCACCCGGGCCTCCCATGCTGAACCGGGACTCTTTTCGTCAGTATTCGGTCACGAACGCTCTAGCGGGTGCCCAAGCCTTTCACGCGATCAACCATTCCCTCAGTCTGATCGTCGGGATCGTCGTCGTCTCCTCCGTCGTCTTCGTCCTCTCCATCTTCGGTCTCGCATGGGTCCATCGCTTCGCTCGATACTGCTGGATCGCGTGCTTCATCATATATTGCATCATTCTTGCACTAGGTACGAGAGGTGGGTACGACGTCAATCGGTTGACGGCCCAACAAGCGACGGGCAAGTCGTTGAGTGCGGGCATTTTGAGCTTTGCCGGCATCATGTTCTCCGTCGCTTCGGGGTGGGGCGTAATTGCTGCGGATTGTAAGTTGCGCCCTTCTGATGTGCATAGCGTTCACTCGTAGGCTGAAGGTTTGGAATGCTGTTGAAACCAGACAACGTCAAGCTCCATGCCGATACGCCCAAGTACCGAGTCTTTTTCTTCACTTTCTTCGGCACTTTCTTGCCTATCGTCTTCACTTGTACCGTCTCGGCGACGTTCCAAACCATCACAGTAAGTGGCAGCATCAGCAGACTAGTTCTGATCTGTCTCACAACTGACGTTTCCACTTTGTGATCCCCCCAAGAAACCGTCTTACATCGCCGCCTTTGAATCTGATTCCTTGGGTGGCATCGTCGGAGCGATCCTCTCCCTGCTCGGAGGCTTCGGCAAATTCCTGCTCGTCCTGCTCGGTCTTTCGACGATCGCCTCCAACGCACCCAACACCTATTCCGGTTCCTTGGCAATGCAATCCCTCGCGCCACCCTTGCTCAAAATTCCTCGCATTTTCTTCGTCGTGCTCTTCACAGCGATCTACCTGATCGCCTCGATCGTAGGAAGGGAACATTTCTCCGAGATCGTCTCCAACTTTGCCTCCCTTCTCTCCTATTGGACCGCATTCTTCATCGTCATCCTCTTACTCAAATTCGAATGGTTCCGTCTTCCGTCGGGTCCTTTGGGGAGACCCGATTTCGATCGTTTCAACGATTGGAAACGACTCCCTCCTGGATTCGCTTGCGTAGGAGCGATCGCGATCGCGATCGGTGGGATCGTACCGGCCATGGCGCAGACGTATTATACGGGTCCGATCGCCAAAGCTGTAGAACCGGTTTATGGAGGTGATTTGGGTTTTGAGATGTCGGTGGGGTTGTCGTGGATCGCTTATTTCGTCTTGAGGTCGATCGAGGTCAGGGTTTTCAAGAGGTGATGGGTGATTTGTTTATGTTTTTTTTTGGGGGGGGGGGGGGGAAAGGAATCGGGTTGCGCTCTTGATGCGCTTTGTTGGATTTTTTTAGTTATCACCCCTCTCTCTTAGTGTTGTGTCATGTTATCTTATAATCTACAAAGGCTCCATTGGTCCGTTAGGAGATCAGACTCCGCAGCGTTTCCTCTCTGCCCAGTCGTCATAAGGTGCCTAGTAAACCTCCGTGGCCCCTCAGCCCTCCTGGACCCATCTATTGCATCCAATCCACAATATACAAGACTACTCATCGTAATGATCATCGAAAAGAAAACCCGTTTAACGCCCACCCATAGCTTCACCTCGTGACCGTATGGACCACTTCTATCCCTCCATAATTCGCCTTCTTGCCATCCCATTTCTCAATCTCATGATTCGCCCTCGCAAGCGGCAACAACTCGTCCAAACTCAACGCGGCCCAAATGCTCATCGCCAAAGCCACGGGAGCGAACTCCAAGATACCGAACAAGACCTCGTGCGTACTTGCGAAACCGAAGACACCTTGAGCTACTTCGGCGAGACGGAAGACGGTACGGAGGAAGACGAGGAGGGAGGAGATGATCAAGGCGGCGGAGAAACGGGGAGGGAGGACGTGGGGGCGAACTTGGTTCGAGCGGTACGTGACGAGACTGAGGATGTAGATGAAGGCGAGGAAGGAGAAGGACTGGATCGCGAGGCCCGAGAGGAGGATGTCGTTCGCTTGAGCGGAGGTGATGGCTGTGGGGACGGAGCCGGGCGTTCGCGAGGATTCGGCGACGCCGATGAGGGCTGCTCCGGTGATTTGGATCGCGGTGGTGACGATATCCGCGACGATGAAGACTGGTTGGTGGTCACGGGGAGGGTTGGGGAGGAAGGTGATCCGAGGCGATCAGCGTGTATTCCGGTGAATTTTTTTGGGCGGATGAGGGGGCCAACTCACTAACGATGAAGATCTTTGGGGGGAAGGAGAGCAGGCCATGGGCCAACGTGACGGGGAGACGTTTGATTGCTAATCCCAAGCCAAGGTACTGTGAGGAACAATTGAAGGTGTCAGAGAAACTGTGCGCACACGGAGGGCTACACCGGCGGTGAGTCCGCTCACGAAAGCACCGCTGAAGACTGCCAACATGCGAAGTTCGATGCTCAGTATTGGCGATTCAAATGTGAACCAGAGATAGCATACTCACAACATGGGGCCACGACGATGAGGAAGTCTGCGAAAGAGATGAAGAGTCCGTTCCTTCAGCTCACGTGACCTCGGTGATCATGGCATGTGGAGCGCTTGGTCGGTGGGGCTTACATTGTGCGACGTAGTAGGATACCTGGAACGGGTGGTAGTGGGACAAGATGCGGACGATGTACCTTTTTGCAGAATATACAAGAGACGTCAATGGGGGATCTTGGCATGCGGTTCCGTGAAGGGAGCAGCGCAACAGCTGAGCAAAGTTCCGGAAGAGTGGGGGACTGCGATGTGTGTCCCGGGCCGTCATGATGCGACGAAGACTCGACGGTTGATGGGATGCAGAGCACTGACCCTCCTACTTCCATGGCCTGTTGGGGAGTACAAATATGAGTCCATTTGATCTTGGTAAAAACTCAACTTCTCAACGACGAGTCAAGCCCGACTCACACATCCGATCGCCATCAAGGATTGAAAAGACCTCGTCCCCGGTAATCTGAGCGGTGGTGACCGAGCGGGAAGTTTTCAGTCGGATCAGCTCCAGCTCCACACCCCAGCCAGGAAGACCTAGCCGAAAATATCCGCACCGTATCAGGTAAACGACATGGGACAACAATCCCAACGCAAATACGATGGCGGCGATGCTGGCGAGCGAGCGGGAAGGGATGTAGCCAAAGATGGAGATGGACGTCTCGCCCCTGCTCGGGTTCGCGTTGATCGGCCCGTGGTAGTTCGGTGGGATCGACATCGTTGTCCGAGGATTATTCGTTACGCGGTCTTTCTCTTCACCCAGCGGAGGGATACCTCTCGTGTTGCTTATGTGTTCAGAGCGTTTTTTTTCCTAGTCGCTGTCGATGCTTCCGATAGCTGTTGGCCGAGTAAGCGGCGACGACGCGTTCACAGACGTTCCCGCAACGTCCGATGTCCAGAGCGTGCCAACGCCGAGTTCCGTAACGGCCGTCACTGGGGCTTGAGTGTTCAAGTCGCTACAACTCGAAAGCGACCGGGGTGTAGGTAAGGTCAACGTTCAAATCGAAACGTGGGGCCGAATTCCCAACGATCCGATCCAACCTAACCAGAGAGCCCTTCGACCGGGAAGTTCGTCACTCTAGAGGTAGGGTGGCACCTGCTGCCTGCCTCAAGCCCACCTTGACGTTCGAACTTTGAATCTGAGACACGATTTTCGCCTGCTAATAAAGCAAATGGTGCGCGCGCCAAGCTTTTTCCAGCGGTAATCCGCGGCACGCGCAGATAAGAAAGAGCTCTCAAGCTCGATCAGCTGACCCATGAATTCTTGGAGGTTTATGATTCTGCTTCATAGACTAGGTAGGTAGGTGAGTTGCTTTGGTGTTTTTTTCCCTCGTTCACCATGCCTAGCGGACGAATCACGGCGGAAAAGGACTGCCCCTGACCTAATGTGAACCGCGAGGTAAAATGTTGAGGCCCCTATACCACGTCGACACGCGATCACCATGGCAGAAGCGGGGTCATCATTATCGTCACTTTTACACAGACACGATGCCTACAGGTCAAAATCATCATCGTCATCATCACTCTTTTCGCCCTTTTTCCTCCCCCTCGTCCCACTCCTAATCCCACTCCTCCTTCCGCCACCTACCAAAGTCTGATCATCCTCATCCGAACCATCGTCCCCATCTCCCCCCTCCCCATCCGACCCGGCCTCATCTCTCCCTGTTCTGGACTTGGTCGTGGAGGAGTGGACCGTCTTCTTTTCCAAAGGAGCGGCGGCGGAAGAGGTCTTGGACGAGAATTGCGATCCGCGAGCTTCGTTGCCGATTTTGAGGTGAAAGTCGATGCCTCGGAACGCAAAGAGGATCCTTTCGACGTCTGTGAGTCCATGAAAACCTCCGAATGAGTTCCGCGAGAGATTTGATGGCCCATGCACTCTTCTTTCTACTGACCCACGAGTTTGCAGTTCTCATTCCCCATCGCGCCGAGTCCGACGATCTGACCCATCATCTGCCCATTGCGGTAGATGATCATGGTCGGGCAGTTCTTGTCCGGATAGTTTTCGATGCAGTGGTCCGAGACGATCTTGACGAATTTGGAGGAAGGGTAGAGCAGGGAAAGTTGGTCGAGGAGGGGGAGCAGGATCTTGCATGCTGGGAGGCTGTGGGGAGGGGGGCATCAGGCCATGCTACTTGAGCACAAAGATTCGCTGCACAATCAAACTCACGAATCCTTGTAGAGCACACACACCACCCCTGTGCCATACCCCTCCGGTTCACCTTGAATAACGGCCTTGCTCGCTTCAGTGACCTCCCTCGTATAATCGACCTTACCAATCGGGTACACCCTGCCAAAGTTCCTCCTCTGCTCGGCGACCTTCATCTTGGCGATCCTTTCGGCCGTGTACTTCTCGACCACGTCACGCGAGATGGCATCGTCCCTGTCGATGTCGAGATCATCGAGGTCGTCGACGTCCGAGAGGGAAGGGGAGGAGGGAGCGGGTGGGGGAGAGGGGGAACGGGTGGTCGAGGAAGGGTCCGAGGCCTTGGGGGGTATGATGCCGTGCTTGCGAAGGGCTTCGTTGAACTCGGTGTCTTCTTCGTAGTTGATGGCTGGCTGTGGTAGATGTAGGTGGTGGGTGGTGGGGGGGGAAACGTGTCGAGTCAGTTTCGAGCGGTCCAAGGGAGCTGCTAGGTAGGAGTTGGGCAGTGAATTGGGGAAAAGCAACTTGAAGGAATGGGACTGACCATGTTGGAACGAGGCTTGAGCCCGATCTCGTGCGTGGATGGCTGGTGTAGGGAGAGGTACGAGTCGTCAGATCGTCAAATGAGGCGCCGCCGCGGAATCGCACGAGGTCAGCGCGAGTCTGACGCACGGACCGCTTCGGGTTTGCTCGGCCGTCGTGGCCTGCCGTGGCTTCGCAGCGATTGGAGCGCCCGAGGCGGCCCTAGATCGCCCCTCGGCTCCTGCGCTCCTGACTTCACCTCGTTCCCATCCCGTTCAACCTCGCCCTAGTACACCACTTCCAGCCATGGCCCCCCCCGCCGTGACCAAGGACTTGAAGCGAAAACGATCCTCGACCTCGCTCGCGCGGGAGGACGATGATGCAGCAGCAGCACCGACCACGACCGCGCGTCCTTACAAGCAACGCGTGTTGGTGCTCAGTTCTCGAGGCATCAGCCAGCGACAGCGTCATCTGATGAGTGACATCACCGCCATGCTGCCCCATGCCAAGAAGGGTCAGTTCAGCGGCCAGACTCAGAATAGTCGCCCACACTTGCACTGACCGTGATCGTGATCCATCCCCCCCACCTCATCACTTCCAACACTCAAGATGCCAAACTGGACACCAAGCACCAACTGGCCCTTGTCAACGAGCTGTGCGATCTGTCCAATTGCAACAACGCGCTCTTCTTCGAGGCCCGACGCAAGCACAACGACCTGTACCTCTGGGCCGCCAAGGCCCCCAACGGTCCTTCGATTCGCTTCCACGTACTCAACATCCACACCATGGACGAGATGAAGATGACCGGCAACTGTCTCAAAGGATCGAGGCCGTTGGTCGTCTTTGACCAGCAGTTCGATGCCCCCGGTGTGCAGCCCCAATGGAAGATCATGAAGGAGATGTTGACCCATGTACGTAGTGCAAAACCCGGGCATAACATCTCTCACCGACACTGGAAGCTCATCATGGATCGACGCCCGCGTGCGCTTCTTTAACAGATCTTTGCGGTGCCGAAAACGGCGAGGAGAGCAAAACCGTTCATCGACCATGTCATCAACTTTTCCATCGTCGACGGCAAGATTTGGTTCCGACAGTACCAGGTATATTCTCAACTTCTATGATGGAGTCGGGTCGTTCCGAGTCAAGTCTTGGCCCTGATCCACATTCTCCCTGCCTCGCAGATCCTCGACAACCCTGCCGCCGACCCGACCCTCCCTTCCACCTCCTCGACCCCTTCCACCACCAAAGCCTCGAAAGCCTCTTCAAGCAACAGCCCCAAAATGTCACTCAACGAGATTGGCCCTCGTTTCGTGCTGACCCCGGTCAAGATCTTTGAAGGGTCCTTCAACGGCGCGTGCCTTTACGAGAACAAGGAATTCGTCCCTAGTCAACAGACCTACTTAGGTCAAAAGTTGGTCAGGGCCGGCAAGTACAGGGGCAGGAAGGAACAGGAGGGACAGAGGAGGACGAGGGAGAACGACTTGTTGGATGCGAGGCCCGAGAAACCGTTGGAGACGAGGAGCGTGTTTGCTTAAGGTGAAAAGGTGTAGGGTGGGGTGTCGGGTCCGGGGGTCCGTGCGGGGATGCCACGGAGTTTCTGGAATGGGGTTTCATTGCCATTGCCAGATTCTATTGTTGGTGCCAATTGGAGCGTGTACATCGTTTCACCGAAAACCGAATCGTTTTGGGGACACTGGGGAGAGAGAAAGAGATTGTCGCTCAATCTGATCAGGGGTCGACGACCGACCGACCGACTCACATTTTGAAACATCCTAACCGAGATCATCCCCACTTGCTACGCAAGCGATCGCCCTCTCATCCCTCCTCCTGCTTCTTTCTTTGGAAGATCTTGATGAAGGGGGCTGAGATTCCTGAAAATATGGATATACCATCGTGCCGGAGATAAGAAGGAGAAAAGGGCCCGAACTCGGTTGCCCGTTCAGGCTTTGATCACTTTTAACCCTGAAAAGGGAAGGTCGATCGCGTCCGAATAATGAAATGGCGTTCGGTGATCTGTTTCATAATAAGCCTCTCTACCTACCGTACAGTTCCGGCCGGATGCTTTCATGTCTCATGTCCCAGGCCTTTTTTTCGCTCCTAAATAATCGATTGTCCCACCTCTCAGGGAAAAAACCTCTTAGCAAATTTTAAATTCCTAATACATTGAAAGTCGATTTTTTCTCCCAGCGCAAGGTGGATATGTAATAAAATACAGTGCACACGATTCTTCGGAGAACCGTACCGCTACTCCCGACTGCTGTAACTCCAGCCAAACCCCTCGGCAAGTGTGAACCGTTCGAATCTGCCCACTCGAGACGGGCATCTTGCTCTTCCTGCGCACTGACATGATACTTACTTCGTCTAGCAGCCATTGTTGCACCTTGTAGTCTAGCTACATCATCGGCCGTCAGAGCTTCGACACAACCGCCAAACGTATTGACATAAACCTCGTCCTCGTCGTCCAACTCGCCGCTGCCTTCGTCCATTGGCCCGTTAGCCCACGGAAAATGCACATCGCCACCTATTTTTGACCATAGTTCCGGCTCGTTCTCTTCGATACCTACCGGTACCTATCTTGAAGCAAGTAGCGCGTCTCGGTACTGGTGAGTCTCGAACGACAGGCATATTTCGCGGTCGCCATCAGCACCCCTCGTCTGTCTCGTCTCCAGAAAAAAACCTTAGCATATTATTTGTCCCATCAAATTCGAGTTTCACCTCCTACCAAACCCGTTTTTTTTTTGGATTATTTGTCCCCAAAAAACGACGACCTAATCCGGTCAGAACTGTACGGTACCTGCCAATGAGGAAAACAGAAAGTTAAAAAGAAGCCTAAGCCCCTCATCTTCTCGTCAAAGACAGCAATCATTATTTTCTTGTTGACTATCCCAGCTTCCGAAAGACAAGACACACGACGTACCTAGTTCAAGAGTGCAAGACCCATCGTTTCCCCCCCATCCCCCTGATCGGCCTGATCGATGGTCCCCGTCGTCGACGTTTCCCGCGCGACTGCAGCTGGCCAGTGGCCGAGGTTTACGTCGTCAGCCGCCGTGAGTGCCGCCGCTCTGTGCCGTGGCCGCGCGGACTCAATGGACGTCGGCCTTGTGTCACTCACTCTCTGGCACTACTACTCTCACTCCTTCAGGCTCGATTTCACACGGAGCCGTCATCGTCGTCTAGTCCCTTTTCGGCATCCCCTCCCTTACACGTATCCAAAGGTGAGTTAAGCCAGCTACATGAGTGTTGAAGGCTTCCTCAGTCGTCGTTGCCGTCGTCGTTGCCGTCGTCGTTGCCATCGTCGTTGCCGTCGTCGTCGTCGTCGTGGCGGGTTGTGTGTGATCGTGGTCGTCGGTGGTCGTGGCATCCCAATTCTCCTGTGTCCAGTGCCGTCGATCCGCCACGCGCGCTGCTGGCCAGGCCTCAACCGGCCCGGTGGTCGATCAACCGCATACAGCCACCCCTTCCCCAAGCTAGTCCAAAGCGGGAAGGGCCTCGACTACAATACTGGTTGGACGAATCCAAGCATGCATGGGTCAAAGATCGCTGTGGAAGCAACAGTCACCACCCTCCGAGTCGGCCGTCGCCTTGCCCACCGACATCTCGTGGTCGACGAGGCGCTTCAGGAGATCCGGGCTCAGCACGCCTCGTCCCCGACCTCCGACCATACATAGTCGTGTCAACAGCCGAGTGATACGGTTCACTAGCTGACTTGTACTGCTTTGATCCAGCCCCCTCCATTCCCACACGTCGCAGTCTAGTGGCTGGAAACCACTGGGTCTGGACTGCGATTTCCGGATAAACGCCGGGGCCTCTTCCTCCTTTGCTCGTGCTGGGCTGTGCGCGCCGCTCCGCAGAGCTACACTCTTTCAAGCCCAAGGGATCGCCTCGGTTCACCCACACCAAGGCTAGAATCCACTGACTATTCGCTACTCCACCTCCTGAACATCTCGCCCTACCTACGCTAGGGGGTAGAGAGAGAAAGAGAGGAGAGGAGGATTCGTCGAACGAGCGATCAAAGCCTCAATGTCCTATGTGCAAGCCTCGACCTCTTCTTCAAGAGTCTTCGAATCCGGCGACTCGGAACACGACCCCGCCGACGACTCTTCCTCGTTCTACGTCCAAGCTTTATACGCCTATTCGGGCGTCGACACGTCCTGTATCTCGTTCCGAGCTGGCGATGTCATCGAGGTCCTGTCGACGCTGAGTTCAGGCTGGTGGGATGGCGTCCTTTGCGAGCACAAGATTAGAGGTTGGTTTCCTTCGAATTACGTGCAACGGTTGGACGAACAAGATGCGCGATGGGCGAGGCAGCAGATGTCGGGCTGGTGGCAAGGTGACGAATCCGGGGATGACTTCGAGGAGCAACGTTTCTCGAGACCCGGTCAGGGGCCAACGAGTGGCATCTTGGAAGCGAGGAAGAACTCGACCTCGACGTCGGCTTCGATCGAAGAGTTCCTGGCTCGCGCTTCGATGGGCGACGATGACTCGACGACGAGCTTCTCGGAAGGGGGTGACATCTTCTCGGAAATCGCCGCGGCTGCTAGAGCCGAAGTCGCCGGCGCCGGCGCGGGAGGGCGGAAGATGCCCATGTCGAGAGGGGACGGATATGTCAGAGGTTCTGACCGCGACGTGGATCGTGAAGACGGGGACGACGCGGACGGTGATGACGAGCAGGACTATTGGGTCCCCAAAGTCACGCACCGAGGTCAGTTGTTCTACTTCAACTCGAGAACGGGCGAGACCTCGCGCGACATGCCCATCGACGGAAGAGGGGATGGTATCCGTATCGATCCCAGCGAATTTGCCCTCGACGACGACGAACGCAAGGCTTTGAACAAGAGTCGAGCCAGATCAACAACCTCGAAACCTAGGAACGGAAGACGACCTTCTTCGACGACATTCAGCACGGCATGGGGCTCGACGTTGGGCGCCGCTTCATTTATGACGTCGAAGAGAGATCGGACATCGATGGGAGACGCTTCAATACTTTCGGCTTGGACGGAACGACCTTCCCTGGCCGACGACGGAGAGCAATCGGACGGGTCCCAGCGCGTTAGTGTCTATTCGCAACGTTCACGACAGACGACGGCGCGGAGTGCGCGCGACACGACGGCCGCCGCTGCTGCGAGTGGCGTACCGGTCGCCGAGGTCAACGAGTTGGAAAACGGGGGTGAATTTGATGCCAAGGCCATGGAGGAGCAGATCGCTGCAGCTCTTGAACAAGCGACGCGCGAACTCGACAAGAGGCGCTCGACCAAATCGTCCAAGAAGCCATCGAAGAGGACCGTCTCGACCGCGCAGTTGCTCGAGCCACCACCACCGCCGTTGCTCAGTCATCTCGAAGCGGCGATCACAGAGGCCCTACATCACCTCAGTGAACTCGTCGGTGAACAAGGCACAACTGGTAGCGGCGACGCTTCAGCATCGTTGGACCCTGAACCGGAACGCGAGGCGCTGGCGCAGCGTAGCGACGAGGTCGTTGCGGCCGTGCGCAACTTGTTGCACGCTTGTGGCATTCTTGAGCACCCTTTACTTCGCTTGGCCGACCCGGCGGAACCATCCTCGACTTCGGATAACTTGACCTCGACCTCTCCGGGTATCGCGAACGAGATCAGGGGGGGCTTCTCGCGCAAGCTCGTCCTGAGCACTGTAGCGCAACTCGAGCTCAGACCCTCGACTCGTCGACTGACCTCGACACTTTCAAAGATGGTTCTGGCCGTGCGAGCGGTCTGGGGCTTGCTCGAAACGATCCCAGCCGATCAAGTCCTCGCCGTCGACGACGTCATCGCCGCTTCGACCGACGAAACCGACGATCTGACTCGACAGGAGCAACTCCGCCAGCAGGTGATCGCTAACTGGGCGCGAGCGAGGGTGACGAGGTACGAGATCGAAATCAAGTTGCGACACGAGGTCTTGGCATCCACGAAAGACGTGCATGCCAGCGTCGTTATTTTTTTGAACGAGTACGATCGCATCGTCAAGTCCAACATGGTCAACGAGGAAGGAGCCCCGCTCGCTCTCGTTCGAGCGCCCAAAGCCGTGACTGGATCATTGAGAACGAACGCGGCGGCGCTCTTGCTTCCTGGTGGTGGGTTCGGTGGCAATTGGCGTGGGAATGGGTTCGTGACCTTGCCGAGCCCGCACACGACACCGAATCTGGCGACGAATGGGACCGAGCCTTCATCATCCTCGCCTCGGCTCATTTATGCGTATCCCGCGCGACCCATCTCGGCCGAGACCGTCGAATCTGTGAGCAAGGGGTCGGAAACGATCCACTTGAAATCGAAGGCTTTACGCACACTGGTCGAAGCCCTCCGAGGCCTTCTAGAAGAGGCTGCTTTGTTGGATCTGATGAGGGAAGCAGGCCAGCTGCAGTGCGGGATCGCGTCGTTCTTGAGGTCGATCGAGGACATTGACATCGCTTCGGGTGTCGACATTGAACTCGCCAACGATGCCGGACCCAGCTCTCGCGGCGACAACGATAGCTCCGTCGCTAGGGACTCAATGTCGATCAAGAGTGGACACGAGTTGGCGGCTGAAGCGAAGAATGAAGCACCGTCGTCGGGCCAGTATCGAGCGAGCGTCATCGAGGCCAAGCCGCTACTTGCGAAGTTCGAAGTCAGCAAGCAGATGCTGTACGATATTGCGCCACGACTGCTTTGCGCCTTGCAAGGTCTCTGTGTGCTCGGACAAGCTTCGGCACCGGCATCCGAAGCCTCTTCGGGCCCGCAACTTCCGTCACTCGCTCCTCTCTCGTTGCATGCGCCGCCATCCCTGGCAGCCGTGGGCACCAAGTCGCTGCTGGAAGTACTTGAGGATCTCGCCACCGCCGTAGCCAACTCGACCCTCACTCTCGTAGAGTTGAGCGCCATTGCCGAAGTCCAGTCATCCGCGCCACCAAGCTTGAGACCGAACCGCATGACGCAGCGGTCCTCGACCCCTCTGGATTCCGACACAGCGTCCATCTCCGGATCCTCGTGCCAAGACAGCTTACCGCACCAATCACCTCGCAAGTTTGATGCCCTCCCATCACAGAGCCCCGCTTCGTCACGGCATTCGATCCTGCCCGACAGTTTCGGCTTCAGTATCGGTCGACGCAGCAAGGCCCCGAGCACGCACAGTCGTGAAAGTGCCGATAGCGACTTCTTCTTCTCGGGTTCGAATGCCGGGACGGGGAGGACGTCGAGCAGCAAAACTAGGTCGTCGTTGAAGCAGCTTTTGACCAGTGCGGGATTGAGGAGAGGATCAGTCGCGACGAGCGTGTCGGATCATTATTCGCAGGAGCTCCCGAGATGTGAGTATTTTGCGCGTTGAAACGGGGTGCTTTTGCGGCCACAAACTGATCGTGCTTTTCTGTGATCAGCTACCGTCCCATCATCACCGTCCAAACCTTACATGCCTTCAACCCCTCTATCCAAACTCGCCAAGCTTACAGGCGAGTCGAATTATCCGACCTCGTTGTCGCTTGCGAGCGTGGCCGAGACCGTACCTCCTTGGCTTGGTCCCGATTATGGTCCCGACGAGGTGTCTTACAACATGGAGGGCCAGATTCGAGGTGCCACACTGCGGGCTTTGGTCGTTGCTGGGACGAGTCACGAAGGTCGAGGTAAGTGGCTCCCAACGTGAACTCCTAAGCGCGAAGTTCCTGTCGCTGACATGATCCTTCCGACTTCCACATAACGCAGTCGATGGCAACTACCTTTCGGCATTTTTGATGACCTATCGCACATTCTGTACCTCGCACCAACTGCTGGACCTCCTCATTGAGCGATACAAAATTCCGATGCCAGAAGGCTTGACACCGGACCAGCAGAAGATCTGGGAGACGCGCAAGTTTAAACCAGTCCGAGCCCGTGTCGCCAACTTGATCAAGTCGTGGGTCCGTGAATACATGGACTATGACGAGAGGGATCCGGACTTGTTGAGAAGGATTGCTACGTTCGCATCGGTCACGATGAGCGACCCGGTCCAGTCGCCGCAGATCATCAAGGTCGTCGACGAACGGGTGCGTGCATTGAGTGTTGCAGCATTTGATTGGAAGACGCTGACCGAGTGCATTCTTTCCTTGCGCAGCTTTCAGGCCAGGCCCCTCGACCAATGGGTAGTTTAGCTCCCGGTCCCCTCCCGCCGTCCATCGTCCCACGTAGCTTCCGCAAGCTCCGATTCCTCGACATCGACCCGCTCGAGCTAGCTCGACAATTGACCATCATGGACAGTCGCCTGTTCGCCAAGATCACGACGCAAGAATGTCTCGGCAAAGCCTGGCCCAAGGAGTTTGGTTCCGATGCTCCCAACATCAGTGCGATGATCGACATGTCCAACGCCGTGACGCGATGGGTAACCGAGACGATCTTGCTACAAGAAGACCTCAAGAAACGAGCGGCGATCGTGAAGCATTTCATTCTCGTGGCTGAGGTAAGATGGAGCGATCGATTTGTGGCATGGTGGCATGATGCTAACGACCATCCTACGTGGGAATAGCGATGTTTCACTCTGAACAACTTTTCGACCTTGATCCACATTATCGCCGGACTCAACTCGACGCCGATTCATCGACTCCGTCGAACATGGGAGCAAGTCAACCAAAAATCGATCTACCAACTCGGAATCATGAATAACGTGATGCGACCTGACAAGAACTACAAGGAGTACCGCGAGCAGCTGCGTCAAGTGGCACCCCCCTGCGTCCCATTCCTTGGTCAGTCCTGGCGTCGATGTCGGCTCGGCTTTCCCGCATTTGCTGACAGACCTGCTGTCGACTTCAGGTGTTTATCTCACTGACTGGACCTTCATCGGCGACGGCAATCCCGACATGCTTCGTGAACGACCGCATCAGATCAACTTCAACAAGCGCCAAAAAGCGTCGGAACTGATCCTGATGATCAAGTTGCACCAAGCGACCTCTTACAACCTCGCTGCTGTCCCTTCGCTCGCCAAGTACATCGAAGATCACCTCTTCCCTTCGCACGCCGATCCTGCGACCGATGATCAACGCCTATACGAGCTTAGTCTGCTGCGCGAGCCGCGCGAGCGAGACGATGAAAAAATCGCTCGCCTTCTGAGCGAGAGCGGATTCCTCTAAGGAACGCCTCCCCCTTTTCCATGTTTTTAAGAGCGCTGGGTTTTTGAAGCAGCTTTCACAAGGTCTTATATATATATATAGACATATTGGATGTAACTCTTATGCAATTACAACGCAAGGTCTCCCTTTCTCTCGTCCCGTAGTGCCGTTCATTCTGTGAGGTCGACGACGGCGTCGTTGATCCGTGCAGGGTCGACACCCAGCCATTCTACGCCGAGTGCTTGCCGGACCTGCTGTAGCTTCGTTTCGACCAATAAACGGTCGGACGCACTCCCTTCGAGATAAAACTTGATCTTGGGCTCCGTGCCGGACGTGCGGACGGTCCCCACGACCTCGACACCGTCCTCGCCGCCAACTTTGAACGAGATCTGGTGCGACTTCTCGTCGATGGGCAACCTCGGCTCGAACGAAGGCGCATTGGCCGAATCATAGCCTACCGTCAAGTCTCGGAACCAGACGACTGGGTAGCCCGCCATCGTCTTTGGTAGTTTCAACCTGTCCCTCATCTCTTTGGCCGTTGTTGGAGGCGCGTTGGTCCCGAATCGCAACTTTGAGAATATGCGATCCGTCTTTTTCGGGTCGCGACAGATGAAGTAGGAATTGCTCGTCTTGAAGAAGCCATATTGATCGTAGAGTTCGTCGAGCCATGACGATGGCGTCCTATTGTTCGAGGCGAGGTAAGTTACCAACTCGCAAAAGGAAACCAAGGCGGTGACGCCGTCTTTATCGCGGATGACGGAGCCGTGCAAGTAGCCGATCGCCTCTTCGTAGGCGAACAAGGGCTTGTAGCCATTGGCTTCCAAGATCAAACACTCATTTCCGAGACTGTACGCAATCATCTCCTCGACGTCAGTGACCATAGTGTGTGGAGGGAAGGCAAGAGACACTGCTGCGCACTATTTGAAGCCCGTCAATGTCTCGCGGAAAACGAAGCCTTCCTTCTCCGCAATCGTCTTAAGCATCTTGGACGACACTGCGGATGCGCACATGGCCAGCTTGTCTGTATATTTCAGTGGCCATGACGAAAGTCAGCCTCGTCCGCTTCCCTGGCGTGATCCGGCGATGGAAGCGCACCTATTGGCTTCCCGCTTTCTTTATACTTGTGCAGTACCCAAGCCCCGAGCAACGTGCCCAACTGATCCCCTGTAAAGGCATTCCAAGTCGCGCCGACTTTCTCGGCTGCGCAGAATCGATCTGCGTCCGGATCATTGGCCACAACGATCCGCGATCCGACTTGATCTGCTTTCTTCATCGCTTCGTCGAGCGCCCCTTTCTCCTCGGGATTTGGAAACTTGACCGTCGGGAAAGTCGGGTCCGGCTCTGCTTGCGACTCCACGGCGATGAAGCCTTTCGGGTCGAATCCGCAGGCGGCGAACGCCTTTTGTGCAAAAGGTCGACCCACCCCGTGCATTGCTGTGTAGACGACTAGATTAGACGCCGATTTGCTAATTTCCGGATCAACAAGCGACTTTGTCATCGCGAGATAGTCGTCGTTAAGTGCCTCGGTGTCACTGGACTCGAGATTGGCCGAAATGTCCCAAGCCGCATCGTCAACCTCCAGAGATTCGTCGATACGCATCGCGATGCCATGGTCGTGGGGAGGAATGATCTGTACACCGTTCTCCCAGTAGACTGCCAAGCGAACGAATGAAGAGATGATCAGTCCTAGTCGAAAGCTCAAAGGACAGGCGGATGAGCGTACCCTTGTAGCCGTTATCGGCGGCGGCTGTCATAAGAACAAACAGGTTAATTGGGCCAGTTCTAATCTCGCACTAAGCGATGATGTGACTTGCGATTGTGAGAAGCAGTGACCATAAGTCCTACAGCGGCGCCGAGTTTGCTCATCGTGAAAGGCTAGCAGAATCGGCAAATTGTAGAAAGCTCAGCCTATGTGGTCCCAGCCACAGCGATCTTGGCTCACTGACCACCATAGGCGTATGCACGAGTCCTTCAAACAAGTACAGGCTGTATCCTCTCTGCTTGAAGACCCCGGCGGCCAACTGAGCGAATCGCTTCGAGTTGAGGCCACCGAAGGACCGGTGATCGTATCCGATGACGGCGCCTCGGCGCAACGCATCCGGAACGTGCTCCTGGACGTATGAAGCCAGGCCTTGCGTCGCTTGTAGGACTACGAGGTCGTTCATCGACGATGTCCCCGCCTGCATGCGAGCTCGTAGTCCGGCGGTGCCAAAAGCGATCCGTCTGTCGAAGCGCTTTGCGAGCTCGGTGTAGTCACCCGCATCTCGAAGTGTTTCAATATCTTGGCGAGTATGTGTGTTCTGATCATCGATTACACGAGAAGGGGGCTCAATCAAGCTGGTCCAAGTGCTCAAGAGGATACTGAATCGGCCAAGGCCATTGAGAGGTGCACAAAGTGGGGCTCACCCGGCTGTTTTCGAGTGTCAACCACGTCCAAAGATGCGAGTGGGTGTCAGTCATTACACCTTGTCTATCCGGAAAAACCTCCGTTCACTTGAGACTGACTCCAGTCTGAGCCATTCCTTGACGGCAGCATCAATTCGGACTCGGTCCATGCTTTTGGCAGCGAACGTCGACGCGCACTGCTGGATGACGGTGATGTCAGACGCTGCGCAGAACCGGACCACGCCGAGGTTCAAGGCGTGGGGCCGCGCTGCACGCGAGCTCGGCAGTACTAGTAGCTCGGCGAGACCTCAATCTGGCACACCCGAATCGAGAGTCGTTACGTCGATTCAAGGCCGTCGCGAGTCGCGAAACCCGTTTCGACTCGGCCTCGTGTGATGGCCTGATACAATTTTGGGATCGTGGGACAACAGGAGGCTTGAGAGCTGGATACCCTGAGCCTGTCCTAGGGACCTACTACGTACCCAACCCGGTCAGTCACCTGGCGGACAAGCACTGTACCGGCAGCTAGAGCCTAGGGAGCGGGAAAAGACTTGTTACGTCGCCGTGACCCCGAGTTCTCTCGAACAAAAAAATAAGCTTCGAGATCCGAGGGCCCGAACGAGCATGCATGCATGAATGAGGCAAGAAGTCAAATTATAGGTACCGTATCCAACAAAGGGAGGTGCAGCAGAGCAGAAAACATGGGAGACGTCGAGGTTCGCGCTAGAGAGCATTTGTTTCCTGTCATCTTGCACTTCGTGGGCCGATGAGCCGAGTCGACCGCCGGCTCGCGTGTGCCCGGCCCCGCTGCACGATCGAGAGTCGGCGTCGTGGACCACAGCACGAATCGCGGATGGGACGATTTGTAAATAATCCCGAGTCGCGCAAGATCTACCATTTTTGGGTTGAATCTCATCTGTCTCTCTTATTCCGTAGGTTTTCACTAGTCTTCCAAAAGAGGTACCCATCAGGCTTTCAAATGTGAGTGTCACTCGCACAACCTCATTGCCCAACGTCAGTGCAGAGTCGGAATCGACCCAACTTGAAGGGCTCGTTCGAGGGGTTACCCCCCTGAGACTTCTTACATAATGCCACGTCGAGCACCTGCTCATATCTACAATCTACTAAAAAGAACATCTACTTAAGCAACTTTTCGTGACGGCGTGAAGAAACTAGCTAGATACGTAGGGGAGGATGTACGTCCGAAGATCGAGCCTGCTGCGGGGCTCCGCTCGTAGGATGCCCGAAAGTTACAAAGTGCAAGCAAGGTGGCATTGGTTAGGCGCAGCTGCAACTGGATCAGTCAATGCTGATGAAGTAAATGCGCGACTTCGAAGTTAACCCTCTCCGAGGGGGACATGAATGGAGTCGAACATATGTCGATTGACAGCATAGTGTACACATCAACTCTTGCTCTGTATCGACTTCTGTCCCCGTGTTTCCCTCAAATTGAAGGACGAATTGCTCAGAGTCTTTGCGAACTCGCGGGTCGCAATCGTGAGCTGCCCAACGCCCTCACGGATCCGTGGCGCGAAGCCATGTTCTAGTGAGATGGCCTTGACCAGTTTGGCGAATCGGATCACAGTCTGCACAAGTATGAGCGAGTCGGATCGTGCGCTTGAGCAGAGCGTTCAATTGGCCAAGGAGCTCGACAAGTTCTCACCTGGACAAAAGCATAAGCATCGTCACCCAGCTTCTTCGCGTCGGCCGGCGTGAACTTGAGAGGACCCCTAGAATCGGGTGACCGCACCCGAGCCAGCGCGGATCGCAACTCAGAGGTAGCCTCGTTTCCCATACGACACAGATCGGCAAGTTCTTGCACTTTGCGAGGTCCCAGGGCTCGCATGAGCCGGGCGCCATCATCGTCCACGGGCGCCGAGGAGGGATCCGAGGCATCGAACGCGTCGAGCAGCATTCCGTAAATGGAACGAGCAATCGTGACTGTCGATTCCGCCATGTCGACAAATGTCGCATCGGCATTTGCTGTCGACACAGGTCGCCCCCCTTCGCTCCTAGGTAAGGAGAAAGACTCTGTACCGCGCCCATGCGACACCGAGGAAAGCGTCTTCATCGAAGACGACGAGCTATTGAGATTTGCCAAAGCTTCACTCGATGACCCCGGGCCAGCCGATGCTAGCGAGTTGGCATTGAGGGGCGCAGAATTCGACAGATTGAAGTTTGTATCGATCGCCGGTAATGAGGGCGCGTTTCCCTCGAGAAGCAAATCGCGAGTTTGCCCCGGCGTCATGGGATTCTTGAAAGCATCGTTGACCATCTCGCGATAGCCCTGCGCCAAGGGAACGGTGATGCCTCCTATGGGTCGAAGACCCTTGCGATTCAACGCTCTGACCGTTGCGTTATTCCCGCTTCCTCCTGTCGAAGTACCGAGCGTCGACGTCGAAGACGAAGCGGACAACATCCCGTTCGATGGCTCGGCCGGAAATGGCTGGCTTTCCTGAACTGGAGACGGCGCAAGCTCGGCGCCGAGTTGGACATCCTCGACGCTGAAAGAGCCAGCATGCCGGCGGGACTTGCTCCGTATTCGAGATAAAGCCGTGGAGCCCGGAACCAGCAAACGACTTGAGGCGCTCGAGTTCGTCGAATGAGTCGGTCCAGGTGAAGTCGAGAGCATGGGGGTGGAGAGTGAGGGGTCGTCGATGATGTTGGCCATGCCACTCAGCATGGATGCAACCGCCGTCCACGACGTCGCAATCTCACCCGTTGAGCCGTAGAGCATGAGCAAGAGCGTACGAGTATAGCGAACATCGGCTGTACCTATCAGCGCCCCTAGATGCGGCCCGAGGGCTTGCACGAGCTCATGGAAAGTGGCAACGTTTTCGCGACAGCTGGTAAAGATGTTGCGAACGATCTCCGAACTCGGTGCTGCGCGACGCGAGAGCGAGTCGAACCGATCAAGCGCATTGATGAGATCACTCATGGACTCGTCAGCAGCGGACATTAGCCGGGCGATCGGAGCTGGGAAACGGTCCTGCGAGGCGAACACGACGAATTGACGCAGCGCCGAATAGATTTGCGACAGGGCGAAGAGTAACCCTCGGATGGCGTCAGCAAAGTTGAGCAAATTCGCAGGGACTGCTTTAGAGATGCTCGAGGCGGGCAACATCGACAGTCGGCGGAAGTAGGCACCACTGTTGCGATCCAGTCCATCGATGCCTCGAGGGTCGATCGCATGTCCGGTTCGCATCGCTCGCGTTCGAGGTGTCTCGACGTCGTACCCAAGCGGCGAAGCCAGAGGCGTCGACTCGTTGTCGCCTGACCGCGTGGCTCCGTGGGTGAATATGGGGCCAGGGCGAGCGTACAGAGATCTAGAATTCGCTACGGCACTGTCCAGGAAGCCGAGGTCGCGGTTCGAATCCTCGAGGCGGGAGCGGTTAAGTAGGGCGGCTCGATTCGGCCGAGGTTGGGATGTGCCAGGGATTGTTCGGTCCATGTTCAGCCTTCTCAGAGCGGCTCCGGCGCCTGCGGCCGCAACGACCGCGGCCGTCGCTTGCGCCTCGGACTCGAGCATCGTTGTCGCCGTTCGGCGGTCGGCAAGGATGTCGGCATGACTCTGACGCAGGTCAGGCAATGATTTCTTGCCTCGCAGATCAGATCGACCGTTCGACTGCAGGGTCTGCGTTGTCGAATGGGAAGCGTTCCGCCCGTGTCGAACGCTGGATTCGTCGCCGTCCATCACCTTGGAAGCGCGGCGCTCGTCCGTCGAGGATGTGTTGCGAAGCCCGGCCGAGGTCGATGGGGGTGTGACGCGAGGCCTAGCACCCAATGCGCTCGTTACCGAACCACCGAGCACTAATCGTCCACTCTCGGTTCTCGTCATTGCGGGCGTGCGAATTAGCCCCGGCGCGTTCGACCCGGATAGAGACGAGTCGAAGGATCGCTCATCGTCTTCGCTCGTGATGACAGACGGTCTCCGTCGTTTCTCCTCGACGGCGCTCTTCTCCAACACTCGAATCGCTTCGGCGCTCGAATTGTCCCTGATCCATTTAAGAAGCATTGGCAACCAGCGCTGCATCTCTTCGGCATCTTCAATCTTGCTGTTGCTTCCTGTACCCGTCGTACTCGAGGACGGGAAAGCGGCGACGTCTTTCGGCGGCCACTCGAGAGGATTGTGATCAACCTTGAGCACTTTGAGATGCGTCAAGGCGGAGAACCAGATTGGCAGGCGCTTAACACGATTCTTGGCGATCGAGAAAACCTTGGGGCCGATGAAGGTAAGCAAACTCAGTACGGAGTAAGAGCACATACCCACAGCTCTCCCCACACATCTCGCTCACCTTGAGATTGACGAGTGTTCCAGGGCTTGCAGGCAAGCGCTTGATCTTGTTGCGACTGATGTCGAGAATCTCGAGCGAAGGCATCTCGCACAACTGTAGCACGAGGGATTCTATCAGCCAAGCACAAAGGTTGGAAAGCATTCGTTTGGTCTTCCGGCAACTCACGACCTGAGGAAAGACGGTCAACATATTGACCCTCACGTTCAAGTACCTCAACCGATTCCCCAAAGACGAGAACTGGCTCGGCAGATCCTTGAGCAAGTTGTAACCCAGCGCCAGTTTTTCCACCTCGCCTCGGAGCTCGTCAATGACCTCCTGCGGAATTTCGGCAATGCGCTTGTGCGAGAGGTCGACCGTCTCGAGTTTTACTGGGGTCGTCTTCGAAGACGGCGATCCCTGAGACGGCGCCGTGCTGGGACGGACAATCGATCGTGTCGGCGACTGCGAGAGTCGCTCGCGCGAGGCCGCCAATGCGCCATCAGAGCCGGTCGATCCGGTCGATGTGATCCTTTGGTGAGTGGCACCGAACTCGGGGGGCGCGGTCGATGAAGACAAAACGGTTCCGAGCGGGGCCGTCGTCGACCGGGTCAATGACAGTTGTGGTGAGATGGACGTGTGTGGTGACGAAGACGGGGATCTAAGAGACTTCACGTGCGACAACAACGCCTGCGGCGCTATCGGAGGATCCGAAGATGTCGTGGTGGTGGCCTGGGTCGCCAAGGCGGGCAGTAAGGGCGCGGAGGTGGAGGATGTAAGCGGTGGCATCTGAGACGGCAGATTCGACAAAGACGAGGAGAGAGACGGTGGCGCAGTCGTGGACGAAGATCCTCCAGAGCCGTTTGGTGAATGCGTCATGCTCAGTTGGGATGGGGCATGACTGATGGAGGAGGTCGACGAAGCCGAGGGGCGATGGCGTTGGTAGGGGAATGCCGACCTCGACAATGGAGCGTTGCCCGGTGAAGGATCAACGGCTGCGACACCGGGTCTCGCAGCGGCATAACTCGTCGCTCCAGGCGTATTTACTGGCAACGAGGTAGTGAGCGTCGGAACACTAGAGGCTGAATAGGACCCTGCCGAAGTCGACGGTCTCCTCGGCTGAGGTGCTTGCCCAGCAGCGGGAAAAGCAGGGTTCGCCGTGGGCGGGGCAAAGGGTCGACTCCGGTTCGTCTTGAGCAACAACGGCGCCGGGAAGGTGCGATCACGCGACCAATCTTTTGCCTTCGGAGTCGCGTCCCCTAGTCCTTGCGAGTTGAGATTTGCGCCGAAGCTTGTCGATCGAGGTGCAGTCGTCGGGAACGTGGCGCTGCGATCGCTCTGGAACCCAGTTTGTGGCGGCGAAAGCAAAAAGTCGAACCCCGCTTCACCTTCACCGCCATCGTAGATCATTGAAGCGGGCCTACCAAAGTCGGCGCTCGGCATAGCTTCGACCGCGTTCATCGTCGCTTGTGACAAGCCATTGCTAGCCGCTCGGGCGTTTTCGCTTCCTCTTCGCACCGTGGCTTCAGATGACATACCGTCATACGCGTCAAGTGGTTCAGCAAACACCCGCCCGCCACGTGCTGCTAACCCCCATGCCCCTCCAGGCCCGGTCCCGTTGAACCTCGGACTCGGACCTCTCGAGTCGGGTGCCTCCGAATTCCAGCCGTTCTGACCGCCACCGACGAGCTCACGATGCAACATGTCAAAGGTTCGGTCACGCGTGGGGCTCGAAGTGCCATCGTCAAAGCCAGGGTTGGCGAAAGTGAACGACTTGTCGCTCGAGACGGACGAGGACGAGGCATGTCGGGACGCAGCGAACGCTTGATGAAAGCGCGACGTGCCTTGGTACGGTCCCGACTGGGACGAGTTGGGGCCATCGAAATAGGACTCGCTCGAAAGTGTGGGTGAGCCAGAAGCCGGTGTCGATGCCGACAAGTTCGACGGCCCTGGTGGACCCGGAAAGGCGAAACCCCCACCGACCGTCAGCGGTGACGGGGGGTTCGAGGTAGTCCGAATCGGCGCGCGGAGTTGGGACAGCTGTCCTGGGGACATGGACCGCTGTTGATGCAATAGTGGTGGAGGCGCAAAGAACTGGTTGCTGCCGTTGCCTGGGTTGTAAGCCATGCTGGCTGACGGCTGCGAGCTGTGAGCTGTGAGCTGCGAGGTGTGCGCGGAGGAACTTCTCCGTCGACAAGGACCTCTATGAGTCTTCTGCACCCCGTATCTCGGTCAGAGCACTGCGTAGATGATCAAAAAGTACCATCAGCTTATCGTGTTCCAAAGGAAGCCAGGTCATGCCGGGATCCCGCCGTGTAGATGACGCGCCAGAACGCGCGCGGTGTGGTTCGTGGCGCTCCTCATCGCAGCAGGTGCTCGTCGTCTGCTACGACATCTAAAGCAGCAAAGCAGCACGCATCGAGAAGCCGCACCCACCTCAGTTCACGCCCGCTCTCGACTCGTCTCCTGTTGTTGCCCCCCTTGTTCAAGCTCAAGAGGATGGCGATTGCGATGCTTGTACGATGGACCGCGTACGGAGCTCGAGCCCAGCCGACCAACTGTCGACGCCCGAGCGCTGCAGCAGACGGGGAACAAGCCGCGGTGGTCGATGGCACGTCGAGCCTTTCTTGAAGCTCCAAGTGGGTCCCGAGTGCAAGGGGCGATGGCGAGTGTCGCGAGGCGGCACCGATCAATCGATCACTTGAAGTTCGTCAATCGGTCGATCGGTCGTACGGGTTGGAGGTGCGCGCGCGCGAGGTTGACGACACGACTCGGAACAACGCCAACGCAAACGCCAACCAACGGGAGCGAGCAGCAGGTGTCAGCCGTACGAAAGAAAGGGATCGTTGGCCTCGTGTCGATGGTGGTCGTGCAATGAAACCAATGCTTGGCCAGCAGCGCTGATGGAGCCCAAGAAAGTCGCGGCGAGGCACGAGGCAGCAAGACAAGAACCTCAGCTCGAGCGATCGAACAAGAGCGAGGCGAGCGCTAGCGCCGCCAGAGTGGCCAGTGACCCAGTGACCAGGTGCCAGTCGGTGCCTCATCCGATTCGGCGCGACCGCCGCCATCGAATTTCTTTGGAGAGATCCCGAAAATTACGCTTTTCCAGGTGGCGAAGCGCGAGTTCAGGAGATCCAATAATGGCATGAGCTAGTACACATCCCATACCTCTAACGGCAACACCTTGTTCATCAAACTCCAATGCAGTTCCGCCGAGCCCCTTTGCAAATCCTTCAACCTTCTCTCCCCTGTCTTCCCTCTCAACACGTCTCGCGACTTTTCCGCCGGGATGAGCTCATCCAGGTCCTGGACATAGTCATGGAAGTTACCCAGGATCTTGCGTCGTAGACGGGGTGAAGGCCAGTCGAGGTAATCGCTCGCGACCGCCTGTCTCAGTACAACTTTCCGACCTGGTTGGGCAGAGCAGAAGATGGCGAGGTTGCTGAAGGACGTTGATGAGCGCGTCAGACCGCCATCGCCTAGGAAAATGCAATGGTGGAATGATGCGAGGATCGTGGACAGTACGACATGGCTCGTGGGCGAATCGACGATACCCGCAAAGTTAATGGCCACCAGACCGTTGACGGTGAGAGAGGATTGAACGAGTGCCCAGGCCTTCATCGTAAATAGTGATATAGGCACCGTACCACCGGTGAACACGTCGTGGATGATATAGTCGTACGTCTGGCGGCAAAGCCAAAGGAGGTGAAGATCAGTTATCCAAAAGCTCGGATCAGCTGCACCGATTATCGTGGGCGGGAACTTACCTCCTGTCCTTGCCTCCTGGAGAGGAACTCAAGCGCATCTTCGAGAGCGATCTCGCCGCGCACGTTCTTCACCCCAAAATGGTCACGTGCATACTGGTAGACGACCGGATCAATCTCGACGAGCGAGGTCACGATCCCATGTTGCTCGAGCGAACGAGCGATCAAGCCGGCTCACTGCGATCAGAGCGAGTCCTCAGCATGAGTGAATGGATCGGGCAAGGAGAGTGGCACTCCAGCGTCGTTCTCCCTCACATGACTAAACCTTGCTCTTCTCGTTCTCCACTCGTCGTCTTCAATGGCTTAGCCAACCTGACTAGCTCCTGTAAAATAAAGGTCGACTTTCTCCCGGAGAATGACGAAATGGCTCGGGTCAGATCACCGACCTTCAGGCACCAGCTCTAGGTGGACAGACATCACTCACTTACATAAATACTTTCGGCTCTTCTCAACGCCGCTTCTTCATCGTCCATGCCCTCGTGGCCCACTGCTAATCGACTCGATTCCCCCTTCCCCGCTTCCTGTTCGGTCGGCATCATCCACAGCCCCCCGAGCAACGAATGGTCGACGCGCAGGTACCTCAGCGTAAGGTTATGTACCATCGTTTCACCAAGAACGACCCGACCCGTGATGGACTGCTGGGAAGCCAAAAGTCGAACTGGACCGGTCGATGCCTGGCTGGAGCAGAAGAGTGATGAGGGCAGGTAGGGGTTGAGCTGGCATGTCGGAGAAGAGAAGGTCGAAGCGAAGAGCGCTGAGATGGCCAAGAAGAAGATCACGATGCTCGACTTTGTAGATACGGATGAAATCGACTGGCTGTTTGGTGGATCTACACGGTGCCGCACTGTCGGCACGAGCACAGTTGCAATCAAAACCAGCGAATGAAGGTTCAGCTGTGAATGTAGAGAAGCCCGGCAAGTCAGGTCAAGTACGCGGGGGCCTCGGCTGACGACAGTGGCTCTTGCACTGACCAACATTGTTTCCGGGACCGATGTCAGGTAGCTTCCGGTGTACGGGAGCCACCTGTAAATGGTGCTACCGAGGGAAGAATTCTCGAGCGCGAGCGCAATGCCCAGGGCACCGATGAAAGTCGCGAGGGCTGACCAAAGGCCTTTGACGGTCTGCCGGATATGGATTCGGAACATGACCAAGTAAGCCGGTGCCCTGCCCAGTCTCATTCATCAAGGATAGCTCACCTTGAGGTCATTGACGAGCCCCATCCTCCAGGAAGCTCTCACCATCGCCGGTGGTCCTCTCAACAGGAACCAACCCCACATCACACCCCGCCGAAGACCTTGTCCAACCAACCATCCCGAACACTGCCTTACGATTCGCTCGGAGGAGATGGACCAAAGTGCGACAAGGATCCAGTATGCGGTCCACGGAGCTGGCCGGCCATGGTTGCTCGACAGGAGGATGAACGAAGCGACTGCACCCAGCACAACGGGGTAGATTACGACGTGTTGAATATTGACCGCGACGGGAGTCGACCCAAATATGGGATCGAGCAGCGTCGTCGACGTCCCTGAAGAGAGATAGGGCAGACACAGCAAGATGCTGCGAAGGAGCACCGACGAGTGCGACGGGTGTGGTGCCCCAGATGACACGCGACTGGGACTGCCACCAGCCTTCCGAGGGGACCGATCGGATGTCACCTCGTTCTTGCTGGTTCGCGCGACATGTTTGGGTGGCTTGCTACTCCCGTATTTGGGCGGCATCTGCTCCGTGAGGCATGGCAAGCAGTACAAGCAACCTCGCACCGTTCACCCGCGATCGCACCCGGAGCGCCTGCTCTCACGCGCCTTGCGAAGGTGAATCGCCTCAATGTGTTGGGTGGTGCGACGTTACAACATTGTTCCTACGCTGTGCTCTAGAATCCATAACGATTTCCTGCAGCCTTCCTGTTGGCTTTTCCCCTCGCAATCCTCTCCTCCAACTCGGCGCGATTCTCGACCGCATCGGCGAGCAAGGCCGAGAGTTGGCCCTTCTGCCGAGCTCGATACTGGCCCGGCTTGAGCGGCTGCGAAGCAGGACCGAATCCAGGAATGTCAGTGATGTCCCGAACGGTGGCTCGATTCATTCCAGCTCACCACTTTGGCCTTGACCTCCTCGTCTTTCCCCTTCTTCTGCCATTCCTGCCCCGGCAACTGTTCCGGTCGAGCGGCCCAGGCCTTCTTGGCACGTTCCTGTTCCTCGCTCAGATCAACAATCTTGCCCTGTCGAGTCGCATCCATAAACTCTTTCGGCACCTCTTGTGGTTTTTGCTGTTGCGCAGACACAGACTGGAGCCAGAGCTCATACGTCTCTTGATCTTTGGCGACCCATTCTCCCGACGGGAGTTGGGTGAAGCCGGGGTAGGGGTCGGAGGCTGTCGGTGTCTTGGATGACGACGGCCCGGGTGTCGCTATTGGTGTTGGGGCGGAGGACATCGTCATCATGGGTTTGCTCAATTTTGAAGATGAAAATGTCGACGACGGGATCGACGGGGCCGAAGAGGTCACCGAGCCTGAACCGGGAATGGGTGTCGTGAGCGGAATCGCAGTGGCCCAGAGTCGGCTTGAGCATGAGATGGACAGAAACGCTTTCCAAGTCCTCACCTAGCCCAAAGAAATCCAATCCACTGTTTTGCTGAGCTGGCTTCGTCTCTGCCACCCCGCCATTCGTCGCCATGGCCTTGCCTTTGTTGGCCAGCGAATTCGGCAAGAACCCTCCACTCGGCCTTGCCCTTCCATCGTCACTTGCACCGACGGCCGTGGAGGTCGATTGGACCGCAGACGAGGACGGGAGTGGCAACATGGCCATCAGGCCTCCGCCACCGAGCGGTTTGGTCGACGACCCGAGAGTTTGCAATGGTGGTGGGGCTTCGTTCTTGGGTTTGGGCAACAAGGCGGCCAATCCGCCTCCACTTCCGGACGACGAGCCGCCTAGAGTAAGTTTGGGCTTCTTTTTGATAGGACCATCTGGTTTGTCGTTGTCGTTGTCGTTGTTCGAAGGTGTGGAGGTGGATGGCGAGGACGATGACGACGAAGCAGACGGAGGCGGTAGGTCGAGCAGCATCCGAACGGGCCCCTTGGCCTTTTTCGGTGGCAGGGCTGGCAAAGGCTTCTTCATGGGTATTGTGTCGCTCGAAGATGAAGAAGTGCTTCGCGTTGCCCCGGCTGTGGATGCTTTGGGAGGTGGCAGATTGAGGAACGACGAAGACGACGAGCCCGACTTGACGGAGGCTGTGGCTGAGACTTCTGGCACGGATAGGGTGTCGTCATCCGAATCACTGCCATAATCGACTAAGGACTGCATCTTGGTCGAAGGGTGGCAATACGTTGGCCGGTTTTCAAAGGTCGGTAGCGGCAGCTGACAGAGGGTGAAACGACGGATCGAGCATGACGAGCCTGCCCGCGTCGGCTGCGGCCGATCGCTCCGGGTCACTCCAGATCATTTTTTGATCTCTACATCAACTTTTTGATTTGTTATCTGCTCAAGCCAGGAAACTGCTCTCGTGCACTCGACCCCCCACTGCCATCATCATATAGGCAGGTCGGGGTCCCAGCTGATGTCACGAGCATCATATCAAGCTCGGTGAGAAGACTGAGTTCTCTTCAAATGATTATCCTAATTCCGTTTTGCAATTGCAGTCAGCTGGAACTCGTCGGACTCGACGCGACCAACAGTCAGGAAACAATTGCGCTGCCACCAGGTCGGCTTCTGGCCCAGGCTGGGCCGCGTGCGCGCAGTCCCCTATAGTTGCGATGGATAACCATTCATCTACAGTTGCGGTGGATAACTATCCATCCATAGATTGAGTTATCTATCTTTCCATTTATCAGAGTCAGGAAACACTTCAAAGGCCTGCTTGACCAGCGCATGGCCTCCCCGCTCCCCAACCCACCCTTGCACGTGACGAAAGATATTGCATCGTTCATCTCGTTTTGCGTAATCAAGGAACTGCCTTTATCTTGCATAATCAAGGAGCTAATTTTTCTCCTACATCAGGAACATACTCTATATACCACCTTTCTCGCCACTGGGCGCGTCTAGAGGAGACCCTCGGACTCGAGCATCAACACGATCGAGTGAACGACCTCGAGGGGGGTTTGTTTTGACAGGTCCTGTAGTGAGACAGCGAGATAGGGTCAGTCCAACCCTGTTTCTGAGGCCCTCAGAAGTCGACTCTGAAGATAGGCACTTACAACAACCAAGTCGGCGTTGGTCGGGACCTCGTAAGGGCTGTCGACACCGGTGAAGCCGGTGATTGTGCCAGCCCTGGCCTTCTTGTATACACCACGACGATCAGTCGCCTCGCAGTACTCGAGGGGGGTAGCGACATGGACCAAGAAGAACGTTCCACCACCGGCACCGCCGTTCTGCAAGATGTATTGCTTGGCAGTCGCTCGCGAGTGCTCGAACGGAGCGATTGGGGAAGCGATGACGGCCGCACCGGCTCGCGACAGCTCGGCCGCGACGAAAGCGATCCTCTGCAAGTTCTTGTGGCGTTCCTCCGGGGCGTAGCCGAGCTCAGCGGACAGCTCCGATCGGACCTGGTCACCCAACAAGAGCGAGACCGTTCGGCCGGCTTGTTGGTTGAAGGTGACCTGCAATGCCTTGGCGATTGTGTCCTTGCCCGAGTTGACGAAGCCAGACAAGAGGATGACGAAACCTTGCCTGTTGCGGGGAGGGTAGGATTCGCGCAAGATTTTGACGACGGCGTCGTATGAGAACCAGTCGGGGATGGGGGCGCCAGTCTTCAGTCGTCGACGGAGCTCGGTTCCGGAGATGTCGAGCGTTTGGGTGCCCTTGGCAATCTCGTCGATGGGGTGATAGTCGTCGGTGGCGGGGACGTAGCTCATCATCTGCACGATGCCGGAAGCGATAAAATCAACATCTCGAACCCCAAGACGCACGGAGAGGGGTTCAAACTGACCTGGAAGGGGACCATCTCAATGGCCAACTCCCCGGCGTACTCTCGGACGAGGTCCTGAGCTCCGTACGGGTCATACCAGTCAACGCCTTGCGAGTTCTTGCCCGGTCCGGCGTGATCACGGCCGACGATGAAGTGTGTCGCGCCAAAGTTTTTGCGGATGATGGCGTGCCAGACGGCCTCACGGGGACCACCCATGCGCATGGCGAGAGGAAGGAGGGCAAGAGCGGCCATACCGTTGGGGTAGGTACGGATGATGGCCTCGTAGACACGGACACGGGTGAAAGCATCGACATCTCCGGCTGTGGAGGGAGATCGGAACACTATCAGCCTAACGTCGAGACGGGGGGCGATGTTCGAATCTCCGTGAGCTCACGCTTGGTCTGTGCGAGAGAGCGTGACTCGGCAGACATTGTCAGCATTTCGATCCTGGCTGGGATCATTAAGAGTAGAGTCGTCACTCACCAAACCGACGACGGGGTGTATGAGCACGTTGGCCCTCTGTTGACGAGCGGCACGAACGGTCAATTCGCGATGGGCTCGGTGCATCGGGTTACGGGTCTGGAAGGCGACCACTCGACGCCACGAGAGCTTGTTGAAGTACGCTCGCAGCTCGGCAGGGGTGTCTGCAATGAAGAGGAGGCTGTCAGCTCGTATTTCACGAACCGTGGATTCGACGCGCGAGAACTGACATCGAAGCGCAACATAGTCAAAGTGCTGGGGAGCTTGAATAGCTTGGACATTACCGCCGATGTAGTTGTTCTTTGTGCTGGATTGCAGGTACTTGACGGAGGGATGCGTCGCGTCGTTGGCGCCAAAGACAAGTTCAGCCTCCTTGACCTTGTCGGGCTTGTAGATCGACGAGACTAATCGAAAATGTAGGGATCCGAGCATGCGTCAGAACGTGCGACTCCCCGCCAGCTTTCGGAGGAGTTCGAAACTCACCGGTGAGAATGGCCAAAGCTCGCTCGTCGCGGGGATCACGGAGAGCGATGCGTGCATTTTGGGCAATGTTCAGGGCCTTGATGTTCTCGTCCGAGACGTCGAGGGTGATGGGGATCGGGAACAAGGTTCCATCCGCAAGTCGGAGCGATTGAACGACGCTGATGGAACGCGATGCGGAGGAGAGGCGAGCCGAAGAATGTGCCAAGAGACAAGCGCGTGATGGTTCGCAGTTTTTTTTTTTGCGCAGTCAGTTCTTCGGTGCCCGAGCCACGACACGGAGAATTGACCAAAATCCTGAGTTTGAAAAGCAATGAGCTGACCTCTCGTAGTCTTTTTGGCTCATAAAGCCCTCCAAGGGGGAGAAGCCACCGTTGAGGATCAATTCGAGATCGCATAGCTGACGCTCGGTGAGGAGGAGATCGGGCAGCGCATCGGCTTCGGCCAAGAGTTGCTGCCGCAGGGGAGCGTCGCGAACGTGCAAATCTTTGAGGATACCGCCGTGGGGAGTGTTGGCCTGTAGTAGTGTGGTTGCGGGTTGCAAAGCGGTGATGAAAGGGTGCGAGGTCACGCGGAAGGGAGCGAGAGCGGGGGAATGATGATGAGGTCAGCTTGTGCGCGATCGATTCGACCGGAACTGAACGCCGCCCGACGCGTGCAGTCGGCGTGGAGGCCAAGGGAAAGCGGTCGAGGTGACGGATGAACCAACCATGTCTACTGAGAAGGGTTTTGGAGGTGTGGAGGGATAGAAAGGAGCAAAGGTGTGGCAGCAGAAGGGTCGGAAGCGAAGCCGTTCCGATCGGCCGAGGCGCGTTTCGCAAGGCCGTCGTGGCATTTGGCGTTGGCGGAGGAGGCCTTGGATGGCGTGCTCGCCGCTGCGCGCGTGGGGCGCTGACAATTGTCACCGAGCTCACTCGTGCCGGCACGCGGGCCACCTCGCAACGGTCGTCGGCTTTTTGACATTCTGAAGCTTGGAGGCGCCCGAGCTCGCCCCGCCAAGCCTTGCGGATCCGACGGGAGCTCCTCGGCTCCCTGTTGCTCACACTGTCGATCCTCAAGTCCTCTGGCTGACCACCAATACCTACCCAAGCATGTCCAACCATGGCCACTCGTAGCTTGCACCTGTGGTCCTACCTCTTCGTGCTGATGGTGCTCGGCTCCGGAATCAGATTGGCCTTGCTCCCCGAAGCGACCTGTCACATGTAGCGCGTTCAACCTTGACTCCATCACCTCGTCGACGCTGCACCTCTCGCGCGATAATGGCGTACACAATACCGTTTTTGGTGACATGCTTCTGATCACGTGCCGTGGGAGTATCTAGTACAAGACGACCGTCCAGCTGGCCGCGCTGGCGGAGGCGCTCGACGTGGGGCATCGGGTATCTCAGCTACCACCACGGCGCAGGCTCCGAGCGATGCGATCCAGGGCAGCGTTGCGGCTGGTTTTACGGCTCTGAGTGGATAGAAAGTGTTGCAAGGTTGATTACTGTAGGAAGAGGGCGAGGGATGGTCTGATCAGACGGCCGGGGTGCTGACACAGTGGGTCACGTGCGATGCACCGGCCGCCTCGCGGAGATCCGGACGGCCACCCAAGTGCGTCGCAGAATAACCGAAAGTACTATTTTAGCCGAGCGTATGAAGAAGATGTACTCTGTTGTCGCAGGCTTTTCACCACTGTAATGATCTTACCATATTCTTCATTTGATTTGGGATGGCGTCGCGAGACACGTCGGATCGAGGTCTGGGACAATGGTATAGTAGTGAGCTCTGAGCAGCCTTGGCTTTAGGTAGACTCGAGCTATTTTTTTTTAACAGGGTCGGACTTGGGCATTTCCAATCAAGATGTTACCCCCCCTGAAGTACTTGAGTAAGATTAATTATGATTTCTGGTATCCTCAATCGACCAGACTCGGCCGGGCCGGCCCGGCGTCGATGAGTGCCGGCGTCGACGAGTGGCGCCTCGCCCTCTGCGCAGTCAGTCGACTCTCGCTCCGGTCTTGTCATCCCTGTTGCGTCAGCATGGAGTCTGAGAACGTGTACGACTATGTTGGCGAAGTCAACGCATCCCTTGAATGCGCCATATGTCGGTAAGTGCTATCCTGAGCCCCTCTGGCTGATGCCTGCCAGTGTTCCAGTTCTACCCTAGCTGACCTCGTCCCCGCGTTTACAGCAACCCCTTCATCCACCCAGTCATGTCACCGACATGCCAGCACATCTTTTGCCACCACTGCATCACTCGCGCCTTGTTGCTGTCGTCGACGTGCCCGATCGATCGCTCGGCGTTGCTGCAGCAGCAGTTGATCGACGCGCCGCGCTTAGTTCACCAACTCGTCGACGAATTGACCGTCAAATGCCCCCATGCCGACAAAGGGTGCGATGTCGAATGCGAGAGGAGTTGGCTATTGATCCATATCAAGGACCATTGTCTGTACGCGCGCAAGGTCGAAACCACCTCGGATCTCAAGGGCAAAGCCAAGGCTAGAGCCACCGTCAGCGACGAGGAGGAGGATTCGGCCCATGCCGAGAACGTCGACGAGAACGGTCAAGAAATATGGGTCGTATGCGATTTATGTCGCGTCGACTTGCTCGCTAGTCATCTCTCGGTACGTGCATCTTTGCGTGCTCCAAAATGGAACCTTCCCGGGTTCTAACTTGCCGGCGTTTATATTTCGGCCCCAGTCGCACGTATCAATCTGCCCTTCGGCCGAGGTCAACTGCAACTATTGCTCGACAGCTCTCCTTCGATCCGATCTACCGTCCCACCATCTTCAAACCTGCCCTATGATCCCGATCCCATGCCCGCATGCCTCCCATGGCTGCTCGACCAGGGCCGCTCGCTCACTCATGGCCGAAGAACACCTCGACGTCTCTTGTCCTTTCGAACCGATCAAGACATATCTCGATCAACAAAAGAGCACCATCGACCGCGTCGAGGGTGAGAATTGGTGGTTGAGACAACGCGTCGGCAAACTCGAAGAAGGAATGAGGGAGTTGAGGGACGTTCTCGAAGGCGTCCGGAGAGGTATGGGCGAGTTCTGGGTCGCCCCTCCACCATCGACGAGCGTTCTGGAACCGGGACAAATTGATTTGTCCTCTTCCACCAAACGCTTTGACTTGACGTCTTCCTTCGAAGCGGTCCCTCCGTCGGGGTCTACCGTGCCTTTCCACACTCCCCTAGCTTCGCTCGCATTGGCTACCCCTTCGAACACACTCTCGACGCAGATTTCCTCACTCCAATCCCAGCTGGCTTCCTTGCAATCATCTCACTCGTCCCTCGAAGCCGGCCTCTCCCAAACGATCCATCACGACTCGATCCGAACAGGCGAAGAGATCGCCTCTCTCCGAGCCGTGACCCACGGTCTAAGGATGCAAATGCACCACGTCATGATGGACGTCAATCGAGTCGTCTCGAGGAGAACAGGAGGAGCCGCGCTGGGGGCAGCAGGTAGTGGTGTAGGCATCGGGAGTGCGAGTAGTGGTGATTCCGAGGGTTCGGATGAGGAATTGGGTGGGAATGGTCATTTGGGGATGGGGGGTTCGACGACCATGTGGATGCGACCTGGGTATCCGGGTACGATGAGAAGGCTGAGTGAGATGGGGACACCGGGCAATTTGCCCGTCGGGATGAGGTTGGTCGGCGCATCGTCGGGTGGGATGAAGTTGTGAAATCTCAGCGGGGCCGTTTCCACGTACACACTTGATAGTTTTGCATCATCGCGAGGAATCAGTTATTCACGCGTTGTCATCATAGTCTGTTGGGAAGAATTTTGAACACGAGAGGACTCTATGAATCCAGTCGAACCGAGAAACGAGCTTCGAACATCCCAGTGGTGAAACTAGTGGCGAACGTGTTGAGTCGAACCTCCCAACCGACTAGCCCCGCCGACCGGCGATGACCTCGCATAAACTGTTTACAAATTCTTATGTACTTCAAGAAGCAAGCTCTATGGCCTGGTCCCTTGCGAAGCTCAACGTGAGTGCACCAGGATTCCCGAACCGATGGGCCAGAAGCATGCCCGTCGCAGCCCACGACCCGCCTGCTCACCGCTCAGCAATAAGATGGGCCCCGTTCTGGAGGTAATCACATACGTCAACCTCTGAGAAGCCTTCTATTACCGTCTCCTGATCACAGGCTCCTCCCTCCTCCCGTTTGCGCGCCCCAAACCCTTGAGGTGGAGGCCGTGACGGAAGGAGCTACGGCCGCTGCATTCAGGGGCCACGTTCGGACGCTGTGCATTGTGGGGCTCCTCTCGAATTGCTTCGAGGAAAGATCTGTGAAGCTCGGTCGTCTGCAGAGTGCTCCGAGCAAACCGATCAAAGATGCTTCGTCGATTGGCCGAAGTAATGCCTCCTTTTGGGTATCCCCTGCGCAGCCGCTTATACCTACCACGAGCTCAACATGAAAACTCAGTCGCGTTGGGTCCGGGGTATCGGGATTGGCAACCTCAACCCTCGGGACCATCGGTACCCAAATTCAGGCGGAAGTGGGAGAAGAAGTTACTCGATTGGAGCCAGAACCGCGCTGCTCAGGGTCTCAAGGCATGCGGCCTGTTCCGGCCACCGTTGACTGAGCCTTCGGTCGAAGAGATCTTGGACGAAGTAGAGGGCCATGCAACTGTGGGATGAGCGGTCAATGGCAAGTGAAAGATGAGTCCGGCAAAAGTCTCACTTTGGTCAGCGACATACCTTTAGTAGCTGATGGCTTCCACTACTAGGTGGGAGGCGTCGACGCGATCTTCGACTCCGAAGGTCTCATCACCAATGACCTTCACTCTGCTTTCTTGGCACGAGCCCGCCCGGCCTACTATCATCCCGGAGCGAAAGGCACTGGCACTTGTTCCTGCGACGGAACAACCACTTCAGGATCGAGTCGACAGTCCTTCCTTCACAATCAAAGGCCGGACGGTCCAAGTTGTCGTCAAGTTCTTGACGATTTGACTCTTGCCAGAAGAGCGCACCTACAAAAGCGACTTGTGCGTCGGAGCGCTCGCCAATGAATCCATCGCCGCGACGGGGATCTATTACTTCGACGAGCAAAACGTAACCAGATCGAGACTCAGCTTGAAGTCCATATTCTAGGAGCACGATCGGAATTAAAAGCACCACAACCTTTTGGGGGTGGACGTGATTTGTGGGATCCCCACAGAAAGCCAGGCCTCGTTGAAGACTCCCGGCCCGATCACACTCCGTCATCGAGGGCGCTTCTCACAACCAAGCTCTCATTTTTCGGTGCTCTCATTTTTGCGTTCTCCATGGTGGATTAAACCCAGGGGGTGGGGGTGGGGGGTACCGCAAGATGCTCGTAGATGCTCGTTCTTCACTTGATCGATCCGTTGCAGCGCATTCCTTCGACCACCGATGTGGCGCCGCAGCAAAAGTCATGGGTCGACCGTGCTTTGTCAGTTTCGCCCACCAGCTCGCTCAAAGGCATCGGCCCCTCTGCCTTGTTTCTCCCCGAAGATGTTCTGATCCGTATCCTCGACTTCACCGAAGAGTACGTACGTGACTTCCGAGGAGGCGAAATCGAGCACTGCAGGGACAGCATGATGATGACCGAGCGCAAGCCTGTCGTTCTCGATGCGCACAGTCGTCTAGTGTTTCAGTGTGTACTGTACCCTGTTCACGACTAGCGAGGTTGATCGAACATCACTATCGAGTTCTTCTTAGATACGAAAGAGATGAATCGGTGATCGTTGCGAGCAAGTTGAAACAGCAATTCGTCCTGGAAATGCGCTGCACAGAAGCCTCACTCAAATGCCTACGTGCCGTACCAATGTGATCTGGACACATGCATCCTAATGGACGGGCACTCAGTTAGATTGTATACAGTAAAGTACCATACAGCTTTCGAAGCAGAGGGGAGAATTGCAGCCTCAGAAAAGAAAAGGGGGGAGGTCGGCTCCGAAACAAACATGGACGCTGCCACAGGAAGCCGGAACAAAGGGCGAAAGGATGACACGAATAGGATGCATGTCGATGAAACCCTGGCCAGGGGCTTTTTTAAAAGTAAACGGTGGAAACGTCGTCCTTGCCAAACGCTGCCCCACACGTTGGGCATTTGCGCTGCCGATTCGACAATCGCGCGTCGATGCAGTCCTTGCAAAATAGATGGTGGCATCGATCGATGATGACGCTCTTGAAGCGCAAGTTGCAAGTCGAACACTTGAGCATTTTAGACAGGTCGTCGTTGAAGCTCTTGAGTTCGCGCAACTGCGCCGATTCATCCTTGGAAGAGCCAGCGCCGCCACCGGTCAGAAGCTGCGTCTTGACCGTGGCTTTAGCCGAAGCGAGGTCACGTTCGAGCCTTTGAACGGACTCTTCGGCTCGGCGCTTCGCCGCGTTCTCGTGTTCGGCCTGGGCGACGCGCTCGTTCAGCAAGGCCTGCAACTCGGCGACGACCTTAACCTGCTGATCGTGCTTGAGCGTCAAATCAACGTTCTCCCGCTTGAGCAGCGCGAGTTGGTCCTGATGCAAGCGCAAATTACGCTGGTGCAAGGTGATTTCCTTCTCGGTCGCGGCAAGTCGATCGCCGAGCGCATGTCGAGCCTCCTCGCCCGCTTCAAGCGCTCGGTTCTGCTTGTCCGCGAGCTTGGTCAGGACGGCGTTTTCGGCGACAAGCGCCTCCTTTTGTCGCATGGTCTGGAAATACCGGTTGTCGGCCTTGGTCTTCTCAGTTGCCGACCGATGGACCTTCTCCTCGAGCGCATGCAACTGCGCCGTCTTGGATGACTGGTGCTCGTCCAACATCGACCAAGCGGCCGATAATCGGTCAATCTCGCTGTAGAGCATGTTCGTCGCTAGCTCGTTGCTCTGAACTTGCGCTTCCGCGACCGCAAGTCGCTCTGTCGCCTCTTTGACCTTCCCGGCCAGTGCTTCCGACGAGTAATCCGTGCTCGAGCCAAAGAACGTTTCAAACCTCGTCAGCTGGGCCTTGGCCTCGCTCAACTCCTTGCGTGCATCCATTTCCGATTGGACAATCGTCGAGGCGTCGATCGCGTCATCAGCAGTGGCTCCAGCGGCAGCGGCGTACGAGTGTAGTTGATCCCTCAGCGCGAGCAGCAAAGCCTCCGCCTTTTCAATGCGCGACGACAAATCCTTGACCAGATCTTCTTCGTCCGCGGCGGCGTGCATCTCGACACGTTTGGCATCCCCTTCGCTCGCTGCTTTGGCCATCTTGAGCCTCCTGACCTCGGACGACAAGGCCATAATCTGGTCCTCCCTCGACTTGGCCAAGACGCTGAGGTCGTTGACGCTGGTGAACTTTTCTGTGTCCCTCGCCTTGAGTTCGCTGGCCTCGGCTCGAAGGTCCTCCCGCTGCGCTCGGATCCTCGACAGGTCTTGCTCCTTGGCCAGCATACGCTTTTGCAATTCTTCGACTTGCTCGTTCGCTTCCTTGACCGCTTTGGCTTTGAACCCTTGCTGCCCTTCCCGTAGCACCTCAATTTCGGCAACAAGCTTATCAAGCTCGCCGCGACGCAGCTCGATCTCGACCGTCAGATGCTGCACGTAACTTTGCATCAACTTGAACGGCGTTGATTCGGCAACGACATCCTCCGGTAGTTCGACCAGTCGGGTCTTCAAGGCGTCGACCTCGGATCGAAGACGAACTCTCTCTCCTCGGAGCTCGTCGAGCTCTTGCGCGCGCATTTGTCCGATCAAGCGCAACTGTTGCAGCTCCTCCAAGAGTTCTGGATCAATGACGGTGGGCCGCGGGCCCAGAGGTGAGGCCGGTCGAGCAGCAGCGGCGGACTCGGCCTTGATGCCATTCGGCTCGTGGGCTTCGATCCCATTGGCATTGGGAAGGATCTTGGGGGACGACGACCCGGACGCTGTCCTCTTCGCCGGCCCACTTCGTCCCTCGACGGCGACAACGGTGCTCGATTGCGCACGGTCGAACTTCTTCTCGGTGCGGGCCAGTCGTCTCTGCGTATCTTCGAGCTGTTCAACGACTTGCTCGTGTTGCTGTCGGAGCAACTGAAGAGCTTCTTGCGAGCGAGTCGCCTAAGAGCGATACGAGGCCAGAATGTCAGTTCCCAAGGACCACGAATGCCAAAACCCAGGCTCGATTGCGCAATGGCGTACCTCTTTGAGCAATTCGCGGCATTGATTCTCGAGATCTGCCACCTTTTCATCAGATGTGGAGGCGTTTGAGGGATGCAGAGTCTGCAATCGACCCAGCAGGGCTTTGGTCGCGGCCGAGCGCTGCGCGAGAGCCTCATCGAGTTGCTCTTCAGTCAAGGATCGATCCGAGACGGAGGGTGTGAGAGCTGTGAAGAAAAGCATTGTGGGTTCAGCATCTACGTAGCTATCCCGGTCAGTTCCAACGAACAGACTTACCTGCGTTCGAAGAGTGACCGTTCGAAGCGGTCGATGTCGAAGGTAGCAGGAGATCCGCTTCCCTCACAAGCTATCGGTGGTGGAACCAGCCTCTGGTCAGTCGCGCTTCCAGCAATAAGAGACAACACCATGGCCCAACATCGACTGACCAAGTTCCAACTGGCATCGACGGCAGCCAGCCGAGCTTGGGTTTGAGCATTTTGGAGCGTCAACTGCTCGACCTGGCGTTGCGCGTGCTCGAACCGGCGGCGATAGTCTCGCATCTCGCGCCAGATGGCCTGCTTGCGAAAGCTCTGCATATGATAGCGGGATCATTTTGGGTCAGTCGATGTGTCCCAAGTGTTTTGGACGACCCAAGTCCGGGGGTGGGAAGATAGCGCCGGAGTGTGCTCTCGAACGCCTTCACTCATTCGCCATGACGCCGATCCCCCCCCCTCCGGGCCTCCGGTGACTCGCAAGACATGAAGTGATCACTGACCTCGAGCTGCATATCCTGTTCGGTCTTGTCCTCGTCGCCATCGTCGGCGTTCGAGGTGAGCGCCAAGTCGAGGCGGGGTTTTTTGTTGGAAGTGGCGTCGAGGTTGGGCGTGCTCACCGCGGGCGTCAATCGCTTGCGAGCGGCGAGCGCCTGCGACGACGACGACGGCGACGTGGACAAGGCCGACGACATCGTCTCTTCTGTACCGCTCATCCTCTGAACTGCCACGATGACCGCCACGGCTACACTGGGAAAGTACTTTGTGGTATGACTTGGGGTTGACTAGGCGTGGCAGGGGGTGGTGGATGCCAGATGGGTGTGTCGTGCGACCGAGTTGACGGCGGCGGGGAGGGAGTGTGACGACGGGGCGAGGGGGAAGGGGGGAGGGAGGCCCTAGACGTCGCACGAGGAACGGTCAAGGAATTAAAGAAGTGTATCGAACGACGATGTTCACCTCTGGTCTCGATGAGCAATGCTGGCACAATAGCGCTCAGCCCGTCACTGCGTCGTGAAAGGTGTCGCGAGCAGCAAGCAGGTCCTGCGCGCGGTCGAGGGGCGAACCTTTTCACAAGTCACACTGTCGCAGACTGTCGCCCGCCGTCACCGCGTCACCCACCCCCTTCCACGCCTTCACCAGCCTTCACGCTTCACGCGCTCACGCCAGCTGAAAACTCCGGTTTGCACGCTGCCTCGCACGGACCCCTTGGCGATCGAGCAGCTTGCAGAGTGCTCTGAATGCAGTCGGCTCTCTGCATGTTTCGACACACAACTAGAGCCAAAGCAGAGCAAAAGACCCTCATTCATCTACTTCCAAATATCACTGAAAGCATCCGCTGAAGAACCCTTGTTGCTTGTTGAGGTCGTTGTCGTTGCCCAGTCTCCAAAGCCGTCGTTGCCGTTCGAAGCCTCCGCCGGCGCCGGCGTGTGCGCAGGAGCACTGCTGCCCCACACAGTCGAAGAAGCACCTCCGAAAAATTCGGTCGACGACTGATGAGCAGCAAGAGCAATCAATACCAATGAACATCATGGTACCGACCCGAGATGGGACTCACCCTGGCAGGCTGACTGCTGGCATTCGACACGGCACCTCCGAACGCTCCGAACCCATCATCATTCCCACTCCCAAACCCTCCATGTTTAGCCGTCGTCGTCGTGGAGCTGGTCGTAGACGTGCTTCCCCAAGGATCCGTCATCGCGCTTACGTTCGGTGCCGCCGTCGTCGTCGTACCAAAGCTGAGGCCACCGAAACTCGAGGAAAAGTCACCAAACGCATCCGCCAAGCCCGAATTCTGAGGCTGAACTTGCGCCTGAGCAGGGCGAGGTGGGGGTGCACTGGCGAAGAGAGAGAGGATGTCGGCTTTGGCGTCCCGTTTGGGCGCAGGTGTAGCAGCAGGCGCAGAAGTGGTCGACGTCGGTCCCATATCGAGGTCAAAGAGGCCTCCACCCGACGGGGCTGCAGGGGCATGCGCAACCGCAAGCTTCGAGGAAGAGCGAGCAGGGGCAGAGGCAAAAGAATCGCCGGGGCCAGCGAGGAGGTCGATCGATGTTGTAGGAGCGGCCTTGCGAGTCGCGCTGGGAGCAGCGGCTGTTCGACTCGCAACGGGGCGAGTCGAGGCCACGGGTGCGGGAGCAGTCGCAGTGGGCGTTGGCGTAAGTCCAGCCTGCGACGCGAAATACCGAGATTATCGAGATTAGTGTCGGAATCGGAGAGTTCAAGGCCACATAGTCGCGGCCTAAGTCAAATCCTGCGGGCGCACAAAGCTCACCTCGTCATCCAAGGTCTCGGGGTCCGGGATCGGTCCTTCCATGACCCATCGTTTCAGCTCGTACTTGGATCGGATAAACGATTCCATTTTGCTGTCCAAGTCAACACGATGTTGGGTGAGCCTAGTCCAATACCAAAGGCGTGAATAAATGACCATGACCTACTGTTCAGGCGGGAGATGACCGGATTTGAGGTGGGCCTCCCAGTAAATGTTTGCTCTTCGGTTGCCCCATCGTTGCACGTGCTGGAGCAGCAAGAATTGACTCTAGTCAGTCTCGGAGCATGAACTTGAAAGGTCTATCCCTCTGGAAGACTGACTGCAACTTGTTCTGGCGTCCAGGTATCGAGATCGACCGACTTGACTGTGATCAGCGAGCAAGAGTTTTTTCAGTTGAGGGGAACCTCACAAAGGGGAAACTTTATATCGAGGACCTACTTCGGGTGATGTGGACACCCATCCCACGATGAATTCCAGAGCACCTGATGCACATGAAGCAGCCGAGGTTGGTCGAGGCCCATCGAGGGTCTATGATTGGCACCGACAGAGAACATTAGGTCCACCTCTCTTCAGCATGTGATGGGACATGCAAGCGGGCTTGCCGTTTCTTTTACAGTCGGCACAGAGCTGAGAGTCGTGTTTGAAGACGGCAGATTGTTAGTCACAACACGTGAGCAGCATGCTCACACGATCGTGGTTTGGCCCGGAGGGCCGCTGTGTGCACTGTTGACGAACCTTGTTCTCGGGTTGCTTCAGCATGGCCCTCAGGATCTCTTGGTGTCTGGCTGCCTCAGCCTTGGATTGTGTGTAGCGTGCCGACACTGTGAAGGCGCGGCGGCAACGGGGTGAGCACGCCAAGGCACACGGAGGGGTGACGTGCACAGGGGCTCAGCTGGGTGATGAGCCAGACGAGCGATATACGGCGTCCAAGACGGGGCGTACTAGGTCATGTAGAAACTCACTGTTGAGATTCAGTCAGGTGCAGGTGGCTGGTGGCTAGTGCACGATCAGCAGACGCCTGTGCGCTGGGAATTGATGATGCCTCTGGTTGGCTGACACGCGTCGTGACGGCCTTGATGGCAGCTGCTGGGTCAATTGAAAAGAAGAGTGTCGCCAGAAGGTCTTGAACAGCACGAGCAGTCCGTCGATATTAACACCAGGAGTGGTCTGCCTCGCTGCGACGCGCAAAAACAGCTGAATCCGCGGGTGAAGCCTGTGATGGCAATGGGCAGTGGCAGGGGCAGCAGATTCTGTGGGCAACAAGCAGCCTGCAGCTGGAGGCTGCAGCCAATCGAGCGCCTCCTGCTTGAACGGACCGGTTCCCGCCCATTTGCAAAGTCTCCCAAAATTGGGTACACATCTCCGTCTATCCATATCTCGCATCTAGCCTTGCCAAAGCTTTCTCTCAGGTGACCCAGTCTCATTTTAATCATGGAGCCACTCGAGAAATGGTTGACTCCGTGTGGCGTGATAAGCTAGACAAAAAACTGCCAGGCAGCCGCGAACTTCTCGACCGCAGAAAACGGGCAATGACACTCTGCTCTTTTAACTCTATAAATTTCACTCATAGTTTTACTATTAAGATTCGTAAAACTCATCCACCGATCTTCAAAAGCACACAAGCTCTTTTCCGACTCGGGGGCTACAGCTTTGCGAGTCGAGTCGTTTATTTGACCGAGACGAGCTTGACGTCGAAAATCAAGGTCGCGTTGCCGGGGATACCTTGGGTACCCTTCTTGCCGTAGGCGAGCGCAGCGGGGATGACGAGCTTGCGCTCACCGCCGACAGCCATGCCGAGGACACCTGTTGCAGAGAGAGGCACAGAGCTATCAGAATGCGCATGCCTGCGTAGCGCCGTCGACTCGACCGACTGACCTTGGTCCCACCCCTTGATGACCTCGCCACGACCGAGCGTGAAGACGAGGGGAGCTCCCTTGGTGTTGCTGTCAAAGATCTTGCCGTTCTCGAGTTTGCCAATGTACCTCATGCCGACCTTCTTGCCGTTCTTGGCAACGGGGCCGTCACCCTTCTTGGCGTCGGTGATCTGGAGACCTCCGGCCAAAATCTGCGTAGCGGACTGTGCAGGGGAAAGGAAAAGCAACTTTCCATCAGCTAGTATTCCCACAACTCCACTACTGTGGAGCAGACGCACCTTCTTGGGCGCCTCCTTCTTTTCAGTGGCGGCAGCGGGCTTGGCCTCCCTCGCGGCTGGGGCAGCGGCAGCAGGGGCGGGGGCAGCGGCTCCGTCGGCACCCTTGAGCTTCTTGGCGAGCTTCTTCTTCTGATTCTTGGACAGAGTCGAAGAGATGGACTCGTCACCAGCTTCGGGGGCGGCCTCGGCAGCTCGCTTGTTGGAGGCTGCCTTGGGCTGAACAATCTCCTCGAAGCGCGAGTCGTCCATCTCCTCGTCCTCATCATCCTCATCCTCGGAGTCGTCATCGATCAAGCCAGAGAGACCTTCGAGGTCATCCTCATCGTCCTCATCGTCCTCGTCGTCCTCGTCGTCGTCGAGGTCCGAAGGAATCGACTCGTCGTTCGAGTCGTACTCGGAGTCCGAGTAAGGATCTTGGTCAAAGTCCTCTTGACGGATGTAGTGACCGAGCAAGTGAACGGGGCTGTAAGTAAGTAGGGTGATGACGGCAGTGCAAGGATGAGTCAGTACGCGGGAGTAGACAAAGCCTCGGAGAGCGAAAGCAAGCCCCACGTGGGCGCCCTGCCTCGACAGGGACGCGGCGACGAGAGGGTAGGGGGGCTGCCCAAAAGGTACTTACTTGGGTCCAGTGATAGAGAATTCGACGACCTCGACATCCTCGACCAAGTTGATGTTGACCTGGACCTGTTCGGTGCCGTTGGGCTTCAAGACGGCGAGGACGGTCTCCTTGGTGATGAGCTTGGGCAGCTCGACCGGGTTCTCGTCATCCTCGTCCTCGTCCGAATCCTCAGGGTCCCAGTCGGGGTATTTCATGCTGACGACGGTGCGGGCATCTCCCTTGACCTCGGCACCGAACTGTAGAAGGGAGGGACGACGCGTTAGGCGTCAGGGAACTGGAATGACTCTGCCGAGAAAGTCGGAGGAACGGGCAAAAATGGCGGAGAATGACACCAGAGCCAAGATGGGCTCCGGTGGCAGGTATTACTCACCGAGATGTTGGTAATTTGGATAGCCTGTGAAGGGAACGTCGTCTCGTGTGAACATAGGTTCCGCAGTTCGTTGAGCTGGAACGGGAAGCCAATAAACTTACGGGGGTGGTGTTCTGCGAGTAGGTCTTTCCCGGCTCGAGAGTAACAGACCTGATACATCGAGAACGAGAGCAGGCACCGGGTCAGAATTGGAACGTGGCAAATGATGAGGTGCATCTCTGGCTTACCAAAGACCAAGGATGAGAGACATGATGATAATCTGCGGCGGAGCCGTGCGAAAACGGGTCGATCGCATCAACAGTCGCAAGTCACCGAGAATGTGGTCGAAGGAGTGTTAGAAAAAGAAGCGCTACCGTCAGTTACTGTACATTGCCTTGGGGTCTGTTTCGCGGTCACTTACAAAAGTGGGATACGGCAGGCGTATAAGGTGTATGGGAGAAGGGGAAAGTTGAGCGAGCGAGCTCAAGCCTCGCCCACGCGCCGTACTTCGCAACCGTCACGGAGACCGTGCGAAACACGCACGCGCGCAATTCTCATTACTGTAGGTACTTTTTCCACCGAAAGTCATTAGCCCGGACTCACTAGCGCTTGCCCACCGCCTCGCAGCTCGAGTTCCTTCCGCTTTCTCCGATCCGATCCACCCATCCCTACTCGTCCACCGAAGATACACTCCACAAGCCATGGCCGTTAAGAACCAACTGGTCGTCTTTGACTTTGACTGGTCCTTCGCAGGTTAGTGAGCATGGTATCCTACCTCTCCGGCACGTCATGTTAAGCTTGAACCCTCTGGGCTCTCGTCCTCGGTTCCGCCTCGCCTTGAATAGACCAGGACACGGATCGATATGTGCTTGAAGTGCTCGCCCCTGAATTGAGAGTCAGCTTGAGGGAACACAAGAAGACCGTTCAGTGGACCGACAACGTGTGGGTTCCTTTCGCCCCTCCGAGAGAACGTGTCACTCTTTCCTCCTTGCGCTTGTCCGGCTCACCGCATGCGCCCGGGCCCATGCCTCCACAGAGCATTGCACTTGCGTAAACTCCACGAAAAGGGTGTTACGAAGCAACAAATTATCGAATCGTTGCAGGGCCTCCCAGTCGTATGTCGACTGGTCGAATGACCTCTTGGATCCAAGCTCGGATGAACGAAGATTCTGACATGCCTGGCGCCCTCACTCGTTACTCCAGCACCCCGCCATGGTGCGAGGTGTGAAGACCGCTAAAGCACGCACCGAATCCCCGACTCGCTTCTTGTGCTTGTCCAACAGCAACAGCGTCTACATCAACACCATCCTCAAGGTTCGTCCGGAATCCAGCCGTGCCTCGCTGAAGTGAGCGAGCTCTTGACGTCTCTAACCCTTACTAACAGCACCACAGAATGGAGAACTTCTTCGAAGAAATCATCACGAACCCCGCCGAATGGAAGGGGGATTTACTCGACCTGCGTCGACGAGTCGACCCGAACGGGCCTCAACACGGCTGCAAAGTTGGATGCAGCGCGAATATGTGCAAAGGTTTGTTGGAACCACGCCGAGACCATGCGAGTATTTCGATTTTAAGCTGAATCGTTTTAAGCTGAATCAATTCTACTTTCTCAAGGCGCCGAGTTGAATGCGTACATGGCTCGCAACGGAGGTTGGGAGTCGTACGACCGAGTCGTCTATGTTGGAGATGGCGGCAATGACTTCTGCCCTCTGTTGAGACTGCGAAAGTGCGTTCGAGCCAGAATGATCTGCGACTCGTCACACATATGCTGACTGACTATATGCCACATTCGATCCAACAGAGGTGATGTTGCGCTCGTTAGGATGTACCGTGAGCTGTCAAGGAGGATCATCAGCGAGAAAGAGATAAGCCCGTTGCAGTGCACTCCAGTGCCCTGGGGAGGTGCGTGGGAGGTCGAGAAGTGGTTGTTGGAGAACTAGAAGGGTCTTGGATACGAGATAGAGACCCGTTTCGATTGCGCAAATGTACGTAATCGTTTGCCCCGAACCTTGGCCGAGTGGGATCAATGAGCAGCAAGCAAAGCTGTGCATCTTGCTCGTTTTAGGTACCTGGGATGGGATAATTTTGACTACCGGCACCTTCCTATCGCTAGCTGGATAGCTGCGCATCGATCAACATGCCGATATTGATCCGGCTCCGACAGAGCAATGCGTGAGCCCCCTGATCAAGATAGACACATCTATAGGTACTATGATGTATGATATTGTTCACCGGCGTTTATGGGCGAGCGAGCAGCGCGAGCGAGCATCTGAACCCCTGCAGATCGACATCGGGTGAATAGAGACCTGAAGCTCTTCCCCCCACTCTGCTGCCATGAAAGCGGCACTAGGCAAAGAGCGAAGACCGTTTCGAATGCTGCGGAGTCCCAGACCGTTTATGTTGGGAACGGTATCTACGTCCCTCCCTACCTACCTATGGGACAACGTGCGCGTGCGTCAGAACGCAGTTCGAAGACGGCCAAGCTAGCTTCGGAAGTGGCAGCCGCAGCCGCGGCATGCCGAGCTTCGCTAACTTCGCTGGTGGTACGTCATCGCGACGTCGAAAAAGTGCCGAAACAGCCTTTACGATATTCAACTGTGAATTTCGTCATGCTCATGGGGTGTTTAGGAACCGGAGGCCTAACTTAAACTATCCAAGGTGCTCGTAGCTATCACCTGATTTGCCTTGGCTTCTGCATACTTCGGCCAGTCTTGAGAGCGCGCCGCCCACGGTTTCCCCAGCCTCCGCGCAGCTATGACTCGGTCGTTCTTGGTCGACGGTTGAATCCCATGGAAGTAGGCCCGCACGAACGCCTAGTGGCGACGCCGGTTGAAAGAGAGCGCCTCGGAAAATTGATGTGCCCAGGCTTCCATTTCTGTTACTCTCGAAAAGGCAAAACCAAATCTGATGCGGACCTATCGGCTGATCTGAGGGCCCCCGCAACCTCATGGAAGAACGAAGAAATGACGCTTGCTCCAAAAGGCTTCCTTCCCCGCCGGGGCCCCGCGCTATCTACCTTACCGTCCCTCCCTTCCCCCTACATCTTTGCATCTTAGACACATTCAGCACCACAATGTCGGGTCCCAAAGAGTCTGTCGGTAAGCTTCTGCTTCATGCCTTCACAATTGGTAGCGAGTAGGACAAGTTTTCCTGACGAGAACATCTTTCTCACTCTGGCTTCTGGGGCATCTGCAGATCTTTCGACAAATAGTTCTGTTCGCAACGACAGGATGTCGACAGCGACCAAGGTCGGATCTAGCAGTGGCGGCAGTTTCAAAAGCGAGGTCGAACACTTTGAGAGCATGACCCAAGAGGCGCGTGATGCGCAAACATTCGATCAAAATCTCACCATGGGGCAGGCCAGTCGGCTCTACAAGAAGGGCATCTGCTGGTCCTTGCTCCTCTCCATGGCGATCATCATGGAAGGTTATGGTGAGTTTGGAGCGTTCTTTGTTGGGTCCTATCACTACCCCTGCTTCTGCGGTCACTTATGATGCGCACCTTCTCTCTTCAGACACCACTCTACTGCCATCCTTCTATGGGTTCCCACCCTTTGCCAAAAGTGTGAGTCGCTACTGGGCCAAGAGCTTCATTGAAATCCCGAGGGTTCCGTGTGGGGTGTGACCACTGCAGGACATGCACTTGTTGAGAACAATGTCCTTGACAGGAGGGTGTAATCGTGCTATCAGGATACTGAGTTGGGACTCTGTGCCATCTTCTCCACAGATGGAGAATTGTTGCCTGACGGAACGTACAGCATTTCGGCTCCCTGGCAGTCGGGGCTTTCGATCGGTGTTCAGGTTGGCTCGATCGCCGGTGTGTTCCTGAACGGATGGCTCGTCGATCGCTTCGGATACAAGAAGACTATGCTCGGGTCTCTCTTCGTCATGATTGGGGTCATCTTTATCCCGTTCTTTGCTCCTTCTATCGAGGTGCTGTTGATTGGCTGCCTGGCCCAAGGAGTTCCATGGGGTGTCTTTTCCACGCTCGCGTGTTCCTTCGCGTCTGAGGTGTGCTGCACCAAGCTTCGCCCGATCTTGACGACTTGGATCAACGCCTGCTGGGTGATAGGCCAGCTTGTCGCAACGGGCGTCCTCCGCGGATTCCTTGGTCAGACGGATCGATGGGTGCGTTCCTTCTCAAGCTTCGTTCCAACTCAGGCTTTGAAGGTAGGATACGAGCTGACGTCCGAACGCCGAACATGACTAGGCCTACCGCATTCCCTACGCCCTTCAATGGGTTTGGCCTGTGCCCATCTTGATCGGTTGCATCTTCGTCCCCGAATCACCCTGGTACCTCGTCCGTCAGGGGCGCGACCAGGAGGCTGTGAAGTCTGTGATGCGATTGACTACCCCGGGAGAAGGCTCCAAATTCTCCCCCGAGGCCAACGTCAAGCTCATGTCGTACACCAACAAGCTCGAAGAGAGTATCTCCGCCGGTACTTCCTACACGGACTGCTTCAAAGGTATTGACCGACGACGCACCGAGGTTGATCTCTAATCTCGACTAGTCTACCCCAGGGTGTCCAGCAGGCTCACAAACATAGCATGCACTTCACCTGACAGATCGCGTGTGCTGTCTGGTCGGTCCAAAACCTCTGCGGGTCCTCTTTCATGGGTTACTCAAATTATTTCTTGCAGCGAGCCGGCTTCTCTGCCCAGGATTCTTTCAATCTCTCACTCGGACAATATGCGCTCGGATTGGTCGGAACATGCCTTTCGTGGATCTTGATGTCGCACGCCGGTCGAAGGACCATCTACACGTGCGGACTTGCCGTCCTCTGCAGGCTGCTTTTGATTATCGGATTCATGGGAATCGCCGACAGTGTCTCGGCCGTCCGAGCCGTAGGTGCGATGCTGCTTCTGTACACCTTCATTTACGACTTCTCCGTCGGTCCTGTCTACTACTCGCTTGTCGCCGAAATGTCTTCAACTCGCTTGCGTGCCAAGACGGTCGTGCTGGCCCGCAACTTCTACAACATTTTCGGCATCATGAACTATGTCATCATGCCGCGCTTCCTCAACCCCGAAGCTTTTGGTTAGTTTTCGTGCGCAGCTCTTCGATGCAGGAATGTAGCTTAACGTGGGAGTCATGTCTTCCTCTACCGTAGATTGGGGCGCGAAGACCGGCTTCTTTTACGCTGGTACGTTGGGCTGACTGTCCAATGCAAGCTATTATTGAGGCTGACACACGCTCGTCGGTGGTCCGATCCAGGCTTGTGCTTCTTGTGCACCGTGTACTGTTACTTCCGACTGCCCGAGCCGAAGGGGCGGTCCTTCGGAGAGCTCGATGTTTTGTTCGAAAGGGGTGTTTCCGCTCGGGAGTTTTCCTCGACATATGTCGACCCTACCTCGGCCTCGAATTCGCCGTCGTCCTTGCTCGAAAACTTCGGGACTGGCCCGGACAAGGCGAATGAAGGTTCGACGCAGCACCACGAAAAAGCCGGGGCTGCGGTTTAATACATGTATTATCTGAATCGATATTAATCAATGTATTTGATAGTACAAATTGTCGAAGCTGTTACTTATGATTCAATAAATCAAGGCATTGCCCCATGGTTCCACAGCAGCCAAGTCAGAATCTGCTGCGCATCGCAAAAGATTCGGCGACTCTTAAGCTTGGCACGGCAGATTTTGCGTATCTCGAGGACGTAGAGCTACTGCTGTAACATACATGAAGCCCAAGTGGATGTTTGTGCCTGCCAAAGGCCGTCGAGTTCCGGCGCGGCCGGCTCTTCGGCAAGCGATGGACGGCTCAGCAGTGAGCACGAGCTCATGTGACCGGCGTACCACTCAGGAGCCCTTGCGCCGCCGCCGATTCGGGGGTGGAAAGTTCAGGAGTCCTCAGGAGCCTCTCACTTTTCGAAACTGTCTTCTTGTGCCAAAACTTGTTCGAAACTAACTTCTTGTGCCAAAACTTTGGCGCCACGGCTATCTCCGGCTCATTCGCTACTCAGCGAGCGGTCGGCACACACCTAGGTCCTCGCTGTGGTTTATTGAAATCCCTCCATGTTCCGTCAAACCGGATGCTAGTGCTCCCACTTTTTGGCGTGCTACCCCGGATGGACCCTGGATCTTGCGCCATATCTAGGCCGCTCTCAGGAGCCGATCAGGAAACAGGAGGCAGGCATCCCGGTCTAGCGGAAGTGATCGGAAGCAGTGACGCGCACCGACTGCACAACCAATTCGGAGCGGAAGAGCGAGCGGCAACATCACCTCTCGCACGACCCAACCTCTTCCTCACGCCATTCTCTTCCCTCTCATCACAGCCCTCAGGTCATAAATAAATTCTGGAATCACGCACAAAGGAGTAAGTGTGCGCGCGCAGGCACGGTGGCGAGAGTTGTGCGACCGAGTGTCCTCCTACTTTTAGATTCGCGCGGGAATTGCCGGAAAAGGGGCCCTGACACCAATGCACCTGGTACGCAGCGAATCCCCAATGGAGCAAAGAGAGAAAGAATGCGGGCAACATGAGATCAAGACGTCTGCCATTGTCATCAAGTCCTCGTGCGATTTGAGCGGCGGTATGACCAGGAGCAAGAGTCAGGCCGAGCACATGGAAGAGATGACGCAAGAGGCACGTGATGCGCAAACATTTGATCACAACATCACGATGAGGGAGGCGATTTGCCTTTACAAAAAAGGGATTTGTTGGTCCCTATTGTTGTCGACGGCGATCATCATGGAAGGATATGGTACGTCTCATCCAGCGGTATGGAGCTCTTCGTCGCGGTGGTGTCCGAACAAGCTACCTCACTGGGCCACGACCAAAATTTATAGACTCGGCTCTGCTCGCTTCGTTCTTCGGCTTCTCGCAATTCGTTCAAAAATGTGAGTCAGAATTGATGTGACAACTCATTCAGGATGCTCCGTCATTCAGCGTGGTGTCGGCTCCTATCTGCTCCGACAGTCGGTCACCAACTCGCCGACGGCACCTACAGCCTTTCGGCGTCCTGGCAAACGGGACTCGCGGTTGGGGTTCAAGTCGGATCAATCATCGGCGTCTTCATCAATGGGTGGCTCGTCGATGTTTATGGCTACAAGAAGACGATGATGGGCTCGCTCGTGCTCATGATCGGCGTCATTTTCATTCCATTCTTCGCCCCAAACGTCGTCGTCCTCTTCATCGGTTGCATCGCGCAAGGTGTACCGTGGGGCATATTCTCAACTCTCGCATGTTCGTTTGCCTCCGAAGTATGCTGTACCAAACTGCGTCCTATTCTTGCCACGTGGATCAATGCTTGCTGGGTCATCGGACAACTGATCGCCACCGGCGTTTTGCGCGGCTTCCTTACTGGCCGCAGTGACGAATGGGTAAGTCTTTATGTATTGCATAGCGACAATCTGATCCGACGAAGTTCTCCCTGTCCTTTTCCCAATAGGCTTATCGCATCCCTTACGGTCTTCAGTGGACTTGGCCGACCCTCATCTTGATCGGCTGCATTTTTGCTCCCGAGTCGCCCTGGTTCCTCGTCCGCCAAGGTCGCCAAGAGGAGGCGGTCGCAGTGGTCAGGCGCTTGACGACCCCCGAAGAAGGCTCACGATTCTCACCTGAAGCTACTGTGAAGCTCATGTCTTACACCAACCGCCTCGAAGAGAGTATATCGGCCGGTACATCCTACACCGACTGCTTCAAAGGAATTGACCGTCGCAGGACAGAGGTAAGCCCTCTACTACAGCTTGTGTAGGACGCGAGTCATCCGAAGTCCGGGGATGTGACCCACCCGATCGAGATTTCAATAGATCGCTTGTGCGGTTTGGTCAATTCAGAACATTTGCGGGTCCGCCTTCATGGGTTACTCGAACTACTTTCTCCAGCAAGCGGGTTTCTCGGCCGAAGCGTCATTCAACCTGTCGCTCGGCCAGTACGGTCTGGGACTCGTGGGAACAATCTCTTCATGGTTCCTGATGGAGCGTGCAGGGCGTAGAGAAATCTACACCTATGGACTTGCCGTTCTCTGCGCCGTGTTGTTGGTGATCGGGTTCATGGGGATCGCCAGCGGTGTCGCTGCACTCCGAGCCGTGGGCGCCATGCTTCGTGAGTTCACGCTGCGATAATCGGTGATGCCCAGACCCGACACTGATACCCGCTTCATATCCACAGTGGTATACACTTTCATCTACGACTTCTCGGTGGGCCCCGTCTGCTACTCGCTCGTCGCCGAAATGTCTTCGACTCGCTTGCGTGCCAAGACGGTTGTACTCGCCCGCAACTTTTACAACCTATTTGGCATCGTCAACTACATCATCATGCCGCGGTTCCTCAACCCGGAAGCTCTCAGTGAGTAGACATGTAGCATACGCTGGTGTGCGCGGAGATTTGACAAGTCGGGGCTGACCCGGCGGTCGATGCCTGGTACAGATTGGGGTGCCAAGACCGGGTTCTTCTTTGCAGGCACGTTGGACGGTCTGGTCTGTTCAGGCTATCGGATCCTCTCGAAACGCTGACTCTGCCACGTGTGTGGGCTCCCAACAATCAGGCCTCTGCTTCTTGTGCACCGTGTACTGCTATTTCCGACTTCCCGAACCCAAGGGGCGGTCATTCGGAGAGCTTGACATCTTGTTCGAGCTGAAAACGCCAGCGCGCAAATTCGCCACCACCCCTGTCGATACGACCTTGCTCGCCCGCTCACCGTCGACTCTGCTCGAAAACATCGGCATCGACATCGCCAAGGCCAATAGCGGAACGGTTGCCCATCTCGAACAAGCTGACTCGGCTCGTTTAATCGTCTAGCTCTACCGTCAGGTTGGTTTTGCATGCAAGGCCTGGGTTCTCCGACAAGTCTAGAGCTGTACGTACATAGTGTAGCAAAGTTCCACGAACATCAAAAGGTAGTACCAGAAGCGGAAGGAGTAATTTTTTTAGCTTCGTCCTTGCTCAATGCAGGCATCACTCTCACCTTTGTGCGGTGCATACGGAGGCCCGAGGGTCAGGAAACGCTGCAGTGCGCATGCGGCCAGTGAGGCTAGTGAGGGGTTTCGCGTTTGGACACCTGCACTGGGTCATGGGCCCCCGCCTCTCGGGCCAGGCCAGCAGCGCGCCAGGCCAGCAGATGCGCCAAACCGCTCATCAGCGAGCTGCGGCGGCGCGCTGCGGCAAGCCAGCGAGCGCGGTTGACGTCGGGCAGCGGCAGCATCCTGCAGGGTCGGGCAGCGGCAGGCGCCAGACGCCGGGGACGGTTTTGCCCAGCAACCGCCAGCAACCGCCAGCAACCGCCCTCAACCGCTCGAGCCCAAAGTGGAAGGCAGGGAGCGACTGGCGACTGGCTCGAACTGGTTCACCCACCGACCGTCCACTCCACCCACCTCCCTCACCGACGTCGGACCACTTTGCTGCTGCTCGCCGACCGCAAACCGACCGCAACCCGTCTCACACGTGTAAGTCCTCTCGGCTGACTAGCACGGGTCACACCTCGAGTCCCGATCGGGTGTGGGGGTGTGGGCTCGCGCGCCATCGATCGCCCATCCGTCGCGGTCGGCCACTGCTTGCCTCCACCCTCTCCCACCTGCCAGCTCCCATCCAGCCTCGAGCTTGATTGTTGATCGCCCCGTCTCCTCCTCCCCCTTCTCGCGTCCACCTCTTCCCTTGTCCCCCCTCAGCGTCGTCGTCATCATGTCCAAGAAAGGTGCCGCTCCCTCAGTAGACAAGTCGTATACCCCTGGCGATGTTGTACGTCGTCGCGTGCCGAGTGTCCGGCGTGGGTGTGGCATGGATTGCGACTGACGCGCTCTCTCGGTACGACCTATCCCATTGCGCTCGCTCCATCCCATGTATTTGCAGGTCCTCGCCAAGATCAAGGGATATCCGTCGTGGCCTGGCCAGGTGGGTGTGGTCTCAAGCTCGACGAAGTGCATCCCTATCCGTGGCGCAAGTCGTCGTGGCCCGACCGCCAGCCATGGCAGTATGCCATGCAACATCACCCCTCCTCAGAGGGCAGCATGCAGCTCTACAATGTCGACCAGATACTCGCCTTGTCTTGAGACGAGTTGTCTTCGCTGCAGGCAAACTTTGTGCTGACACTTGCTCTCCTCTCTCTCCCGCTACCTCCTTGTGCTCAATCGACGCGCGCTCGCCTCGCCCATCCGTCCCACCGTTTGCCTCGGCTGACCCGGCCCTCGATCTCGACTCTGCGCGCTCGCCAATGGCCTCGCACCACCCCAGATCACTGACGGCAAGGACGCGCCTCTGCTTGTTCGTAACCAACAGCCTCCAAAGTCCAAGACCTACCTCGTTCGCTTCTTTCCGACCGGTGACTAGTACGTCGTCCCCGAAGAGGCGGTTCAGCCTTCAGCGCCGGTCATCGACGGCCAGGCGTGGACAAGTCGGCTCCCTAGTGCACGACCAAGCTCGTGCTGTTGCTGAAGCGTGCCCTGTTTGCATCGTCCAACAGTGCCTGGACTGCCCCGCGTGACCTTTCGTCCCTCACGCCGGACGAGATCGACACCTACGTCTCGTCCTCGAGCAAGAAGAAGGGTGATCTGCTCGAAGGCTACAAAATCGCCAAGGATCCGAGCGCATGGTTGAAGGCGCGAGAGGACGAAGCCAACGCCGCCGCGGCCTATGATGACGAGGATATGCTCGCGAGTGGGGATGAGGCTAGTGGCAGCAAGGGCAAGGCCGCGACCAAGAAACGCAAGGCCGTCGTCGCCAAGAAGGACCCCGTCGAGGACAAGAAGGCCAAAAAAGCCAAGCTTGAGAAGTTGGCCAAGACCAGGGTGCGTACATTGTATCTGTTCGATGCACTCGGATGCACTTAATCGAACGCAACCTCTTTCGTGCTACACGGATCACTGGCCGTTGAACGCTGAATTTATTTTGATTTCGCATCGTTGCCAGGCCCCTCCCAAAGCGACCGAAAAGGACGAAGCCGAAGCCACTTCCCCCCCCAAGAAGTCCAAGCCGACCCCTGCTCCGGCGCGTGAGTCCCAAATCCAACGTCCGCGACGTCGAAATGCAGGTCTGGCTGACACTTTCCGCTCTCCGTTGCAGCCGTCGAGGTCGACGACCCCGGATTGAAGCAGGTTCGCGATTGGCGCCACAAGCTGCAAAAGGTCTTCCTCAGCACCAAGGGTCCGGGGCCTTTGAACGCCGATGTCAGTAATCCCAGGATGATTGCTGTTCCTAACCTTTGATCGACTCATCGAGCTCACGCCCGGTTCGGGATTCGATGCGCAGGAGATGCCCAAATGCCGCGAGTACTTTGACGCGATGGAGACGTTCGACATGAAGCGCGAATGGCTCATTGTGCGTACTATAATTCCCCGGGACACTCTCTTACTTTCTCTATGACGTTTTTGACACACTCATGTTCGGATTTGGCGTGCTCGGTTTTGGTGTTCCCACAGGAATCGAAACTCGCCAAGGTGCTTAAACGCATCGTTATGCTCAGCGCAGACCAGATCCCGGATGAGGAGACGTACAAGTTCCGCGATCGATCGACCGCCCTCGCACAAAAGTGGGCCTCGCTGACTGACTCGTCTGGCAACGCCACGCCCAAAGAAGACGGTGGTGCCAAGTCCGAAGAGCATAAGGATGGCGCCGCTGTGTCGACAGATACACCAAACGACTCGACCGCGGCTGCTGACGAGTCCAAAGATAAGACGGAAGGTGTCACCGAGGCCAACGGTACCAACGGCTCTGCCGCCCCAAAAGCTGACGACACTTCTTCTGCGAACGATGCCGCCGCCGCCGTGCCTCAAGAAGTTGTTACGGCCTGATTATATCGGCTCTCTCGACCGCCTTCTTCGACTCCACAAAACAGTGCTCGTCGTTCCCTGTTGTCGCACTATCGCCTTCTCTGACCCGTTCATGGATCCTATAGCTTGTCATCTTCGTTTGCGTCTTCCGAACTACGCCGTTTGCGCCGACTCACCACTTTGAGTCGCGACATCGGGTCTAATTGTGTTATCTCCCTCTCTCTCACACACACACTTCACCATCTCGCCGCGTCTCTCGATACCAAACCTCGCCCACCTCAGTGTCTCTGCGTGTTTGCCGTCTGATGCCTGTAACATCTGAACCTCTCCAGATCCCACCTGTGACTTGTTGACGCTGATCCTGTTGGAGCGAGGGCCCGAACGATGCTCTCTGTTACTGCCGCCGCCGCCATCTTTCAGCGCGTTCCTCGGAGACTCGGAATCAGAGCCGTCCCCCAATCCTGTCTGGTTTTATAATTCGTGCTTCGCGCCGCGTCGTTGGGATCCCTACGAAGACCATGACCCGCCGAACCTCGAGCTGTTGAATTCCGGCCTTGACCGGTGCTCTCCGGCGCCAAAGGAAGACGCAAAATAGATGTCGAGCGGGGCCGCTCGTGTTCGCTCGTCGTCGGCGCGGCCTGGCGAGTGCCTGTTCAGTGTCGAGGACGACGAGGCCTGAAGCCGCTGCGCAGGTCGAGGGGCGCCCACTCTGGCTCTGGCTTGTCTCCGGACTCGGCTTTCGAGTGCCATAGCTCGCGTGCTATCGTGCAGCTGTCTCTGCGTTACACCCACCTGGACTCAACATTCTTGTACTAGGTCCTTCTGCATCAACTGCGCCTCGGCCTCGGCCTTGACTTTGCACCTCTCTCTTCTCTCCACCCACCTCTCAGCCCTGAAGGCGTGCAGCCTGGGGAGCGGCTCAACTCGAAACGCGATCGACCGCTAAAGAGGTGCCGGACGAGACCGATCAGTTGACGCCCCAGTTTCGAGCTTGAACGTTCCAGTCAGACCTCGGTGGAGTTGCACACGAGTCGACCCAAATCAACTCGACCCGATACAATACGAGCATGCAGGTGCAACCTCTACCTGCTGCGCCACCGACCCCGCCTGTGCCTTTCGTAGCTGGCGGGGTCGAAGTGCCGTCGACGTCGTCGGCGTCGGTGCTCGTCGCGAGCGGAGGCGCGCCCCAGCCGACTTTGGCGAGCACGGCATCACAAGATGATGGTGACAACGACCGTGAAGCGATCAGCATGGACGATGACCTCTCAGTCGTTGAAAGCGACAACGGTGATGGTGACGGCGATGGCGATGAAGATGGCGAAGATGAGGACGACGAGGACGAGGACGAGGACGATGAAGGATACGGGGGAAAGGAGCAGCAGCGGTCTCGAGCTACGACGTCGGTCTCGACATTGGCTGCTGCAACGAGCGGTCAGAAACCATCCCGACGACTCGATCTACCCGAAGACTACGATCCCGAACTGTACGGCGTCAGAAGATCGGTCAGTACTCACACTCTCGCCTCGCCCTCGGTCGTATCCGCGCTCGCGTAACGCCGGCGCCCAATGCCGTCCCCATCTCCGAAGCTGTGAAACCCAACCCCTCTCACTCCGGAGAACCTGTCACTGAGGCCGACGTTTCGTCTTGATTTCTCACAGGGGCGCGCCTCACTGCTTCTGACCAGGGTCAGTCACCGGCCATTACCAGAGTCGCCCTAGCTTGCGTTCGGTTGCTGATCAGACGAGCCGCAGGTTCATGACGATGAGGAGGATTCGTCCAGTGCAGAGCCACCGGGTCGCAGCAAGAACGGAAAAGGTGCGTCGGTACAACCATTGCAATGGACGCTGCCATCAACTCACCACTTTTGCGTCTTGCCTTGGCCTTGATCGGGGTTCAGGTAAAGCAACCTCGAGCACCTCACGCATTGCAAGCACCTCCGAGGACCAGTCGGCCAGCTCGTCCTCGTCCTCGTCCTCGTCCTCGTCCTCGTCCTCGTCCTCGTCCTCCTCCTCGTCGTCCGAGGAAGACGACGAGAACGACAAGGGCTACACCACCAAGAAGAAGCAACCGAACCGGATATCGGCACCAGCCTCCAGGAGAACAGCGAAGAAGAGCGCGAAGTCATCCAAGGGGAAGGGGAGATCAACGTCCGACTTTGACCTGCCGAGGATCTCGTCAAGGAACGGGAGAGCGCTGCCGAACTACAACGAGAAGCACATGGAAGTCGATCTGAGCGACGATGACTCTGATGTGGGTTACACCTATGTCGCCGAAGGTAAAAGTGAGTCAAGAGTCTTGCTGTCAAAGGCTGAGGTGGTCCTGAGTCGTGAACTGAGCACCGGAACTGGTGCTGTGTCTAGCCGACGAGGATGGTATCGATGGTGTGTTTTCCTACAAGAGGGATGGTGAACATGGTCAGTGACTGTTTCAAGGTCTGCAGATGTCGGGCGACTCTTTCTGATTGCAGACTCGCGCGCATGTCTCGGAACAGAGGAAGATCCTCAGGACGAGCCGAGTCGAAATCTCCGTTTCCTCGTCAAATGGCAAGGTTACTCACACATCCACAACACATGGGAGACCTACGAATACCTGAAGAGGTTCAAGGGCTTCAAGCGCGTCGAGAACTTCATCAAGACGGTGTGGGCAACCCGTCAACGGATCCTGAACGACCCGGCCACCAACCGTGAGGACCTCGAGGCTCTGGAGATCGAAAAGGAGCGCCAGACCGAGCAGCTGGAAGGGTACAAGCGGGTCGAGCGCATTGTGGCGCAACGCAATGCACCCTCAAATGCCGACATCGACCATGAACACCTCGAATACCTTTGCAAATGGTGGGGGCTGGCTTACTCGGAGTGCACATGGGAAGACCACGACACGGTCCGTTCGATCGCGGCGCCAGCGATAGAGTCATTTCTCGAACGCGTCGGGTCAGCCCATCTACCTCACAAGAGCGCCCACTATGGCAAATCAAGACCACCGTTTAGGAAGCTGGTCGAGCAGCCCGACTACATCAAAGGCGGTACGCTGAAAGAATTCCAGATGACGGGGCTCAACTGGCTCGCTTACCTCTGGTCGAGGGGCGAGAACGGCATCCTCGCCGACGAGATGGGGCTCGGGAAAACGGTGCAGACATGTTCGTTCCTCTCGTACCTCTTCCACGAACGACAGCAGTATGGACCCTTCCTAGTCGTCGTTCCGCTGTCAACCCTGCCGGCATGGCAGATGCAGCTTGCACATTGGTCCCCCGATCTGAACGTGATTGCCTACATGGGGAACGGACCGAGTCGCAAGACGATTCGTGATCATGAGTTTGGCGATCGTCGCAAGCCCAACTTCAACGTCCTGCTGACGACGTACGAGTTCGTGCTCAAAGACAAGTCGGACCTGGGGGCGCTCAAGTGGCAGTACATGGCGATCGATGAAGCGCATCGGCTTAAAAACAACGAGTCGCAGCTCTACGAAGCTCTTATGAGCTTTAGTGCGGCCGCAAAGCTGCTCATCACGGGTACACCGCTCCAAAACAATGTCAAAGGTTCGTAGCTGTGACCGCAAGCGCGCGCACCACGTGAACTCAATACTAATCAAGAGTGACCGACCTGCAGAACTTCTCGCGTTGATGCACTTCCTCTCGCCGGACAAGTTCGAGCTCGCCGGCGAATTCGATCTCAACGACGAGGAGAAGGAGGAAAAGATCCGAGACCTCCACAGCAAGCTCGAATCAATCATGCTGCGGCGACTCAAGCGCGATGTCATCAAGGAGCTACCGACGAAGAGTGAACGCATCCTCCGTGTCGAGATGTCGACGATGCAAATGTGGTGGTACAAAAACATCCTCACGCGCAACTACCAGGCTCTGAGTAGCTCGAACCCGAGCGTGTCGTTGCTCAACATCGCGATGGAACTCAAAAAGGCGTCGAACCACCCTTACCTTTTTGAAGGGGCCGAAATAAGATCGGACGTCAGGGAAGAGACGCTCAAGGGGCTTGTGATGAACAGTGGGAAAATGGTATTGCTTGACAAGTTACTCGCACGGTTGAAGGCCGATGGGCATCGTGTCCTCGTGTTCAGTCAGATGGTTCGAATGCTGTGAGCCTGCTCTGAGCCTCCGTCATTCCCGAAGCCTACTCACTGACGATCAGTCATTTGTGTGTTGCCCAGCGACATCTTGTCCGACTTTTGTGCCCTTCGAGGCTACCTGTACCAACGACTGGATGGTACCGTGCCATCAGAGACGCGTCGCAAGGCCATAGAGCACTACAACGCGCCCGAATCACCCGATTTCGTCTTCTTGCTCTCGACGCGCGCCGGTGGACTGGGTATCAACTTGGAAACTGCAGATACCGTTGTCATCTTTGACAGCGATTGGAACCCGCAGAACGATCTACAAGCCATGGCGCGCGCTCATCGCATTGGTCAGAAATTGCACGTCAACGTCTATCGATTTGTCACCAAGGACACGGTTGAAGAGGATGTGTTGGAGAGGGCCAGGAAGAAGATGGTGCTTGAGTATGCCAGTAAGTTCGCGCAACAGTCGCCTCCCCCGCTCTGAATGTGATTGATGGCTGACGTTGCTTTGACCACGCGCGCAGTCGTCAATCAGATGGACACGAGTGGCACGAATCTCGGTGCGGCAGCGTCTTCACGACCGGACAACTACACGCGCGACGAGTTATCTCAGATCCTCAAGTTTGGGGCCGCAAACATCTTCAAGCAGGATGCTGGTCAAACGAAGCTCGAAGAGATGGATCTTGACGAAGTCATCAACGAAGCCGAGGCGTACGAGACCGCCACGGGTGCGACGGGCACCTCGCTCGGCGGTGAAGAATTCCTCAACCAGTTTGCCATACAAGACGTCAAAGCCGACATGACATCGTGGGAAGACATCATCCCCGCCGATATCCGTGCCCAGGCCGACGAGCAACGCGCCAAGGAAGAAACGGAAGCGGCGATTGCGGCGCAAACGCAGCGGAGGGCGGCAGCTCAAGTCGCGCCTGGCGCTTATCAAAGCCACCAGGGCTCTCGAGCGGATTCGCGGAGCTCCTCGCCCGATTCGGACAAGGATTCGGCCAAGGGTGATGGGGGGAAGAAAAAGCGTGGTCCTCGCAAGACCGAGGCGCAGCGAGCAATGGAGCTCAAGGACCGTGACTTGCGCATGCTCGTTCGTGCTTTGCAGAGGTTCGGCGATATTCGACACCGGTACGACGCCATCGTCAAGGACGCTCGACTCGAGAACAAGAATCGTACGGTCGTAACGCAGATGATTGACGATGTAACCAAGATCTGCAAGGACGCGATCGAGGAGAAGCGACAGTTGCTAGAAACGAAGAGGCTGGCGGGCGAGGAAGTCACCATCGCAATGAAGAACAAGGCGGTGCTGGTTTCGTACAAGTCAATCACCAACATCAATGCCGAGACGGTGCTGCAACGAGCGGCTGAGCTCAGGCTTCTGCATCAATGCAAGTGCTTCGATAGTGCTTATCCTTTGTGGACCTGACAACTAACGGCCCCTTGCTCAAACAGATCTCAACCCTTTGGCCGACCCTTCGGCGTGGGTTTTCCCGATTGAGGACACCAAGGCGACGCTGAACTGGAATTGCGAGTGGGGTGTCGCTGATGACGCCAAGTTGATGATCGGGGTCTGGCGCCACGGTCACGGCATGTGGGAAGCGATCGAAAACGATCCGCAGTTGGGCTTGCAAGGCAAGTTCTTCCTCGAGGACGCAAAGATCAAAGCCGAAGACAGTGCGAAGCGGCAGCTGCCCAATGCGATCCATCTCGTTCGTCGCGCCGACTATCTGCTTCATCTCCTGTTGGAGACGCATCTGGCCGCTCGACAGGGCGGGGATTCGACATCGACCCCTTTGCTCGCGAAATCGGCCGGAGGACCTCGCCTCAAGATCGCAGCTGGGGACCGCGCACGAGACAGTACGGGGAGCACGTCATCGAAGCCGCACAGACCGCACAAAGGATCAACCTCGTCGTCATCCAAGCCGAAGAAACCGGCGGTGGCAGATTCGAGTTCGGACGACGACTCTGTCTATGCGAGCATGGATGAGGCCGAGTGCAAAGACCTTTTGCGACCTGTCAAGCGTGAGCTCAAGCGGCTCAAGTTGGATACGCAAGACTACTCGCGTGAGGAGAAGGTTGCGCATCTCAAGGAGTGCCTCTCCGCGATCGGTCAGCGCATCGAGTACACTGCGAACCTCGAGGAGTCGAGTCGCAGCAAGGAGAGGCGACGCAAGCATCTTTGTGCGTTTATTTGCAGGAGAAATCGATTCAGCTTGATGACGTTTCTGCTCACTATCCAGTGTTTTGTTTGTCACGCAGGGAAATGGACAACCCACTTCTTCCCTCGAAAGGTTCAGACCGATCGCCTCCGGTCGATGTACGAGAAATTGACAGGCCGGACTTCAACCGCACCGGCGGTAAGCTCGGCGCCATCCACCAAGCCAGGGCCTCCTTCCAACGGTGGTCTGCCATCGATCAAACGCAAGTCGACAGACGACGATCCGAGTCACAAAAAACCGAGATTATCAGAGGACGGCTCTGGGTCGCGTTCGTCAGCGAATCCGAGTTCGGTGGCTTCGCTGCCCACAATCCCTCGGGCGAGCAATGGTGGGCATCGCAGCCCGCATCTTCACCAACAGTCACACCTGCATCACCCTCAGCATCAACGATCCACGTCGTCGTACCCTCCGTCCAGGCCCTACGACCGCGAGAGAGGCCGAGAACCGTATTCGACCAGCGCCTACTCGAACGGTTACGGCAGCGGGAGCCACGACCGTACTCGAGATTATCGGCGCGATGACCATGATCCGAATCATCATTCTCACTACCCATCCTCTTCGTCGTCGACTAACAATCGTGATTACAACAATCGCGGCGGATACAGCAATGGGCACGGCCAGCCGCCGGCACCGTACTCCTCGGCCCCACCACCGCAACCGCAGTACCCGCACCCCCACCACAACGTGCAGCAGCAGCAACAACACTCTCAACATACTCCGCAGCAGCGCCCTTCCCAGTATTCACGGCCTCCGAGCTCGTACGCGCCCACTTCACACTTCCCGTGAACCAGAGGTCTCGAGTAATTGTGCTTTTGTGGACACCTATGTCCTCATTTCGTGTGTGGTACCTCCCTTTCAAGGAACAATTGTATATCCCACTCGCAATGCACGCCTCTACTTTTTTCTCGAATCTGTACGCCTGTCATTGGCAAAAGCACCTCTATTCGAGCACGACGTATTTCTGCAAATGGTCCGGGATCTCCTTGAGGAGGCCCTTTGCTTCGAGCCACTTCCTTGAGAAAAGTCGAGATTGATACCTGCAATGCGTTTGACGTCAATCAGACGCGTTCGAGATTGGGCTGGCTTTTTCCGAGCAACAACGCACCTGTAAGCGCCGTCACACAAGACGGTGACGACTCGGGACCCCTTGCCGAGTTTTTGCGCGAGCTTCTTGGCCGCAACGACGTTGAGTGCGGTCGAAGCGCCAAAGTACAAACCGTCCTTGTCCAACAGATGGTAGATCATCCTAATCGTTTCTTCATCAGGGATGAACAAGGCCCCGTCGAGCAGATCGATGTCCTGCTTGAGGTTGTCCGTCACTCGCCCTTGTCCGATCCCTTCAGTGATACCCCCCCCCACTCGATCCAACGTCCCTCGGTTGATGAAGGATTCCAAACACGAGCCTGGGGGATCGGCGAGCCAGCATTGGATTTGACCCTTGGATTTCTCCTTGAGGATTCGAGTGACGCCGGCGAGCGTTCCGCCGGTTCCGGTAGAGCAGATGAAGGCCTGCAGTCCGCCGGGGAGGAGGTGTGTTTGGTCCCAGATCTCGGGGCCGGTCGTATCAATGTGGGCTTGGCGGTTGCCATGGTAGTTGCTGATAGGTAGATCAAAGACGGTTCAGCTTCCCCACGTAGGTGACTTTACAGGCAGGGCACGCACTCGAATTGGTTTACCCTGGGAACAAGGATACAGACTTAGATAAGCACGATGTTCATAAAGAACTTCACACCATCTGCGTTCTGACCCACCATGCAGCATTATCGAGGCGCTCGGCATGACGTTTTGCCTCTGCGGAAAGAAGTGAGATCTCGGCCTCAGCGGCGAGATAAGGCACTGGAGCGATGCGCTGGGAAGCGTACGGTGGTTGTAATTTTCAGGGTTTTCGAACGCAACGGCTGTATGATAGGAGAAGGTGTGAGATCAATTTTGAGCATCCCGCGCATGGTCTTCTGTAGGCTTAGCATGTGCTCACCGGGAACCGGGTAGACTTCTGCACCGAGCATGCGCAACAAGTCGATCTTTTCTTGCGATTGGGTCTGTGTAACGAGATGAGTGGAAGCATGGTCAGAGGTAATATTTGATTTGGTCATGTATTCCGACTCAACAGACTTGCGTTGGGCATGTAGATGACACATTTGTAGCCTCGAGCTCGGCAAACGTGTCTGCGAGGTGCGAGGTGGGGGGTAAGAGAGCACGTTCAGTCTCGGGACCAAATGCGACGAGTTTTGAAAGGGGGAGCAGAATGAATGGCACGCACGCCAATCCGATCCCGGTGTTTCCAGCTGTTCCTTCGACAATCGTTCCACCGGACTTGATGAGACCTGTAGTGAGTCGTGTGGTGTCACTTGAGTGAATGGGCGAGTGTGCGTGTGCGGCGGTCACCCCCACCCCAGCGGGCTCTGCTTTGCCGATTTGCGGGCAAAGGGACGAAATAACCTACCCTGCTTCTCTGCCCATTGTACCAGTCCCAACGCAGCTCGATCCTTGACACTCCCTCCCGGGTTCATAAATTCGGCCTGGGCGAAGGGTAGGAACAGGTGGGTAGTACCGTATCGTACCATACCGCATCGCAGCAGCGCGGTCAATGTTCAGTGCTCGTCGTTCCGAGTCCAAGGCGGTGAGCAGGCAGGCTACGAAGATCGGACGTACCTTGCCAAGAATCTCACATCCGGTCTCTTCACTGAGCGAGTTGATCCTGACCATGGGCGTGTTGCCGACCGCTCCGACGAAACCATCGACGGGCAACGAATGCGCGTGGGGCTGCAATGCTGCGTACGTCGTGGATGAGGAGGTGGCTTCGGGGAACAGGAGCCTCGAGGTCGGTCGTAGGATGGATCGGATCGCGGAGGGGCGGAACATGGTGCCGAGCAAACCTGAAGCTTGGCGGTACGACGCAGTATGCCAGACAGGAGGTTCACGACACGGTCGGCGTGGAAAGGAGAGCTGTGCCGGCCTTCGATCACGTTAACCGGCCTCGGGCGGGCGGGCGCGGCGGGCGGGCTCACTGCCAGCTCGGCCAAGCTCAACGCGCCTCCACCACCCACACTCGAGCTCGAGCACCCGCACCCTCCACTCCTCTCCTCTTGGCCCGTGCTACCACTCACCACCTGACGACCTCGTCTGAGACTCTCTCCTTGTGTGGGTCGTGCAACCAAAGCCCAGTCGCCCTTCTCCAACGATGGCAACCCGGCTGGGAGGTCGAAGTCACTTGCCCTCGTCATTACCACCGACGCCGACCACCTCCAACGCGAATCCCAACTCGGCGATGCCTCCGATCAATTCGCACCGGTTCCAGCCATGCCCGCTCGACCATGTGCTGCGCCAACAGGGTCTAACCAGGTACCACCTTGAACCACCTTCATGGAGACCACCGTGGCTACCCGCTGGAGCTGGAGCTGGAGGTGGAGGAGCTTCGGCGGCCTCGACTTCGACGTCGTCCTCGAGCTCATCAGCAGAGCCAGCGTCGACGTCCATCTACCCCCAGTTCTACGCGCCGTGCGACGGACAGGAGGAGGATCAACTGACCGAAACCGCCGTCAAAACCGGATTCGGTGGCAAAAACGTCGTACAGGTGAATCGTCTCGGCGCCTCGGCCCCGTACGACCGAGGTCTCGTGCTGATCTCCCGTCGCCATCACGGCGTTCGACTTCACTTTCCGCTACAGACCGAGACTTTTTCGGCCCATCAGCTCATCTATGAAAAGCTCAAATCCGAAGACATATTGGGCAATCTATCGCGCCTGTCGAATGCGGTCAGGGACAGGGCCCAGCAGCTGGTCCCCACCTATGGGTTCGTCGCACGCCTTTCCTCCTCTCGAATTCGCCCGTCCCGAAAACTGACCCCCCCCTCGTAAATGATGTGTGTCGCATTTCCTCGCTCATTCAGCCCTCCGTCCTTCAAACTTCCCAAACGCAACATCGTCACCGATACCAAGAGGGAGCAATGGTTCACCGATTTGTCCAACCCGGCCGTGCCCCTGTCCAAACTCTTCTCGATCGTGCCGCATGGTTACCGCGGACAGCAGATCCTCGAGATGTTTTACTCCAAAAAGGTGCCATGCTCAAGGGCGATATGGTTCGTCAGAGCCTTCGGGGCGCTCGAAATAGTAAGCAGCATTCGTCCTTTCTGGATGTGGATTCGCCTTGAGAGGAACAATACTCACACCCAATGTATTCCCGGCAGCAAAACAACATCGCGAAACGACCGGCGAGCGCTCCTAGCGCGGTGGCTTCCTACACGTTGGAGTGGACCCTGATCGTGCAAGAGTTTGTGCGCAAACAGCTTGCCGAGATCGCAACTGATGAGCCTCAAGTAGCTAGCTCGACTTCACCGACCACGGCTACTCATCCTCTGCGGATGAGCCTCAGTGCCAAAGCTCAAGCCAAACAACCGGTGATGATGGACGATGATCTGAGGAACGCTTGGACGATGAAATTCTCGTACACGTGAGTCCCATTGTTCAGATGGATGGCAGTGAGAGGAGACCTCCCAGCTGATCCATTCCTTCCCCAGCCTCCGCCTGCTCGAAGCTTTGTACGAGGAGCATCTGCTCGACAGCGACTCTTTCCTCCGCTTCTTGGTCAACCAAATCGAATCCTCCAACATTGGCCAACTTCCTCTCGCTCTTTTCCTTGCCGAGGAGTACCTTGGCGAATTCCTCTTATCCGAGCCTCTGTCTGCTCGACTGGTGGCCGCTTGCTTCGCGCGGCTCGACAATCTTTCGTCATTTACCACGCCAGCCGCGATCCATTCCGCGACAATGTCGACTCTGACATCTTTGATCCGATCGACGTTTGTGGCATTGCCAGATGCGTTCATTGCTGCGCCTCTGTGGTCGCAATATGCTTCCTCCTTGACGAACCTCCTGGACGGCCTAGATGATCCCGTGTTGATCCGTACGGTGCGAGCCGACTTATCGGATCTCAAGGTCCGGTCAGAGGCAGCTTCCAAAGGAACCGAAGACGAGGACTCGTCCGAACCCGACGATATCGAAACGATACATCTGCTTGATTCCATCGCTTTTCCGGCGCTGTTGACGCAGGTTCACAAATCTCTATTCCATAAGCGTCGGAGAAAGAGGGGCTTGCAGGTCGAACTACCCCTGATGTTCACTTGGGCGACCTGTGGGGATCGGGCAGGTCCGTACAGGCGATACGCTGTTGCTACTTTGATTGCGATGGAGAAAGATGGCATGGAGATGAACGAACAACCCCGCGTCGACATCGAGCGAGTCTTTATCGACTGGATTGATCAAGGTGCTCGAACTGGCGGGGCCAGGAAAGCCGGGGATGAGGGTGCCGAGATTAGACTTCTGCTCGAGGAGCTGATCCGATGCAACGTTATCGGATATTCGTCGTATCTGCAGCGCATGATCGCGCGAGGTGAGACCGAGGAAGTGGTTCACAACTCCATGCCAGTACGGTTGATCTAGTCTCCTCATTCATGCTCCTATGTGGACTGACTTTCCCACCTCTCTTCAATGGATCGATGTTTAGAAACCTTCCATACACCTCAAGTTGCTCAAGACCGTCGCCTTGCACGATGAGTCTGGTCGACCGTTAGCCAAGAAGCGCATGGCCCTGAAGTCGAGCCCGGCCAGTCGGAACGAGGGCGAGCACTTGCTCGGAGATGCTACGCAAGAGCTGCAAAGGCTGGTACCCTCACTGGTGGATGGTCAAAGTCGGTCATCTTGTTTATATTTATTTCTGGCGCTTTCATGACTGACACCTGAGCACGTCCAAACAGGTCATCCACTTGCAGCGTTGTTGGGCGATCGTGACTGCACTACCTTATTAGGCGCCATTTTCGGACTCAGCAAGGATGGAACGCACCTCGTGCTACAGCGCGACACCATTCCGGCCGGATTGGCTCGACTTTTGCGGCCGAAAGGCGAACACATGGCTCTCACAGCCGAGGAGCATGCCATACTCACCCAAACGTACCTTGTCGTCGAAGACTACTTTGGACTGCTTCAGTACATCTTCGTGGTTCTGATCCATGCTCCGACCCGCGACGTCCTGTCGTGCGTGCTGGATTTAATCGAAGGCAACCTCGACTGCTGGACGGCACTGGACGCTCTTCCGACCCTTGGACAGGCACTTTTAATCGCTCATGAAGGCTTGAAAGTGGACGGAGTCAACGACAGGAGGTTGATTGCTTTGCTGCGTCAATTTGGCCAAGCGCAATGCTTGGACGCATCGAATCTGACAAAGCTCGAGCAGGACTATCAAGAACTAGTCCTGGTGGGTACCGCTTTTTGTCGGGACGGAGCTCTGTCCCTCCTATGAGCTAAGTCAAATGTGTTCATGTTGACAGTCTCTTTCGACCAGTCGCCCTCAGCAGCAGAGCTTGCCTGCGGGTATGCCTGAGCTGCAAGGGCTGCTCATCGACAGCTCCCCTCAAGCGATCGCCCAGCTCGGGACGACTCTCTGGTACCGCTATCACGCATTCGAGAACTGGGCCGTCATTGCGATTGAAAGTGGGGTGCAACTCCTCGCGGGCGTCTCGGCTTCGACGATCGTTCGCTTCCTGCGTGAGATCAACGAACGACTGCCGACAGGACTAGAGGCTCAGATCGGCAAGTGGGTCGCTCAAATGCCCTCTTACTCGATGATTGCCACATTTGGGGCGCATCTGAGCTCGGGCGTTGCAAGCCTACTGCTAGAACTCGTCACGGGCGGCATTCTCTCCCCTCTGGCCCTCATCACGCTCGTCATCCTTCCTGTTTGGAAGACACTGTTCGTCGCCGCAAGCTTGCCGACGAGTCCCGCCTCGCCCACCCCGATCCAAACCTCATCGCTCGACGCGACTCTTTTGCAAGCCCTCGACACGATCACGCACATCTTCGGCAGCCTCATCACGAGGTCTTCCCATGCTGCCGCCGGCCTCGCTTTGAACGAGGATCTCTCCAACACGCCGGCAGCTCTCCTCCACCGCCAAAGGGGAGATAGCCGGTGCGCGAACCTCTTCACGCAAGCTTCTCTTGGGGAGCTCGGCAAGTGCGTCGCGTCGCTTGCGGTCCAACAAGATTTCTGGACCAATCTTGGGCAGCATGACCGTGCTCAGGCGACAGGGATGCTGCTTATGCATCTCAACTCTTGGCCTGCGTTTCAAGCTGCGGTTGTGCGCGACCCTCAGGTCTTTGCGTCGGCCGTTCTCGACAGCGCACCCGTTGTGGCCGTCCCACTCGCGACGAGTGCGCATCGTCCTAAGCTGCTTGCGGCTCTGTTGTTGACGCTGAAAGATAGCAGCACGGCCATACCGGCGAGTCTCGTCTCGACCGAAGATTGGGACCTCTTCCTCTCTGGTTTGACGACATGGCGCCTAGCCGTATCCAAAGTCGAGGTGCAAGCCTGTCTCGAGCGCCTCGACCTTGACAGCACCATCTCCGACGCGGAGAAAGCTGAAGGACTCAACGCTCTGTCGCGGCATTTCCTCGACCGCGTATGCTCGGGTGAAGGCCATACCTACCTCGGCGAGCAGATCGTCAAGTGCTACCACGGGCATGCTTCAGACGAACTCGTCAGCGTCGCCTTCAGTCGTCTGGCCGAGGCCGTCGATGGACTCGCGAGAACCGCTTCGATTGAGCGGCGCATGCACAGTCTGACGACGCTGCGGTGCACAGGGCGCTTGCTCAATACGCTGCTCCAATCCAGTTCCGCTTCGAGCCAGGCCGCACCGCTGCACCAACTGCTCACGGCGATCCGTTGCTGCCTTGAAGGGCTCGTCGACGAAGGCGTCAGTTCGCCGAGAGAAGCTGTCTTGCATTCGGCTCACTTGCTCGCTATCGCCCTCCGGTGCAGCGCGACGGTGTCTCCGTCGGCCGTCCAAACCGCCAATTTGTTCAAGGGATGTTTGATACCATGCACGAAGCTTGCAGCTGTAAGTCTGTCCTCAATCTTGCCGCATCGCTAATCAGGCGGCCTCCCAGTCGTTCTTCGGGAGATCGTTCTCGAGCTCACCTTGCTCCTTTTCTCTGTGCATCCCCCGCCCTGTGCTGACAACGCCGACTTTGTGCTGCAGATCTTTTGCCGGGACTGCCCAAACGATGTCGAGCTGTCTTCCGTGCTACTCGATACCTGCTCCCACTTGCTATTCGGCCTGACAGACTTGGCCCCGTCCGTTCGGCTACCCTCAATCGATTCCATCATCGCGCCAGAGGTCGAGCTGGATTCGCTATCCGAGGCGGCCCTGTCGCGTCTCGGCCGTCTCTTCGACGCATCTGGCTCAGCTCTCCCCGTTGCGAACCCATGGGACCTCGTCGACCATGCCGATCCGGGACCACCTCAAACGACTCGTCATAACAGCGGGCCGCTTGATCTGGCTTGGTTTGATGCCAAGATCGTGATCGTCATTCCTCCACTGATAGCTTTGGATGTTCACAACGGTCCGCCGAGCTCGGGCGCGACGACGAATGGCAACAGTTACGCCGTGGCGGCGACACCCTTCAGCACCGCAGCAGCACAAGTTCACGCCATCACGGGGCATCAAGCCTCGTTCGAGCGAGGTCGACAGAGCAACTTTGATTTCGAGACGCCGTGCATCGCCATGAGTGTTGCTGCGCGTGACCATCGTCGAACGCTGATGGCGGCCAAAGCTCAGCTTTCGAAATACGATCCGAACAACACCGGTAAACACGTTCTCTACGGCACTGCAGTCAACAGCCCGGCAGCGGGCACGCCAACAGGTTCAGCAGCCGTGCCGCAAGCGTCCACCGCAACCTCACCGTCTGTGCACGCCAAGAATCGGGAAGAAGCTCTTGCAGCCCTTGCATCCGCTTCTGCTTCGAACAGTACCAAGCGCAAGGATCCGCCTGAGGTGGTTGTGATTGACAGCGACGAAGAGGACGAGCCGATCGCGCAGATCGTGGCGGCTAAAGCACCGGCTGCGAAAAGGGGTCGACCCAGCACCCGAGGGGGTGCGTCCGCGGCGCGAAAGAAGGCCAAGACATGATGTGTGAGGTATCTATCGACTGGGTTGTAGCGTCGTTGAGAAAATCGTGAGCAGCACTCATATCTGCTCGATAAGCGGCACCAGTGTGGTGGTTGTGTAGAGCTGAATGCTGCCCGCGTTTCCTCGCCAACTGTGGGCCAATGCATTGTCTTCTCTACTCAAATCTTGTTGTGAACCCAACCACGTTGGCTATATTTATACCCGATAAGATATCTAAACACCAAAAAAAAAAAAAAAAAAAAAAAAAAAAAAAAAAAAACCGAGCACAAACACATATATACCCATAAACGCTTCTACGCCGAGCCGGTGTAAATGCAGTTACGAAGCTTGCCAAACTTTTCACTGTACAACAAAGATAAATGCGAAGACGAATCTAGTACGAACGATACGTTCAACGAAGTGGAGCGGCTGGAGCTAGGTATTATAAAGAAGAAGGCACGTCCATAACACTTCGACGAGCTAAATCGACGAGCCATCTATTTGAGTGAGCTCTTGACCCTATGGCAAGACATCTACCAGTAGCGCGTGGGACGGCAAGATTTCGAGATTCGATCCAGCTCAAAGTTCGGGGCGCAAGAGACTGTTTGAAGATAGACGTTGAGTTGGGCATGATCAGCATACATCCGCGACGCTGTTGGCACCCAACTCGAGGTAAAGATAGTCGAGGGCTTACAAATGTGACATTCCGACTTGATGCACGCGACACTGGCCACGCCTCGCAGGGTGAGACAATCTGTGCCGCGCCACACGTCTTCGTTGGCGAGGGATTGTTCGACGTTCACGGGGCTGCAGCCACCGCATTGGTTTACGGAAGACGAAGTGTCGACGCAGCCAAAGACGTGACCGATGGACGAGCGTTCGGCTCGGAGCGGACAAGCGGACAATCCTTTGGGGCAGGTCATGCCGTCGGGTACTCGAGCTGGGGGCATTGGAGTCGTTGCAGGGGACGGATCTCGGAGTTGTTGCTCTTTTGCAACGTTGAGAGCCAAAGTTTCGCGCTCTTCCGATGCATTTTCTTCGTCCGAGAGACCGGCCTTAGAGCCGGAACGGCTCGCGACCATGTCGGGATCCTCGCATGCAAGCGAGACCGGATGGCAGTAGCCTGTCATTGCGACCAGAATCTCAGCTAGATTGTCATATGTCGACGCATGACGAGCATGCAAGCCAAAACCACATGCAACTCACCACTGACGCAGGCAGCGTTGTTCGGCGTGTCCTCAGGAGAGTATCGACCCGAGTAAAGGCACTCCGCGCCGATGCCACCACAAACGGCTCGGCCGTCGCCCGCTTGCCCCGAGCAGCCTAGGTTGCCTGCGCACATGGCATCGTCAGGGCCCTCGGGTCCCTCACAAGCGTCGCCAAGTCCACCACTGGATGTGCCGACAGGAGGAAGCGAGCATAACCAGACGCGGTCAGCAATTGCGCAGCCACGGCTTTGGAGCTGGGCCAGCTGTGGAACACGGGGACCGTACCCATCCCCTGGCGAAGTTGACGGATCGCTGGCGACGAGGAGGCTGGAGTGCAAGTGGAGACACTAGATACGGTACCAGCAACGGACGCAGAATTTCGACTAGGTGGTGTGTCTGTATTTCTCGAAGTGCTGAGTATCCCGAGTTGGCCGGCGGTTGCAGGCGGCCGCAGCGTAATACCGAGGCGCCAAGACATAAAAGTCCGAGACCCCTCGTCCTGAGAGGCGTCGGCGCGCGTCGGCAATAACGAGATCGGCATATCGGGAAAACGCCTCAAGAACGTAGACCCGAACTTCGAAGACAGACTTACAGGCAGATCCCAGGGCTTTCGAGCGATCCGCTGCAGCGACCAAAATCACACTGTGTGTCGCTCGAGCATCTGCAGTATTCAAGAGTCGGGGACAAGTGATCAATGATTAGTACTCAGTCGGCCAGGCACCTCGGTCCTAGCGCTGTATGAGACAAAAAGCGGCCAGCGCCAAGGTTCGGACGCGCGCGCGCGTAGGTGGTGCCGGTGGTGCCTGCGCCAGACTCAACCGACGACGCCGACGCTGCATAACATCCCATCTGGAGCGCGGAGTCGGGTACCGCACGATTCGAGCGGCCTTGAGGAATCGCGGGCAGCAAAGCATAGAGCATGCACTCACGCGGCACCAGAGAAGCCACAGAACGAGTCGCCTGAGCGAAAGTCCTTGACACATTCCGAGTTGAGAGGCACCTGCATCGCACCCCGCGAAACGGGTTGGCGCAGATGGTCGCAGAACGATTGACTGTCGCATCGAAATCGACCGGGCTGCTGAAGCGATTCGCGCGGTTTGGACGCTCGTTGCGGCGCGACGATGCATTGACGGCAATCGTAGCAAAGAGGGTGGCCAGCAGCAGAGTGGTATATGGGTTGTTGAGCCCCATGAATTATGGCGGTTCACGGTTCTGGACGTGCGAAGGAGCAGACGAGAGAAGCAAGAGGTCTACAACGGAAGGGCCGACAACTCGACATCGGTCGTCGTCGACAGCGAGGCGCACTGCGCGCGCGCCTAATACTAACTGCTTCGATCCAACAATGAGACAAATGAGGAATGTGCGAACTCCGGATTTCGTGGCATCTGCTTTGGTCAGGCGCCGCGCGGGGCACTTTTTGAGTTGTGCAGGTGCTGTTTTAGGTACCTAGGTACCTAGGTATCTATTAAAAGTACTAGCTGATTATTCGCAACTCGAAAATTGGGAACGGCGCCACCTAGACGGCGCCATTACGACCCACAGGTATCTTCCACCTCGGGCATACCCAAAAACGCACAGCCGAAGAAGGCGCATGTATCTTCACGATTCCCGACTCTCAAGCCCGGGGGCCGGAAGTCGAGAGGAGAGTCTACGTAATTATTTGCGACCGCCAGATTGAGAGGAGTTGGCAGTTCTGAGCTCGCCGGAGTATTTGAATAATTGAACTAGTCCAGTTCGTGGATGATCGTCGATACCTTGGGTAGGTAGGTGTACCTAGGTAAAGTGTTGAGGTTGACAGCCTGACCATCGTATTAGCTTGTCGGCCCAGGTCAAAGCACTAGAATAACTAGGATCCTAGGTAGGCACCGAAGTTAAGTAGACAAATGTTACAGGTTTCATTTACATCGAACAGCTGGAACGAAAATCCGCAATGCCCAGAATCGTGAGCGCTTGGTCAAGTGGGTGGCGCGGATTGGCGCCTCGGCGTCGAGCGGCGCTGAGACTGATTAGGATGGAGTCTCCGCTGAGGTAGATTGCAGAGAACGCTTCATAACGTACTTAGGGCTGACCAGTTGGGACTTCTGATGGCATGGCACACACGCACGCTCCTTGCTACCTGATTGACACCCGCCAATTTCCCGTAGAAAAATAGGGAGTTTCTGAATCTGCAGGGAGTCAAGCGAAGGGAACCCCGCAAGTTTGCTTTCAGGAGTCCGAAGGGAATGACATGCCTACCACATCGTGTCTAGCACACTACCTACCTACCACCCAACGTCACATGAGCTTCCTACCGCTTCCATGACAATCACTCGATGGGCCATCCGAATCGTGCCTATTGAAAGGATCGTCGGCGCGATGGTTACCCGTTCGGTGAAAATCGATCGCATACGACAGGCGCCGAGCCGCCGGGAACATGCATGTGTTGCGGGCACCGGGCACCGGAACGTTTGCGCTCGGACATCTGGATTCACTTTCAAAAGTTTGGGCCTGTACTCATGTCGGGGGGAGGGGGGGAGGAGAGGAAAAAAAAGAAAAGAATAAGAAAAGGGAAAGGGAAAGGGGAAGAAAAAGAAGGAAGAAAATGAAGAAAGAGTGAAGAAAATGAAGGGAGAAGCGAAAGGAACGGTAGATGACAAAGGGTAGGAGTAATGTAGTGTAATCAAACGAAGGAAGGAAGGAACGAATGTGAAGCGGGTCTCCAAACTGGATGGGAAGATAGTGCAGTGCGTATGCACACCAGCGATACAGCACAAAAAAGGAGAGGCAGGGCGACACGAGCGAAGATCTAGAGGCGCGGAAATTAAAGGGGCGGCGTGTGCGAGCCCTCGATGTACCAGGCACGGCAAACTTTCCTTCGTATCTTCTTTAAGCAAATACAACTATGGACATGAAGATTTGCTATATACGGCCGTTGGAGACTTTCCAGAGCGTTTGAGTGCATTCAACTGTATGTGGTGGCGAGGTTTGTGCGCACCGGCAGGTAAAATCGCCGAATCGACTCTAGACTTAGAGCACGCTCTTCTACTAGTCAAGCGATTCAAGGATCTACGTGACCATTTTCAGTAACATCCAATAATACGCTTTAATATCTCGTGTAATCTAGTAATCTAGTTGTGGATATCCTGATTAAGGAGATATTTTCAGTAAATCCCACGAACAAGCTGTGGCGAAAATTTGCTATTCGCCGCCCCTCGTGGCGAGTCGGTCGAATGCATTACTGTGTGTCGTGCAGCCAGCCCAACTGGTCGCCGACATCGTTTCCGCCGCCGATACATTCATAGATTGTCCTATAAAAACCATATCGGTGCTGCATTGGCGACCTAGAACGAGATAGTGGTCAGGGCGGAATCCGGCATGGGAACCGAGCTTGCCAATCTGCTCAGCCGGCGACATCTCGGAGTCAACGGCCGAAGCCGCCGAAACCCAGCGTTCTCGCTCCGGGGTGCTCTGGACAACAGTAGCTACATCATTTGTTCCGACCTTGACCTTCACAATACCCTGTTCGCTTAGCCGCCACCCCTTATCCGCACACTCCTACTGGATGGAGATTCTCCGGCGCGTTCTCTGAACTATGGGCGAAAATCTTGTTGCTCGGGCAACGCACATTTGACAATCCCATGACTCAAGAGCCCACTATAAGGTGCGATCCATTGAATACGATTATCTCTTTGAGGTCTTTGCGGTCCTGCAGGAGCTGCACCGAAGCGTCATACATTCCTTAGGAGCCTGCCGTCTCCTCGTCGGGCACTCAATCGACGATCGAGCTTTCGCAAATACCGGCTGGTCTGACAAATCTGCGCATCGCTGAGTCATGTGCACAGAATATACGTTTTTTATTATTAAATTAAAGCAGGTGTCATGTGCATCGAATTGGATAAGCATTTGTCCCAGCTTCACCCGCGTATCGGTGCCACTGCACGGCTGCGCCTGTTATTTTTTGTATGTAGCCTGATTAGACTTCACGTATTCGGATTATCTACGCAAAATCACTGTATCTTGAAAAGGGGAGTTGGACTTTTATCAAGTCAGAATCACTAGCTCCATGCAACCCTCACCCTCACAGAACCACCAATGATGCGGGTTTGCCTGCGCCAACTGCGCCAACTCGACGCGGTCCGAGCGGGTCCGAGTGTCGAGCATTGCGCCAACTTGCGCCAACTCCACGGGGTGCCTGCGCCAAGGTCGCGCGCGCCTGGGAGTTGGCGCATGTGCACCCCCCAGCACTGGTACCGCCCCAAAAGTAAGAGTGGGAAAAGTTTGAGGTCAAGGCATTTGGGTAGGTTCCTACCTAGGTACGTTAGGTACCTAATATCTTGCTAGGTAGGTCGGTATGCACCGCGGTCCAAAAAGGCATTTATGACGTGATAACTCTTGCCGTAAGTCATTTATGTAGTAGATGTTATGCGGATCCAGTCAAGAACCTGAGTAAATGACGCTTTCCATAGGGAAGTTGAAATGGGTCCGACCATCCGTACCGCATCGCGGCAATTTCTTCGGGAAGGACGCGGCGTGAGTCACGTGACTCGTGACCCGACCGCGGGCCGACCGCGACCGCGACCGCGACGCGATCAATTTAGAGATCAGTGCTCACACAGACACCGGTGCCCCCACCTTGGCCGTGGCACTGGCGATTAGCCGTCCGGGTCCAGGCAGAATCTACATTTCTTCTCTTGAAGCCCACGCACCCAAGGCCTGCATGTCTGCTTCGTCGCCTGAGATCAAGTTGGACGAGCTTGACAGTCTGAAGCAGACATGCTATTCGGAGCGCGAAGGCTCGGGGTTCATCGTGCTCTCCACGCTGCGCAACCTGTCAACCGGCCCAAAAGGATCTCGTGGGGACATTGAATGGGTTGTTGTAGCGGGTACCCGAGATGGCGGTGGATCTTCGGGTTGCAAAGACCTCTGGTGGGAGGCCGTGTACACCGCTGTGGAGGCCAAGGCTGCCATGGGGGTCCGTCTCCGGCGACTGTTGAGCTCTCAACCGTGACCTCGCTCAGGACTGACTCGAAAAAGGATTGTTGATTCGGATTGTCAAATTTAAGATTGAAGGGTCAGCAGTTCTGGCGCATGATATGCCTGCTCGCATCCGAACCAGTTTCGCCGAGGGTGAGCTCAAGGTCGATGGTTATCCAGCTGCTCCGGACAGTGCCGCTTCACGCGATGCAATCAAGGTCGGTTCGATGTTCTTCGACTCGAAGGTGTTTCAGTCAGCTCATGTACGATCCTTCTGATGAGGAAAACAGCTCACGATACAAATCACTCCTTCGCTGGCCGTGCACGTCGATCTCGAGCCCTGCGAGCTGCCACCCCCACCTTTCTCTTTCGTCGCTTATGGACTCGAGGTGAGGCAATCCTACCACTTGGCTCCGCTGGAGAGTCCGTGCCATAACGCAAGAACTTGCCTGGGCTTGCTTCCACGTTGTGGAAGCTAGGTTACAAAGGACGCCGTGGAATGTGCACGCGTCAAGGAACGACTGAAGAAGCTGAGAGAGGAGCTGGATCGGGTCCGATGTGAATTGATCAAGAGCAAGGCCACCATTGAAGAACTCCAAGAAGAAGGTCGATCGGCCTCGGCTCGATCCAAAGATGCTAGCGAGTCACCCAAGAAGCGAAGACTGCCCCCTCAAGCTGGTCAGTCACCTCAGGCTACGGCGATGGTCCTCGACAGCGTTCGCGGCCCAGTCGAGTGGGACTCGATCTGACCAAAACCTTTCCCTTCTACACAGGTGGCCGCGTGGTTCGGCAACGCGGCGTCGTTCCAGGCATGGCGGTGAAGGATGATGGGTTCTGTACTGATTCAGATTAGAACCACCTTGCGCCAGGACGCCACCCCCTGGAGGATCCTGTGCACGTGCGCAGTGCGAGTTCCGAGTCGGTACCAAGAGTCCGTGTTCTTGCAGCCTCGCCCCTGTAGCGTTGGCTTTCCTCACGCCCAGAGCTCCTCATAGGGATTGTCATTCGCATCCGCATCTTTCACTAGCATTCGCAATCGCCCAGTCATGTGTCATTGGTCCACATGCTCTCGTCGAGCTTTTGGCAGCTACATTTTATTAAAGGCTGCCATCTCCTGTCTCTGCGCCAAACGCTTTGATGGATCGATCCCGACGCGCCAAGCAGCTGAGATTGAGTTGAACGGCGTTGTCAGGCCGGTGACGCGAAGCCGCTTAACTGCCCATCATGAGTGCATAAATGAGTTACAGGCGAGTGTGTAGCTCTCGGTTACGCTGCCCCGGACAAGATACCTACCACCGCCTCGCAATGACAATCGATGGGAAGGCACCGACACTCCCAGGTACTACCTCCTGAGTCCTGACGCGCCGACGCGGGAATACCTCCGCTGAGGACCTGCACCGCTTTCATAGCTTCTTCGGGGGCTGAAAGGGAGTGCCTTACAGAGCAGCCCTATGTGTGGACTCTGATGAAGTGGAACGATCGAGTTCTAATTACGCCTTGCTTCTGGTCTAGCGATCAAGACGAGCAGATGTAGTGGTGCTGGCTGCATAACAGAGGCGCATGCCTTACAGGTCCGGCGGGCCGCCGAGGCACGCGATTCGTCTTTTCGCCGCGAGATGATTGCTATGAGTTGTACGTTTCAGGCGCCTAGGCAGATAGAGGTGAGTACAGGCTCAACCTAGGTGTCCCTACCTATCCACCTTTGCAGAAATCCGGTATCTATCGGCTAGGTACCTACTCCCGTATTTCACGTGTCGGCGAGGCCGGCCAGGCGCCGGGCGATCTCGGTCCGGACTTCTCAACCCACTGCAGTTACGATCTACAACCTTGTTAAGCGCCCATTAGTTACGAGCTCTGAGCTCGGTGTTACATCTGTCGGTGAATTTGTTCAGCCCATGACGATTAGCTAGCTACCTTCAATTAGTACCCAGGGGCTAGGTACTCCTAACTGATGAGTTGCATTTTCCGTCGCCCGCGAGCTTTCAAGCTGCTCTGCTGCGACTCTGCTGCAGTTTCAGAGAGGTTTGTAGGCCAGCGGAAGCCAGGCGCCAGGCGCCAGGCGAGCGCGCGGGGCCACCAGCCGACGGCCGCTTGCGTGAGCGCGTGAGCCCCCGATTCAATTGTGTCGGGAGGTGACTATCACGCTCGCCTGCGCGCTCGCTGCCACCACGAATGGAGGAGTCCTCCTGGCCGACTCGCCTCCTCATCTCGCCGTCCTCCCTCGTCTCGACTCTCTCGATCGCCATCCGTGGGGAGCACATCCGCGACTACGCCAGACAGCTACGATGGGCCCGGATGATGAGCTGTCGCAGCTACGACACATGATGATGATGAATTCGAACCCGACCTTCCCCGGTGGTTCGTCGCCGTCGATGCAGCAGCAGCAGCAGCAGCAGCACCCACCACCACCACACGGGGCGCCTCAAGTCAGCTCGACGCTCTCGTTCCCTTCGCTGTCGTCGCTCGCTCAGCCACCTGGCAGAGGACCTACTCTGACCTCGGACGACATCATCAACGTGCTCAGCCGCGGCGATCTGTCGTCGACGAGCTACATGGCCGCGGCGGGGTCGTCGTCGTCGTCGGCGTCGTCGTCGTCGAACAACGGCTCGACCGGCTCCTCGCCTCAGCCAATCTCGTTCGCCAGCACGTCCTCCCCGGATCCGTCCTCCTCGCGCTCGGCCTCGATTCCTTTGCACCAGTCCAGCCTTCAGCAGCATGACCAGCAGCTGCAACGGATACAGCAACATAATCAGCAACATAATCAGCAACATAATCAGCAGCATCAGCAGCAGCAGCAGCAGTACGATCTCAACGCTTTCGACGATGCCGCGTTCCCACTCGATGGCGCCTACACGTTCGGCACGCCTTCCTACGCCGGATCGTTCGTCGGATCCTACGAATCGTTGCCTCAATTCAACCACGACCAATTCTCCGAGCCGTCATCCTACAACAACGAACCGGGCACCTCGACAATGCACGGTCGTGGGCCTCCTTCGGCGTTTGATTACTACTATCAGCAGGAACTGAGCAACCAGGACATCTTCCAGCCCCTCTCCTTCCTCAACCCGACCAACTCGACGTCGACTTACTCGTCCGGATTCCAGTACCGCGATCGCTCAGCGGATCAAGATGATGCTGCTTCATCGTATGCACCGAGTGAGGCAGGAGACTCGGTCGCAGGCTCAACTTCAGGTGCCCCGGCGTCGGGGTCCCAGATGGACTTCGACTTTGATTTTGACCCCGTTATCGCGGACCGCACGAGGAGCGAGTCGCCGTTCCAGTACGGCGGCAGTGCGAGTACAAGTGCAAGTGCAAGCGTTAACGCCAGCGCAAGTGCGAGTGCAAGTTCTCGGCCTTCGTCATCGAGGGGCCCCACACGTCAGGAGACCGCGCTGGCCGACGTCACTCGTTTACGTGAGCAGGCGACCGTGCTAGCGACCTCGAGACGGCCTTCGAGCGCACCGCGATCGGGGACCGGCAGTTTGAACAGGGGCAAGGCCTCCCCGGGGGTGCTTTTCTCATCGGGGATGCTCTCAGAGTCGCCCCCGACCTCGAGCGCGATGACCGACTATCGCTTCTCGCCACCGGCCTTGACACCACTGGCGATCCCGAATGACGGTCCTTCCTTCAATATCACCCAGCCGACGCCTCACACCGCCCGCCCCAAGGAGAAGGGCCAGCCCACTCTCGAGCTCGAAAGGATGTTAGGGATGAGCGACGATCAGGTGAGGCCTCGAGACTCGAGGCGCGTGGCCCTGTTCGCGCATCCGAGAACTGACCTGGACCCAATGCTGAATCATTTGCCTTCATCTGCAGCATCCTTCGTTCTCCGACGCCACGCCACGGCCTATCGCACCTGGGACCAGGCAGTTCCCTCCGACTCAGCCAGCTTTCACGGACAATGTTGCCGCTACAGCGGAGCCAATCGCCCGGTCCTCATCAGCCGCTGGATCCTCGACTATACCCTTGACGTATTCGCCCCAACCGCCGAACAACTCGTCGTTTGGTCCCTCTCTGGCTCCGTACCACCCACCACCGATGCGCAAGCGATCCCAGTCCGACCCAGCGATATCTCCGACCTTCGCTTACCCTCCGGCCTCGAGATTCCCCATTCTCGGTTCGATTCCCGCGTCAACGGGAGTGGCGCCTGCGGCTGCACCCTATGCCTACTTCTACCCCAGCTTGGTGCCCGGTGGGCAAGGCCAGTTCGTCGTGCCGGCGCCGACGATGAGCACGGCTCCGCTGCCGATGTTCTGGCCCCAATCCTCGACAATACAACCGATAGCGATGAATCCGCTCGATGCGTTCCAGACTTCGGTTGCCCCGCCGCCCATGCACGACTATCTGAATACGGCTGTGTTTGACGGCTTCGACGACTTCACTTCCGATACTGGGCGACAGCATTCGCTCGACAAGCGGAGTCGCCATAGCGTCAGTGGCAGGAGACCGTTCGTAGGCACGCCTGGGTATCAAGAAGCTGGGTTGCTCGATCAGACGGCTCGCGCGGAAGCCCGAGCAATGGGGACGAATCATCGGAGGTCGAGAAGTCATGCCCGTCATAACGACGGGCAGCCCCCGGGTCGAGAAAGCGATGGCGTTGCTAAGCCTGCGGAAGAGACACGGGGCACTTTCAGTGCATTCGATGCGTCGACTCTGTCCAGAATCGCTGTGGCGAGGGATGGGTCGGGGCGCGGTTCAAGAACATCTTCTGTTGACAGTTCACGCAACCGGAGCGGAGACTATCGACCTCAACGGACCGCAAGTGGATCGTCGTCGACCAGCAACAGCTTCTTGGGCCCCCAACATGCGCCCCAGTTCCATCAGTCCCCGGTCGCGTCTCCGTCAGCTTGGACCGAGGACCGACGGTCGAGCCAGAGCTCGATCAGCGATGGTGGAGGGCAGCATGCTCTTGAAGGACGGCGCAGAGGCACTCAACCTTCTCTCGAAAGCAAGACGACGATGGCCACGATCCAGGCCGCGATGCGGCGACGTAATCCAGGCGTGCAGGCCAAGTTCGTGTGCGATCTATGTGGCGAGACGTTCACGCGACGGTACAACCTCCGTGGTCATCAGCGGGCGCATCGGAACGAAAAGCCGTTTGTGTGCCACCACCCAGGATGCGACAAGGCCTTTGCCAGGTCGCACGATTGCAAGCGGCACGAGTTGCTGCATCTCAACCTCAGGTTTGTTGAGCTAGGACCCGAGCTCCTCTGCTTCGTGGTGAATCACTTATGTTTTGATTTCGCTTTATCTTCATAATCCGCAGACGTTACAGCTGTGAACCTTGCAAACGAGAGTTTGTTCGCCTGGATGCCTTGCAACGACATCGTGCGTATTTTGGCGCAATCGGGTCGCGCTTGCACATCCGCCGACTAACCTAGGAAATTCACTCGATTGACAGACCGAAGCGATGTCGGACAAGCTTGCGTCGAGCAACTCAAGGCGCAGGGCTTCCTCTTTGCGTTCGACGAGCCCCCCGAAGATGTCGGGTTCTGAGCCTCGCAGCGCACACGCTCACTCTCGCACCCACCGATCGAGGCATCTTTCGTTTTCTTCTTGCCCGTCTCGTATTTATCCACTCCAATTACATGTACTGCTCCTCGACTAGTTGTAGTCGTCTAGCGTCTTGTAGTCCTTCCTTTCTTCACCGTCGTGGTCCGATTCGCGCGCGAGCGGAGCCCAAAAGCGCCGGTCCTCTTCTTCTTTCCTCTCTTTGATAATTTTGAGATCCCTTTCGAACATATTTCTGCGCAAAATGACTGTCTCTTCGTGTGTGGTGTGTCGATTTACTACTTCGTGGATAGACGATGCGTGGGTATTGTGTGATCGTGCGGGACCACGGGGCCGTACGGCCCAAGGCAATTTGAAACAGGAAACCTTCGCGCATGTGAAAGCGACCGACTCGTTGCTCCTTGGGGCTGGCCCCGCCCTCGACACACTCCTCGCGAGAGAGTGCTAGACCAGTTTCCATTTAAAATGCTAGACTGGTTTCTATATAAAGTGGTCCTTTTGGCCCCCAACAGCTCAATCCAGCGAACTGCATCTAGAGTCAACTCGGTGCGCGAAGATGAGCACACGACGAACTGAAGCAGAGCTCTAGGAGCTTCTGCCGCTGGTGGAGCTCCCTCCGAATCTCAAGCTATATTCAGACTAGTCATCTTGCTACCCGGGAACTACAAAAACTCTTTTCTTTACTCCACAGCGCTGCTCATGGCCACCATCAATGATCTGCCCGTTGAGTTGCTGTTCCGCATCTTCCGCCAAGTCGGTCGGAGCGCAGCCGCCTACTACCAGCGCTACGGCTCCAAAGCTTTTCTGCCGGCTCTCGCTCGTGCAGAAGAGCTGGGTCGACGTCGCACAGGCTCTACTCTGTTTGCTCATCCGGCTCCACACAATGAGGCTAACGCGATCTCCCTACTCAAGTCGGCTCTGCTCGCCCGCCACAAAGTCGAAGAGCTCCTCCTTAGGAGGATCAATTCGGAGCTCTCGAGCATAGTGCTGTCCCGCGTGAGGGGCGTCAAGGAAGTCAGAATCTATGAGACCAGTCTCGAGCTTGCGCAGTTCTTTGAGAACGGCCTGCAAGGTGAGCATCGGCCTACCAGGATGCTCACAGTGGTGTGTGAATCGTCAACTGAATCCCGGTCCTTGTGGCCTTGGCCGACAAAAGTGACGGAAATCCGGTTCGGCAGCATCAAGTCCTTGGTCGGCTCCGATTCCTCATCCATTCGGAACCCTCCGTGCGGACCATGACGATCGACCACGCAGACCAAAGTGGGGAGGAGCACTTGCAAGCCGACCAGCGAAAGGCGCGCAAGCACGACGAGAGGAACAAGTGTGGTAGCAAGCACGGCCCATCACTCTGTTATCGCCGCCTCTTTAAACATATCCCGAATCTGGTCAAGCTCGATCTCAAAGTAGCCGCACACTATTTTTTTCCTCGAGGAACCGCTCCCCTTTCTTTGCCATTTGACTAAGCTTCGTCGGCTCACAATCGATATCGACACCGGCCTCGAAGCGCTAGAGGATGGGCGCTATTTCGCCAACAGACGCGTTCTGCCGATTGTGCGTGACTCGAACATTCACAAAATGGAATCTCTGCAAGTATGGAAGATCGTGATTGGGATGGAAGACCGAGAGATGAGCTCAGCATTCGCAGACTACCTCCTATTCCTCGTACACTCAGCCTCGTTCTCTCGATCGCTCAAACACCTCAGCTTTGAATGGTATATCGAGGAGCACTCGTACGATGATATATATGACGACTTCGACCACTCGGGCTGGGATCGTGTGAAAGATCTTTGTGAAGAACGCAAACTCAGGTTCGATCTCGAGACTAGTGTCGTTCATCGCTGCGCTTCCGATTGATTAGCATCCTTGACTTTCAGCGATCGGTATCATTTATTCCAAAAATTCATGTGAAAGAGTGCGTGGAGGATCTACGGCTTCGCGCGTTGCAAGGATGTTCTAAATATGGGGGGCACATCAGAGTGGAGTGCGCGACTGCGGCCAGCCGATTCGCTGCGCGAAGCTATTTCAAGCTCCGAAGCTGAGCACGCATCTCAAACGGCCCTGAGCGTCACAAGACCTGGACTTCATTAGGATAAAGTATCCCTCAAAGTGACCATATCCGTCTTGGGCACATATGCTCAAGCGTGAATGCGGGTGAATGCGTCCGCGTACCTGCGCCGTATCAAAATCGGAGGGGTTCTCCACTCGGACAACAAGGTACGCCTGTACAACATTCGGACGCAACGCTGTACAACACGTGTGCCAGCACCAACAACTTCTCCATAGTTCTCTTGTTTCGCATGCATTATCTTCAATCTTCCGTTGATTTGTCTCTGGGAGGGAGCAACCGTCGGGTGGGGGGCGGGGGGGGGGGGCTTGAACTCGGATTCGTCGGGTTGGTCTGTTCTACTAGTTACGACGTATCAAGCGGGCGCTTGTGGTCATCATGGTGTATTCCGGGTAGCATATCCTGTAGTTCCTTAAAGGGGTCTATCGTCTTGCAACTTAGCAATGAGTTTTATACAAAAAAAAAGGGTCGCGGTGAGATTCTACGCAATTTGATATAAACGGGATGCGTACATGTTTAGGGGGCATCCCAAGAGCGGAACTTCGGTTGAGCTTATGCAATAGTTTTTGTATTTAGGCTCACTCTGAACTTTGTTAAGAGCAGGCTCTGCCCCGCATGAGGCCCTCCACGTTCGATTGCTTCCTCCATTTCACATGGGCTATCAACAGCGTTTGCCAAAATGTCGAAAAAGTTGCTATTTCGATATTGCTCAAGCAAGGTATAAACCATTGCTATATGTCTCATCTTGCCCCGCCACCACCGCCAAACATGCTCATCAACTTGGACATATCCGGCATCCCCCCTCCACCGCCCATCATGCTAGCCATCTGCGACATCATTCCCGGGTTCATCTGGCCCATCATTTGATTCATGCGCTCCTGCTGTGCGGGTGTCAACTTGGACAAGTCGGGTATCCCGTCCGGACCCATCGGTGGCATTCCGCCCACGCCCCCCAACCCTGCTCCTGCTCCACCTCTCCGTGCGGCCATCGCTTGTTGTTGTTGCATCCTCGACGCCCATCTAGACTTGCCACCAGCCTGCTTGACCATACCAGAGAATAACTGGTGTTGCGCCAACAGTTCCTCAACTTCATCGACCGTGGTCCCCGACCCTCGAGCGATGCGCAGCACCCTCGGATTCGGTCCCCTCGGCGCCATCTCGGGCAAGTCCTTCTCTTCAACCTTCTCCTCCTCCTTCGCCATCGTCGAAGCGGCGTTTTCCTTGTTTTTGCCTTTGACCGATCGAGAGTTCGTAGCCGTTGTCATTGTCGATTTGGCCTTGACTTTGGTCGATATCTTCTTCTCCCCCTTTTTCAAAGGCCTGAACAAACTCCCATCGGATGCGAGTTCTTCCTGCGTCATCGAGTCAAAGATGAATGCGATACGACGCATTCGCTTTGCGGCTTCATCGGTGTTACCGCCCATCATGTCCCCCATCCCGGGGATCATCGACGTCAGTTTGGATAAAGGCCCCCTAAAGCGACACATCGAGGCAACGAGTTCAACAAATTGGACAGGCAGTAGCACAAAGCAATAGTTATACTCACATCCCCATAATCGTGGCCATCTGCTCCTTCAGATCACCAATCGTGAACTCGCCCTTGTCCAACTTCTTCATCAAGTTCTCCTGTCGTTGAGGGTTCGCCATGGCTATCTCTTGTGCATGCTCGACCAAACCCGTCAGATCACCCATCCCTAACATTTTCGAGATGAAAGGTCGAGGGACGAATTTTTCGAGGTCGTGGAGGTGTTCGCCTGTACCGATGAAGATGATGGGTGTTGCGGTGGCCGCGACGCTGGCAGAAGAATAGCATCAGCATCGACGTAGAGCATTGCTTCATCTCGGGTCCAATCCAGTCACTCACGCCGATATGGCTCCTCCACCTTTTGCATGTCCATCGAGTTTGGTCACGATGATGGCACCAAAGTTGGAAGCATCCTTGAAGGCTCTCGACTGTGCCTCGGCGGCTTGACCTGCATCGCTAATCGTCAGCATACGCACTCACTTCAAGCGCTTCGCGAATGGATACGGTTCGACGAACCGATCGCTCCATCCAATACGAGCACGGTCATATCCGGTTCCACCGCTTCGGAGATTTGAACCATTTCTTCAAACAGCTCGCTTTCTTGTCGATGTCGCCCAGACGTGTCGACGATGATGACTTCGAAGCGTTCGGAGCGGAACTTGGTCACACCTGAGAGGGCGATAGAGACAGGATCCGTTTCGGTATACCTGTGGGTGTGGGTGTGGAAGGGGTTCCCAAAACGTGAGCTCTCCGATCGGATGAGTGACATGGACTCGGAGGGAAAGCTTTGAGGACCTACGAGCCGAAGAAGGGTACTTTGGCTTTGACGGCGTTCTGTTTGAGTTGGTCGAAAGCGCCAGCTCGGAACGTATCGGCACAAACGAGGGCCGTCTTAAACCCTCTCCGAGTGTAATGTGTGGCCAGCTGCACGAACGAAACTCACCAGGAAACGTCAACCCCTTGTGTGACGTGCAGTGCATACCCGAGACCTGGGTTCCTCACCTTTGTACATGTCGTGGTTTTACCTGCACCCTGCAATCCGACCATCATGATGACACTTGTGCGACCTTTCTTGGGCTATGAACGTGCAGCGCAGTCGGCAGGAGGGTGAACTGTCTCGGTAAACTCACGCGAATCGGCGAACTGGCACCTGTGACGTACATTGAAAGGAGGCAGCGCATCATGTCCTGGATCCATGAGGGCGACGAGTTCGTCGAATACGGCCTACAACGCCAAGAGCATCGGGTCAGCCGAGCTTTCCGCCCCCTTCCCCGTTCCCATTCCAGTCCCAATTACGACTCCCACCTCCTCCGCCGTCATGCTTCCCCACCCACTTTGTGTATCAACTGCTTCCCCTTCTGCCCCGCAACGGCATCGGTCTGGTTACCATCCCTGGTCTGCAGCTCGACGAGTTGGGGCAGCACGATCGACTTGGCCTTGTCGCGCAGTCGTTTGACGAGTTGCACGTTCACGTCCGATTCCAACAGTGCCGTGCATACCGTCTTCAAGGTCAGGTCGAGGGCCTGTTGGGAAGATGGATGATGTCAGTCGGAGAAGGTGCGATGGGGGGGTAAGCGACTGAGACGGGGAAGGGGAACGAGGGGAGGAGTGGGGGTGGGTGGGTCGACCGCGATTGAATGCAAGTGCATACAGCTTCATCGATCGGCGACGAAGCGGACAAGGACGAGATGGCCTGGTTGAGCTTGCGTCCGAGTTCTGCCAAAACCATATTGTCCGAGGCCGAGGGGCGGCAGCTGTCGAGGTGGGTTCCTGCGCAGAGCCCGAGGGGTTGAGCCGGAATCAGTGAAAGCAACAGCAAGCCAAGAAGCTTCCGTCTCGCCTCGGAAAAATGCCGAGAGAACTCCATCCAAAACTAGCAACTCTCTGTATCACAAGATGGCCAAATTAAAGGACCAATTATTCTTTGCATTCCCCGAACCATCACAGCAAGTGACCGACTCCGAAGAAACAAGACGAGGAAGATGAAACTACCCAGACTGGCCAACCGAAGAAAGAGGCCCCCACACACGAAAGCAGCGAGAGGAAGTGCAAGACACGCGAATAAAGTGGGCGGTAGAAGAGGACGGAGAGGGCAGAGATGCGATGGGGGAGAGAGAGAGAGAGACGACTTTTTAAGCGTAGAGAGAGAGGGGGGGGGAAGCATCATCAGAAAGCGAGCGAGAGAACGAGAGGGTACAAGTAATTTCGAGCCTTGGGAAGCAGAGCGGCGAGCGAGAGATTGACTAGATCGAAGGGGGTGGTCATTTGTGATCGAGCATGAAAAGAACCGAGACGAGACCAGGCAAGCAGACGACTGCAACCGCCAAGCAAACCCAAATCCAACGGTCAGCATCACATCAAGCGCTTTTTTGATGAGGACCACAGGCCAGACTTACGACTAGGAGACGTGTTTCGATACAATTGGGAACGACAAGTCAATCCGGGAGAACGAGATGAGGCACGAAGAATTACGGGACGATGTTGCTCTAGTAGCCGCCTTGCTGGCCACCCTGTTGACCGCCGTAGCCACCTTGGCCGCCATAGCCGCCCGGTTGCTGGGCGTCACCACCGTCTATTCGATCACCAGAAGAAAAGGCAGGCATTAGCCGTGCGACTCGACACTACCGCTCGAGGCTTCTGGGGAATGGACACTCACAGCCACTTTGCTGTTGGCCGTAACCTTGCTGGCCACCGTAGCCGCCTTGTTGGCCGTAGGATTGCTGGCCGTAAGGCGCGCCGGAGCCGTAGGATTGCTGGCCGCCGTAGCCACCCTGTTGCTGGCCATATCCGCCACCGTCTATTGGGAGCCAGAGCGGGTCAAAAGTTTAGTCACTATGCCGAGCACGGCGTTGCTAACGCGGCGGCACATGTCCTTCCACGTCGGCGTGTCGAAGAATGCAGCTTGTCCACGCCGACAAGGGTGGGGTGAGATGCCTCGAAAATGTCAAGAACGGCTTACATCCTCCTCCACCGTACTAAGTGATGTCAAAGAAAAGGGCAAGAGATCAGCTGGTGACTCAACATAACACGAAAAAAGTAAAGAGCACTTACGCCACCCTGGCCACCATCTGAGATCGAGCGAACAAAGTAGAAGAGCATCGTCAGCTAAGTGAGCATGACGAACGACGCCACAGAGCTCAACACCCGAGATCGCGCGGTCGAGATCTCGAGTCGGCCTTGCCGCACGACGAGGAGGCCAGACAACCGAAGTAGCGGCCACCTCGACAGCGTTGGAAACTCATGAGGAGCGTCATAAAAGGGGAGTGACTGACATCCTCCCCCACCGTCTATAGCACGACCCGGAGGTATCGCATGAGCCCCATCCAACGACGGCAACGGCAAGGTAAATAAGAATGGAAGCGAAACTCACATCCTCCACCTCCACCTCCACCTCCACCTCCGCCACCGCGTTGGTTGGCGATGTTGACGCGAAGGCGTCGACCGTCTGTGAAGAATGGGACCATCTTGGATCAGTCATCTTCTCGGACCTGAGGTCAAAGCGGAAGAGCATGATAGGACTTACCCTGTGATCGTCAGTAAATCGGAACAGGGCAGAACGACAGTCCAAGTAAACGAGGCAATTTGAAAGCGAAACGTTTCGAGGCGCAGGAGAGGCACACGGGCACAGACACGATCCAAGAGCGTAGGCGAAGAGAAACCGAACAAACATGTGAAAAACCAGAAGAGGACCAGGAAAGAGAGAACGCAGAGCGCGAGGAAGAGTCAGGAAACCGGGACCCCAAGAATTTGGAATCAAGTGCATCGTCGTCGGTGCCGAACGAACACACGGCGAGGTAGAGTCACAAAGTCAAGGCAAGGACTCTGCATCACTTCGCACCAACACGAATACGGAGAGCCGCAGGCATTGTGAGGGTTGCTCTCTACTTCGCGCGGGGTCGGTATCGAGGTCTTGATTCTCCGCTCAGCCGGACCGATTTGAGATGTGTGCTCAAAAATCTCGACCGCGCTGCTGAACATGGGACATGGAGGGATGGAGAAAGGGTACGCACAAGCTCTTGCTCGTGCATGGCGGCGATGGCGGCATCAGCCTCGGCTTGCGAGCCGAAGGTGACGAAACCGAAACCACGCGAGCGGCCGGTGCCGGGCTCGCTGAATGAGGAAGAAACGCGGAGGATCAGTAAGATCGCACAGGTGAGAGAACACGAAAGCGAGGCTAATGTATCTCAGGCGGAATTTGTGCCGAGCGGGGAGAGACAAGCCGATGAAACACTCACGTCATGACGATGCAGTCGAGGACCTGACCGAACTGCGAGAAAGCATCACGTAACGAATCGGTATTGGTTCCCCTGTTAGGGAAGGAAGATTTGAACATCGAAGGATAATGTCAGCTCCTAGGTTTCGAAACCGGAATTGGAATGAAATGACGAGTGAAAGCCTAGCTGCTGGCAGGCCAAGGGTCCCGCAGGCTGTCGAGTCGCTGCGCGTGAAAACCGTGCTCATGCTCGTGCGCCGCGCCCGCAAGCACCAGAGCGAGTTTGGTTGGCGCGCGGCTGCGAGAGCGGGGGGAAAGGCACGGGCGCGGGGACAAAGACGACCGTGACCACAGCCAGAAGAGAGCCACACAGCCAGAGCCAGAGCCAAAACCAAAGCCAACTTACCACGAGAGGTTTCCGCTGATCACACAAAGACGAAGTGGCAACAGAGATGAAAGAGAAAAAACAAGTCAGTCATACAAGTCCCATTGTTGAGGTGTGGGACGTGGAGAGAGTCCCAGCCGACTGCGACCGCTGCGGGGTGCCCGGCCACGACTGCGTGCTCGCTCGTGCCACCTGAGGTGCCACCACCACACCGCTGGGGTAACGCGAGTTGTGGAGATCCAGCCACGCACCAGTCTACATAATCATCGAGCCAGCACCAACGATCAGCACAAGGTCGTTCATCATGACTGCATCCGACGACTTACAGATCTTGGCAGACATCTGTCAACGTGGTAGGCAAGTGGGAGCACACGCGGCGACGGGTAAAGGGTCAAGGTCGCACGGGTGCAGAAGCAAACGATACAGAGCAGCCACATCGTCAGTATCTGTTCTGTTCAGCCAGCCAAAAGAGTAAAACGTATGGGGGGGATACAGACTTTTTTTTGAGTGTTTGTTTGGTATGAAAGGGGTTGTGGAGGGAGCGCAACCAATCCCCTACGCCGCGCGAGTCACCACCTCACACGGCCCCGCTGCACACGTCGCTGGCAGAGGTCTGGCACTCGCAGGCACCCGCCAAGGCTTGCCAGGCAGGAAAAGACCGCAGTTGTGGCGTGACGGACGTGAGCTCACGGGTTCGATCTTCACGCCAGATTACAGATGCGCAGGTAGGTCGAACGTTTACCTACCTTTGCTGTAGCCTTTCTCATCTGTTAATCCTTCTAGTTTCTGCAAATGGCTATGAACCTCGTTTTCCTCGATAGACAGTGCTGGCTTTCTTCTTGAGCCGCCCGACGAAAATTCCGCCACAGCTCGTCAAGAGGCCATGGTTTGACCAGTGTGATTTCACTTACAAGATCAAAACCTTACTCTGATTGGTGCATAATCTCTATCATCGCGGGATGCTTGCTGCGTTGAAATCATGGAATTGACCTAATGCAAGAATTTGAACGAGCAGGCTCATACAAGCGAGAAAGGACCACCAAATCGTTAGATCCCCTCTCGGTCTGTTGGAGATGAGCTCCTGGTCAGACCTGGAGTATCTGGGTCAGGCTCTCAGAGGTATTACAGCACGATTCAGTCCACCTCGTCAGGTTTCCATCTAGTGCTCACCCGGAAATCTTTTCCAACAATCTGAGCTCTGCAGGAATGGTCTGATTTCGGTCTGAAACGCTCTGATCCGGTCTGGGATCGCTCTAAACGGGTCTGAGGGGTCTGACGATTGGGCGCGCATTTCTGGCTATACAAAAGAGAGATCCTTGAAATAAGTTCCTGCACCTTATTTGGGACGCTGGGGTGGGTGAAAAAGTTTCGCGAGTGCAGGCGATGAGCGCTGAGCACTGCCATTCGAGCGTAACGAATAGAGGTGCATAAGCGAACGGGCACTGCTCGCGCCTACTCCACTCTATGTCAGCGCACGCGCGCCTCCCCAGGGGGGCGGCCCACTCGGACTCTAATAACCTCCCGAGCTTCGAGGTGTCTGGCCCGTGTCTCGCTCTATGCCTTGCACTCCCCCGGTGATCCACTAGCTCGGCCGGACCGTGATACCCCCGCTCTGATCAAAGTACTCGCCTCTTCTTATTGACCCTAGTCTGGTCGTCGTCTCTGCGATTTTCATTTCCCGCAACTAAAGCCGGGGTGCTCTACGACGACGACTTCGGTTGGCGCGTCACCCGAGGCCTTCGCCAGAGGCGTCCTGAGCGACTCCACCGCTGCGCCAGGGCCGTTGAGGAACCCCCACACCACAGAGAAGAGAGCTCAATCCAGGGTGTTACATCGCAGCTGTTCATCCTGTGGTCCTCTTCTCGACGACCATAACGAGAGCTTCGGATCGTGCGGTGCAGCAGTCCGATCTCCTTTCCGTTCGGCGTAGCAGGGGACTTGATCGGTGCGACCGACCCGACCGACGACGACGACGTCGACGATTGACGTCCTCGACGAACGCCCGATCATAAATAGACGTGGCGACCTTACCTTTACCACCACACCATATCGACCTCGTTCAGAGTCAGCTTGTCTTCACAACCACCCATACCAGTGTGGTATCTGCCCTCATCTGCACCCTTCCCCAGCCGCAGCCGCCGCCATCATGGTCAGTTTCAGTTCACGGCTCCGATTCTCGACCACCTCACGCCGTCGTCACCGCTTTCCCGAGCGCGGGCGCGCGTGTGCAATCTAATCTAACACGCGTGCGCGCCGCCGCGGCAGCCGGACGCGTGGGTTCGGTCCGCGGGCGTCCGTCCCTCGTCGACTCTGTCAACGACTTCGCGGTGTTCTGGCTCGGACAGTGGCACCGACTGACTCTGGAGGAACCTTTCTCATCTGCAGGACATCTACACGACTTGTTTCAACCTACCTCAACAGGGGCTGCACCATCAATCCCAAGCGCAGACTCTGTCGCACTCGCCGTCGACGTCGTTCGACACGAGCCTGGATAACCACATTGGTGCCTCTCAAGCTGGCGGACAATTTCCAACCGCTTCCAACGCCGGTGCTGCATCACATCGTCGTGCCGTCAGCTCCGTCGTGCAAAGGTCGCCACTTTTGTCCGAAGACCTCCACGCTGGCTCCCCCCCGACCACCTCGCATCCATCCTTGTCCAAATCTTCGTCGTCGCACAACCCTCGCACGTCGCTCTCGTCATCCTCCGATGGCACCGCGGCGGAGTCGACTTCGAGCGAGAGTGGGGGGGTCCCATCGATGAGGAGGAGCTCGACAGCAGCTTCATCGATCTTGACAGAGACGACGGCTACGAACGGCCCTTTTGGTGCTTCTTACGGCGACCCGAGCTCGGCCCGTCTCGTTCGATCGGCCTCGTCGTCTTCGGCATTGTCCATGGTTCGAGCCAACTCAATAGACCTGAACGAAGCCATGCAAAAGCTATGCGTCGATGCGATGGCCACCAACCAGTGCCTTGTCTCCTTTAACCCTTTGGACGAGCCCTCTTGGCCTGCGCTCTCCGCCCTCGCTAACCCTAAGAATGCAGCGATTCGTAAATACAACTTCCACGTCAGTGGCGACTACCAGCACGTCATGAGCGCTCGTGGCAATCTTTTGCGAGAGAGCCCCTTCAAGGTCAGTCATGCCTGCCTGCTGGTGAACACCCACGCCTTTCTCGAGCTGACACTCATCTTACGCACTCCGGCAGCGCAAGTCGATCGTCAAGGTACCGCGTTCCGAAGTCCTCGATGGCAAGGAGAATGTCAAGACCGAGATGCGACCCCAACTGGACGAGATCGCCTCGGTCACCCGCGCCCACCTTGCCATCGTTGGCCACGCCGCCAACAGCATCGGCTTTGGCCTCGAAGCCGAGCGCAACGTCGAAATCGTCATCACGGGCACTTTCGAGAGTATCGAACAGGCAAGGGTGAAGCTGCTCGTGCTCCTGGATGAGCTGGTGAGTTTCGAATCGGTGCATTCCCAACTGCGATCGACTCATTGATCCCTCCTGCAACATTGATAATGGCATAGACCGGATTGCATCACGAGATGTGCGAGATCGATTATAAGCTACACAACATCATCGCGGGTCGTAGACGATGCGTTATCCAACAGATCCAAGAGGAAACGGCGACAAACATTTACTTTCCCACGTCGTTGTCAGGTGTCATCGGCCAGAGAGTGCCGACTCTCTTGACCAAGCAGAACGTTGTTCACATCTCCGGAGAGTTCTTTGGCGTGCAAAGAGCTCGCGACATGCTATTCCAAATTTCGATGCACAAGGTTCGTGTACCTTCTGCCAACTGTACCGCGTGGATTGCATTTAGCTGATCGTTCATTCCCTACCGCCGCTCACAGAGCAAGCGCGTCATCTCTCGTGATACCGCCATCCTGCCCCGCAAAGTCGACTGGATGCTGTCGGCTCGACTGGACGATATCAAGCAGATTATGCACGACAACGGCACCTTCATCAACTTCCCTCCGATTGGCAGTCAAGCGAGCATGATCTCGGTGTATGGTGACCATCGCGTCCACATTGAGCGTACGATCCGCGCTATCATGGGTCTTGTGAGTTGTCTTCGCCCGCTCGCAACCACGTCAAACATAAAAAAAAAGCTGCTTACGCAACTCACCTTGAGCTTGTACAGGCTTGCGAGTTCTACGTTGCTTCATTCTGGCTCCTTCCAATCACCTTCGATGCCTTCATGGCTCCTCCGGCCCCGAACCCAGCACAGATCCAGCCATTCCTCCGTCATATCGCCGTCGTTTCTGGCGCCGAGGTCGTCTTCAAGAGCAACTGCTTCGAGTTTCACGGTCTCGAGTCCGAGGTCCGAGTGGCAGTACAGATCGTCTTGGACTCGGACGTTGTCAAGGTGAGTCGTGCTCCGAGCGATGATCCGGCGACTCCAGCCGTGTTGACTCCTTGCTTTGTGCCCCACTATAGCAATTCCACCATGAGGTTCGCTTCCAGATTGAGCTCGCGAACGAGCATCGCGAGTTCATCTCGGGCAAGAAGAACGGCAAGTTGAACAAGATCATGAAGTCGGCCAATGTCAAGATCAAGTTCGAGACCTTCAATGACTACAACTTCCTTATCGACATTGCCGGCCACGACGTCTCGGCCTTGCACGGCCTGACGATGCTACAAGAAGAACTGCCGGCCGAGATCTCCTTCCACGTCCCCGAAGCCTACCACAAGCGCATCATTGGTGTCGGCGGCAAGAACATCCAACGCATCATGAAGAAGTACGGCGTCTACGTCAAGTTCTCCAATGCCGACGAATTTGCGCTTTTAGGAGGCTACGCCGACAACGAGGACAACGTCATCGCGCGCACGCCGGCCAAGAACGCACTGAATCTCGAGCACCTCAAGCAAGCCGTCATGGAGCTTGTTCCCCCCAAAGACAAGGACTTCTGCCTCGAGACGGTTGCGATCCCGCGACGCTACCATCGAACACTGCTCGGCGAGAAGAGCATCTTCATTCACGACATCGAGACCAAAACTAACTCGACGGTGCGCTTTCCGAATAAGGAGACGGCTAGTGACGTCGTTTCGATCTTTGGGCCCGAGTCGCAAGTCCACATCGCGGCCAAGATGATTCTTGACCACGTACCCTTCGAAGCGTGGGTCAATTCGTGTGGCTTTTCATTCAGACTCGTACTGACCAATGGTTAACTTGACCGTTCAAAGGGAGTACCGCATTCCCCATAGCGCCGAGATGGCGGCCCTGACTCTGTCGCAAGACTTTGTCGGCCTGACGGAGCACATCAAGCGCAATTTCAACGTCACAATCATGCCATGGGTCGATCGCTCGGGTGCAAGTGACGAGACGATCATCCGCTTCTGCCTCAACCGCAGCAACGTCGAAGTTCTTCCTGCGGCTCGAGATCTGGTCGAAGAGTACCTTGTCCAGCGCAACATCCAGCTTTATCCCGGCTCGTTGCGACCTCGCCCCAACGCTTTTGCCGACTCATTCTCGTTCTTCAACAGTGACCTGCTGGCCACGCCGAGCAACGATGCAGTGAGAGCCCTGAGCTCAAATGTCGAACACAAGCTGCGTCTTGCGGCCTCGTCGCCCAACATCAAGTCGATCTTTGACGCCCCCGGTGCGACAACGTATGGCGCTCCTGGCCAATCACCTCTTCGCAACGCTGCCTCGTCCGTATACCGTTCAGCCGAGCAAGACTACCCTGGCTTCTATCCTCCGACCTACTCACTTCAGACCAACACGGAATCGGCGTTCCCGACCAGTCAGTCGCAAGGCCAGGGCATGCCTCCCCCTCCCGCCTCGAACTCTTCCTCGTTCAGCAGTACGACGTCGCATCGAGGCTGGGGCGCCCTTTCCCGAACGTCGCCATTCGCTTCTTCGAATCCGACCTTCGGGGGTCCATCGTCGGCTTTCTCGGGCTCTGGGTTTCCTAAGTCGTCGGCGTCTCGCTTCGCGCAAAACGAAGGTGTAACGTCTTCAGCGGTCCCCGTTGCCCACCACCATCCCTCCCCCTCTGATGTTGGTCCCAAGATCTCGCATGGTCCCTCAGCGAGCGCTTCTGGCGGCTTTGGTGCCATCGCCAGTGGCAGCGGCCACGCGAGTGCTCGTTCTGGCTTGGGTCACCACCGACCTCGCGGCCTCGCCCAGTCCTTCGATCTTGGTCTTCATGGCCCACTTCGCAAAGAACGCGGCTTCCACCAGTCGCACGAGTCCGTTGACGAGGTTGAAAGCGCCTTCTCGTCCCTTGACCTCTGATCGCCCTTTCAACTCGATTCGCTTCGGCACCCGCACACACCCTTTGCATTTCGCCTCCAGCCATACCTTTCTTGCATTCGTTCATATACATCCTATCTGTTCTTCCTCATCAACCTCCATTCCGCATTTCATTCATCGCCACCACAGGTTGGGTGCTGCTGCCTACGTCATATATCACTTCGAATGTTCATTTACCAAATCGACCCGCGCCGACCGATCCGAGCAGTTCTCCGCACCCTGGATCCTCGCTCTGCGATCACCCCATATCTGTGCCCCCAAGTTGTTCACAACCTCATGCTTTGCTGTTCTTTCTCTTTCTCTCTCTCAACTTATGTTAGCTCTCGCCTCATTATTCCTCTTCGTTTGTCTCGCTTTTGTTTCACGACCTTTCGACTGCTCGACTCATTGTAGCCAACGCTTCTATCCCCGCGAGAAGCTTCTCTTTCTTGATAATGATTTGCAATTTCCTTGTCTTCCTTCTTGCGTTTATGTCATATAAATTTGTGCCTCGAACGGTCCCAAGACGCCTCTCTTGCCGCCATCCTCGAACTTGAGTGTCTCGATCAGCGTCAGTCCCTCGGGCACTTTGAACGTTTGTTCCTCGGCCCCAAAGTTGAGCGCGACGAAAGCCGACTTGGCTCCGTCCTCGGATCGCTTGAGGTAGAGGTAGGTGTGGTCATTGTTCTCCTCGATGGATGAATCGAATCGACCATAGACGAAGACGTCCCTGTGCTGCTTCCTCAACGCAAGCAATCGCCGATAATGTTCCAAAGGCGACGCATCGACGCCTTCTTGCTGGGCGACGTTGATCTCGTCGTACGAATCCATGGCTCGCATCCACGTCGATTCGGCGGTGGAGAATCCGGCGTTCTTGTCGTCGTTCCATTGCATCGGCGTTCGGGCGTGATCCCGAGCCGTCTGTTGGATCCCTCGCTTCCCGTCGACGAGCAGTCGGGTGTCGTTCGTGGCTGCGGCGGTGGCTTTCATTTCGGCCCATTGGTTAATCGTCGCGACGTCTTTATATTCGTCTTCGATCTCCCATGTCTTGGGGCAGTTGATCATGCCGATTTCCTCTGCATGGCACGGACACACGTCGAGACGAGACACAGGGGTCAGTTATCACCGCATGGCGCTAACTTTCTTCAACCAGGACTCACCTCCTTGGTAGATGATCGGCGTTCCCGACACGGTCAACAAAAAAGTCGCCAACATCTTGGCCGAATTGACCCTATGTTCGGGCTTGTCCGAGCCATACCTCGGCACGCTCCTCCCCTTGGTCATGGTTCTCCAGGTAGGTGACCCCCCACGCATCGTACTGACTGTCCGTCAGATTCTGATACCTTGCCGTGATCTCCTTGAATTGCGACAACTTCCAATCGTGGGTCATGAGGTGAAACCTGGAACCTGCGGGTCCGTGGTCGAGGCGCGAGAGCTCGAATTGGATGACCATGTTGAACTTGCGCTCCTTGGCCGCAACGAACTTGAGCACGTCTTCGATTAGGGGCGTCGACCCGAGTTCACCAATCGTCATGCAACTGAGAAGACAGGAGAAGGGTCAGCTTGGCAGAACCTCCGGACCATGTGAAGTGTGGCTGGCAGAACCTACTCATATTTGGCGAACGTCTCGTTGTGCATCTCGCGAAGGAACTCGTGCAACCTGGGACCGTTGGTGAGAAATTTGATCGCATTCTGGTAGGGCGCATCCGGTTCGATCACCTCGGCGTCGGGAAAGTCGGTGAATTTGGAATACTACAATGTAATAATATAAAGAAGCGGCCGTTCGCCAAGTTAGCCACCGAATAGTGGATTGTGGGGGGATTCTGCGTACCTTGTTGCACGTATCGACGCGGAAGCCATCGCAGCCCTTGTCGAGCCAGAACCTAATCGCATCGTCATACAAGGCACGGCGGAGTTCGGGGTTTTCCCAGTTGACGTCGGGTTGTTCCTTGACATAGTAGTGGAGGTAGTACTGGCTCGAAGCAAGGGAATGAATGAAGCATCAGGCTCGAGTCCTGACTAAGTCCGGCGAATAGATTTTGCAACTGTCCGAATCACTCGCCTCTTCCGTCACCTCATCCCATTCCCAACAACTGCCTCCGAAAACAGCTCTCCAGTTGTTGGGCGGGTACCGTACCCCATCAATGTACTTGGCCGGTCTCCAGATGTAGTAATCGCGGTAGGAGTTGGTTTTACTCGAACGACTTTGCTTGAACCACTCGTGTTCGGACGAGGTGTGGTTGATCACAAGGTCGAAGAGGCTGTGTTTGGAGAGGTGAGACACCCATTGTATCAGTGATTGAGAGTAGAAAGCCTTCCCGTTGAAACATTGGCTCTCCAGCCTACATCTTCATCCCTCGGTCGTGACAGCCTTTGATGAGATCTTCGACATCCGCGACGGTGCCGAAAGGAGCGTGCACGTTTTTGAAATCGCTGATATCGTAGCCATTATCCTCTTGAGGACTGTCGATGAATGCAATCATACCACGTCGCCATGGTCAGCTTCCCGTTGCTCGGCAGAACTCGAGGGGAAATATTTTTCGAAGCCCCACACCCGAATGAGGTACTTTGCTATAGGATTGCACTCACGATTCAAAGAAGGGACTGATCCACAAGATGTCGACGCCCAAATCCTTGAGGTAATCCAGTTTGGCAGTGATGCCGGGGATATCACCTTCGCCATCGCCGTTGCTGTCTAGGAACGAACGCGGGTAGATCTGTCACGACGAAGAGAGGTGCACATGGGGTGAGCAGAGGCTAATATGCGTTGGTGCGCACAGTCCATGGTGGATGAGATGAGACAGACGATATAGGCTGCCCATATTTATGGAGACATAAGAGGATACAATCGCCAGGTGAAGGCTCGATCGATTCGACACGGTCAAGCGAATGGCATGAGGGTCTCGAGAAAGTAAACTTAAGTTGTGACTTACCTAGTACACGACCCCTTCTTTCCACCATTGTTGTTCGTGAGGCATGATGTGCCAAGTCAACCTACCTGCTTCCAAAAAGTAGCTGTAGTTGATGAAGAGAACTCAAGAAACCCGAACTAAAACCAGCGGGTCCGCGATGGGCTGAGGCAAGATAAGTAGCCCGACGCTGAATGCTCCGCGCCATCCCCACTTGTAAGCACGCGTACCCGCTGTTAAAATCCCTCACACGGTCGCTCACAGTCACCGATCACCCCACTTGCCAACGGGCGAGAAGCGGGGTCGAAATCGTATGGGCAGCCGTTTGGGCCCGTATTACTTACACGCGCGCCGCTAAACGTTCATCGCGCTCCAAGTCGTTCAAGCTCGCTACAGGTCGTTCATACGCGCGCCAACGCTCCATTTATGTAACTCGGAAGGGGGGGGGAAACGGGTTGAGCTCGGATGCATACTGGGTGACATCTCCTATAGTTCTGTAGGAGTTTTTCTAGTCTTGCAAGTTATCGATGAGTCCCATACAAAGGAAATCACGCGCCCGCTTCGCCAACGCCCACGTTGACATTATCTAGTTCGCGACCCCTGTCATGCCGATTGCATTGCACTCCATTGATTTCGACTCTCCACCGTTGAGTGATCAGCAGATGTGTTCTCACGAATTGTGACACCCGCAGATGTCGTGCAGCGATTCGTCAACGCACGGAGCTGTAAGGAGCCCAGATTACTCAGCGGAAAGCGTAAGTAAAAGCAAGTTCCTGGATAGTATTCTCGGTTGTGCTTGATGTTAAAAGACAGTCCCAAAACCAGTTGATTGTCAAGTATCGAAATTGAGGGTCCAAATAAGGATGAGAAAAGAGGAAAAGAGAGAGCTACGGATCGCTATTTAAGAGGATCTAGAGATGAGAAAGGGAGACATGTAGACAATGAGGTTCTTTGTGAGAAACTATAGCAAAATAGAACAAATAAGAAGGGTGACAAAGGGATGCACAATGATTGTAAGTCAAAGGCAGGTAAATGAAAGCGAGGTCAGGCAAGTCGGCCCGGGGTTGAGCTTGGACCTACTGTAGGCCCGCGCCTCTCCAACTTCCCTTTTCAAGAAACAGTGATTTTGCGTAGATAAACTGAATATGTGAAATCTAATCAGGCTAGATACAAAAAAAAACTCACTTCGCTAATAGCTCATTAGAGCCGCTAGCCTCCACTCTCTTTTCCTAATTTTGGCGTAGAACCTTCTTTACCTAAGTGAAGTAACATTTCAGTTACTTGCAAGCTGAGCATTATTCAGCTCAACTCGAGGTCGAGCGCCCGGTTGGGGTCGTCTCTTTTGTGTAGACTAGCTGGAATTTAAGATTCTCATTCTCATTCCCCATCCATTCATTCTCGAGTTCTACGGATCAACCTTCGATAATCGCCCAACACCGCTTATCGACTTACAATAACCTTTTCTTCTCTTCTTCTCTTATCGGAATACAATACAAGGACTTGTACCGTCTTTCTTTGCCGTCTGATACAGAGAGAACAACCCGGGCTTTTCGCTTTCGATTGCAATCGATCTGGGAGGCCCCCACACCTACTGAGTGACTGCCGGGCCTTACAGTACCTCGCAAGCTGCCAGCTCTTGTGCCACTCTTGCTCGTCTTGAGAAGGAGTGGACATTTGTGTGGTACTGATTGAAATCGCATGTATTTAATTTACAGCAACAGCACCAACGCTGAGACAAGTGGAAGCCTCCGGCGCGCGAATAACGGCGCCAAGAGCGTGGGCGTGCTTCCCGGAGAGTGTGTGCGTGCTTCCTTGGAGTGTGTGAGCGTGCTTTGGACTGCCTGTGAACCTCCCGGCGCGCGCATAAAGGCGGCCAGGAGCGCGTGTGAGCGCTTTCAGGAGTGCCTAAATTGCAAAGAGCGGAAAGTGTGGGGTATGCAAAAGAAAAAGAAAATGTTGGTTCCCGATCGAGAAATCATTCTCGAGTTTCTTTCGAAATTGAGGAGCGTGTGTTGACCGGATGGCGAGCGCATAACCTCGCTGGAGCGTGTATGCCCCAGCGGAACGTGTGTAAGGCGAGGGGAGCGCGCAAAAAGAGCCGTAGGGGCCAGAAATAAGCAAAAATTCAGTGGAGTGGGCAATAGGCTCGGACGGAGAGTGTATGGAGGCCGGAGAGAGCGTTCATGGTTGCAAATCGAGGTGCAAAACTATTAAATGGGGAGCATAGGCGTCGGGTGGAGCGCGCATGAACGTTCAGCGGCGCGCGTGTAAGTAATACCTGCCCAAACGGCTGCCCATAAAATCGCGGCTCAGATTTCCCGGGCTCAAGGGCGGGGGACCGCGCGCTCGCGCTTGAAAAGGTTTATCGATCTCATCATCGGGAGTCATAGCCCGGTTATGGGCTAATGAATCATGATTCGCTTTTTGCGAGTTCGCGAATTCTACGAAAATCCTTTGTTTTTTTGCAGTAGAAGAGGTGAACAGTTGACTCGTCGATGACGAGGGAAGCAAAACATGTTTACGCCGTGTGTCGAGCTCTAATTGGTCATCATCGGAAAAGCTTGATGGCATGCATTCCGAGTCGCTTGAAATTCGATATTAACACAACAGCACAAGTATTGTTCCCCAAGAGCAAAGGCCATTCAAGAAGTAGCTAGTAAAGTACCCACCGGATCAACGGCTTGAACACCCCAATCCCCTATCCTTCCCCGCCATGACTGGACAAATCCATCGAATACAACCAATCCGATCCCGAAAGGCTGGTGCTCGTCTCGTTCGGCAACCCAATGCCGATACCCATCGTCAGTAGATCCCAATTCATCCTCGCTGGGATCATGGACGACGAAAGGAGTGGGTCGGAGAAACAAAGGTCGTCCGTCGTGGTTGAGGTCGGGTCGGTGAAGACTTGGTGACTGATAGACCCAGGAGACGTAAAGGAAGGTGGGGTTCCGGTCCTGGTCGGTGGGGAGCGGAGGTGGTTGAGGTGAAGGTTGTTTTGCTGATGATGGTGATGATGGTTGGGCCCACCACCGAAGTGAAGATACGCGTGAGCAATCTGTACAGGATCGGCATGCGAGATCGGATGCGCGTTCGTCGATCCAGTGGTGTGCATCCCAAATTGATTTTGCATCATCGGATTAGGCTCCACCTCGAAGGAATGGTTTGGCACCGGATGCGTCGCCTCTAAGAGCGTCATCAACCTCGTCGCATGCAGATTGTGCAACGTCCGCTTGGTCGGCCGCATCCTCCCCATACTGAACAAGAGGTCCGCAGCGGTCTTGCACGCCCTCCTCCCTTCCGAATGCAACGAGTCCGTCTTTTCCAGTATGCCTTCGATCCGAACGGTCAATGTCGCGGCGTAGGCGATGTTGACGCAGATGAAGTTGTTGGCGTACATGAGCGAATCGCCTTGCCACTGCGTGGCGATGCGAACGGTCTCCGAGCCGGAGGCACGGCATTCCTCAAAAATGGGTCTAGTCGGCCCGCCTTTGAATCGAAGGGAGATGGAGAGGAGGATCGTATAGTTGTGACGATACGTCAATCGGACGTAGCCATCTATGGGAAGAAAGGACACGTGCATCGGCCATTGTCGACGACTCTTTCGAGACTCCTTTTGAGACTCACTAGCATGCGGCCACCTCCTCTCCCACTCCTTCATCTCGCTCCTCCAACTCTCGTTGAACGTATCCCTCAATCTCGAGCCCTGATCTCCTTTTGTCGCCTCGTCTTTCAATACCCAAGCCAATGCCAACGCTTTGGCATATATGTGGTGGAGATGTTCCATCGCGCAGACGGTATAACGAGGATCGTTGGGTTCCACGGAGGGGACCTGGGACCGGAAGGACATGGTCAGGTGAGGGCCTTGAATCGCTCCTAGACGACCGGTGGAGACGCAAAGTCTGAGGGTAGAAACGATGAAGTGATATCAATCTCTGGTCCCATTCCGCAGAAACAGAAAGAACTCACGCCGTCTCAGCAACGAACAACAACGTCCAACTCCTCGCCCTATCCTCACTCAATCTGCCCAACTCCAACTCCGGCCTCCTTCCCACACTCTTATAAAACTCATGCATGCTCAATGTCAACGGCTTGTCCAACCGAATCTCCGTCGCAATTCGGATCGCTTGGCCGATCCACGACCATCGTCGATCGTCACCCCAATTGGGTTCGATAGGGGACCAGGTGGAGAGCAGACAGTAGGCTTGGACGATCTCGAGTGTCTTATAACCCTGCGCAAAGATCCTTTCGGACAAATAGAGCGCATGTGCTTCGAGCAAGGACGAGAGATGGGTTAATGTAGGTTCGAAAGCCGAGACGGTGTAGGCCAAGGCGGTCGCGAGGAAGGGCGAGACGTCTCGGATGAATTGAGGGGTGTGGATCTCGCCACAGAGGTGGAGGGCGAAGGCGTGGAGGTGGTCAAAGTAGTAATTCACGAGACGGTTGAACTCGGATTCGGTCAAGAGACCGAGGTTGACGGGGTCGACGAGCGGGTCGCGGTCAGTTCGGGCTTGGTAGAAACCTACGTGGGAAAGAGAGAGAATGAACTCGGCAGTCAGTCTTCAAGGTCTGTGGTAGAGGGAGTGTGAGAGGTGACTGACCTGTAGCGAAATAGGATGCTGCAGGTGTTTCATCTTTGGGCTTCTCCAACGTTGCCGAACTCGTCCCCGTATCGGCTTCGCATGTCCCCGAAATCTTGATGCTCGCCATGCTGGCAGAGGCCAACGGGCAAGAGACGGGATCAGTCCCCGTGTGTCCTTGCAGCCCGTGCAAATGCCCAGACTTACTGCGCCAATATAGCCAGTGGACTTTCAATGACCGTCACTAAAGGTTCGTCACGATCATTTGGGTCATCATGACCATGGGACCGGTCGGCCTCGTCGTCCATGAGCCCATCGCTCGAGTCGCCGTCGCCGCCCAAGAGCGAGGAAGATCGTCGCCGTCGATCGTTCTGAATCGAGTGGGGCTCCGAGTCGCGACGAGCTTCGGTGCCGGGGTGCGAGTTGGACGGCGAGTTGGCTACCGTATCAAGGAGTGCCTGAGTCGCTTCTATGTCCCGGTGAATCGATTCAAGTAGGATCATGTTTCTGGGTTGGGGTCACGTGGGATCAAAGGTGAGCGGATCCCGAAAGAAACAAGCTCCTGTATCGAGGCTCCATGGTGGGAGAGGCGGAACCCAAAACTCACGCGGTCATGACCCTCTTCCTACCCCTCTTGTTGAACACGGGGTATTCACAAGTCCTGGCCAGGCCGTTGCTCATGCACCTCGAGCACACTTGACCCCCGGAGCACTTCGCCTTGGCTTCCCGACAGGGCTTACATGATCCGACTTTGGGTGGGGGGATCGTCTGCCTCGACGGACGCGCGTCGAGGTTACCCTTGTGGATCAAAGTGAGCAGGCCTTGTTGCGCTCGTAGGAGAAGATCTGATGCTTGTTGTTGATGATTCGAGGTGCTTGGTGCTGCAATTGAGGTGAGCGGGCCGCCAGCATCCGAACTCGCTGTGGCCGTCGAAATCGACTTCGAACTTGAAGTGCTGGCAGAGGTGGAGGCGAGCATGTCCATCGAGTATGATAAAGCGCCCGATGATGTCGAATAGAGTGGAGGCTCTAAACGTGATTGGCGAAACTAAAGTGCTACGTGTGATCCAAGGGAATTGACCTGACCTGGTGTTCCCTCTCCGCGATTGAATTGACCGTCGTGGGTCGAGAGGCAGCTCGTGGGTCGCGTATGGTGGGTTGGGTCCCACAAAGTCCGCGGTGATAGCAGCGATCACTGATCAAGCTGCCAAGCTGGTGTGACGGAGTTCGAGAATGTACCGCTGGAGTTCGAATATGTAGAACTTCGTGCGAGTTTTTCGTACTCTCGCAGTCGGAAGGCAAAGCATGAATAGGAGAATAGCAGCGCGACCAAGAAAGGCATCGATGGAGAGCGCCTGCCAAGCTCGAAAAGTCATGGGATAAGCCCCGATGGAGCCGAGCGGCGGATAATGGACATTGGACACGGGACAATCAATTTTTGGCTCTGATCCTGATCGGCTGAGCGCTGAGCTCGAGCTCGTGCAGGCTCGCGCGGGCTCGCGTTCTGGCAATTACTGGCCACCCCGTCGGCTCCTTAGCTCCTGTACTTGTGCACTCCTGCCGCCGCTCGCCACTTTGCCCCTCCCTTCATTGCCTGGGGAAATGCTGCCCTTTGCGCTCATCGTCTCGCTGCTGGCGAGTGTATCGCAGGCGGCTCAACAGGTGCCCGACTGCCACACCCCTCTGCAGTTAGAATCCGATCGATTCGACCTCTCTACAGTCAGTCCTACCCACACCACGCCGTGCTCACGCTGGTAGATGACGGGACTGACCCTGGCCACACGTTCCACAGCTCTCGGGGGAACGAACGTTCGAGACCTCGGTTTCAACACCACCTACCACCACCAAGGTCAGCCGTTCCCTCACCGCCTCCTTCTGTCTGATTCATCGTCACTGACCACACGTCACCCTCGACCATGACCACGACTGAGACCACGACCACAGACGACCTACTCCATCTCCGTCTGCGGTGCTCTACCGAAGCCTGACCCACCCGCACCAGAAGGGGATGCGTGTCCGTCCGACACGTCGATATGCACCATCACCCGAGCCAGACGACCCAACCACGACGACGTCATCCTCTCCGTCGTGCCCGTCGCGAAAGCGAACGAGCCTCTCTCGTACGAGTTCTTGCACGGCGAAACGGACACGAGTAAAGGGTGGGTCTTGTTGATGCAAGGTGGGGAGTACACTGGGATCAAACAGACGGCTAGGTTCGAGATGCATTGCGACCCGGCGGCCAAGGAGGTCAGTGTTTGAGATTGAGCTCGAGAGCGAGAGAGTTCAATGCTACCGCTGATCCGAGCATTCCCTCGACGCAGACCTCACCCACGTTCGAAGCCTACGATGCACCCCAAGGACTCTTGTTCCTCAAGTGGACGACCGATGCAGCATGCTCGACCACGTCCACACCGGGCGACGGCAAGACCCCTCCTGGCTCGACCCCACCTCCTGGGTCTGCACCGCCCAAGGACGGGATGGGATGGTTCGGCTGGATCTTGACATTGTGGGTTCAGACAATCGAGCGCAAGGAGACTGGGTGTGGAAGCTGAGTGCTGAGTATGATCTCGTACGCAGATTCTTCCTCGCCACGATGGCGTACTTTGCTCTAGGGACATGGAACAACTACACCCAATACGGAGCGACAGGGTGGTAAGTTCAGGGCATGTCGATATCGTCTTCGTGGTTGAATTTTACGCTCTTGTGCTTGTGTTTCACAGGGATGCGATCCCTCATCGAGATGTCTGGCGGGATTTGCCTTATGTCGTCGGCGACTTGTTCAAGGGTCAGTATCCACCTGCGGCTCTTTGATTGTATTGAAAGGCAACGCTCTGACTCTCTTCATTCTTTTGTAATCCCCTCTCATGCAGGCCGGGGCTCGACTCGATCAGGGTATTCAGCTTTGGGATGATATGATGTGAGGCTCGGAAGAGTGGTGCGACAGTGATGTTGGGGGGTTTGATATACGTATAGAGGTGTCAAAAGTAGTGATTTCTCTTGTACTCGAGTTTGTAAGAAATGCTTTTGAAGTGTTGAATTTTTTCTACCTGGGTGGTCTGAGCGGCGTGAAATCGACGCGCGTCGCCTATTACAGTCAATGCCTCTAGCTACAGGTCGTGTTCATCTCTCTCTCTCCCTCACTTCTGACCCCCCACACACATACCGACCGACGACCACCTCAAGACTCTCCCACCCCCACTCCACATCTCACAGACCTCTCATCAGTCTCATCTTGTCCTCACTCGGAGGCTCTCGTTCATCATGGTCAGTGCCTCATGCCTCACGCGCGTCGTCATTCCCTTGAGAAGTCACGGCTCACCCGACTCGTGCAACTTTGGCTTCCAACTCAACAGAGTGCGATGGAATTAAATGGTGTACGTATCTACTTCCATTCGGGTCGTGGGCTCTGAGGGCCGGGAGGAGGAGCGAGGACCGATTCAGCGAGCAGAGACGAGGGGAAGCTTCGTCATCCCTCCCCTCCCATGCTTCGTCGTCATCCATCTTGCCCCTCCACGCTCACCATCCACTCTATGCTGATCAATCACTCTCATCTCATAGGGCTCTTGCCTGGCCATGGTCGGCAAGGACTGCGTCGCGATCGCATGCGACCTCCGACTCGGGAACCAGGCCTTGACGATCGCCTGTAATCACGAAAAGGTACACTCGTTACACCCGGGGAACTGGAACCCATCAAAGTGATCTCTCAAAGCTGAAACCGCCTCCCTGACATCTCCCTCCTTCCTCTTCACCAGGTCTTTGCAGCGACCGAAAAGACCTACTTTGGTCTGCCCGGATTAGCGACGGATACCTTCACCGTCAGGGACAAGCTACGCCAGAGGATCAACCTCTACGCGATGAAGGAGGAGAGAACGATTGAACCCCAAACGTTTGCGCACTTGGTCAGCTCGACCTTGTACGAGCGGAGGTGAGTGGATGAGGGGAGTGCAGCGGTGGGGAGGGAGAGGGAGAGGGAGCGGAGGTGGGGTATGATACAATACACAATGCGGTGCAAGTGTACTGACGCTTTATTCTGATCATGTCCTCGGGAATCAGATTCGGACCGTATTTCATCGAACCCGTCATTGCAGGTGAGCACGAAGGTATGACCCTAACCCTGAGGCTTATTCAACCCCGAGCTGAACCTCACATGAAACATGGTCTAGGCCTCGATGTCGACAACAAGCCCTTCATCTGCGCCATGGACCTGATCGGGTGCATCAACTTTGCAAAGGTACGCCATCTCTGCTTCAACCTCTGACATATCTCTTTCACCCCTACTGATGTTCCCCCACCCCCACAAAACAAACAGGACTTTGTCGTCGCCGGCACAGCCTCGGAAAAGCTGTTCGGCATGGCTGAGAGCCTGTGGGAACCAGAGTTGGAGGTCGAGGATCTGTTCGAGACCATCTCTCAGACGCTGCTGAACGCTATCGATCGGGACGCTTATTCCGGGTGGGGGGCTAAAGTGTGGTTGATTGAGAAGGTGCGTTCCCTTTGAGCCGTTTTTTTTTGTTAGACGGTGGAGTAGGTTTGTGGGATGGTTACTGATGGGTGTGTCGGTTCTCTCGATATAGGACAAGGTCACTCAGAGATGGTTGAAGGCGAGGATGGATTAGGAAGCGCATCATTTTCGGTCGGTGGCTTTGTGTGCCGATGTTCAGATGGGAGTAGAGAGAGAATTACTTTCATTTTTGTCTCCTGACGACGAAACTTTTGCAACTCTCAAAGAACTTGATGCTCAACTTGTAAACTTCGGGCGACGAGCAGAGAGCGGTTTGATGATACCACCCCACCACCCCATCCAAGTAAAGACGCCTCTGGCAGATAATGAAACACTCCTAAGCCCTCATGGCACTCACACTGCTCCCAACGTCTCCTCCTTCCCTACCATATGCCCCCTCCCCAACAACCCCTATCCACCGAATTCCTACTCTCCTCGACCCCCGTACCCAACAACTCCCTAAGCCTCTTGATCCTCTGAGAAGACCCCAGGACACACTCGCCATGAACCCCGACGGAACATGCGAGACCACCATTTTCGTTCTCGGAGGAAAGGGTCGTCCATGAATCCCTTCGGACGAGACGAAAACGAGCTTGCATCTCTTAAGCTTCGAGGATGGCTTGGGACCATGTCTCACCCCTTCCTTTTGGTGAGTTGTTGGACATGGCTTTGTAGGATATGGTTTCAAAGGCGATGCAAAGGGGGTGTGTGGGGGATTCGAGCCAGTGTGTCATGTGGGGTTCGCGTACGAGAGAGGGGGAAAGGGATGAGGCGTTGAAGAGGTTAACGCGGGGTGGGTGGAATAGAAGGGATCGTGCACCCATTGCACTGATCTTGTGATTCAGCTCGCTTGAGGGGGATAGGAAGCCTCGGACCTAGGTCATGCCGAAGGCTTGGATTCGAGAAGGCACCGAGAAGTCTGCCGAGTCCGACTTGTCCGAGGAGTTGGTGGTGCATTCAAGTAAGGCTTGAGCTAATCGTTCGCGATTGAATTGGTTGAACAGAGACCCTCTTGAACTTGGAACGTCGAAGCGCTTTCACTCGGTATGTCCCTCCCGACTTGATGAGCCAACAAGGTGATGATGATGAGATCGTAGTCGATCAGACAGTCTAGACCAAGTTGTTCGAAGGAAACCAAGGGGGCTTCTTTTCCGGATGTGGCGTCAAGCCTTTGGGTGGCGGATAGTTGCTCATAGCGCTTTGAGACGTAAGATCGTGGTGATGTGGTGTTTTTTCTTTGGAGGAAAGTTGCAAGGCAAACCTTGAGCCGATGCCGCTTAGGCCGATGATCGCGATTCGCAGGGGTGAGCCTGCTGAGGAGGGGAAAGGGATGGGAGGACAGTGAAGGGGTTGACATGGTTGCGAAGCTGAGATGTGATCCCATTGGAGCGCCGTTGTTTTCGGTTTGACGAGTTGGGGACTCATACGGAGGAAGCGCGATCAGGAAGCGCGATCGACGGAATGGGGCGTGTACTGCCGATCCAGCACTGTGTGGGGGCGAGTGCAGTGGAATCAGTCGCCATCTCGGAGCGCGGAGCCCGAAGGCGTCCGCACTCCTCCGTAGGTAGGCTTGAGAGCCGCACAATTGGACCGTTCTATGTCCCAATCCATGATGAGTACCCTTGAGACACTATGTTATGGAAGCAGGTGCCCTACCATTGCCCTGCTTGGAACGAGACGGGCTGAGGCGACATGTGGGGCCCCATCATCACACCTCGCACGCGCCAAACAAATTTCCGGCTTGCATACCTACTTCGCTGAACTGGGTGTATCCTCAAATGCAGCCTCGTTGATATATGCAGGGTGGGTCAGCTCTTCCGGTTCGTCCCTCGCGATCCTAGGTACGTACCAGCGGTCGTTGGCACCTGGTACGACTCGGAAGAGCAGCAGTGGTCGAAGCTCCGGCGATCGTACGAGATCACGTCCGCAGCGGTGCGTATACCACAGCGGGTCGAGTTCAATGCCACTAGGAATCAGGACCGGCTGGAGAGCGAATTGCAGAGTAACGGCATTGCATAGAAGAAAAGTTGGATCAATATGATTTCTCTCACCGCCGCCCGACAGAGCGGGCTTTTTGGGTTGAGACTGGCATTACAGTAAGCAGCGAAACATGATGCATGATTGACCACGGGTCAGTCACGCCTCCTCAGTGGCGGCACGCGGGCAGTTATAAGCTAGGTATATTAACTACGCCCTCGGCCGTGAGCCCCTTGGTCTTGGAGTCTTGAGGCTGGGCGGCAAGCGCTCGAAAGCGGTGCTGCGCATGAGGTGTTTGTCGGGGCCGTGGGCACGCTTGGGGGATGCGAGGGCAAGCAGCTCAGGAAACGACAGAAGCCGAGGGCGCGCCCATGAAAGCACAATTGGAGCGCTTTTCGGCGGGGCCAAGATCGATCAAAACGAATGGACCCTTGGCGCCCCCACTTTCCTGGTTCGGAATCGGTGGGTTTCAGCCAGGAGACGAGGATGATGAGATTAGGTAGGTAGATAGGTTAATTTTGTAGTTACCTCGACTGAGGCCGAAAGACCCGTCCGGATTTTTATTAATGAAATCCACGCCAACGAGGGACCCGCCGCGCGCGTCTGATTGGCTGCAGGCTCTGGCTGGGTCTGACTCGCTGACACTCGCTGACTGGGAGCAGCCAGCTATGGGCGGCCGCCAGCTGACTTGCGCTGACACTGCGCTGCCACTGCGCTGACTTGTGTGGGTCTGAGCTCGAGTCCGAATCTAGGCTGGTGTGCTCATCGTCCACTGCTCGCGTCGTGTATTTTCAGCTTCGGCTACACCATCGACCAAGGCTTATGCAGCGGTGAATAGCACTCACAGAAGGATGGCGAACGTTCATGCGAACGCAGCAGCTGGCCTGTCGGTCAACGCAGTGCCATTCGAATGCGCCACGCCAGCAGCAGCAGCAGCAGCAGCAGTAGCAGCAGCGGCACCACCACCAGCAAGAGCTTTCGGACCACAGCCCTCGACGAGTCACGTGCACGCACGCGCTCATGAGTATGACCAGTCTCCGATGACGCAGCATCTTGTCGACTCGACTCGATCGACATCAACGTCAGCGTCGCAAGCGGGTGGTACAGGACCCAGAAGGCGCGCAGCAAAGGCGGTCGTCGCCGTCGCCGATCAGTGGCTTCGAGGGGGTGGTGCGACCTACAGGAACCCCGACACCCACACCCAACCTGCCCACCGTGACGAGCACAACTCCTCAAGGCCATCCGTCGAGTGCACCATGAATGGCACGCCCAGGAACTCGACTCCGACGACTCCGACGAATGCGAATACCAGTCTCGGAGGTGCTGCGGCGTCGCGACGAACGACGGCCGCTAGTGGTGGGGTCGGTGGTGGTGCTGCTACCCGTGCTTCGTCGTCGGCTCAGTCCTTGTTGCTCCGACCACACTCGTCGACCGCATCACTGGGTTCGTTCGAGACGCCAGCCAGTCCACCCACGACCATGTCGTCGTCGCTCTCTTACTCGAACCCGTCCCGGCCACCCCTTCCTCCCGCATCGTTCCATCGCCATTCCGCAGGCGCCAAGTTCGCCCAGGCCGGCCCGCAGCATCATCATCAGTCGCACCATCCTCCTTCCAATCATACCCACCCTCCAACATCCTCCTCGAATTTACATCACTCGCACCCTCCGCAACAACAACAACACCCTGCGTACAACCACAACCACAACCCCAACTCGCAACGTCAAGGTCGACCCGCGGGTTCGCACGTCTCATTGCCGATACTCCCCACCGCTTCGTCGTCCTCGGCTTCGGGTCCTTCACATCGCTCGAAGCGAGATCACCACAACCCCCATTCCCAGCCGCAACATCACTACGAACCAAAGTACGACGCCGACTTCGATCGAGGCACACCATCCCGCGGCCCCACCTCGTCCGCGCGCAACTTGTTCAACCCCGATGCACCGACTGAACCCACCCCATCGTCATCGACATCGAGACGGAGGGGAGAAGATCGGCACGCGTCGACGACGTCCCTAGCGACCGCACCCTTGACGACCTCGGCTTCGCGCAAGCAGAGGAGCAAAAGGGACGTCGTCGACCCGCTCGATCTAGGTCGCCGGGTCATGAGGGAGAGCAAGGACAGCATCGAATCCGAGGACAGCATCAACAGTGGAGCTAGGCCAGCAAGTAGAACGTCCAAGGAAGGTGGCAGACCTCGGCGAAGTCGAAGGGACGATACTCCCGTCACGGGCAAGCGACGAGGTGGAGGAGCGGACGATGGCGACTCGATGAACCCCGTTGGAAGCACATCAAGCTTTGGCACAATTCCAGCCACTCCGACTTCGAATGCACCAGGTGCAGGCTTGTCGAGGCAGCTGTTCGATCCTCGGAGAGACGATCCCGTCAAGTTTGCGCAGGGAGCTGGAGCGGCGGGAGGAGGAGGGCCGAGCGCTTCATCAAGAAAAAACGCCGTCGGGGCCGCCGATTCGAGGAGTTTCGTTTCGGTCGCCAGCTCAACGGCATCGCAGACGAATGCTGACCAAGTTGTCAATGGGACGGCTGCTGCGAACTCGTCGGTGCCCGATGAGGTCCTGGCACCATCTGCCGCACCTTCGGAGAACGCGATCGTTGCTCAGCTTAAGCGCGCGTACAGGGAGATCGTCGAACTCGAGACAAAGATGCAGGATGAGAACAAGGCTGCATTGGCGGCGATGCAACGGGAGGACGAAGCCAGTTCGCATCATCAACCTGGGGTGCGCATCAAAGGGCAAGGGAGGAAGTTTGATGACGAGTATTGGGTGAAGCTGGCCTCGGGTCACAAGCAGTGAGTATTGTCGATTGTCTTGTTTTTTCGTGCATCCCATGCTGACCCAGCAACTTCATCCGTTTCCGCAGACTCGCGGACGCGCACTATTCGTTCTTGCAAATGGCTTTGGACCCTCGTTTGCCTGCTTCGTTGCACTCGCTACCGCAAAAGTACAACATTCCGACTCGGCTCTGGCAAACTGCCTTCCATCAGTTGCTCGAGCGAATGCGCCATGCAGTGCTCGCGAGTCCGCCCACGTCTTCTTCGACGTTGACATCAAGCACCTCGGAAGCGAACGTGATGGAACACCTCGTGGAATTTATCCAGTACGCCTACGGCCATTACTCGCAACTGTTCGAGGACCCGACGGTCAGCGTTTTCCGATCGGCCTGGATTGAGCAACTTGGTGACTTGGCTCGATATCGCATGGCCGTCGCCGGTCTCGCCTCCCGAGTTTCGGCAGCTGCAGCCCAATCATCCGGGAACACGAATGGCTCGAGCCTTGCTCTTCCTGCCTCGCCGAAGCTCGAATCGAGCGAAGCGCGACCGATGGAAGTGGCGAGCATTGGTGTCCCCGCTCTCAACGATTGGGACTTGGAGGAACAAGAGACATGGCGTGTCATGGCGCGCGATTGGTATGGACGAGGGATCGCCGAGTCGCCCGGGACGGGCCGTTTGCATCATCATTTGGCGTTGCTGAGTAAAGGGGACGAGCTGCGCGGATTGTACCATTATGCCAAGAGGTGAGTCGCGTTTGGCCGCCGTGGCACTCATGGGAGATGCAGTCACTGATCTCCTTGTTCTCTTTTCAGTTTGACGGCGACTCATCCTTACGTCAGCGCTCGAGAATCGATCCTGCCTCTCTTCGAGGAGGAACATCAAACCCGCCGAACGCAGTCGGACGTGAGCAAGGCCGAGCTCTTTGTCCACCTCCACGGTATGCTCTTCACCAAGATCTCGCTCGACGACTTTGACGAGACGCTCGGGCGCTTGCTCGAGAAGTTTCGAGAAGAGAGCGTCGTCATTCGCAAAGCCGATCGAGACTGGAGCGCATTGGGCTCGGACGCCTCGGCTCCGTTCGGGGACGTCGAGTGGTTCATGTTGGGCGTCATCAACATCTCGGCGCTGTTGCAGTATGGCGCTGAGGATGGGGTATTGAACAAGGCATTGTCCAAGGAGGCTCAATCTCATCCGGGCAACTCACGCGCTGCAGACACAGCGGCCAAGGCCAAGATGCCACAGGCGATCATGATCAACACGACATCGACGAAGCGGAGCGAGGTCAAGGACCAACCCGAAGAGGATGACACGGCCCCTCCGAACAAGCTGTCCTATCCCGAAGAAGCGACGAACGTTGTCAAGCAGCTGCACGCCGCCGCTGATGACGATGACCCGCTCGTGTTTCGTTTGGCACAGCGCCTCACCTCCTCGTTGCTCGACCACAGCCTTCGCCACCCTACCCGACAGGTCGGCGATTCAGCGGTCGTCAATCCCTACATCGTCCTCATTCTGACCTTCCTTGGCCACGTCTCGCAATTCCCGGTCGCGCTGCGCCACCTCGAACGCGCTGTGCCATGGATCAAGCTCGTCGAATTCTTTAACCACATCCCGTCGACGTACGATGTGCGCCCCGATGCACCGATCAAGCTCACCGGTGGTCCTTTGCCCGAAGACTGGTGCATACGAGGCCAAGACTGGATCGGCAAGCACCTCTTCTCTCGTGGCTTCTGGAAGGCCAAAACCGTCGTGGCGGGAGGTCGGCGCGACGAGTTTGCTCCTCCTCCCCCCATTGAGGGCTTGGTGGGCAACGTTACGGGCGCAACGGTTGAGAGTGAGATGGATGCTCTGTCCTTCGACCTCTCCGCCATGGACCAATTCGTCGACGAGGACGTCGAACGCGACGGACCACCTGCGACCTCAAGCGCCCATCTCACTTCGATGCGCTGGCGTCGTATCGCCACTGTCGCCGGCTGGCTCGCGCGCAACGTAGCCTGGCTGGACGTGGATGCCTACGCCGCTGCTGTCGGCGCGCCGCGTTTCGTCGTCGCTGGTGCTCTTGACTCGAAGTTGCGACGGTGGGCGAGGGAGGAAAAGGAGGCCGAAGAGGCCGAGCGACAATCTCGACTCGCGGCGAAGCAACATGCGGGAGAGAGCGAGGACGACGACTATGTCGACGACGATTCTTCGGATGACGAAGAGGGCGAAGACGACGAGAACGACTCGCCGACCGTGCGCGAACTCAAGGCTCGTCGTCGTCACCTCAAATCCATCATCCGTCAAGCTCGACTCGCGACGCGTGGTACTGCCACGACGTCGATTCGTCGCCTCGGTGGTGCGACGTCAAACAAGAAGCGCAAGGCCAAGTCGAACGGGTCGATCCGTACGCTGCTCAAGGTTTTGCCTGGGTACACGGTCCTCGTGTTCGACACCAACATCTTGCTGTCGTCGATGAAGCTCTTCCGTGATCTCGTCGAAGCCGAAGTGTGGACGATCGTTGTTCCTCTTGCTGGTAATACATTCGCATCAGCTTCTTCATTGACCCCGCTGTCTTGTGCTGACTCGTACTTTCAACCCATTCCAAAGTCATCACGGAACTCGACGGTCTGCGCCGCAACGAATCGCCATTGGGCGTTGCGGCGACGGAAGCCATTGACTACCTCGAAGCGACGATCCGCACCCACGGGCGCTACCTCAAAGTTCTGACCTCACGAGGCAACTACCTTTCGGACCTAACGATCCGATCCGAATCGATTGATTTCTCAAGCCAAGACCGACCCGACGGGCCTAGCTTCTCGCACGACTCGGCCCGTTCGATGGACGATGTCATCCTGCGTGCCGTATCTTGGCAAAAGGAACACTTCTCAAATCGCATCGCCTTGCTCAATCCGGAGAAGGCTCGATCCCCGATCACGAATGACATCAGCCAAGTCGTGTTGGTCACGTTCGATCGCAACTTGCGCTTGAAGGCCAAGGCGAGGGGTCTGGACGCCGCGGACGAGGATGGGATGGCGCTCATGTTGGAACATGGATGATCGGGATCACACACACGTTTGTCCAAGACCTCCTTCGTCTTTCCTTTCGTCGTTGCGAGACGTGCCTTTCATTCGCGCAGCTCGATCTGCGTCGATCGACCTGCCTACTCGTCGTCGCTTGGTATTTTCGCTCCGACATTGGCGTCTTTCATTTCATGTCGGCCGTGAGCGGTCCCGTGGAACCGTCAACGACCGGCCGACCAAGACGTTCTGATGGGTCTTCTGCGGATGGCACGGCATCAACGCTTGTGCGGGTCCGAGCGTCTCCAAAATCATCGGGTCTGTCGTGGGACTCTCGCGCGTCTCCTTGCAGCGTGCCGCCCGAGATCGTCTCTGCTTGATTCCAGTCAATTTGTAGTGCTGTTCGCTTGAATTTGTCTTTGCTTCCCAGTATGGTGTATGGATGGAATTGTCGATCCCGAGTTCATGCATGTAAAGATCATCGTCCCCCTCGACAGCGAAATTAACGTGGCGATCCTACTAACTTCACTTCAGTTCTTCCACCTCTCATGTTGCTGCAACTCTCGTATGTATGCTTGACGAATTCGAGTTGGCATGTAGTGATTACACGAAGAAGACATAAAAGGTCGCACACCCGTAAAAACTCATTCACTGAAAATTATAACTATGGTATAAAGATGGGTTGAAGGTCGTCATGAGGAAAATCGAAAAGTTCTAAAGAGCAAGGACAAGAGCAATGGACATGTCTAGTTGCACCACTTCTTGGTCATGCTGTTGAAAGAGCAATGCGGTCGCGGCGAAGGGGACCTCGCTCGAGTGTCGTTCGAGAGATCGAGCGAGCCTAACGACAAACCCAACGAGTCGACGGTCGGGGTCGAAAGCGTCTGCTGTTGCTGTGGCACGAGCTGGACCTTGGATCGACCGGCAAGCACGTCGGCGACCTTGTTGGCGTCCATGGTCTTGCCACCTTCCGAGCCGGTGAAAACCTCGACGAAGGCCGAAGTCATCTTCGAAAACAAGGTCTGAGTTGCCAACGTGGCGACGAGGGCCGTCGCTTGTTGTTGAGCAAGGGCGGTGCCTGGCGATTGGAACTCGAGCAGATCCGAAGACGGGCCGACGTCGCGGGGCTCTTTGCCGCCGTTGATCGAAGGGGCAGCGAAGCGAGCCGACGACGGGGACGAAGTGAAGAAGGCGGGTCGGAAGCCGTTCGGCATCGGGAGGTGCGAGTTCGATGTAGGCTGGGTCGACCCAAGCTTTTGGGCGGCGATGAGACCGGCGGTGTTGTTGACAATCTTGCCATAGAGTTGACCACGGTATTCTTCGACTTGGTCGGGTCGGAGCCAGTAAGGGTTCGACGCGAAGAAATCCTCGAACGCACTCTTGGCAGCCGGGGCCTGCTGCTGCTGTTGACCCGAGGTCAGGGATCCCTCGCGAAGGTGCTGCGTGCATTGCGCCAACGACGAGGCCGAGATGTTGTTAAGAGCTGGGTTAAAGTTTTGTTGCGGGTAGTTGGCGAGGGTAGACTTGGCATTGAGCAAGGCGGCGGGGTCGGGGAGAAGAGTCGTGTGAACGGAGGTGAAGCCGCCACCGAAGCCTTGCGTTGCCCAGCTACCAGTCGAGCGGCGACCGCCCATGTTGGGGGCCACGTCCTTCGACAAGTTTGGCTTGGTGATGCCGTTCGACGCACGCGTTCCACGACGGGAACCAGAAGCGACGGAGGGGAGTGGCGAAGTGGCGCTTCGAGGGCTGTCGAGAGCCCATGGCTCGTCGTCGGTGCTCTTCTCCGACGGTGAAGATGCGGCCGAAGAAGTAGAAGCGACGACAAGACGGGGTCGGACGCCGAGACCGGTAGTCGCAGTCGACACTGCCGTGGCCGATTGAGGAGCCTGGAAAGCCGTCATCTTCTCCATCATCTCGTCCCACTTGGCCTTGAGCATCGACACTTCACTGCGCAGGGTCGAGTTCTCCGTGCGCATGGTGCCTACCTCTTCCCGAAGTTGCGAGATGATGTTGTCACGCGACGAGATCTCGTCTTCGAGCGTAGTGAGCTGTTCCTTTCTGCGGTGGCGGAAGTTGCGCGCCGAGATCTTGTTGCGCAACTGACGCTTCTCCTTCGACGAGAGCTTCTTGTACGTATCGGGATCGGGCTTGTCGGTCCACTCGGGAACGGGCGGCAAGTTGCTGCGCGTGTTGGTGTGGTGGAGCTCCTTGGTAGCAAAAACGGCGACCGATCGGGGGGCTTTCGAACCGGAGCGGGCCTTGCTGTTGGAGGCGATCGTGCGCACCTTCTTGGTCGCTCGAGTGCTGCGCGGCGCCGAGTAGTGGTCCGAGTCCATGTCCTCGTCATCATCCTCGGCATCATCCTGCTCACCGTCATCCTCTTCATCATCCTCTTGCCCCTCCTCTTCCTCTTCGTCGGCTCTGAGCGAGACCGAGAGTTGGCGCTTGGCTTGCTGTGCGCTAGCACGGGCACCACGCATCGACGAGGCGGGCGGGGTCGTGGTGATCGACGAGGCGGTGACGGACTCAGCCTTGATGGACTCGGGGCTCGCCTCGGTGGGAAGGTCGGGGAGAGCAGGTAGAGTACTGAAGAGCGAAGCTTGGACCTCTTCAGTCGTCATCATCTCGGACGCCGGTTCGCCGCCAAACATGGCAGGGTCGAGCGACCATGCGCTCGAGTCAGCGGGGCCATCGAGGTCGGGGAAGCTCAAGGGGCTGAGACTGTTGTATCGAGGGCCCGAGTTGTCCGACGACGGCGAGAAGGCGCCGATCGGTGATCCGGGCAAGGTTGGGAGGTAAGTCCTGGGGTCGAAGGTGTCGTTCGAGAAGGACAGTGCGTCGTTCGATGCTGCGGCGAACGGGAGCTCGGACGTTGAGGCGATCGGGGTCGCGGCAGTGGGAGCTGATTTGGTCAACTCTGGTGCCAAGTATCTACGAGTAACAGTCATGGGGTATTGTCAGTCGGCTTGCTGAGTAGCTTGGAATTGATCATAGATCGGCTATGAGATGACACGTCGACGAGATTCGGCGATCGGGGGGAGGCGGCGTCCTTTTCCGCCCGCAGTCCTGACAAGTGGCGTGCAATACATGGCGTTCTCGCCGGGCAGATAGAGCGCATCCGATACTTCAAATAAGGAGACAAAGGCGCAGCACACACGGGCCTCGAAGCATAGTTGGAGTGCTGTGCGTTTGTCTCCGAGAGCCCCTGCTCCATTATCGCGCAATATGTGGAGGGTGGTAGCGTATGGAACGCGACCGAACGTCCGTCGAGGAAGGACCCGGCCATCGTCGCAGTTCGTGGCATAGCAGTTGGTGGAGTAGCAATTCGTGTCGGTGCAGTGTTTTTCTCAAGCTCAATGTATTGCACCAAGTTGATGCTGCAGGACCGAATGCCGCGATGATGCACCTTCCAAACTCGCTAGGAACGAACGAGGAGCATGCCCGATCGCCGCAGTAAGGGAACGCCGACCGAGGCAACGGGCGCGGAACAGAGACACTCGGAACACATGCCGCACTCGGACGACGATGCCACACAGTGCGCCACCGAGTCCTGAGGTCATGTAGACCCATCCCAAGTCCCTCGAAGAAGACAATCAAAAAAGTGAACTTACTGTTGGAACATGTCGTTGAACTGATCATCGAACGCGCCCGCGAGATGACTCGTTGCCGAGGCGCATGTCGCACCACCGTTGCCGATCGAGCTGGCGCCGGCGTTGATCGCGTCCAGGTCCAAGAACTGGTCCATGATCAAGCCGTTGGGGTCGATCGAAAAGGTGGACAAGGTGTCAGAGGATGGATAAGTCGTGGTGGTTGAGGGGGGTTTGGATGTGTGTGGTGCTGCTGAGGCTGGTGAGAGCTGGTCTGATCGTGGTCAAATGGGTGCAGGAAGCCAAAGGATCCAACTGCTCGTGCCTCATGGCCTCACGCACGCCTCACGCGCCTGCCGACTTACACCCACCGGTACCCACCACGCGTGCTGACCAATTCCCAAGGGCTCGCCGATTCCAAAGGGCCTCAGGCGAGGTCCATCGACATTCGGCGTCGCTGTACCAGCCCCACAACACTTGGCAGTCCTTTCCAAGGCATTCCGGGATACTTGAACGTATCATTTAGCCAACTGCACTGCTGGGATGCGCTCGGCACGGCTGTAGAACGTGCCGTACCGGACGCGTAATCGCTCCGGCAGGTCGATTCTCGGTCTCGCAGTGCTGGCCCGAGTCATGTCGTCGGAGTGCCTGCCAGTCAGGCGCATTCGGGCAGTTTGCCCAAGAGCTCCTGACAGTCGACTGCCAGTGTGTGAGTTTCTATTAAAATATCCCAGACTCTCACCATTAGTTCTATATCTTCCAAAGCGATCTGCATCGCTTTACTACATCGAGAGTTTCACAATACAAGGTGGAATCCCGTTAAATTAACGGGAAATCGAGACACATTTCAGAATAGGTAGCGAATAAGCTCAACTAAGCCCTCCCAGAGGGAGGGCTCGAGCTTAAGGTAGCGAAGAGCTCAAATGAACGGAAGGTCGAGACGTCATCAGAGAAAATTCTTGCACTTGATCCAAGTATTGGGCACCCTGAGTGCACTGTGCGATACTGACTTGGGTGTCAAGAATAATTGGACCGGTCAAAATAGGGAGACGCACCCTGCTTTGTGATGAAGAATCTGAGCCTACAGGAGGTTCGAGTCATCATCAGCCTGGCCAATGTTTGTGAGAAACCTGCTCACCTGGGCGGCAACCTATACACGCGCAGAAGGTGTATCATTCCGCGAACACGCTCGATCGTACAACAACGCGCTGTCCTTCACCTCGCTCAGCGCCCACTTTGACCAGACCCAATTGCAGACGCCAGGGCCGCCAGTATTCCGTGTGTTTGGTCGGCTTTACCATCGGCTCCCCGCTCTGATTCCTTTCGTCACCCGGCGCCCTGCATTTGCTCCGACGTGGCTCATCGACCCGGCCGAGACCACCGACGCTCGACTTGCGGCTCAGCTTGGATCTGACGGCACAGAGGGCCCAATGCAAAGATCTATCCTGTCAAAGCTCGAAGCCATGTTGCGTACCGGCAATCGGTCTGGTCAAAGTGGGCGCTGAGCGAGGTGAAGGACAGCGCGTTGTTGTACGATCGAGCGTGTTCGCGGAATGATACAGCTTCTGCGCATGAATAGATTGCCGCATAGGCGAGCAGGTTTCTCTATTGCAGCATATTCTGGGAAAGCCAACTGACCGCGATCGGAGCCTTCAAGTAGCTGTCGATACTCGGGCGTGGGCTGGGGAGGGGGAGGCAGCTGCACCTTGCCCTGCGAGCAGCATGTGCTAAAAGTGGTGGGTCTTCTTGTTCCGTTCGCACTCCCAGTGTCGAGCCTTGCAATAGGCACATACAGCGTTCTGGGGACCGAGGTGATCTCGAATGGAAACCTTGGGTTTGAGTGGCCGAAGCGCTACTCAAGCCCTGCGCAGTTTCTTCTGGCCTTGGCCCGCGGCAGGAGGAAGTGGTGGTGGTGGAGGGGTGGCTCCGCGATCAGTGTCGCGCTCAGCACGCTGGTCGTTCTGCACAGCTGTACGGCGGGCTCGCGTACGTATTGCAAGACGATCATCGAGTGCGTCGTTGGTATTACGGGCGGGGGGGGGGGGGGGGGGCGATTCTGTTGATCGGAGGGAGACGAAACGGACCTCCTGCGGCGGGTGCTCGAGCTTGGTAGGCTGCTGTCCTTGCACCTAAGACTTGGCGAGGTTGGGTTGGGCCGCCCAGCTGGCGTCGCCACCTTTCGCCGCTTTCGGCCGAGGCATGGCGAGGGTTTCCCTCGAAAAAGTGTCACCAAAGTTGCTGAGGGTGGGAAAGACAGGAAAAGATGTCGAGAGAATGGCACGGAATCGTTTGCCGCGTCCCCATTGATATTATTCCCGAGGCACTAAAGCTGCTATCTGTCGGGATGTCAACAGTACGTCACGTGACAGTCGCACCTGCGGACGACGTCCGCGGCCTCGCCTCGGCTCCCACCCGTCTCTGTAGAAGGAATGTCATGCAAACCTACGCGATTGGTATACATTAAATAGTCCATAGTTTAATCGACAGCTTTGCATGACGGAAAAAGTCATGAAAAATCTTGCTGGCGCTATAGCTCGGTTGGAAGGGTGCGAAAAATGCAGAAATGGCCGTACATAGGCAGACCAAACAGTACGTTGGTACATCCACCACAGGCGGCTCTCCGGACCGCAACATGGTCAAAAACAGCGATTTTAGGTACATAGGTCGCGGATGACGTGTTTTTTTTTTTTTTTTTTTTTTTTTTTTTTTTTTTTTTTTTTTTTTTTTTTTTTTTTTTTTTTTTTCAAAATTTATACTTGTAATAGTTGTAATGGTAGGTTGAGAAGTGCGAGAGCTGACCAGCGACCGAGTCAAGTACACAAGCCCTCCATGCTTACATAAGAGTACAGCACACACACACACACACACAAACACACACAAACACACACAAACTACATCTCCCATCCATCCAGCCCTAGTTCACAAAAGCGCTCTGAGCAAAATCGAGACCCAAACCCAATTTGCTCCTATCAAAACTTGAACTCCCCTTCCGTCCCGATACGATCGCCCGAGACGATCGACGACGGACTGACAAAACCTTCCCCCCTCCCCTGTCCTTTTCGTCGATCCTCTCCAACCCCCCACTTTGTTCCTCCTCCTTTTTCCCTTCCTTGACGACATCCAACACTTTCTTCGCCTTGGTCAAGTTCCTCTCCGCCCATGCCTCACTCCCTACGACCGTCGCCGCCAACATGTGTTCGATCGAATCCCATCCCAAATCGGCATCACTCTTGGCCGCTTGACCCAACGCCGTCGAAAGCGTCGTTCCGATGGGTTTTGAAACAAGGGAAAGGTTCTTGGTAATGCTGATCGTGATGGGGACGTAAGGAGGAGGAGGGGGGAGGATGAGCGTACAAGCCCCTAAAGGACCAGGAAGAAGCGCCGGATCGATCCAATCTTGTTCAGCGAGCTTCGCCCCGTCTTTGCCATCTTTCTCCTCTTTCGACGTCGGACTGTTCGTATGCGGATACCTGGTCGATCCAGCAGCAAGAGGTAGGGTAGGCGAGCCAAGAATCGAAAGTGAGCTCTTGCGAGGCCCCGCCACTCGAGGTCGAGCATGGGCATCCTCATCCGCACTGAAGCGGCGGATCTCGGGGGCGATGATCGGGCTGACGTCGTATTCGATCGACCAGGTCGGGTCATAGTCGGACGAAGGCGACGAAACCTCGATGTCGAAGCGCCCTTTGGCGAAAGTCGAGCCAAAGAACCGGATGCGCGTCGGTTGTTCGTCGTTCAAGCGACCTCGGTCCGAAGAGGAACGGTTGTTGGATCGACGGAAGACGGCCCGATATGTCGTAGAGGGGAAATCGAAAGCTTCCTCCATCACTTCGATGCCCGGTGTCCGAATAAGATGAGGTACGAACCCGTGCGCCAAGACGTAGCGGCCAATCGCGTGGATCGAAAGAGGCAAGTGTAGTGAGAGCTGGTTGACGGTTGTCTGAGGAAGATTGAGTCCAGGTGCAACGTGTAAGATCAGGGAGATATGCACCCCCGGCCGATCGTCATTTGTTACCACCGCTGAGGGTGGGCCGAAGCCGTTGGGGCTAGCGAGTTTGGATAGGAGGCCATCGTACGACCGACCAGTTACCGGAGTGGTCTCCGTCGGTGGCAGCGGAAGATCGGTACGGATAGGCATGAGCAATCTATTTTCCGAATCCGTGTTGTTCGACAGGGACCCGAGCGAGTTCGATCGATGAATCAGGGGAGGTAAGGATGGGGGTGGGGCGAGGGAGGATCCAAAGAATGGCATCCGAGGCTGCAGTCCATCCGAGGTCGCCAGAGGCATCGATATCGGTCCTGCTAGACCCGGACTCAATAAACCGCCACCACTGCCTGGAATGATGGCCGAGCTCTTGGTTCTCCGATGGCCGGGACGATTCGGGAGTGGGCTCGGCGGGGGCTCGTTGCTCCGAGGAGGCTGCTCAAAGTGAGGTTGGCGCAGCAGACGACGGATGCAGACCCCGTTGAGATGCACATGTCCTCGACCACACGTTTGTATCAACAGCGGGTCTTCAACGGAGGCTGAGATCGCGTAGGCGGTGTTGGGCGAGAGAGGATCGAGCGCGTAGGACGAAACGAGCGCCGCTTCTCGATTGACGCCCAGTTCGGCCCTGATGTGACTCTTCCATAGTTGATCCGTCTCTGACAGGTATGCAGCGACGTATGAATCGTTTGCGTCCAGTTTTGAGTCCCCTGCAAAAAGAAACATGGTGACAAGCACGGTCAGGATCCTTTCCGTCTCGAAAGCGCAAAGCTTGCGTCGTCGAGAATCATAGTATCTACCCACAGACAGAACGTGATCCAACAGATACGATGGTCGCGTATAGATCCTCCAGTTGCCACGACCCTTCGACCCATCCTTCTCCACGAAAATACGGCAGCGATTCGTTCTCCCTGACGCCGTTGATTGAGCTCGTCTCGGTCGATTGCTTCGAAAAGATGCGCACGCCTTCGGTCGTGGTGTGATAGGTCCATCCTGTCGATTCTAGATTTTGGATGATGCCCTGAGAGGGACGGAAACAAGTAGTTTTCAGCTGAGGGACGCGCTTCTCGAGTAACAAGTCCTGAATGCTGGACTCGGCGACTGACCTGATCCTCTCCAGCTACAGCAGAAGTCGTCGCCTCAGCAGCCAGTTTCTGACACAACACCATGGCTTTATCCACGCATTCGCTGTGGCGGTGACGACGCGGCAAAGGGAGTGGCTTGGGTGGGCTCGAGGACGAGGGGGAGGCGATCGCTTTCGAGGGCGATGCTGAGAGCGACGACTTGCTTGTACACCAGGGGCGGGGTGGCGAATCGTACGAGATGGGTGATTGCGCAAAGTAGTCCATGTCGGTCAGGCTGATCAGTGACGCCCCCGGGTCCTCGAGGCCAGCGATGGAAACGGGCTGGCGAGAGATGGACGAACGAAGGAGAACCGGAGATGTGGGGTGAGCTGCGCGACTCCACGCGACAGGCGGGGGACGGCAGCTGACGACAGGGGACGGCTGGGGAAGGAGGCTAATGACAATGAAAAGTGCCAAAAATCATGGATGAGCCTGAACCATTTGCTCTTCTATTCACCTTCAATGGCGCAATACATTTCGGGACCCTAAATACGCATACGCATTGCATACAGGGCGCATTGGGGCTTTGGTGCGAAAAGGACAAAACCCAAAACACGAAGCAATGAATGATTTGAAAAGAGAAGAAGAAGCGAAACGATAAGATCTTCTTCGTCCGACGCCAGCATCACAGCATCCATTCATCTATCCGCTCATCCAAACAACAGGCATTCACTCTTCATCACTCCCGTCCTCTTCCTCCTGTTCTTTGAGGAAGTTGACCAACGGCCCCGCCGCATCGAGGAAATGTTGCCTCGCCTGCGTCTTGGAGCCCTTGCTGTGCCAGTAGATGATGGCTTGGTCCGACAAGACGTCGAGCGAGTAGAGCACTTTGAGGATCTTGGCGAACGCAGGCATCAGCTTGGTGTTCTCGTAGCACCAGATCTGGATCGTGTTGATCAACGCAACCTCGGTCGCCGGCTTGTTGGTGAAGGGTTCGAGCAAGGGAGCGATCGACTTGATCTCCTTGACGGCGAGGTCAGGCAAGAGCTCGGGCTTGGCGCCCATGTCGATACCACTCGTGAGACCGGCCCAAGCGATCGAGATGAATTCGGGTTCGGACAGAATGCCACGTTTGTGGACGGCTTCGAGGTAACTCATGATCTGGCGGATACTCGGGAACAGCATAATCAGCATACCATTCTAGCCAAAATCGCGTCTATAATTTAGTATTGTCAACTCACCTCGTCATAGTCGGCCTCATCGGAGACGTACTCCCTGAGCCTAGCCAAAGTCTCCTCTTTGGCCTTGCCGGCCTTTTGCTTGATGTAAAAGTCGACGACGCCCGACAGTCCGGCTCCCTTGAAGTGGGCCGAGAGCTCAGCCGCGTTCTGCTTCGAAGGCGGGAAGAAGGCTTCGAGGTCGATGACACCACCCTTGCGAAGGACGAGCGAGAGCTGGTCGATCGACTCGGTCGCCAGGAACGCCTTGAGGAAGCTCGTGAGCATTCGTACCGAAGTGCCTGTGAGAGATGCGTCAGAACTCGAGTCGAATGTTTCGGTTACCCTCATCTCCACCAGTCCAAACTGACCATCCTTGACCAAATGGTCTTTCTTGAGACTGAGCACGACGCTCGCCGACACGAGGCCGACGGCGACGAACAGAGCAGTCGCGACGGCCAGCTTTTCCTGGTCGATCTGTGAGAACTTGTTCGAGTACTGCAAAATGCTTGGCAGGGCCGTTTCCTCGAAGCCCTTTTGGAGGTACTTGTACCTGCGCGTCAATTTGTTGAAGACGTCGACGATCGACTTGACGTCGCTGACTTCGACAGGTTCCTTGGCCGAGCCCGTCACCGAGAAGGTCGATTTGGCCGCTCCATCATCGAGGAATCCACCTCCGGGTGCGAGAAGCCCACCGACGAGCAGCAATTCAAAAAGCTGTTGCTCATACTTGCGGTAGTCGAGCTGGTCGATGGATGGCGTGGACGGCGTGGGTGGCGTGGGTGGCGCGAGTAGTGTGTCGAGTCAGGGCGTCCGTCGAGGACAGACGAGCGCGCAAGACGAGCGACACGGGGAGAAAGCAGAAACAAAAGCAGTCTGTAGGTCAGCGCGGATAGATAGTAACGCTGTAACGGGGCACGGAGCACTGACCTGGTTGCCTAGAACATCGAGTTTGGCGGCTACGGCGTCAAAGTCGCGCTCCGGGACGGATTCGAGGTGCTTGATGAGTTGATCACGGAACGCGAGCGGTTCGAACTTGGCCTGGGCTTTTTGAACACCTTTCCTGTGGGCATACGATGGAGGAAAGAAGGACGAATCAGCAACACGCCCTCTGATGTCACGCTTTCGAGGGAGAACGCTCGTCGACGACGTCTTTGTCGCGTCATCACGCCTGCCTCTACGGGCTGCGACAGCCTGAAGGAACACGAACCTTTGCTTGTTGCGGACGCCTACAGATCAGAAGGAGCGGCATCAGTACATTGAAAGGGATCACGTGAGACCGGTGCGCTCCAAACCAGTGCGACGGGCCTGCGACTGACCGACGAGATTGGGCTTTTCTTGCTTGACTCCAGGAGTGGCACTTGGTTGGGGAGCCGCGTACATGCGCTAGTGTTTCCTTGTTCTGCAGGAGGAGAGGCGTCAGGAGGAGGGGCGAGAGGGGTAGGGTGTCTGGGTCAAGAGAGGTCCGACGGAGGCTGGGTGGGGGTAGGAAGTAGCTCGAACGGCTTTGAGGGGTGCGATTGTGCATATTCGTATTCGGGCCAGCTCAAGGGCCGCGCACGGACCCTCTAGGGCAGGGACCCCTGACTGTTCACGTCCCGATCCAAGTGCGCCGGCATTTCTCCCAGAGGGCCCTGAGGCCGTTCACTTGTCATCTGCTGTGTAAGGCAGAGTTATGTCTATCTCTCTTGAAATGGGGGGCCTACTGCTCACCATCTGGAGGCCCAGATTATCGTCGGAATCAAGGCTGACTCTTGCTCCTCATCTCCGAAAAAATCTGCCGATTATGATATTGTAGGGACCTGCTAATTCAGTGACGGAGTTCGACGTGCATGAGGGGACACGTGCACCTGTCCGAGTGCTGTACAAACCAAGCCAATTCCGAGCCCGAAAGCCGGGTAAGCGCCTCGAACTGCTCTTGCTAATCATCTCGCCTGTAGGACCGACAATGCGACATGAACTGACAAGGCACAAGCCCCTGCTGCATATTCCGACGTGTCGACTAGCCCGACCGCGGCTACCCGAGGCCCGGCTTGCAATCACGTCGGAGAGCGCCGACCGCTGCCAATTTTGCTGACGAAGCCGATCGCACTACTGGACTCTGGGCGAATTGATGAGAAATGATGCAATGTTGCGAGAACCCCGTCGAATGTCTTTGCGACGATTCATCCTTCCTCTTCTTGTTTCCCTTCCCAATACTCCACTCGATCCACCTACACCCGTGCTTGATTTACTCGATCCAGCCTTTACAAACCACCTGAACCAACTGCCCCTCCACTTTTTTTCGAAGCCCCACATTCGACGTCACCCGATCTATATATCTCAGCCATGTCGACCACGTACCTCATCACCGGCGCTTCCCGCGGCCTTGGCCAAGAGTTCACACGCCAAATCCTCAAGGCCGACAAGTCTTACAAGGTCATCGCCGCGGCTCGCAACCCATCCAACGCGACGGCTTTGAACGAGCTCGCTAAAGAATTCGAGGGCCGCGTTTACGTGCTCAAGGCTGACGTCACTGACGTGAAGAGTCTTGAGGTGAGTGGTCGGAGCCTGGTATAGACTGCAGTTTTTCGTTTCAGAGGGACGAAACGAGTGTTCACCTCTCGATGTTTTCTTCATTCTTTCTGAGGCCGCTGCCAAGGAACTCGAGGGATCGAGCTTCCTCGAGAACGGCGGAGTCGACGTCCTCATTAACAACGCCGGTGTCATTCACGGAGGCTGGAACTCCCCTACCAAGAGGTAAGTGAAATTCCCCGTCGGAGGGTCCGATCACGGGTTTCGCAGCCGAACCGCGCAGGAACCCCTAATCCCGATCGGCGCGCCACATGAGACGAAAGGAAGCTAACTCCTCCTTCCTTTATTCGCGCTCCTTAGTACGATCCAAGACTTCCGCGACAACTTTGAGACCAACGTTTTCGGTGTCGCTCAAGCGACCGAGTCTTTCCTCCCTTTGTTGAGGAAGGGTAACAAGAAGCAGATTTTCGTCGTCTCGAGTATCTTGGGCTCGATCGGAGGTGATCTATCCAAGGCTCCTGTCGCTGCGACGTGTAGGTCTTCTTTCGGATTGTTGTATCCCGCTGATACAAGAGTACTCACTGACTTTCCCTTGTTTCCATCTTGCGCTTCAGACTCCGTTTCCAAGGCTGCGGTCAACATGTGGACGGTCAAGCTCGCCCGAGAGCTCGCTGATGTGAGATTTGATCCGAAGCTGAGCAGACGCTCACTGAAAAGATTGCTCACCCCAACCTCTTCTCTTGTCAACGTCAACAGGAGGGCTTCACGGTTGTCCCCTTCCACCCCGGATACGTCAACACCGACAGTGAGTCTTTGTTGATCACGTCGCTTTCCCGAATCGGCACGTGCTTGCTCACTCATTTTCCTCCGGCCTCTCAGTGAACGGTGGTGAGAACGGTTCGGGCGAGATCAGCACCCCTGTCGCAATTGAGCACATGTAAGCCCCTTAGAGCTCACTCTTACACTTCAAAGCTAAGTGCTGATTAGAATGCTTTTGTTCGCCTCCACAGCCTCAAGAACATTGTCTTCAAAGTCAACAAGGCCGACAACGCCAAGTTCCTCAACTACGCCAAGGGCGAGGAACTCCCCTGGTAGAGAATCACAAATCCTCATACTGGATTTCTTAGATCTTCCTGGACCGTCCCGAACTTCATGTATCACTTTGACTTATTGCATCCCTGAAAGAAAGAATAACTTATCTCATTCGACCCTGATTTGAGCAAGTCTAAACTCTGTTGGGTTGCTTTGCACGTGAGACTTCTCGGGGCGCCAAGGCCGTGACGGGGGTTTTGAGGTCACGTTGTGAGGTCGCGGAAGGGCGACTGCGAGAGGACGACGTGTCCCGGTAATCCCCGTAGCTGGAATCGTGATCGGCTTGCTTGGCTTGCCAAGCATTGCTCCTTCCAGCGGTGAGTCGACGTATACGCTGACTTGGACTAGGCAGTGAGTTTGCCCTTGGTCAGGGCACTCAGGTCAACTGCTTCATCAACTCGCGAGCATACCCTGCCGCATAAGGAACGTCCTCCATCGCAAAATCAGCCCATTCCTCGCTCTCAAAGAGCTCTTGCAGACTTGTCCGCAAGTCGGCGCGCTCGAACACTCCAGCGACGACCAAAGCATTGAAGAACCGAGCCAAGGCTGCGCGCGCTCGGACGTCACGCAGTTCTCGACGGGCATAAACGTCAAAAGTCTTGTACACCGCAGTGCTGATGATCTCGCGTAGCGGATGTGCACCTCTGCCGCGTACGAGTGCGATGGCCGTCCGGTGGTCTTCTGTTGACGGTGTCATCTCACTCACGGCCGCCATCGAGGTCAACCGGGTAAGTTCTTCGGCGATATCCTCGGGCGCCTCCAAGTCGTCGGTGGAAGCCTTCTCGGCCGGTGTCAAACGCCTTGTACTTGCGGTACCAAACAATCGACGTTCGAGCGCCCTCAATTCCCTCAGAAAGTTCGGTGAGGGCTCAACGGCCGGCCGGGCGGTTCGAAGAGCATCAAAAGCTTGATCCAAGGTTTCGCCTTTGTTGATGATCATCACCGCGAGGACCAACGTCGCACTCCTCGAGATCCCTTCTTGACAATGCACTAGCACGCGACCGCCTTCCTGTTGAGCTTTCAACACGAATGCGGAGACTTGTTCGAAATAAGGGCCTAATCGTTCCGAACGTTTGTCCCTCGCGCGGAGACGGAGGTAGATGAAGTGCAAGGGGAAGCAGTCCTCGTATTCGGAAGTCACGTTGATGATGTGCGTGATGCCAGCTTGTTGGAGGATTGAAAGGGAGCTCGCACCGTCGTAGCCGCTGATGAAGAGGGATGGATTGACTTGGGAGAGCTTGCTCGGTGGGTTGACGCTGCCAGTAGGACGGCGTGAAGGCTGCGCGGACCCCGCCGGTTGCTTCTGCGCCACTTGCATCAACCCAGATTCGTAGTCCACGTCATACGACGGATCGCAATTTTCCTTGTTTGATTGAGGTAGCGCTTCGGGAACCAGAGGCAGGTGGGAGTTGCTCATGGCGGCGTAAGAGCTCATTAGAAGGAAGACCCCATCCGGCCACCGGCGGTAAGCTCGACCCTCCACCAGTGGGGGCGGCTGCCGGGCCCCGGGGCTGGCGGGGCTGGCGGGGCTGGCCTGGCTACTGGGCTGGCTGGGCTGCAGCCTTTTTCCTTCGCGTCACACCGACACCCTTGGCAAACGCTACTTCGCGACTCGGACACCCCCATTTCGACACCACCCACTTGAGAATCCGCCGCCGTGCTGCCCATTGTTTCATGTGAGTGCAAGGCTGTGTCAGGAGAGGTCGAGTTGGTGCCATCGCTCTCGCCGGCGGTAAACTAGTCTTACTGGCTTGCGAACGACGCGAGGACGAGTCAAGCCGATCGCAGCGCCGGTTTCCGCACCACCACAACGCCTCGGTCGCCCGTTCAACGGCGCCCTGTAGCAATAGTGACTGACACACGAGTTCAAATTCTTACCCTTTCTTGATACCACAGGCTAGCTGGCTATATTGGTTCAGAGGTGAGCTGCCATCCCTTGTGCTTGACTCCCACTCGACTCGGGCTGACTGACCCCTTCCTTGCTTGCTTGCCCGCTTATCTTATCCGCTTGTTACGCCCGTCGTCGCATCGACCTCGACCTTGACATTGACCACGACCAGACTCGTTACGACTATCTCGACTCGATCATCCACAAGTCCCAAGACTGATCGATCCCACCTCAATCCCTCGAAATATAATCTTCAACCCACGGCGTACACATACATCCTAGACCACAATGCTCGCCGCTGTGACTCGCCCCTCTTCGCTCTGGCGCAGTATCGCTGCCGCACCCGCTGCCGCTCGCTTCTCCCTCCGATCGTTGGCGACCCATGCCCAACGACCCGCCTCGGCGACCATGACTCCGACCTCGGGCAAGAGCACCAACGCCTTCGACCCCAACCGTGCCGCGTCGCTGCACTTCAAAACGGGTGAACGCTTTGAGGGAAAAGCCTTTGGCGCACCCATCTCCCGCTACGGCGAATCCGTTTTCAGCACCTCCATCACCTCCTACACCGAGTCCATGACCGATCCCTCATACCGAGGTCAATTCATCGTCTTCACCACCCCGCTCATTGGCAACTACGGCGTGCCCAACAACGCCTCGTTCCAGGACCCCAATGGACCTCCCCTCTTGCTCGAATCCAACGGCGTGCAATGCGCCGGAGTCATCGTCGGCAACCTCGCCGAAAGGTATTCGCATTACCAGGCCGTCGAGTCGCTACACGAGTGGTGCGACCGTCACGGTGTTCCCGGCATCACAGGCGTCGACACGCGCGCGATCACGACCCTGCTCCGCAACCGAGGTTCGACCCTGTCCAAGCTTTCGACCGGTGAGGGCCATGAGGTCGTCCCCGCCGCCGCCGACTTTTGGGATCCTTCGATCGAGAACCTCGTCGACCAGGTCTCGACCAAAGAGGTCTACACCTTGAACCCCGAAGGCGATGTCAAGATCGCTCTCCTCGACTTTGGCGCCAAGGCCAACATTCTCCGTTCGTTGACGCGCCGTGGTGCTTCCGTGACCGTCTTCCCCTGGAACTTTGACTTCAACACCGTGCGCGATCAGTTCGACGGTCTGTTCTTGTCCAACGGTCCCGGTGACCCCAAGCACTGCATGAAAGCGGCCGTGCACGTGCGCAAGACGATTAACGAGTGGGACAAGCCCGTATTTGGGATCTGCATGGGTCACCAAATCATCGGTCTTGCCGCCGGTCTGGACGCGTACAGGATGCGCTTCGGTAACCGAGGACACAACCAACCCGTGCTCGCTCTCGCTTCCTCGGGTGCAATCAAGGCTGGTCGAGTCTACGTCACTTCGCAGAACCGTGAGTTCTTATGGCTTCTCGGACTTTTACTGACGCGTTGAGCATCTGCTGACTATTTGGAATTGCTTCATTTCGATAGACCAATACGCGCTCGAGCTCGTCGACCCCTTCCCCAAAGGCTGGGAACCCTTCTTCCTCAACGCCAACGACGCGTCGGTCGAAGGCATCAAATCGACTGAAACCTCGGGCAAGCGCGTCTGGGGCGTGCAGTTCCACCCCGAATCGGCCGGTGGTCCCCTCGACACGATCAACATGTTCACCAGCTTCGTCGACGAGTGCAGGCTCTCGTCCAAGGCCGGTGGACAACCTTCGATCATTAGTTTGACTCACCCCGAGGCGCATCTTTGAGAGAGATGGGGACGGGCCCTTGATTTGTGTTCGATCTAATCTAGAGAACAAACGTGCTGCTGTGTTAGTTTTGCAACCCAAAAGTTTGCATGCTTAACTTTGATCTCATCGATGCGGATCGTTCCTTCACTCAGCGCATTGGTCGCACCGACGCAGATCGAGCAAGTACTTTCCCAAGCTACCTATCCGCAGAATGAGTTGACGTCGCTGAGCAAATCATAAGTCTGTTCTACTTGAACAAGTCTGCGGTGGTGTCATGTGCAGCTTGCAATGAACTAAGCGACCCCAAGTCCGAGTGCTCGCGCGATGCGGGAAGCGGGTCCAAGCCTTCATATGTCATCATAGGGGACGACTTGCAAGCGGCGCCGTCCTTACATAACGTGGCCCTAGTACTACTGCCACCGTCTGCAGCCCTCACTCTGTGCCACCCTTTCGGATCCGGGACCTTCCACCTCGCTAGGTCTCACAACTACTCTTTAAAGAGTCTGCGGTCAACCTTTTCGTCAATAGACGGCACGTTAACGTCGACTTCACCTCATCACAACCAACGTTGCTGTGTTGGCTCCTCTCGCTTGAGCCTCAACGGATCCAAAACGCACCCCTGCGAATGCCGGGCGCGCGTCATCATCGCGTTATCGCTAGCGTTTACAGGTCGAACAGCCAATTCTCTGCAGCCAAATTGGACACTTGAAGTGACCAGGACACATCTACAGCTCATGACGACCGTTGATAATTTCCCCGTGCACTCGCTGCTCCTGCGCATCTTTTACTTGCTCCGGCTCGAACTGTGTTTAGACGAGCCCGCCTTGGCAAGCCCGCCTTGGCAATCGAGCTCGCGCCCCATACGTTTGCGAATCTTTCGCTCGTGCAGAGGGGCTGGCGCTTCCTAGCGCAGGCGGAGCTGTGTGTGGTCGTCAAGTTGTGTTCCGACAAGGCAGCGCACCTCTTGCTTGATTCAGGTTTGCTCGAGCGTCACGAGGTCGAGATGCTTGTTCTCTGCCTGAAGGACGTTACAAAACTGTCGCTCGAGGTGCTGCGGACCGTGCAAGGACTGGAAGTTTTGTCCATCGCAAACATCATACTCGAAGACGACGCCCCACTCAACGACCCTGTATGCCAAGGCAAGTGGTTCGCGCAGAACAACGCTTGAATCGCGTATGATTTTAAACTCCCGCTCCTCAACCTTCCCCGCGTTCGCGCAGCCTTGACCAGCCTGTCTCTGAAAAGTTCCAAGATGTCGGGCATGATGGATTGGGAAGACCAGAATCAGCCTCAAATTGAGCCTGTCAAGTTCACATTTCCCTGCCTTCGCCACCTCAGCATCTTCCACGACAAGCCCCCCCGACGACGATCGTGCTTTCGACCTCATCGTTCCTCAGCTACAGTCACTGCATGTCCCAGAGGGTAACATCGGCTTCGCCGGTCCGGACTTTGACGATTACGAAAGAGATGAAGACTACTACTTTGGCATCCTCTTCGATGCCGAATCTGCGGAATATGTGACGATCGCGACCAACGGCGCGACTTCTGCCCTCTTGGGAGAAACACTTTCCGGGCTTAGCTTCACTGGGCCCAAGCTACGGGAGCTGACTCTCAGGATCGATGCAGAGTATATGCTATAGTGGGGCGATGCCCAACAAGAAGAAATTAATTACCCGCTCTTCAATGCTTTGAATACGTACGGATGTATTCTAAACGAACTACCAAGACTTGAACATCTCTTAATCACCGTCGGCCTTGGGCGCAACGATTTTGAGCCCTACAACACCCGCTTGGCGGAGAGCTTGAACAACTTCCTGATAACGGCGTTTCAAAGTTCTTGCGGATGTGCTCTACTTTGGCTTGATGTCGAGCTGATCATCGGCACATTCGATCCTGTCATCGATGATGGTGCAGGTTGGCATAGGCTGGAGCGCGTGTGCGAACAGGTTGGTATCGAGTTCAATATCGAGTTCATACCAAGTGATATTTAATTGTGTCTCTGATAACACGATACAAGTCAATATGAGGTGGCTGGGGTGCTTCCTTCAGTGACGGGGATGAGCGAGTTTGGAGTTGAAGAGTCTCTCTGCCTCATCGGAACTCCTGCATTCCATCGAACCGATCTGGACACCGACGGTGTGGTATGAAATATAAGTTTGGGGCTTTAGTTATGCTCCAATCTTGGCCGTTGTTCGATCTACCTGAATGAGCTATGGGCCATAACAAGATCCAAGCAGTCGCTGCCCAAGCCCCGCCTCTGAGGAGTTGGCGTACGACCATGTGGCTGCAGTCTGGCCGATTAGAATGACTGTCACGAGTTACACCAAGTTTCTTGTTGAACGCGTGAGGGTTCTAAGCATTTAAGCAATGGTTTCTGCATTTGATCAGTGATTTCGGATGGACGGTACCGGACTCGATGGATGTGGTGGCAGAGGACAACCTCGGCCGGTCAGTCGACCGTTCTGGGTTGATGTCATCGATTCACCCGCGACTGCGCGCGGCACACGCCTCCGCTGCTGCTGCCCCGAAAAGGAAGAGCTTGGCTTATAGACCTTCACTCCACCTCGTGCGTGCATCACGTAACCATGATTTGGCGGTCAACAACAACGACGTTCGTATGGATCGCACTGCTCTTCGCCAACGTCATTGCCAGGCAACAAGTCTTCTGTAAGCTTGCACATTCGGGGTCGCGTCGGCTCAGGAATCGAGCGACGACGTCGTGGCACTGAGGGCGCTCGCGCTCACACTGCTGCTCCGTTTTCTCGGCATCAACTGATCCCTCGACTCTGTGCTCCTCTCCCTCTCTGGATGCTTGCAGACGCAAGTGCCGTCTCGTATTGCTCCTCAGCTCGAGCGATCGAGGTCAAACAGTTCCTGCTGCAGTACGACAGTCAGTCCATCCCCGAGTCTCTTACCAGCTCTCGAGTCTCGAAACTCGCGCCTTTGTCCGATTCGTAGTCGAGTTGGCCACCCCAGCCGCCGCAAGCGCGCGCGCCTTGACCCTCTTAGTTTTGACTTCGGAGTTGACGACGTCCTCCGGCGACTGTCTCGGCTTACGGAAATCGCAAGCGAGGTGAAATTGGCCCCTCTTTGCTACTGACGGTGCCTTTATTGTTATTGTCTCGTCCGACATACCGTAGATGTCGACAAGACCATCTCGTTCGACATCAATGCTTCAAGTGTCGAGTCCGATCTGGAGGCCATCATTTCCTTGCAGTTGGAGGCATACGGGATCCAAGGTTAGTGCTCACTACTAACCCGCGACAGGCTCATGTGCCCGATGCCGAAGCAAGGCTCTTCGGCGGATTCATCCGCGTCGTCTCTGCCCGACGCTCGAGATTGGGATGCTTCGAAAAGAGTCTCATTCTGACTCATGACTTGCTCACTTCATCCATAGCCGTCAACGCGACCCTCAACCTATGCACTGCCCTCAGCGGCGTCCTGTGCCCTCTGCCTCAGTACAACTTCATCGCCAGCGCGAGTGAGCTTTCCAGCAACTTGATCAAGGCCGATCGCTCCGACTTCGAGGCTGATACCATGTGCTTTCTTCTGTATCCTCTGTTTCCTCTAGCCCTACCGCTCCCTCCATCGGTCAAAGACGATGTCAAGCTCCCTGCGGTTGCATATCGGATACCAGACTTGGAAGCGGTCGCGACGTTTCGTCTCTTGCGCGTCAGTGACGGGGCGGAAGCGACATGCCTGCGAGTGCGATTGAGCAATGGCGAGTCGACACGATGGGCAGGCGTATCATGGGCACTCGCTGGTCTCGTCTTCGGTGCAATCTTGCTCGGGCTGCTGCAGATGTTCGTCAACTTTTGGCGAGGTGACACTGAAGCGATGGAGCGGGGCCGGACGAAGGAAAGGCTGCTTGAGATAATCGGGTGGTATCAATTCGTTGCCGTCTCCGGTCTGCTGTCGCTCGATTACCCGCTCATCTACAACAGCTTCACGGCCAATTTTGCCTGGCCCTTGGGCCTAGTCTATATCCAGCCTTTCCAACAGTCGATCGACGAGCTGCGTAATCGAACGGGTGGCAACTTGACTCGACTCGCGGGATCGCTGAACCTCGTTGGTGGGACCGAGAAGGCGCGACAGGCCTCCTTCGCGCCACTGACTGGACAAGCGTCCCATTTGGCCAAGCGATCGACCTTCATCTCCGATATACTGGCTACGCTGCCTCCCTCTGCTGCGTCCAATATCTCGACGTCACTGAAGGTTTTTGGCGTCCAACCCTGGGCGAGCAGTCTGCAAACTCGGCTGGCCGAGGTCGCGGACCACGCTGTTACCACGATCAAAAAGAGGGCCTTGAATGGAACGGATCTGGTGACCACGACGACAGATTATGCTGTTCCAGTGGTTACAGAGCAGGACACATACTCGTCGCTCGATTTTGGTATCCCCCGCTTCGTGTTTCAATGGCAGATCTCACCTTACAACGCCTTCATGACCGTCTTCCTCTCCTTCTTAATCCTAATCGCATTCCTGCTCGCCGTCGCCATCATCCTTGCGGTCCCCTTCGGCTTGATGTCGTGGAAGGTCGCCAAGCGCAACGGGGGGAAAAGCAGCCTCGACATCAGACACGGTGTGGCTTCCACGCTCCTGCTCTCTACCGCTCTACGCCTGGTGAGTGATTCACTGAGCTCCGAAATTTGGGTCATTGAGCTGAAGACAATCCTCCACGATTCTACAGCTCCTCATCTCGTGGTTCCCTTTGACTTTGTTTACCTTCTTTCAATGGAAGCTTGGCGCTTCGGATGTGAGCCTACCACTTGCTGCGCCTGAGAAGCGAGCTCCGCACTGATCCAAATCATTCTTCGTGCCCTAGTCCTGGGCCCCGATCGTCCTCTCGGTATTCACCTTCCTGACAACGACAGTCTCTCTCGTTGGTCTCGCCTTCCTGTGCATCCGCAATGTGCGACGGCATTCGGCCGACAAGCTGTTGGTTTCGGGTGGCGCGGCCTATGCCACTTTCTGGAACCCGTTCAAAGCTGCGCGGTGGTGGTTCTTCATCCCGCTGCTTGTTGCTTCGTTCGTCGAGGCCGTATTCGTGGCTGGTGCTCAGGTCAGTCACAGAAGAGAACTGTAGGATGCGTACGCCACCTCGATGCTGAACTGTTAACCCTCGTCAACCCCTACTCAGAACCAGGGTTGGGTTCAGTCCGTCGCTATGCTCGTCATCGAGCTCTTCATCCTGGTCCTCATGTGCGCGACCCTACCTTGGACGGACAAGTCGTCCAATGCGTTTCGCATCCTGCTCCAAATCCTCAAGTGCCTGATCCTGGGCGCGTTGATCTCGTTCAATCGCTCGATAGGGTTGAACGAGGTTGTCCGCGTCATCGTTGGGGCCGCCATCATCATCGTCGACTCCGTCATCGTTGCATGCTTGTTCGCGTTGTTGATTGTCGATTTTGTGTGGATCTTGATCAAAGTCGGTCGTGAAGTACGAAATCGGCGGAGAAGAAGAAATCACGGATCGAACAAGGGCGAAGTCGAAAAAGTGATGGCAGAGAAGGGGGATGGTACAGTTGTAGAAGGATCCAAACGACCCAGCGAGGAAGGTGCTCCGACGTTGGTCATGCAACGTTCTCTAGGGGACGACGAAGAAGCTCGAATGGCTTCGTCGTCAAAGGACGATCCATCTTTGTTGCCCAAGACCGCGCTCTCTTCCAAGTTGGATGACGAGGCTTCCTCCACGGCCCCAACATCAACGACGAACAGGGAGCCGAGTCAAGGGGCGCTTCATCCCTCGTTATGGTCACATACGTGATCATCTCGCAATACTATACAACTGTCTTTATGACAATCCTTTGATTTCCTTCCGCCTATGTGTTTTCGGTGTCTCGCTCTTAATTTTGTTTTGTGTATGCTTGATCGTTATTCAATTTTGCATCGTCGGTCTCATGAAGTTTTTGCAGGTTTTCCGAAGGTAGTATGCAATGAAGAGATCACTTGATGCCTTGTGATATCTCTGCTGCAAATTGGGCAACTCCGAGTTGTGAAGCGGACCGATGATTACAACAACACGGGCAAAACTCTATCCGACACAATTTCCAACTTCATCCCATAGCAGCCCCTTCATCCTCTCACTCGAGCATATTCTTCGACCCACTTGCGACACCTCTCCTTCCCCACCTCCCCTCCCTCACCGTCAAGTTCAAACAACAGCACCTTGCTCAACCATTCCCAATCCTCCAAATCTGACTTGAGCTTGTAACTCTTACTGACCCGTTCCCAAGCCTTGGTTCGAACAAAAGGGATGAACCTTTCGACGAGGAGCAATTGAAGTGGATCCCATAGAGCGACTGGAGATTTTGAAGAAAGGTTCGAGGACGTTCGACGGGAAGAGGAAACGAGTTTACCGAACCTTACGTAATCACCTCTCAGCAAGAGGCCAGAGAGGAATCTCACACTTTTGATCGAAGGGGAATGTTGAACGCTCGGGTCCAAACTTTGCCAGGTTTCCCAAAAGGCGAGATGGTCAGGTGCGGTCGTCCCGTCCGAGACGCTTTGGCTTGCTAAGGATAGGTTCGTGGGTGATGTTTTCGTAGAGGAGAGGATGAAGAGGAGGTGGAGGGAGGTGTAGTAGCTCAAAGAGTCGAGGTGGGAGGAAGGGGGTGGGGTGGAGATGGAAGGGGATGGGGATGGGGATTTGTCGTAGAGAGAAAGGTGCGAGAGTCGGAGGGAGTCGGGATGTGGGGGTTTGGGTTCGCGTTGAGGTTGGGAGAGCATCGAGACGAAAGCGGGTAGACACGTCCCGACGACGGACCAATTCGATCCTCGAAGCGAGACAAGGACTGAGGTTTCGTACACTGAGAAACGAGGCCAAGGCCGTCAGAAGCTTGAGCCATGAACCCCAAAATTTGATCCTCACTGACCCGGACCGACCTTTCAAAGCGAACGGATCGTCCCTCCTCAAACACGTCAGCCCTTCACGCAACTTTCTCAGATCCAAGAGGATGATACCCAGCTCTTGTTGCGCCTTCGGGGAGAGGTGGGGACGGGGTCGCTCCGTTGCCGAAATGGGGGAGTTCCACGTCGTATCGAATTTGCTTATCTTGGCTCGGATCCATTCGTAGAACTTTTCTTGTGTCGAAGGATCTTGAAGACTAGGACGTCGAAGATGTATCAGGAAACTAGATCCTGACCCCAAACGATGCCACACACCCGACGCACTCACCTGTCGACGCCTTCGACCTGGCCATTCAGGCCCCTACTAGGACTCTGCAGCAACTCCATCGGATCGACTTTCCTCCCTATCGAAGCTCGGGCGGTGCTCAACCCATGGCTCGAGATGCTTTGGTTCGACGATGGAAAGCCTCCTCGTCCCACTCCTACTCCCCTTGCTCTCGAACTTGGTCCGCCTCGTCCACGGCCGTGAGAGGGGGGATCGCGAGTAGCGTTGAGTGGGTTACCTGGATTTGAGCCGACTACGCCTCCTCTTCGCCATACACCAGGTGTGGCTCCATTCGACATGGAGGCCGATCGTGAGCTCCGTAGTAAATCGGTCAACGGTCCGAGATGGAGGGTCAAAGCGCAAGCGACGCCGGTCGTGCCTACGTCGCGTCATGTAAGCATAATTTCATTCAATGGCCATTCGGTCATAATCGTTGATGATAATCAAATTTCATGGTTTTAAGAATATCTTCGTAATCCCACTAGAGGTCTACTTATCCATCGAGTTTGGCGAACGAGAATCGCCAAACAGTATTCGAGAACAGCAGCTCCTCCAGCTGCTGCAGTGTCAAGCTACAACAGTTTAGCTGTGAGGGGCGAAGCGAGTGGCAGCATGATATCAGTTCTGTTGATCTGACCGGAGATAGTTGTCCCTCATCGCACTCACTTGATCTTGAGCAACTCAACCTCGAAGATCTGAGAAGGGGTCGGGAGTGAGGGGAAGATTGCGTCATATGGACCCGGTCCGATACCAAGCCGGTGGAGCAGTCAGCGCTGTCGTGCCAACAAGAAAGCAGTCACGCTCGCCATCCTCTCCGGGAGTATCAACTTACGAGGGTGCTGTTGGCGGGGATGATGTTGCCCATCGCACGCGAGCCGTAAGCGTAATCGGGGGTGCAAGTGAGCTTCTACGAAACTCGGGAATCCAGGTTGGGAAAGGAAAAGGACCGTATCAGCTTCACGCCATCATCCACCAAACCTTGTCCTAAACTCACGGCCTTTTGTCCCAACGACAGTTGGGGGACGCCCTCATCCCAACCTTTGATGACCTGTCCGACGCCGATCTTGGTCTGGAACGGTTGTCCACGGTCGCGCGACGAGTCGAACTTGTTGCCGTTCAACAAGGTGCCGACGTAGTGCATCGACACCGTGTCGCCCCTCTTGGGAAAGTTCTTGCCATCTCCGGGCGCGAGGGTCTCGACGGTAACTCTGCAGGAGGGGAGTGGGTGAGGCAGGAAGAGGGTGTTTTAGCTTCGGGTTTGGGTGGGGCGGGCTTGGGAGTTATGCAAGCTTTGGCTACCCGGGAGGTGGGCGCAGGGAAGTCCGTGATCATAATCGTCCCCAGTAACATGTACAATGCCAAGGACGATACACGTGGACCGCACAGCAGTCTTGACCACCGCAGCGGTGCACTGATGACGACTACTCTTCCCTTGCCCCCCCCCGAAAGTCGCAAAAGCCAAGACAGATGCCGGCGCAGAGGACCTGCAACACTTACCCCATTTTGATCTAGTTACTGCAGAGGGAGAAGAGGAGAAAGCCTAGTCAGTGCGGTGTACTCAAAAAGGTCTTCGCGTGGGCCCGAAATGATGGAACGTACGTCTTTTCCTTGTGGGTGGGAAAGAAGGGACACGTGTGCGGTGGTGGGGGAAAGAGGAACAGAAAATGCGCGGCCTCGCCAACCCGCATCCGCATGCATCGAGCTCAGGCGAAACGCCCGCGTCAGCCGAATTGCGCTTATAGAAGAGGGTTGCCCTCACTAACAAAAAGAAGCGCCAAAGCTAATGAGGTTGCGCGGCGTCAAGTTCACTCCCAGTGGGGACGATCCGCTACCTCGAGATCGTGCTCCGGGTCTTTCCTGACCGGAGCCGATGATCAGAACGATCACAGTGATATGGACTTGATGCAGCGGCTCACACCATCCCACGGCTGCCTGCAACTCCGAGGGGGGCGATGCGCAGGTGCCTCACTTCAGACAAGGCGAAGTTTTGCGCAGTGAATCTGCACGGAGCCTCTCCACAGTGCACCTCGTTACCACTTCACGAGTGAATAGATATTGGAACCTCGAGGACAACAAAAGCAGGATGGAAAGAGACCACGTCAGATGGATGAACGATTTTGCAATAGGGCCATCTACACAAGCTCGTAAAAAGGATCGGTCTTGTCAGCCTCCTCGTCTATGCTGAGAGCAGGGTTTGCCGAGCACTGCAGTGGGTTCAAACGCGCCACCTGTCCGCAGTGCTCTTGAGAGTGAACGCGATCCTTCGATTGCTGCACATTCGTATCACCACATGCCACATTGCCTCTTCGAAGCTCTCCATCATGTCGTAAAAGTGCTCTTTACCCACGACACACACGATGTCGAGCCGACACAACGATCTCGAAAAGTCGTGGTACGAGACGAGCAAGTACACGAACGCTGCGAAGACACCGTTGTAGGTCAATTCGTTGATTTCAACGACCAAACGAAGCTCATGTATTCCTGTGATATCCCGAAGAAGCAATAGACTCGCCATGGCAAGCACAAACTCAACCAGACTCGGGGACCTTCTCTGCCCCACAAGTCAAGCGGATTGACCTCGAGCCTGAGACGTCGAAGGTTGGGCAAGAGGTGAAGGTGGAGGATCGTCTCTCGGACCACGGCATGCTTCGAGTATGATATTATGCTGAGGTGTTCCAGAAGAGGCAACCCTTCCAAGATGCGGCTGTAGTACAGACGATCGTTCGTGCCAGGCCATCGGAGATCGTACCATCCACTGTTGTATTCCGAGAGCGTCAACGATCGAACAGCGGGAATCAGTCTGAATGGGTAATCCGGCGGCAAGCGCCCAGCCTTGAATTCTAAGGAGAGCTCTTCGACTCGCGGAAGTGTGGCATGTTGTGGGGTGTCCTGACGTGTGAACCCTTTGGGCTCACTAAGGCTGAGGTCCGTCACCGCTTCAGAACCGTGCGGTAAGCTTTTCACCGATCGAGATGACACAAACACACCTCGAGGGTTCACACGGCTGTTTCGACTTACTATTCAAGCCATCTCCAAGCAGTGCCGTGAGGTCTATTGTGTTTAGCTTCCAAGCTCAACCGCTTCACGCCGTGCACGGCCCTCAACAACCTCGTCACGATATCTGGGTGTCCTCCTGCAATCATGAGCCGTTGGACGGGGTGACGAGCGAGCAGTCCCGATTGCAACAGCCCAAGAGATTCTGTATTGTCACAGGTGAGGATTCTCCGACAACGCTCGGCTTGAGCAATGTGACGCCAGCTTCTTTGTACGAGCGCCAGATCATGGACTCGGAAGGCGTCGTGGCGATTGCACGTCTGTTCCATGATCCGAAAGATGAGGACCAGCAACTCGGTTGGAAGATCGTTGATGGTTGCCATAGCTTGTATGGGGCGGTGAAGGATGGGTTAGATCTGACGGTGCAGTCGGACGTAGGAGTGAGAGACGTGTCATAGGCGAAAAGGAGGTGAATGAGCCACTGCGCCGGCAAGCTGCTAGCGTCAGGCTTGATCAAAGGAGAGCAGCGACGATCGGCGATCTGACGTCACTTATGAGCACCAAGGTCAGTCTCAGTACTGTACTGTGGTAACACGGTTCCATACACGATCAGCGCCTACGAACCGACTGTGAGGCAACCGAGGTGACGGCTTTTGTGAAGCAAGCGATGATGGACGATGAGGAGTTGACGTCTCTTGGGCAAGCCGAATGCGGTTCACCCTTCAACGGGTGCGGATGGTAGGTGGTCAAGTCGAATCGAGAGGCGCTTTGCACACATGCACGCTGCCACAGTCTCGAGCCCACCTTCATGGTTCATTCCAGAGACCGATCTCGACCCAGCTCCTGTTCGGTTATAATCGACAAAGAAGCCGAGGACCGAGATGTCTGCACCGTCGACGTCGAAAATTACGCTCATCATGTGTGTCAGCAGCTTTTAAAGCGACTCGAGGAGGAACCCTGGAATCTCGTTCAGGGTTTGCAGACCGATGCCACCCTCCCCTTCCTAAACCGAGGCGGTCCGAGCGTTGGACCCTGAAATCTCATGCCTCCTCGAGACAAGATCCCATCGAGACAGGTGTTGATCGAATCCGAAACGTATCTATTACCACCCGTGCATTCCCATCGCACACATACACTACAAACCCAGTAAGGAGGGGGTACAACGCTCGCTCCTTGCCAGTTCCCTTCCTTGTCCCGCTCCAGCGACCCACGCGCCAAAGTCGGAACATCTCCTTCGTCCTGCGCCAATCTTTAATCTTGAAGCACGCAAGTCGAGATCTTAGGCCCCCTCTGCAAAGTCGTCCTTTTCGGATTTGATGACGAGGTTGGACAGGTCCGCTTGGGACCCGACGGGTATCGCGTGCGGGCTCGCTTGGTCGAACATGCTGGTGAATACGCGGACGAAGAGAGATGAGCACATCATCATCATTTTGACTGCTAACCTATCTCATCGTCGCACCCCAGTACTCACCCAGGATTCCTCATCCTCGTGACCCTCGGTCGCTCAGCCTCCTGGAACAACAACTTGTCCTGCGCCGCCCCGAGGGCCATCTCCAAATGACGTCGGTTGTATTCTTTGAAGACCTCTACCTTGGGGGTCAAGTTGTGTTCGATGTAGCGCGTCATGTAAGGCTTCTCGTCTTGAGCTTCGGACGGGGTTGAGTTCGTCGCGGGGGAGATGCGGAGCAAGACGAAGGCCGCGACGGCCGCGAACGCGATCTTGGAGTAGAAAGGGGCGTTGAAGCCTGTGCAGAAATGCAAAGTCTCGGGAAATCAGTAGCCCATAACAAAGTGATTAGTTAGTGGGTGCGTAAGTACCTTCTTCGGGGAAGACGTCACCCGCGTTGTGATCGACATGGTGGCCGTCGTGGTGCGTCGAGGCGAAGCGACGAGCGACTAGGGCCGAGACCGGTGCTGGTCGAGCGGTCAAGGCGGTGCGTAATGTGGTGGGCCGGAACAGAGATCGCGACATGATGTGATAGATCGGGGTAGGGTGGGGGACGGCGAAAGAGGGGGCCGAGCTGGGCCACGGGCAGCTAACTGGCGTAAGCGAAGACGGTCAACTCGCACGGACCTCTTCCCCCGCGGCGATTTGGATCGGCTTTAGCTTTTGTTTCATTTCACACTCGGAGGAACTATCAGCATCTGTTGAACAACGTACGATTGGTTGTACAGAGGAAGAATCAGGAAGGGAAAAACAGGAGGAACAACGCCGCCTGACGTGATGGTACTGCTACCGCGCCGACGGAGGAGGGTCGATGATGTGTGGCTGGGTGAGATGTAGTTGACCTGGTGAGGGGGTAATGAGCTTTGTGCAGCTGTAGAGTCGACGACTTGCGAAAGTTGTGTGAAAAATTGTGGGTAAAAGGTTTTACATAGTTCCGACAAGTCGACACGTCAACAAAGAAGAAGGAACGGAAAGAGGGAAAGAAAAAGGTCCGCTGTGCCGAGAAAGAGAAAAGAGACTCTCAAACCATGACCGAAGTTGAATTCGAAGTTGTAGAAGGCGCCGACAACTTCGTCAAAGGTTTGTCCGCGCCAACCATCGGACCATGAGCCAACTCGGCCATGACCGTCCCGCCTTTCGCTTGGGAAGCCATCCCCTTGCAGACATGCGTACCCTCCAACAAGGTCCGCGTCGAATGATGCGTCGCGGTCGGATCGACCTGCGTCGACGAGAACTTGCGCGCCGAAACGCGCTGAGCGAATAAGAGGTCCAACTCTCCGAAGCTCCGGTTCTTGGGTTCGGGCAAACGGAAGAAGCAGTACACGAAGCAAAGGAAGCAGAGCGCGGACCAGAAAAGACCCGATTTGGCACCCCAGTTCAGAGCGTCGGGGCTGATGAACCGAGGCATGATGATGAAGTTGACGATGCCAAAGAGGTTGTAAAAGTTGCGAGCGAGGACGACGGTCTTGACGCGCAGACGGGTCGAGGACATTTCGGCGACGAGCGAATAGCACACCGGACCGACCGAGACGTCATAGATCAACGTGTAGAGGACTGAGGGGTTAGAAGTGTGGCTATTTCAGTCGAGGAAGAGAACGATTACGGTGCTCCGGGTGAAGCCAACTCACGCAACATGGCGCCAACGGCTCGAACCGCCGCGGGACTGGTCGCGATGCCCATGAACCCAATAACAAGCAAGACACTGCACAGGATCGCGAGGCCATAGGTGTAGATCGTTCGACGTCCAGCCATGTCCACTGTGGGTAGTCGTCACTCCCGCCAACATAGTCAGTGATAAAGTTGCCCCGCACCCATGAGGACAGGTCAGACCCACTCAAGCACCACGACAGCACGGTTCCGACAAGTCCGATCGCGTACTGGCCCAAGGAGAGGTTGAATGAGTCTTTGGGGGAAAAGCCGGCACGTTGGAGGAAGTAGGTCGAGTAACCCATGAAGGCCGAACCACACATGTTCTGGATTGACCAAACAGCGCACGCAATCTTGTACGAGAAAAGTCTGAGCATGTCAGGCGATCATAAAGAGGGATTGAACGATCATCTTCGGTCGGGTTAGACACTCACCTCTGTTCGACGACGGTCGATACCCCTAAAGCAATCGAGGTACGACGTGCCAGCCGAGACACTCTCCTCCATCTTATTGGTGTACGACATCCAAGCCACGTTAGCCTCGGGGGAGAAATTTGAGCCTTGGTCGGGGGAAGTGAGTCGTCTGACGACGGCAACGGCATCGTCTTCCCGACCTTGGCGGACGAGGAACCACGGGGATTCAGGGGCGAAGGCACAGGCGGCCAAGATGCCGACGGGCCATAACCATTGCAATGCATACGGGATGCGGTAGGCCTTTGAAAAAAAAATCTATTTCAAGATCAGCCATGTTCCACGGTATAGTAGCTATGGTCGTGATTGCGGATTCACCCATTGATCGCTTCGACCGAGGAAGCCCCTGAGGATCCCACTTGCGACCAACTGACCGAGGACCCAGCACGCGTTGATCCAAGTCGCCAAGATGGGTCGAAGCTTGGTACAACACACCTCTGAAGCATACGAACAAGCCAAGGTCGAGAATATGCCCCAAGGAATTCCCTGAGCGAGAAATCCAATGAGCAATACCTCGAGGTTGGTTGCGAAAAAGGGTATGAAGATGACGAGGACCATGAAGATGAGCGAGGCGAGCATGGTATTCTTGTAACCATAACGATCGACGAGGACTCCGTTGAGGAAGAGTCCGACGATCGAGCCGACTTGGCACGCGACCGAGAGACCGGTTTGCCAAGACGCCGAAATGGTGACGCTGCCGTCCGGTAAGCGAGTACCGTCTGAGAAGGGGGAGGATCTCCAAGGCAAGGTGGGAAGACGGCAGTTATGAGCTCATGACTTCAGAGTTGTGAGGTGTGGATGTCCGAATAACCGGGTCCAACGGTTTGAACTTGGACACGATGGCTCACATTGCTCGACGAAGGGTGGGAAAGCAAAGAACGAGGGTAGCAGCGTCGAGTCTAGGTGTGCCGCTCCGAGCAAACCAAAGGGAGGGCCATAGCGGCAGAGGTCGAAAGGGGTGTGGTCACGCGCAGTCAGTCCGTCCGCTCAGATCAAACCGATCCTCGGAGAACCAACAGCTCCAGCCTGGGAGAAATAAAACATACCGTACCCCTCCATGATGATGGCCATCGAAAGCAGCAAAGACCAACCCACGCCCTTCTTGTACAACCTCACCGACTGGGCCATGGTCAGGTTCTGTTCGAACGTATGCGCGTCGCGCGCCTCCTGCGTCATCTCTTCCAAGTGTTCGACCTGCAGCGCGGCTTCTTTGCCCTCAACCATCTTGAATTTCTCGGAAGAGGTCGAAGCCATCGTCAGAGTCGAAATCTTAGTAGGCGTGGTCGGGGTCGGGGTGGGTGGTCGGTCTTTGCCGTTGCTTTGTTGAGCTGGTTCAAGAGTAGTGATCATGGGGTAGGGATGGTACAGTCGGGGGGCAGGAGAGTGTGGGGGGAGGAGAGAGGGCAGCAAGCTGTCCGCCCCCCCCCCCCCCCCCAAAAAAAAAGGCCAAAGGACAGCGGAGTAAATAAGATTGATCTCCTTTCAGTAGGTAGGTACATCACTGGACGTTCGGAATTTCCCTCGGCCCATGACTCCCGGACGGGCAGCTCGGAGCGAATTCTTTCACTCCCCGGACCAAGGACAAAAACGATCGCCGATCAGGTGAACTCACTCTTCTTTTTGTGCGGGGGTGTGAGGGACCTCGGTGTCAAGCAATCGCCCTTCCAAAGCAAAGGTCGTCAAGGCCAAGAAGAAAAGACTTTTTGGCAGAGCGAGGTAGGCGTAAAAGATGGCAAGAGGTGAAAAAGGGTTGGTAGAGAAGCATAGCCACGAACCCCCGCGGGGGGATGTAGAGTGAGGGTCAGTCACGTGTACGACTGCGCGCGGGGAATACGCGCCGAGCGATGAGGAAAAATTGATCTTCTAGGCGTTTCCATGGGGTTCAGGCTCCTATCCGGACCCGGCCTTGCGCGTCCTATCAGAAACACTCTTTTATTTCCTTCTCACAAAGCGGAATCCCTGAAGCTCTCTAGAGCTGAATATTTCGTTTCGAAATACTGGGGGTTCCTCAGGCCAGAAGTTGCCTCTGATTTTCAGGAGACGGCAATGCTAGCGCTATCCCGCCATCATTGAGGACCATCGCAGCTCGTTATCGAGCACAGACACAATCATGCCTACGGTAGACGATTTCCATCAGTTCTGCCATATTCACGGCCACAGTGAACATGCTTCCAGACGAACAACGTCCTGAGACGATATGTACGTACGCAGAGCCCTAATTCCAAAATATTAAAGTCCCCCTCCCATCGGGTCAGAGTTTAGTGATACTCGGGGGTTTCACGTCCGAACTCATGAACACTCAGACGGGTCGCTGCAGGTTCGAGGTGGTACGATCCACCACCCACCCCACCCCATCACCACGTCTCCCCGGCTCCACATCACTAGTCTCTATACACCAACTTGGGAGACCTCTCTTGGACGATATATGCGCGGGGGAAGAAATGAATTTCGGGTATGCGCAACTCCTTGCATTACATCAGCACTCCCCCCGATAAGTGGATCAAGCTTTTCTCCGCTCGTCGATCGCCCTTAACTCGCGTTTGAAGCGATCGAACTCGCTTCGGCGCTGATCCAGTCGTTTCGAGGAAAGGGCGACAGCGGTGCGTGCCTTGTACGTACTTCGATCGACGAGGTTCTTCGCTGCGGTCTGTGGGAACACGTCGAAACATGATTCAGAATGTGAGAGTCAGCTCCCACGACGTTCTCACGCGCTCATCCATGACGCCGCTCCAACCACCCCGGTGCCAACCTTCAAAGCACTCACCGCTAGGTCCTCTTCCAACCCACTCCTCACGCGCTGCTGAACATCCTTCTCGAATCTCTTCTTGGCCTTTTCCCAACCCCTCTGCAAGCCCCAAGCCGCGAACGTCACCCCCAAGAGCCCGACGCCGGCACTGGTCATGAGGTCGGCGTAATGCGTGATCTCCAGACCGACACCGGCGAGGATCGACCCCGTTGTCATTGAAGACGCTCGTACGACCAAGCTTTGCGCTTTCGATTGTAAACTCTCGGACGGTCCTCCGGGGCAGGTGATTTGGTTGCGTCGGTGGTGTAAAGGGCTGATGAGGGTCGTTGGTGCGGACATGAGCGACTCCTTCTCGGCTTGTTGGATCTGGTTGAGGAGGATGGGGGAATGCAGTGAAGCGAGAGGTGCGGAGGTCGAAGATTGCGGCGGGAGGAAAGCGCGGGTTTGGACGAGTTCGTTCGTCTTTTGGGAGAGCGTGCTCGAGAGGGATTCGAGTCGACCGGTCGAGTAGAGGAGGTGTTGTTCAAACTCGACGAGGTACGTCGTCCCCGTTACCAGCGCGATCTCGGCGACGAGCTCGTCCGTCTTCCATGGTAGGACGTACCATGCAAGCCGATGATCGAGGACTTGTCGCAGGGCCTTCATCGAGTTTTGCATGTGTTCCTCGGGAACCTTCAGTCCTTGTGATCCGACACCGAGAGAAGCGAGCACCGACGAGGTCGCTTCGTCGATGATGAACTCGAGAGCCGCGATGTCGGTCTTGACCTGGTGCAAGCCGTCCTGGATCTTGGCCCCTTCAACGGCACTGGCCTCGATCGCCTTGTCGAGAGTGAACTCGGCCGCGCGTTGGTGTAGTGTCGGTCGGTTGATGGCCGAGATGAGTCGTGTAACCTCGTCCTTGAGGCGGGGGACGCCGGATCTGATAAAGGTGCTTTGAAAGTGCTCGAACGAGTCTGGCTTGGTCGTCGCTTCTGTCGGTTGCAACGCGTCCAATGCGGAGGAGGCCTGCTCGGACGAGACGGCGACGATCTCGGTCTCGTCTTTGAAGGTAGGGAAGAGGGTCGAGAGTTGGTGGGAAAGGAATCGGAGTGAAGAAGCGGAGCTCGAAGGGGAAGCATCGACCACGTTGAGTGCGAGGATGAGATTGGGCTTGCCCTTGATTTCGTTGAGCAGGGACCGTGTTGACGCTGGGGAGAGGGATCGATCGGCGGAAATGACGAGCACGACGACGTCCGAGGAGAAGAGCGAGTCGACCGAAACTTGTTTTGGTGCCAGATCTGGTCGAGCCAAAAGCGTTTGCGAAGGGGTGAGTTGGTAATGAGCTGACAGCACTTGATCCCAAGCGTATCCGACTGACCACCATGTGTGAGTTCGACGACTTGGACGCGGTGTGCCTCGAGCCAAGCCGAGGGCAGCTCGAGCTCGTTGAGGTTCGGAGTCGCTTTGGGGATATCTCCGTGTCTGCGCATGGGAAGTAAGGGCCCCAAACATGACTGGAATGCTGAGCAGCAAGGACGGAAAGAGTGTTTCGCTGACCGACCTTATGAAAAGAACTTCCGAGTCTGTGAGGTGGAGATGACGTGCCGCGAGGGCCCAACTGACTTGGGCATTCGACGCGAGCGGTTCGTCGAGGAGGGCGGTTACGAGGGGTGAGACGCCACTCCAATGATCGCCGGCGACTGGGGGAGGAGAGATGAATCAAAATCGAGTCGGCGAGTCCCAGCGTGCGTTGAACTGACAGGCTATGGTCGCTCGTTTGTTCTGGGAGGGGTCGTTGAGGAGATGCGATGCGTGTCGTATCCGTTCTGGCCAGCGCGAGTCGCCCAACAATGGATACCGATCGAGTAGGCTGCCCAGTGATCGTAGCGCATCGTCGGTGGAGGAGGAAGACGTCACCGAGACTGTCCGAGGTGGGGTCGACGCGACGGAGGAGAGTGCTCGTCTTTGGAGTGGGAGAGCGACTCGAGTACGAGTGCGAGTGGGAGCCGAGGTTGGCGGTCGCGGTCGCGGAGAGCAGCGAGTTGCTATTCGAGTGGTGGCACCCGTGGACAGCATCGCCGCGGTTCAGGCCCCGAGCGAGGAGGAGGAAATGGCGAGAGTGCAGGTAGTGCGAAAGTCCAAGCGGCTGTTCTGCGCAAGTGTCTGCGGAGTGCCCGCGGAGTGTCTGCGGAGTGTCTGAGCGTGCCTGCGCGTGCTTCGATCAGTCGTCGATCGTTTCCTGACTCTTGGCCACCACCGTCCTCCCCTGAAGTCGAAGCCCCTTTCGACGCGAACGCTGCCTCCCTCCAAATGTCAGCCTCGCCACTCCCCCCCAAGCCAAACAGGTCAAACCACTCCCACTCCCACTCCCCCTCCCCTTCCCCAGCTGCCTCCACCTCTTCTGCAGCACCCTCCACCACCACGGCGACGAAGCCCAGTCAGTCCGCGACCCCACTTGGTCCCTGTGCCAGACCCACGGCCCTGACTCATCCACTGACCCCTTCCTCGTTCCCTGACCTCTCTCTTCCGCGATTCAAAAAGACAACGTCTTTTCCAACGACGGCTCGTTCCTCACCCGCTTCAAAAGGGTCGATCCGCTACAGGACGCGACCGAGGAGAAGAAGCGCGTGCAGCAGCAGTTGCTCAGGTACGCTCCTTTTACGGCTTCCCTTTGCCATGAGCGACTTATAGGGTCTTCATGTCATAGTTGAAGAAATCGCTTGCTGATAAAACGTTTGAGCTTTGGCGTCGGTTCATAGGAAGAAAGCAGCGGACGAGCGATTGTAAGTCGTTTGAATTGCGAAAGAACCCCACACGACTCTGAACCGTCGAGCTCTTGCATCGATTCCTAACGAACCTTCATCTCCCCATTACTCGCAGTAAAAACCGAGGCAAACGACCTTTACCCACAACCAATACGACGGACTCCGAAACCAACCAAACCTCTTCTACAAGCGATGGGACATCAACTTTGACCAAGAAACCGCGGACCTCGACGGGGGATGAGCAGGTTCGATCAGAGTATCAGAAGGAGGTCGATCGGCTCAAGAGGGCGGGTGGGTTGAGGGATGAAGGCTATGCTGTTAGACCCGTGTTGAAATGATGATATGGGGTCTGGAGTTGGATGTTGGGGAAGTAGAAGGTGAGCTGGGTTCTCGGACAAAGTTTGTGAGAGCTGGTTCGTTCGAGATCGAAGTTTAGGCTGGGGCTTTGGGGTTCCAACACTCTTTCCACACATGTCGGGAGCGTCTCCAGAAGATTGTTTCAGTGTACGAAATCGTTCTCCATCTCATTCGAGGGATGCCTTGGCCTACGTCACCTAGTGGGCATATCGGGCAAAAAACCCGTTCCTACAAATTTGCCGGAATCGTGTCACGCGAGCTCATTTCCACCAGGGGAGAGGCGACCCAACCTCCCAACTTCAAACACTCCTCCCCACCCTCCCTTCTTCACCTCATCTCCCCACCACCCCAAAACCTCTCTCATGTCCTTCACCCCCGAAGCCTTGCACACGAACTACACCTGGTTCGCCCATCTCGACGACGCAACCCTTCACGCCCTCCACCCATCCTTGCGGATGCTCGTACCTCCCGAGTTGGGCATCCTGAGAGGGGGGGATGGACCTTTGATCCTTCTTTGAGACGGATCAGGAGGGAAAAGAGGGGACCTGTTTGGAGGTATGTTTCGGAGGAGGAAAGGAGGGGCTTGTGGATACGAGTCGAGCTTGCGACTATGGGCGAAAGGGAGGGGGGAGGGAATTTGGTCGCCGAGGTTCGAGGGGTCGAGCAAGGGATGGAAGGGAATTTAGCGGTGGAGTTTGAGTTGTATTTTTTTGAGGTGGGGAGGGAGAGAGTGGAGGTGCCGGGTTGGGCGGAGTATGATGCTTTTGAGGGGTTGAAGGCTTCAAGAGGGAAAGTCAAGGTTACGGTTACATTTGGGAATTTGCCGAAGCGAGGAGGCGCAACGTTGGGGGTGAACGATCCGCCCTCAGGCGAAGAAGGCGTTTGGAACAAGGAATTGTGTCGACGATTGTTGGAGCGTGAAAAACTTTGGAGGAGTCAGTCCCATCCAGTTCGGGACAACCTTTGATACACTTCAAAACTCAATCGAACTCATCTTTTTACCCAGCCCACCAAAGCACCCCCACCCTTTCGACGTCCGCTTCATATTCCCCGACGACCCACGCCCTTTGTTCGAGAACTCTGACTTCCTCGCCGCCAAGTCCCCCTACTGGGAAAGCATGCTCAAAGGCGAATCTCGCGAAGCCATCAACAAGATCGATCACTCCTCTTTAGGGAAGATTGCGAACATGCTATGCATCTCGTGCGAGTAGGGGAGGCGAGTTTGGAGGATTATCGTGATGTGCTCGTTTGGCTGCGCACGGGACATCTCGTCGGCTTTGGCTCGGACGAGCCGGATCAGTTCGAAGAGGTCGGGGCCAGCTCGAGTTTCGAAGAACGAGTGATCGAGATGAAGCTTGCCACGCTCGCCAAATGTTCGGGGATGTATCGCCTCGCGCACGCTTTGGAACTTGAACCGCTGAGATTCGAGATGCTCGGGTTGTTGAGAGCGCAGATCGAAGCGGGGTTCGGTCTCGATGTCCTTTTCGACGAACTTCCACTTGAACATGATGAAGTAGCGGGAATGTTGATTGAACAACTTGTCGACAGAAGGGATTGGATCGAGGGAATGGACGAGTTCAAAATCGTGCAGGAACGCTTTGAAAGTGGGGAGATGGGTGAGGCGGGAACGTGCGCGTTCGAGCTGTTGGGGATACGGTTCGAGAGTGAGAAGGAAGTGGTGGAGAGGGAGAAGGAATCGAGGGAGTTGAGATTGATTAGGTGATGCGATTGTTACGAGTCCGAATTCTTGCGGTCGCTAGGAGCGCTCTTCGCTCGAGCGGACCACACCACCTCACGGCAGCAATGTTGACTACTTTTTGGGTCATCGGAGGCTTGATTTTTATTCGGAGTCAATTACTGAGCTCGCAATATACTTGGGATAGATACGGTAAAATGTTGAAGTGCATCTTCATCGACGAGGAAGCAGCAAGGGACATCGTAAATCGATGGGATCGAGTATTCGATCGCAGGCTCGAAACACGGCCCGCGCCCATGCCCAATCCGAACAAGGCGGTCCGAGCGACCTTACCTCAAGGATCGTCAGCAATCGCCGCACCGCCATTTTTCTTTCTCATGATGGCCGTGAAGACATGCATGACAAAGCACGGCGTGTAGTGCGACACTTGAGAAAGAACTGTCTGAAACCTGAGTCAAAAGAGGCCGAAACAGCTAGGCGGTAGGTAGCGCCAGGAGACAGGAGCTACCCGGAACACGTACGTCGGACGCGGTGAAACTCTTGAGACTTCTCACAACGCACAGATGCGTGCGGAAGAGTACGGAGACTGAAAGAAGGCAACGGAAGGATTGAAAGTGATCAACGACGCCCGATAATTGGCGGATGGGATTTCAGGTTGAGAAGGAACAAAAGGTATCATGAAACGGGGTGTTGCGATGGCGGTCCGTGAGGAGACGCGATGTATAGGAGGAAGGGATCGTTGCAATGACGAGAAACAAGGCTCAAAGATGTGCAAAATAAAAAATGGGAAGCAGAGAAACGGTAACCAGATATGAGACGGGTCGATGCGGCAGACCAAGTTGAGGATGAGTTTCCGCCGAGGTCCTCACAGAGAGGGTTCGGCGTGAAGGCCGAGTTCATAAGACGAAGGTGACGTTTTTGATTCGGCTGACGAAGTATTGGCCATTGGCAATGGGAAAGTTTCCACCCTGGCGCTCGTGGAATTCGATCTGTTTTAGAGGAGCGATTGATCCATCCGTCAGCACATGGGGAGGGATCGGGGAAGTGGGCCCCTCCCCCCCGGGGGGGTGGGGGGGGGGGGGTGGGGTCTCTGTTCTCTGAAGGCTTACCCGGCCGCTTATCTCCGTGTTGCGAGTGACGTCGAGGTTGCTGGGCCTCCTGAAGATGAAATTCTGCTTGATGGGCGCGTTCTGTTCGCTCATGAGGTTTGTCGCGAGCTGTTATGGAGGAAGGGTGGTACCCACCGGCGGTCGGCTTGGGATCAGCTTCTAACGCAGGTGCGAAGAAACTCGACGAAACCTACTCGAACGTTGTGGTTCAACTTCGGAATCACGAGGTAGATTCGAATGTCAAGAGTGGACGAATGCTCTCCCACCATGATAGGATTGAATTGGGTCTCAAACGCGTCGTTGGCCAGAATTCGGGCTCCGTCCTCAGGCTTAATGGCTACTCCGCGGTTCTGGTTGAACACCTGGCGAGGCTCGAGAGACGACTCGACGGTCCTGGGGAGCGACGAAGCGCCGAGCGTGAGCAACGCCATTGCGAGAGCGGCAGGGAGTTTGAAGAGCATGATGGATTTGAGAGGGTGGAGTGGCTTGGAGAGGAACTTGGGGAGGGTACTTGGAGGGAAGTGGTAGGAGGGAAGGGAAAGGAAACGAATGGGTTCGGGCCGGGGTGCCTGGTTTCGGGAAGGGCAAGTGAAGGCGACAGCGGATTCGGTGAACGTCCTAAAATGCCCTTCTTGAGGCGGTGCACTTTGCCGGTAGGTACCGAGTTCGGCATCAACTAATGGAGCCTAGTCACATCACTTGTTGGGCACCGCGTGTTCAGCAAGGCCGAACGCAACCGAGACAAGGGCCGGGGGCTGTCCTGTTCAACGGTCGGTTTCACCCATCACCAACTCAATGACACTCCGCTGGTGTTTCGGATCCGAGTGGGGGGTATTGGCGATGACGGCAATCGGCACTTGGCGGTGCAACGGCTCAACCCCCTAGTTCTGCTCGCCCTGTCCCGCCACGCTCGCATCGCACTGTTTCTTACGGCGCCTATGACCGCCCGGAATAGACCCTAACTACTTTTCAGATACTCCTCAAACAGAGAGTGTCTGTTTATTTGAGGTGTTTATTTGAGGAGTATTGCTACTCTCTAATTGAGGAGTATCTGTTCACCACTATGCCTTTATGGGAAGCCGTAGCGGATATGGGACAGCTGCGAAGGTCGGAAATTGAGCGAATCACGGAATGGTCAGGGGCTCGGTCATCGTCGGGCATTCCCGACACCGCCTCACCGACGGTGGGAAAAGGAGCTAAGCCCGAACCTGCCTCACGGGCTCACCGCGCGCCCCATGGAAGAACCGTCCCAAGAATGCCGAACAAGACGGAACCAGACGGAATCAGACCGAGTCCGCGGTCTGGCACGGCGACCCGAGCCACCACCGCTTGATCCACCTCTTTCCCTTTCCTCCCTCTTCCTCACCACCTCATTCAACCTCCCGATCCCTCTAAGCTGTTCCCATACCCCCGAGTTGACTTTCAAGAAGCCGATCCCATCATCATGCTCTTCAAGGTCTCCGCCGCGCTCGTGCTCGGCTTGCTCTCGATCGCCAGTTCGGCCTCGCCCAAGAAGGCGGCAATCGAGCGCGGTCAACAGCAGGCAGTTAACAACATTCCGACTGTCGGATCGACAGCGGTGACCCTCCTCCCTCTTGACCGTGAGACCGTTGGAGCCGGGAAACTTTTCCGCATGAGGACCATAGGCTTCGAGCGAGCCGACTTGCGAACGTATGGCCTCGACGTAATCCTCAAAACAGCAAACGGGCTCAACACTCTGACCGTGAGTCTCTTTGACACTCGCGTTTCTGAAAGCTCGCCCTCTGGCAATGTCTTCTGCGAAATTCAATGGGCAACTGACGATTCCCACAATCCTGGGTACATTGTTTGGATGCTGTCCCTAGCTCGCGCAAGATTTGGCTTCCAACAACGCTTCGGGCGACAACGAATTCGATGTGATCTTCAGGGCTCCCTCTGTTTTCAACATTCGCCGTAGCGAAGTGGGACAGAACATCTTGGCGAACGTGAGTACATCCTTGCATCTGAAGAACATCTAGTATTATACGCGACTGTACACCATGCTACCCATCTCGCATCCCACATCATGCTGACGTCTACCTTGGGGCGGCTGCTGCACTAGGTCCAGATCTGGGAGCGCGACATGCAGGAAGACAGAAAGAGGATCCAAGCAAAGTTCCTAGCCCAATCACCCTTCATCGTCCTCCACGGCGCCGGTACCAGAATCAAAGGAGAGTAGACCTTGGATCGTGACAGTACGCCGCTCCTCGTAACACGCTGGTTCGACGCAAACCTGAGACCCCGACTCTTCATCGCTTCCTTTGGCTAGCACTAGCACATGTCTTTTTGACCGGTCTCATCAGATCCCCCTTTTACTCCCTGAAACCCGCTCCCCCCCCCCGGTCCTGTTTCGCATGGCACATATTCTCGTTTTACCCTCAACATCCCATGACCCATTCTGTCCCCCTCTTTCCTATTTCTATTCCCATTCTCCTGCAACGTTCATGACCCGACCCTATCGAGCATCGTTCTCGCGTCTTTATTATTTTCCAACTGCCACTTGCCGAGTCGCGCATGCCCACTTAGGAGAGAGAGAGGAGGTAGGTTTCAACGCGCGGCCTGCATAGAGTTCAGAACGCTTGCGCGTGAGTAGTGCCAGTGTCGAAGGTTGCCATCGCACGGTCTGACTTTCGCGGTTCGTGAAACTGCAACGACGCCTGAATATGACTCGAGAGGATACCTGAAAAAAGATTTAGCCCGCCTTGATTGATCAAAGATCGTCTTCCGAACACCCATCCCAACTACTAGAGGCCGGGGTGACCAATTTGTTGTAATTTTCAGTTTCGATAAGATGGAATATCGTTCGCTACGTGATGTTGATAGATGACCTATTGTGAGATAGAGTATTGTCTAGGTCAATCAACTTGCAGCGAGGCGAATGGGCGAGATGGATATCGAGTGTGTGTTAAAGAAGAGAGAAAGAGAGAGAGAACGTGACCAGAGCCTTAGATAGTATCCGCCTGCAAGCCATCTATCAGTCTGAGTCAAATCGCGAGAACCACACTCGCGCCAGCCATCTGCCTCCATTCAGCGCCGCGCCTTGCGCGCGCCATCTCCCCAATTCCACAAGTCCCTCTGGACCGCAGACCCTTTACATAATTCCCATAACACAATTGACCACGACTGCGCACACCAACGTCCAACCCTCATGGCAACTGCCCCCTTGCCCAACTCGCCCGGCCGGGGGTGCGACCCAGCTTTCAACTTCAACCTTTTCTTGACAATTACTAGTGAATATGAGGCAGGCCTGAGTCAGCCTTGACCATCCCAGAAGTTTTTATTCAAGTTAATCTCTGAACGCTCCGACATTCCCGCACGATCAACCTTCCACATGATCCATCGACTGTGACCGAAATAGAGGTGAGGCTGGCGCAGTGTGGTTTGCAACTTCCTCTTCACTCCATTTCTGAAGTGTTTGCCTTCAGTAGATCCATTCCATCCAGCAGCTGTGCATCATGCGAGGATGGCCAAAAACAACAAGAATTCGCTCAATCCTCATCCACCCTTAACCAAAAGTAAGACACGATACTCGTAACTTCCTCCGTCCCCCTCCCTCTCTCTAAAACCCAACTCGCAACGAGTATAGAGACAACCAACCCTGTTCATTAAATTTTAACAAATGCTGAAAAAAGAAAAGAAAAGAAAGACCCAAAGGAATTGAACGCAACGAAGAAAAGGCTTAGACAATGAAAAGATGGGAGCCAAGACGAGCACAAGATGAGAAAAGAGCGAGCTTGGTGGTTTTCTAGATGAGAGATGGGTATAATATCGTCGCAAGCCAACGAGAAAGGGGGTTTGTTGCGCGAGGTAAGATCCCTTACTTCGGAGTCGTTCGTCTGGGAGGACAAAGGTTGGTGGGTGAAAAAGAGTTGCTCGAGTACGATTCCAAACGAATGTCGGAAGGAGGCGGAAGTAAAGGCTTTATTGACGACGAGACAACGCGGAGAGACCTCCCTCGTGAACGCAAAGACAAGCCCAGGATAAGCATGTATCGTGAATAGGAAGTGTCGAAGGAAATGAAACCCGAGTTGGTATAAGGCAGGAAAAATACCCATAGAAAAGCGTGCGATATCGGAATTTGCGAACAGAGTGGACCCAAATGTGGTTTGCTAAGAAACGATGCGATTGAAGGGCGGCGATGTGGGCTGGAACAACGTGGGCCTTAGGCGAGATAGGAAGCGGGCATGAGCCCTCGTTGGCCGCTCGAGTTGGCGACAAGGAACCTAACCGACAAAGTTAATAATTTATCAGACAACGATGGCTTGGGGCGCGTTCGCGATGGCTTGGGCGCGTTCCCATTCGACTGACCAGTTAGGATCCCCATTCTCGAGCACGGTCAAGTCCTCGCCGGCAGAGACCGACAACCTGCCAATGCAGCGCCATCCCATCAGTCTCGTCACTAAGAGACTCCACAAAGTACCAATCACAAGGAACTCACTCTCCCGGATGTTCAGCCGTAAAAGAATACCTCGCTCGGGCCGTTGAATCCGCTCCGAGCGGTTCATCGCCTTCGTCGTACCCATGCGAATCATACGACAACGCCCCGGCACCCGCCAGTGCCTCAACACCACCTCCCGACGAATTATCTTCGGAGTGAGTGCCTGCAGCTGCGGATCTAGATTTCTCGTGCGATGAATCGAGTAGAACGGCTGTGGCTGCTCCTACGGTTGCTAGGAGGTCGGTTGGCCGTCGAACCCCACCTCCTCCACCACCATCGCGTTTGATCGATTCGGCGGAAGCGGCTTCGTCGTGCAAATGGTTCGGTCGTTCTTCATCCCTTCTTCGAGCAAGCGCGATGAGCAAACCAATCAAAACGAGGAGGAAGACGACGCCCAGCGCGATGGCGATCGAGATGAGGATGACGAGGCCGACGCTGAGGTGATGCGCCATTGCGAGCGAGAACGACGTCAACGAGTAGAACAACTGCGCGATGGAACCCCCTGCACCCGTAGTGGCCGTCGCGAGAAGGTAAGGGTACCATTTCGCACCGTCGTACAAGGCCGAAGCGACGACGGTGTTGTTGATGCTCATCGAGCCTGAAACGAGCAACAGGCGGTTCGACTCGACGATGCTGTTCGCCGACCGGGCTTGCGAGAGGGGGAGGAAGACGAGTTGCTGGATCCCACTTTGGCCCGAGGTGGGAGCCGAGATCGTGCCGTTGTTGATGTCGGTCCACGTCTGACCATTGTAGTACCACACGTAAGGTGCGCCAGTGGAAGAGGTCGATCCAGCGACGAAGACCTTGTTCTGGTTGTAGTCGTCGGTCGAGACCGCCGTTACTGGACCGGGCAGGCTCGATCCGATCGCTTGCCAAGACGAGTTGGTGAACGTCCATTGCGCGAAATAGGTCGTTGCACCGTTGAGGATAAAGTCCCCGCCGGCGTAGAGGAACTCGGCCTTGTCGCCTGCGAAAGCGACAGAGCCAACGATACCTTGAAGGCCGCCTGAAAGAGGCGACCATTGCAGGGTCGTCGTGTCCCACGAGCATATCGATTGGCAGGAAGGTACGGCACCCGCGGATGCGAAAGCACCGGCAACGATGACCTGGGACGCGAAGCCTGGTCTTTGCGTGATGAAGCGGACGATCGGGACTTGACCGGTGTAGCCTGCGGCACGATGGAAACGGGTATTAGCTTCGAAGCGCTTCCGAACCCAGACTCGGGACAACAGCACAGGGGAAGAACGTACCCATCAGAGCCGGAGGTTGATCCAACGCCAACTGGGACTTGAGCTGATACGACGTCAAACCCTGTCTGGCCGCAACGCCACTCCTCGCACTAGTCGTAAAGTTACCCCCGATCCACAACACATCGCCAACCACTTCCAAGGCACCGACAGTCCCGTCGATGGTCAAACCCGGAAGAGGTGCGAAGGTCTTGTTCTTGGCGTTGTACAAGCCCACATTGACCGCTTGACTCGCGGTGGTAAAATGCCCACCTAGAACCGCGTATTGCGTCGAGCCATTCTGCCAAAATGTCCCAGCCACAACTCGGTTCGTGTCTGACGTCGAACTGAGACCGGACAAGTCCGCAGGCAAGGCGGTGACGACGTCTGCGGCCGCCCTGGAAGCGAGCAGAGAAGCGGCCATGGCGACGAGGTCGCGCGAGTTGCTTCGACGCAGGCGCGAAGACGCAGCTTGCGACGTCGTCGTGGCGTTGCTGCTCGTCGAGCTCGTGGTAGTCGTACTCGCGTTGGTGAAGGAATAGTCGAAAGGGGTCAATTGGGGGCTTCCATCGCTTCCACGAGTGAGGAACGATCCACTCGGTGATGTCTCACCGGTGACGGCGACGAGCGAGCCCGCGAAATAAGTCGAGCCGTTCGAGTTGGACGGATCGATCGGGGAAGCGAAGGCCGAAATGGAGCCGACGACCAAACCGAGTCCGGTCGAGTTGACGACGCCAGATGAAGGGTCAAGGGTCACGATCCCGGAAGGACCGACGAGGACGATCTCGCTCGAGTTCGTCGATGGGTCCCTTGTCACCGCGAGCTGGGTGATCGTCGCTGAGAACGACGAAGGCAGCGAGGTGCCGACTGCCGACCACGTTGCAGACGTATTCGTGTACGCCCATTGCGCAAGACCCTGCAAACTCTTGACTTGACCGTCGGTCGTCTGGTTGAACGTTCCAGCGGCGTACAAGACGCCGTCCAACTCGAGCAAAGACGTGACGACGCCATCGAGACCTCCATTGGGGGCAGCGACGATCCCGCTCGCCTTGGTGTACTCCATCACATTCGCCGAGGTCAGGTTCGTCGTGTTCGACGTAGCATTGTTGAAAGTGAAGCTACCACCGAGGAACAAGCGAGCCGTGTCGGCCGTACCGACGGACACGATGGCGTTGACGACCGCTCCCGCACCGAGACGCGAAGCGACTCGATCGACGATCGTAGCATTCGTCGTCAGTGTCGACGTCGCATTCGTCTGCGTCTCATTCGCCAAGGCGACATCGCCGAAAGCGCCCGGCCCGGTACCGACGACGTACTCGTACAACCCATACGAAGGCGTCAATACGGTCGTAGCCAGAGCTGAGACGTTCCCATCCGTCGAAGCAGCGACGAGCGTGACCAAGTTGGCGACGAGGTCGTACGTCGATCCGTCCGTCGGCGCACCCATGTCGCCTAAACAAATCGTCACTTCAAGCGACGTGTTGGAGAGCGCACTCGCAACCAAAGGACCTTGGTAGATCAACACCTGTGCATCCTGCGCGTTCCTCTGATCGACTTCGGTCTTGATGACTCGGCTGGTGTAGTTGGTATTGGCCGTGACGTTGAAGCCAAAAGGGGAGACATAAACACCGACGGCGCCTAATCGATTCGGACAGTTGCCCTGGATCTGACATCCCGGCGTGTCGAGGTAGACGGAGTAAAGACCAGTCTGGGGTACGTAAGGCTTCCACGTGATCGTCGGCGAGTGGTATTTTTTCGTACCGGCGCTGATAACCGAGATGAGGACGTTCAAGATCGTACCCGGGATCTCGGACGAGACGGCCTTTGCCTCGTTCCAGACCCCCGTCGTAGAGACTGTGCTCGCCTGCGATGCGCCGAGCCCAGACGTGCACGTGACGGTGTTCTGGCTCTCGACGGCGTACGCGAACGCGCCGTCGCTAAGCAGTTGGAGCAAGTGCAGTCCAGCACCAGGGCCATAGTGTTCGAGCAAATTGAGCTGGAAGCCGGTCAGTTCCGTGCCTTCCGGGAAGAGGAAATCCTGATAAGGGACGTCCGTGTCGTGCGCAAGAGGGCAACTGGTCGAGCATGTCGTGAGTGCCGAGCTGGCGTTGCGAGGATCACTGGCGTACGTCAAGGTGAGCACTTGATTGTCGGGGATTGAGACGAAACTGGGGCGATCCAAAGCACAATCGGGTCAGCATTTGGGCGTGACGGAATCGAATACTAAGTCAACAAACCGACCTGAACGTCTTGGTCCCTCGTCCCTCATAAAACGTGTTCCCCAACCGAACTCCCCTCGCCTGCAAAGGCTTGTACGTCCGTACAATGAAGAATCCAACCGTGCCATCGACGAGCAACCAACTGGCTCCAACCCCATCCCCATGCCGAGGACAAAAGATGTTCTCCGGTTTGCCAAATCCATCCATGTACGTGGTCGGACTGGCCTCGTAGTCGGATTGGTTGAGCGAGATGGGCGCGAGCGACGACCCTAGCGAAGCGAACGTCGTGGTCGAAGCCGTTGTCGCATTCGTCGAGTTGGAAAGCAAACCCGGGCCCTTGGTGACGGTCGAAAAGGTCGTGTTGAAGTTGCCGCCGAAGAAGATGCTCTTGCCGTCACTGCTTGGGACGATGGTCTCGATCGGCCCATCAAGGCCTGCAAACGGTGGCGGTGCCCACGATTGGTTCGAGATGGACCATTGTGCGACGTAACCCGCGAACCCAGCCGTGGTCGCGGCGCCAACGGGTGCTTGAAAGCTCCCACCGGCGATGACGACGGTCGAGTTGCACGCCAAAGCGGTCACGACGGGCTGCAGGCCTTGACCCAGCGCTGAAAAGGTGTGGTTCGACGGGTCGTAAACGGCGATATTGCTCGCCGTGACGCCACCGATCGTCGTGAATTGCCCACCGAGAAAGACGACATTCCGACCATCCGAGAAGCTCGTTTGACAGATGGCTTGGATCGATCCGTTCGAGTTGGTCTCACCAATCTTGGTGAACGTTCCCGACGCATTGCGAGCGACGAAGGTCGAGACGGCGCTCGAGTAAGTCGGCACAGATTGGGTCGGGTCATAAAACTGCAACCCCGCGAAGGATCCGACGACACCGACCGTCCCTAAGGCGGAATAGTCGATCTGGGGTAGACCCGAGTTCGATGTGCTCGCTTGTTGCTGTTGTTGGGCGCGGGTGGGCGAGGGGAAGGAAAGGAGGGACGCGGTGAGGGTCGTCGTCCAACGCAGCAGTGACCATGAACTCGGCGATGACGTGGTCGAGCTATGACGGATCCTCGCTATCCGCTGTGGACCCGAAGTGGACGTAGAAGAGACCATGGGTCTGGACGACAAAAGTGGGGATGTCAGTGCGATGGTAGCGAGCGAGCGAGTCAGGAGAGCGCCGTTGTTTGGGTGCGAAACAGGAGCGAGACCAGCTGGGCCAACTCCCCGATTCGACCGAGCTTGGTGCATCGTCGACGATGTACGACGCGTCTCGAGGTGCAACAAAGGCGTTTTCGATGTCGCGCAAGTTCCTCCCGTGTCGTAGCCGGTGCACCGAGATGGCCCCTGACGTGGTGGGGCCTGCTTGTCCGGCCCTGGCACCCGGTGTAACGCTGGGACCCCTCCTTCGCTTCCAGATTGAAATCCCCTGTGATCGACCGTTTGACTCGAGCCACTCACAATGAATACCGTGCTGTGAACTGCACGTGTCGTACTACGGCGGTGAGTTGCCCCGTCGTCACCCGTCACCGTACGACGTTGTCCAAACGCGCACCGCACGAACCGCCTCGGTGCGACCGACACAAACCGCGACCCGAACGAGCGCTGCAAAGCGGGGACGACGGACGACCTACGACCTTGCGTCGGGATGTGCGAATATGAGAAGGGTACCGAGGGAACGAATCAAAGAGAGCGTGGGTGGTGATGGTCGGTGGTCGGTGGTCGTGGTCGTGGCCAGTGCTGACCGAAGCAACTCTGACTCTGGCGCGCTTTCTAGAGCGGGCCTCGTGGGCAGCTGCAGGGTTGAGCGACGTTGACGGCCCCAGCGCGGAGAACGCGACTGCGACTGCGACCACGCGAAGAACCAAGGCTCCCTCAGTCACTTTTTATCACGTGCCCAGTGCGGTACACCGTACAATGCACAGTCTCACTCTTGGCAGATACCATTCCTGATGTGTTCTTTCCTTCTCTTCATTCAAACTCGCTTCGCCCAAAAAAACAGAAAAGGGGAAAAGAAAAACACAAGGCTTCTAACATACTCAAAAGAGTCGGGGGAACGAGGAGAGACCACGCCTCAGTGATCCCTCTTCCTTTCAAACGCCTATGCTCCTACGACCACATATTCCTTCCTCCCACACGCCACCATGGTGATTTTAAACGGATTCTAAAAGGGAGAACATGCTCAGGGTCAGACCAAAATGGCTCGATTTACCCTCGCATGACCATCAGAGGACAACTGACCTTTCAAAGCCGCGTTCAACTTGTTGACCTTGCTCGCGACGGAAAGGTCGACCGACTTGTCACCGAAATCGACGATCAAACCCCCCAAGACGGCCTCGTTGACCTTGTTCTCGATCACGAGCGTCTTGCCCGAACCGGCCAGGCTCGACTGCTTCAACGAGTCTTCCAAGCGCTTCTGCAGGTCCTTCTCCAACGGTTGCGCGGTCGTGATCGTCACCTTGACCTCGCCACGGTGCGCCGACATGATCTCCAAAAAATCGGCGATCGTCTTGTCGGCCTGGTACAGGCGACCGTTCTCGGCCAAGACCTCGAAAAAGTTCTTGGTCAAGTCGGACCCGGTCGCCTTGGACCTCTTGAGCAACTCGTCGATCCCCTTGGACTTGTCCGAGGACGTAAGGACGGGGTTGGAAAGGAAGTCTTGGATCGTCGGCTCGGCGGTGATGGTCTTGTGCACGGCCTCGAGGTCGGCCTGGACTTTCTTCAATGCGTCGGCACTGTATGCACGTACCGGGAGGCGAGGTTAGTCACCCGTGCAGGTCGATGATTTCGTCCAACTGTGGCCCTATGGAACTGACCCCTTCTTGGCAGCGGCGGTGAAGAGAGCACCGGCGTACTTGCCCGAGAGACCTGGATGAGGCGACAAGGGGAAGCACGCAAATGGGGAGGGGTGACAACGTAGCGAAGGCAGTACATGCAGGAGAGACCAAGGATCAGCCATGAGTTACCACGGCATGAAGGATACACTGGTATGCTGACCATGGAGCTGAATTGGCGGTGCCTGTTTGCCAGAGGAGGAGCGGGGTGGAGGTGGAGGTGAGGAGGCTCAGCGGGGATGGATCTCGGCTGGGGCGGAGCGGAGCATGGCGGGAGATGGGCAACTGACCGTGGATGCGGAGGTGGCATAAGTGCGCACTTGGCGAGCGACCTGGCGACTGTAGACAGAGGACGGTTGATACGTCAGCCCATGCTGCTGCTGCTGCTGCTGCACGTCGATGTAGTGGGTGTGGCTGAGGCGGGTCCCGTCGTCGTCGAGGGTTGCGTAGCTTTTGGCTCAAGACCCCTGGTCACGTCTACCCCATCCAGCACTCAAGTATCATCTCCTCAAAGCCTCTGATATCTCTCCACCGAATGCCGTCGAGTCGATGCGTTCGTACCAGATCTGACCGGGTCCACGGGCTGGGCTGGGGTTTGGGCGGCGGCGGCGGGCGTCGGGGCTCATCGGGCGCCTCGCGAGTCGTACCACAACTACAGGCAAACCCCCCCGATCCAGTGCGAGTCGACACGATGACGCGAACGCTCTAAGGCAAACTTACGCAAGCATGATGACCGATGAAGCGGGATAGGGGTGGGGGCGGCGTGGTGTAGTACAACGATCGAGAGGTGAGCTTGGGCGTCTCGTAGGCAGCAAGCAAGGGCGCGCGCCCGCTCCGCTTCATTTCTATAAATCCGCCATTACCACTTTTGCTGATGGGGAATTTCGCAGCTGCTTGAGCCCGTTTTCGCAAAGTGAAGCCACGCGCGGGTCACTGTGCTCGCAGACTACTGACTGCTGGGTCGCGGTTGTGCCTTTGTGATCGACGCCTCCACCACCCTTGGGACCACGTACCAAAACCTACGCCCAAGCAGTGAGTACCATCCGCATCTTGAGCTCAGCACGACTCGACACGACACGACACCTCAAGGCGTCTCCCTCTCCGTCGAGGACCGTACGCAGCCGGTGCGACCCACCCGAACGCGGTGCCATGCATGCGACATGCCTATGCTGCCCACGCTCAGGCCCCAGGGGGAAAAACCGCAAGGGCGCACACCATAACCGAACAAGACGACGACGACGAAGACGACGCGACCGATGCGACCTCCTTTCCCGTCACCGCAATGGAACCATCCGCGGCGAAGATGCCGCTGGCGACGATGTAGTGCGATCCATGCTTGCATGCATGCAGGCACATACCCGCCGTCGCTGCTCAGCATGGCCGCGCGCGTCTGCGGAGCGAGTGGGATCGATTCCTCATCACTTTTCGACATTCGCTTGACGCTCGACACACGCAAACACCACACTTGCAGACTGAGACTCGACCGATTGCTGACCCGAGCCATCCATCCCTCTCTCTAACCCGTTGGCAGTGTCATCCTTCTTCCGCTCCGTCAGCGACAGCTCGGATTCGTCCTCGGACGAAGAAGAAGAGTTGCTCTCCGATTCCGGCGACGATTCCGGACTCGAGGGCAAGACCGCGTCGAGCAAACCCAAAGGATCGCGTTTCCTCAAATCGACCGGCGACGACTCGGACGACTCGGATTCCGACGACGATGACTCGGACGACGACGACGATTCGGACGACGATGGCTTTGGCGACGACAAGGCCGCCGCAGCTAAGAAGCCGTTGGGCTCGAGGTTCTTGAAGGGCGCTGCGAGCGACGACTCGGACTCGGACGACGAGAGGACCAAGGTCGTCAAGTCCGCCAAGAGCAAGCGTGCCGAAGAGGTCGAAGCTTGCGTCAAGGCGATCGAGAACGCCGCTCGCATCAACGATTGGTTCGCCATCTCGGATCGTACGTCCCACCATTTGCTTTGCTGCATTTCCATCTCGGAGGCCAGTGGTGGGCTGACTCTTGATCGTTCCCCATCCGCGCAGAGTTCGATAAATTGGTGCGACTCGTCTCGCGTCAAGCCAACGTCGCCGAACCCGTCCCTTCCGCTTTCATCAAGGCCCTCGTCTCGCTCGATGACCACCTCGCCGCGGCCCAGGGCGCCAAGAAGAAGATGAACGCCACCAACGCCAAGGCGCTCAACTCGATGAAGCAAAAGCTCAAAAAGACGCAGCGCGCGCATGAGGAGCCCATCAAAAAGTACAAGGAGGACCCCGAAGCGTTCGAGAAGGCCGCCGCGCTCGAGGACCAACCCGCCGCCACCGCCGCACCCAAAAAGGCCAAGAAGACCTCCCAGACCGTCGACGAGGCCGACGACGATTTCCAGACCGTCGGTAGCAAGGGCAAGACCATCGCAGTCACGTCCGAAGGCATCTACAAGGCCCTCGCCCAGGTCATGGAGGCGCGAGGTCGCAAGAACACGGACCGCACTGAGCAGACCAAGATCCTGGATCGCTTGCTAGCCGTCGCTGTTTCGCCTTACCAAAAGATCCGCGTTCTCCTTGCCCTCATCTCGGCTCTCCTTGACTACAACCCTTCGACCAACACCCACATGCCCCTCGACGCCTGGGCCGCGGCCCGCACTCACGTCGACTCTCTGCTCGACATCCTCGTCCAACAGCGCGACCACGTTGTTGCTGAGGATGCCCCCGACTACGACGACCAGGTCGAGCGGGCACCTTCGGCTTCGGAGCCGATCATCATCGTTCGTGGCTCCGTCATCTCCCTTGTTGACCGCCTCGATGACGAGTTCACGAAGAGCCTGCAGCACATCGACCCCCATACGAGCGAGTACATCGAGCGGCTCAAGGACGAGCGAGCCATCTACGAGACGATCGTCAAGGCGCAGGTCTACTACGAACAGACGCGCCTCATTGAGCACCTCGACCGAGTCGTCACCCGTCGCCTCGAACACGTCTACTGCAAGCCCGACGTCGTCGCGCAGGCGCTCGAGAGCACCTTGCCCGCGCTTTCGAGCCAGTCCAAAATCTGGTCCACGGCCGCGTCCTCCTCCGGTTCTTCTTCCTTCTCGGCCGTGGCGCTCGTTCGCGCGCTGTGTATCCACCTCTACAAGACCGAAAACTCGCTCTTGCGCACGCGCGCCATGTTGTGCCACATCTACCACCACGCCCTCCACGATCACTACCACACCGCTCGCGACATGCTATTGATGTCGCACCTGCAAGACACGGTCGGGTCCGCCGATGTCGGCACGCAGATCTTGTACAACCGCACCGTCGTGCAAGTCGGCTTGTGCGCGTTCCGCCTCGGCCTGATCCGCGAATCGCAGTCGACGCTGCAAGAGATCTTCGCGACGCAGCGCGTCAAGGAGTTGCTCGCGCAGGGTGTGCAGGCGCAACGTTATTCGGTGCTCACGCCCGAGCAGGACAAGCTCGAGCGACAACGCCAGTTGCCGTTCCACATGCACATCAACTTGGAGTTGCTCGAATGCGCTTACCTCGTCGCTTCGATGTTGCTCGAAGTACCGCTCATGGCTCAGGCCGGTAACGACCCCGAGATGCGCAAGCGCGTCGTCTCGCGCACGTTCCGCCGCATGCTTGACTACGCGAACCGACAGGCCTTCACCGGTCCACCGGAGAACAAGCGCGACCACGTCATGCAGGCGACCAAGGCGTTGCAGCAGGGTGACTGGCAGCGATGCGTCGAGCTGATCCATTCGATCAAGGTGTGGAACCTGATGCCTTCCGAACGCAAGGTCAAGGATATGCTGACGCGCAAGATCCAAGAGGAAGGCTTACGCACCTACGTCTTCACGTACGCGCCCTTTTACTCGACCTTGTCGTTGGAACACCTCGCGTCGACGTTCGAAATACCGCTCGCGACCGCTACTTCGTTGGTCAGCAAGATGATTTGGAACGAGGAGTTGGACGCTTCGCTCGACCAGGTCGCGCGCGTCGTCGTGTTGCAATCGACCGAGGTCTCGGCGTTGCAACGCCTCGCTTTGCAGTTGGCCGACAAGGCCAGTCAGATGGCCGACAACTCGGAACGTTACCTCGACGCCAAGTTGCAGAACGGGGAACCACGCGCCGACGGCGTCAGGGCCGAACGGACCGAAGGTGGTGATGGTCGACCGAGGCGAGGGGGTGGAGGCGGCGGTGGACGAGGAAGGGGTTCGCGAGGTGGCGGACGAGGTGGTGCGTCGAGGCAGTTCCAAACAGGGACGTTGGGTAGGACAGTCCAAGGCTAGATGAAAGCGGATCATTTGATTTTTTCCTCTTTCGTCATTTCATTTGCCGTCGCCCAATGGTAGCAGTGGGGAGGTTGACCTTTGTGTATGGTTTTATTCCCTTTGGAAGCAAAAGGGTAATCTGAAGAAGAAAAAAAAAACGAAATTCGTCATCACGAATGATATCAGTCAGAACGCTCATCACTCTCACGAGAACCCGAAAAGAGGAGAGGCTGATTAAGAAGGCCAAGCCATTGGTATACGGCCATTGGTATACGGCCATTGGTATACGGCCATTGGTATTCGCAAAAAAAGGTGGAAGCTCTAGGGTTCGGAAAAGAAGTGGTGATTACCTCAGAACGGACGAAAGAATCTAAGAAAGGGGTATGCGTACGGAGGAAAGCCGGTCTTTGTTCGAAAGTCTTTGTTCGAAGGGGTGTTAGTAATGAAGGTGGGTAAAGTAACGGGGGTAGCACATGAATCACGTCATGGGAAGAGGTCTAGTCAGGGTACGGCGAAAAAAAAGAAAGTGTCTGTATCGAAAACTGTCGAAGAGCGGGAGAAGAAGAAGAAACAAGAAAAGCGTCCGTGTTTTCTTTCCTCGTCATCGTTCGGTGGAGTCGTCGTCGTGCGTCGGTAGATCGGTTGTTTGAGGTCGTTGTCTTCACACTGCATTCGCGGTCTCCTCGAGTCGTTTTTGGGGGGCCAGTGTTCTCTTTATGCCGAGGTGGGGAAACGAAACATCTCACGAGCGCGCTCTAGTTCGTAGTGCGGGACGTAGAACCGAAGCCCTTTGGCCGTGTCGTCGGAAAGGGACGAGGGGCTCGGCAGCGTCGTCGAGGAGTCTGAAGATGGGTACGGCCCGATCGCGACATCGAGTCGAGGCAAGCACAGACGCTTCGAGCTCGGTGGCGAGTAATCGCTTCTCCCCGATGGTGAGACGGAACGAGAGCGAGGGCTCGAAGAGGTCGAAGGTGGACCGGCGCGTTGGGTCAAGGCTTGGCTCGAGACGTAGGGGACGTAAGGGGTGTCGAAGCCGCGCACCGCCGTGGTTCGGGTCGAGCAGGCGTGCGGCGCTCGGCGCTTGACGAGGTACTGTTGGTACGGCGTCTAAAAGGTTGTGCGGAAAATTAGAACCGGTGCACAGGGCCGAAGCACACAAACGAAAAAAATTAAGATTTCCGAAAGGTCTCGGGGATAATGTCAGCACACTTGGACCTGAAACATTGTCAGGCGCTTTCCGCTTCGAGATAGGGTCAAAGACGTACTACGAGATCGACGCAATTGTCCGGGGTCTGCCTAACGCGACATCGCCGACAGGGGCGCTCGTGATCACATGCCGTGTGCGCCGCCTTTGCCGTGCCGCCAGTCGGATAAAGGGTAAGACAAAGAAGCAGAGGGAAGTCCGAGAGTCGGTTCGTTAATACTGATCAAGTGAAACACATCCCCAGATTTTGTTGACTGGAGCGGAGACGTTGGCGTGCGCGCGCTCTCTCCTGGGGCTCGAGCCCCTCTGAATCGCGCGCTTGCGGGTTAGGGCGACGGGGAGTCGGGGACGCTTCGCAGATACGACGGATAGGGGCGTCCGCGTTGCCGGGCCGAAGAGGCAGCTCTCTCCTCGCAATCAAAAAAGTCGAGGGAGGGGTTCGGGAGAAGTCCGTTCCAGGCGGCGCTTATGACGTAGGTGGTGAGGAGCGATTCCGCGATCAAGTAGGAGGGGACGAAAGCAATGCACGACTAGCTCGCATGGCAGTACCCCGCTGGGTGCGACATCCCCGGTGCGCCGAGTTGTAACCTGCTTATCGGGAAAGCAATCGAGCAAGGTCTCCGTGCTAGAGGACGACATTCGGCGGCGCTAAAGAGATGGGAGGGACATCGGCACAAAGAGAGAAACCACTCACCCGACAGGGAGCGCACGCTCGAAATGCGCGCATGCTAGGCGACCTCACCTCGGTCGCCTGGTCGTGCGAGGTGGAAGTCGGTGCTGGTGAAGATGCGGACCGCCTCGAGGTAATAGATGACTGCGGCGTGGTGTACGGCGGGCGAGAAGATGGCAGAGGCGGAGCTGACGGCCGAAGGGGAAGTGGGGCACCCGTATCGAGGCTGAGCGGCCCTGCTGGACCTCGAGCCTGAGCTTGAGGGTATAGAAGGTTCGTACCTTGCGGGCCAAGGGGAAGTGTTGTGCCCGACGGAGAACTTGCAGTCCCGATGTTGGTGTTCTTGAGTTTTGGCAAGAACGAGAACTTTGGAGGGACAGGGTGCGGAGTGGCTGTGCTGGGGTCATCGTTTGCGGTGCGGCCGAAGATGAAACGGTCCAGTCCTGCCTCGCTAAGCGAAGGCAAGCGAGGCTTCATGGGACCAGGAGCCGAGCGCTGAACTAAGACTTGGGCCATCGCGAGGGGGAGGTCGTCGTGGCAAAGACGTGTACAAGCAGCAGGGCAGAATCGAGCCGATGGGGAGAATACAGGGGAAAGAGAGGAAAAACCTCTCGGGCATCAATGAGAGCCAAAGCACACTACGTATGCAGGGCGGCGGCAGTGTTGGACTCCTATCCACGCTTCCTCGGGGAACAATCCCTGAAAGCCTCCCACGTCGCCAATGCCGATGATCATTACGCACCTTAGCGCCGACAACAAGAGCTTCCAGCTTTTTGCCTCAAGTCCGAACAAGCCAGGAGTGTACCACGGGCCCTAAAGGGGCGTGGCGGCTGCACTCGCCGCTTGGCGCATACAGCCAAGGGCGTGGAGTCGTGGATACAAAGCGTCAAGCGGACACATACCTACACACGGGCCGTGTGTCTCTCGGGGGCCAGCTTCCCCAGACAAAGATTGGCGCCGGACGTGGGGTTAAGAGCTGCACGAGCGCTTAACATGGGAGCGATACTACGTCCTCTAGCCCATAGCGATTCGAAGCATGATCTCTTATCTCTTAGCGAAGTCTCGATCAAACCCCGACAACAAAAACTAGGCATCTCAGACATGGATGGACAGTGCGGATGACTTGACTTCAATTCGGGGCAGAACTTTTAAGGCAGACACAAGCGGCGACGGTTCAAACAGGCCAGGGCTGCACGACGACGAGAGAAAAAAGGACGATCGGGATGTCCGTGCGTTAGACATGCTTGTGGATCATCCGATCACTCTTCATCACGTGCGCAAGGGTGTCCCAAAATAACGGAAACCCTACTCACCATCTCTTCGCTGACGTTATGGTGGATGCTCTTGATGACTGTGGAAGAGAAAAGTGATCGAAGGACAGGGGTCAGGCACAAGAACGAAAGCTAGCGTCCAAGAGGCGCAAGTGATCGACATCCGCGCTGGAAGGAGATCGAGAGCTCGAATAGGCAGCAGGTCTCTGGAGGTCAGTCCGAGCGCTTGATGCTCGAGCTCGGACGTGGGCATCGCAGCCCAAGTCGCCAACGTCGACGCTCTCACATCATGAGCTTGAGCCAGAGCGGCAAAATCTGCGACACTCACTGCAATACTCTTTCACGCCGGCGGATCCAAGCTCTCGCCCGATACCGCTCATCTTGTAGCCTCCAAAGGGAACATTCGAATCTGTTGAATGGAACGGGAAGATCCCCGAGAACAATGTCAGCTGGAACAGCGTCGAATTCGAGCACTTCCGATCCACGAGCCGGAAATTGGCATTCGGAAATCTGCGCCGGAACTGTGCGTCGCTTTCCCTTGAAACTGAGTCGGGGGCTCGAGCGCAAGCTCACGGCGCAGCCCCTGTTGCGGCAGCTGAGCCCGAACTGCTGATAGGTAGCAAAGCTAAAGTTTGCACGCCGGGCAAGCACACCCCAGGCTCGTCCGGCAGAGAATCCCGTCGCGCCATGTTGACCAGGCCCGACCGGTACGATGCTCCGCCTTGCAACCACATCGAAGAACTCACTGAGAAGTCCATAGAGGTTGCACCACACCGTGCCCGCTTCTAAATTATGCGCCACTCGCATCGATTGTTTGGCGTCATCTAGGTAGTTCGGACGGCGACACACGAGCGGAAATGCACCAGGTCAGCTCTATCTTCCCGAAGCTGAGGCTAGTCGACAAAAGGCGGCTAGGAGTGAGACGCCGAGAGTCATAAAACCCGTTTTCCTCGAGCTTGTGGGCACGTGGCGAGGTTGCCACCGTCATGACCCCGTGCATAAAGAACACGTACGAAGCGTCGGTGTCTCGCTCATCGATTCATTGACAGGACGACGTCACGTGGAGCAGATGGACCAACTTACTAGTGAACACCGCCGCACCGAGGCCGTACACGCTACCGTTTGCGAGCTCGAGGACCTCCTCCTCGGTCTTAAACTTGCTGACGACGAGAATGGGGCCGAAGATCTAGATCGATGAGGAAGAGCAAAGTCGAGTAGAATTGTTTGATCCACAAAAAAAGGTCAAGAGTCAGATTGAAAAGGCGAGTCGATCTCGATGGGAGAGCGTAGGCAGATTGTTAATCAAAGGGGGGGGGGAGTGTCCGTCTGCTCAACTTACTTCCTCTTTGACGACCTTCATGTTTGGGTCACACTCGGTCAAGATGGTCGGTTCGATGTAGAACCCTTGGCTCTGAGGCCACTTTTGTCCACCTGTAGCGATCTTGGCGCCTTCCTCGACACCGGACTCGATGTACTTGAGCACCTTGTCACGTTGGCCCGCCGAGATGAGCGGGCCGAAGCTCGTCGCCTCATCGAGAGGATCCCCAATCGCGCACGCTCGAGCCTTCTCGACCAAAATCCCCATGAACTCGTCATAGATATCTTCCTGGACGTAGAGGCGCGTGCCGGCGCAGCAATCTTGGCCCGAGTTGTAAAACACGCCCATCGCGGACCAATTCGCGGCTTGTTGCAGGTCGGCCGAGGAGAAGATAATGTTCGGCGACTTGCCTCCGAGCTCCAGAGTCACTTTTTTCAGGTTCGAAAGTGCGGCTGCTGCCATGATCGTGCGTCCCGTTTGGACCGAACCCGTGAAGGCGACTTTGTCGATGTCCATGTGGCTCGCGATCGCGGCACCAGCGGAGGCACCGAGACCAGGAACGCAGTTGACCACACCAGCGGGGAAGCCTGCTTCGGCAATGAGTTCACAGATCGCAAGGGCCGTCAAAGGCGTCAACTCGGACGGCTTCATGACGATCGTGCAGCCCGCGGCCAGTGCGGGCCCGACTTTCCATGCCCACCTGCATGTCGATGACCAACAAGGAGCCAGAATTTTAGCTACCTTGCGCACCACGTGAACACTCGAGGCAGATGAGGCTCTCACATCATGATAGGGTCTAATAATCATTGAACACGAGTCATAGGGTAAGTACGGCGCTCCCCGACAACTATGGTCCCAACCTATGACTCACAGTTCCACGGGATAATTTGCCCACAGACGCCGATCGGGTCGGCGGTGGTGTAGACGACTTTGCTCGGCGCGACTTCGATCGTCTCGCCCGTGATCTATGTCGACCAAGAACAAATGATCAGCACCTGACGCTTAGGCAAGACGATCAGAGCCATGAATGACCGAGTAGTCCCACCTTGTCGGTCCATCCGGCATAGTACCTCAAGCAAGCGACCGAATCTCCAATATCGAAATCCCTCGCGACCCTGACGCCTTTGCCACCATTGACGCTCTCCAACTCGCCCAACAGCTGCGCATCGCGTTCGATCAAATCGGCCAACTTGTTGAGTAAACGCGTCCTTTCACCGGGTAAGCAGTTCTTGCCCCAGGTCGTCTTGAAGGCCTTGCGCGCAGCTCGGACGGCGAGGTCGACGTCTTCCTTTTGAGCGGACGAGACTTGGGCGATCTCTTGTGCGGTCGCGGGGTTGACGACGGAGAAGGTTTGCGAGGATACACTGGGGACCCATTCGTTGTTGATGAAGAGCTGCGTGCGCAAGGGGTGCGCGGGGTTGGAAGGCAACTTGATCGTCGTCATTGAGGCGGCCATGCTCTAGTCGGGGCTTGAACTTGTCGTACGATGTAAGGTCGAGGAGGGTGATGGGGTGTTGCTTCTCGTACGAGGCGCAGGAAGACGGTTGAGTTGACGACACAGAGCGTGATCTGGTTCTCGTTGCCCGTGCTTACTTGGGAACAACGATCGAAGTGGTGCGGGAGGCGGAGAAGCCGTTACGAGCTCGGTGCTGCGCGCTCGACTTAGATTGGCCGACCCAGACCCCCGAATGCGGGGCTTATCAAATTGACGGGGACTTTCCAATTTTTATTCCCTCAAGTGTATTCTTTTCGGTGATGGGACAGAACTCCCACCCCCACATCGTGGTCGGGAATAAAAGGCAATATTGTCTTGGTTGAAATCGTATACCACACCCCTCGGAAGGTTCCGCAAACATGCAGCGTGACCTGAACCTTGCACTCGGGCGGGCGACGTGCCCAAAATAGCTCTGAGTCCGAAGTGATGCATTTTCAGTCGTCCCCAAGTGGAGGCAAACCCCACTGTTGTTGTACCTAGCACTATTCTTCACACATCTGATACATTCAAAACAAAGTCTTTTATAAAGTAAACACTTCCCATCGACGTGGGCTCGAAAATACCAAACCTAAAAACATCTCTACAAAATGCAAGGGGATTCCCGTCCGCTTTCCCAGCAAACCAACCCGGACAGGGATTCATTTTTGAGGAGTGGAGCAAAGAAGCGTTGTCTTCGTCGGGGGCTGCTGCAGTTTATTGAGTGATGACCCTCTCGACGCCCACGTTCGCAACTTTGTCCTTTTCGTCCCCACTTTCGAGTTGCGCAATCACAGGCATGCCAGGCTCCAACGCGGCTTCGGCCAAAGCGACTGAGAAAAGAGAGAGAGGAGTGAGGTGATCACACGATGAGCGAGGTTCCTGCCATTTTAAACGTGTAGGGAATAAACCTGAAAAGTACTCACTCAACCTCGGGCCCTTATACCATCGTCGGGCAAAGAGGAACCACGACAAGACGGTGTAGAGCGCGATGATGCCGACCGCGACAGGGGTGTAGTTCAGCGTCTCGCGATCGACCGGGTTCAGTTGAGGGAGGCACTGTTGGGATCAAGGAGGGCAACGGGTCAGCCCCGACGGCCCCATATCACGGAGAGGAAAGAGATACCGAACACGCCGTACGGAGACGAAGTCAAACTAGGGACAAGACTCACGAAAACGATGGTGATGAAGCACACATAGAGAAGCGAAACCGCCGCAACAGGTCGACCGGCGACGCCCAAATGCCACGGACCCCGGATCTCCAAGAACCTATCATGAGCGAACAATCGAATCCCAATGGGGATGACATAAGAGATGTACAGTCCGATGGTCGCGATCGAAGTCGCAGCGGAGAAAGCGACGGCCGATCCGAGGGAAGGGAGGGCGAGGCAGAAGGCGAGGACGACGGCGAGCCAGATGGCACGGACGGGCGAACTCGAGCGACTCTCGACGTGGTCGAAGAAGCCGGGCAAGGCGCGTTCACGCGAGAAGGCGTACATCATGCGCGAGTTGGCTGTAACGGAGAAGAGACCGCCTGTTGAAAGGTGGGGAGAGAAATCGCGGAAGGGCGGATCGAGCTGATTAGCCTGTGTTCCTCTTTACTACGATACAATAGCACAGCTGCCGCAAGCGGCACAGTACCTCTGCACTCCCACAACCAAGACTCACAAAGGTAAATGCAAACGCAAATGAAGGCAAAAGCGATCGTCGCCCCGGGGTCGCCAAAGCAATCCAAGAAGATCTTGAGCACGGGGTTGCCGACCGAGTTGCTGATCGTATCTTCGAGGTTCTGGATGGCGGCCAACAGACTCAGGAGGTAGAAGAAGCCCCAAAGGGACGAAGCCCCGACGGCGGTGATGACGCCCAAGGGGGCTGTCCGTGCAGCGGAACGTGTTTCTTCGGACATGTGCGCCGAAGCATTGAAGCCGGTCTGTTGAAGGGGAACGGGGAGAGTGTGCGGGTGGTTAGGTTCTCGTCAACCTTACGTACCTTGAGGGGTGACAACATCGAATGATGAAACTCACAATCGTGTACTGCGCAAGGAGAATACCAATGCAAGCGACGTAGGCATTGCTTGCGCGCTGACCCCACCCAACGCCATCCAACCCCGTCCCGTCGTTGAAAGTTAAGAAGATCTCTCTGCCCGAACGCAACCTAGGGGCTTTCGCAAGGACCGAGATGGCCAAGGCGCCAACGCCGACGGATTGCAAGAGGATCGAAGCGCGGTTGAAGAAGCCGAGCAGGCGGATGCCGAACGTGTTGATGATGCCGTGCGAGACGAGGATGGCCGCGTAGATGCCGATTGTCTTGGGCGCCGAAGGGACGTAGCCGTGCAAGGCCGCGACGGTCGAGATGACTCCGGCCAGACCGAACGAAATGCCCGTCGTGACGGCCACTTGTCCGAGCAAGTTGAAGTAACCCGTGGCCCAAGCCGCGAACGCCGAGTACTTTGGCGGGGCCAGGAGCGCACTCCAATGATAGGGGCCACCCGAAGTCGGGACGGCCGAAACGATCTCGGCCATCGAGGCCGCGACGAACATGGTAAAAAAGGAGACGAAGATCCACCCAAATGCCATCACGGCGGGACCGCCGGAAGCGAGACCGGTCGCGAAAAGCGTCGTGATACCGCTGTGGACAGGACCGTGCGTCGATCGTGAAGGATAGGGGTTCCGGGATCGTGTAGGGGAAAGCAGAAGGTCAGCGATGATGAATGGTTACGGCTGAACGAGCGATCGTGGTTCGGGGGAAACCTCAACGGTATTGTGGGTGGGCGCCAAGCTCATTAGAGAATGGAGGTCAACCGATCACGGGACCGGCGCAACCCCCCACGACTTCTCCGAGTGATAGCGATCCCCGAGTGAGAGATAGCGATGAGCTGACCACGGCTCCGTCCGGGCTCCGAACTCCAGCGGGGAAACACTCCCTCCCCCCACCGCAGCTTGCCTAGGTAGGTACATACAACCAGCGCAGATGCAAAGACTTACGTTACAACAGAGATGATGGAAAAGGAAGATCCAAAGCTCTCGCTGTAATTTCGCTCAAGGAACGTCAGTCAGGGCCGACTCGAAACGGTTCATGCGGTCGAGTCAATCACTCCGGCATAGGAACTCACAGTAAACCCCAACCACGCTTCAACTCTGATGTCCCAACCCAGCAAACATCAATAACATGTTATCCACGAAAAGTGAGGTATGATGAGGGGGTTTGCGGTGGCACGAACCTGAATTGACGCCCAAAGCAGCAAGTCGATCCTGGTCCTGCATCTGCGCTTCCATCACGCCAGCCGTCTTCGGTTGTCCATCATCGTAGGCGGGTTGATGATGGTGCTTCTCGGGATGTACGTCAATCACACCGGCTGGCATGCTGGGCAGAACAGGCGATGGGGGTTACGAACGTACAGTATGAGGGGAGGGGGGTGAAGTGGGGAAACGAAAGGGCGAAGGAAGGAAGGGAAATCGCTGGGTCAGGAGCGGGTGGGTTTTGGGGATTCTCGGGAGAGTGGTTCCAAACAGAGTCCGACTCGCGATTCCAACACGAATGGGCAGGAAGCACGCAACATCAAACTTGTCGACAAGGTACCTATTTTCGGATCCCGTTCAAAAACATTGCTTCAAGTCACGAGCAATGCTTACCGAATGGCAATTGGCCCCCGAAAACTGACCGGGTTTAAATTGTCCGAAAGTCATGGGAGCAAATCGCTTTTTGGGAAAACAAGGAAATTGGCGCGACTGCGACTGCGGTGGGAGGACGGTCGATCGAACTTCGGTCCGAGCGACCCGTGCCTGAGCGCCTGATAGCGCCTGATCCCCGCCCAAGGGCAAAATCCGGAACGACGAACGCACGACGACGACAGAAAAATTGACTCAGAGAACGTGGGGAAGATAACAGAATCACCGCCCGCACGGTCCACCAGCGGCTTCCTAACTGTCGACTACCCGGTAGGGCTTATCCGTCGTACCCCTATGGACTCTCGGCGATGGATTTCCTTTCATTTTCCTACGAAAGACCGTCTCTTTATCGAGCTGATTAGGACGGTGAGCGGCTAAGCAGCCGCGGCTAGCTGCCACCTGGCTGTGCGACCCAGTGTCGACCGGCGACGAGCGAGCGCGGCTGAGCCCGTTGACCGAACGAACCTCGGCTGCGCTCCCGGGGCCTCGATTGATATTGCTGCTGGTCAGCTTGGACAAGCCAACTAGTTCTCGAAAAAGTAACTAATATACAAGGTGCATCGGATTACATCATTATTTTCACCATCGTCAACAGTCCACCAAGAAGAAGGCTGTCCTGAGACGCAGTTGGCAGCTATCAAAGCGTTTCCCGTGGCTATGCTCCCAGACCCCCCCTAGGCTCGGTATTCACTCCTGATCAGGTTTTAACTCCGGCCTCGAGCCCGTCTCGAGACTCTGCCCCAACTCGGCCGGCTGTTGCAGTTGCCCGACCAGCCCTCGTTGGTCTTGTCGATAGACCGTAATCTCCTGTTGTCTGCACGAGCATCACGGGGCAGAAGCGAAAGGTCATTGAGCCAAACGTCATTGAGCAAAGAGCTGCGCAACATGGGGTAGAACACCGGTCTCAGATCTTACTTGAAATACCTCCTGTTCTCCTCATCGATCAGGACCAAGTTCAAGTAGTACCGCGTCGAGAATTTCTTATTGACGTCGCGGAACGTCGGCGTCAGTTCAAAGCCGCCGAGGAATAATCGGATCGGTATTGTCTCGCCTGTTCAGAGGAAGAACGGGATCCGTTCAGTCTGGAGCTGGAGATCGAATAATAAAGTAAAACGTACCTCGAACGGGCGCCCCATCCATGATCTCAAACTTGGTGATGGTTTCGGATTCATTGTATTGATTTGGTGCTGCGAGAACAAGACCCGACCTCAGCCTTGGAATGCCTCCAGTCTGACCGGCTGTGGTGCCTCACCTGATCCAGTCGTTTCCCTTCGGATGATAGACAGCTCCATATGTTTGATCTTGATCCTCACGAGCAAGAAGTAGATCTTGCCGACGATCACGTCCTTCAAGTGGTATCTGAGGGCGAAGGTCGGGTCCCTGTCAGTTTTCTCAAGCCTTCCGAAGTGGGAGATCAGAGACGCGCGCGCAACTGACTTTGATTTGTTGTACTCGAACTCGATGTGCAGGCAGTCCTCGATGCCAACCTCCATCTTGATCGAGTTGTTTGAGTCAGGGGGCATGCGGAACGAATGGACCCAAATATCCTTCTCCTTGACGACGTCGGCCATGCGCCGCGAGACGGTCACGCGGATGAAGTATCTGGATGCATCATGAAAAACAACCTCTTAGTTCCTGTTGGGATCCCGTATATGCTGTGCCGTCTTCTTCTGCGGTCTCGCCTCACCTCAGCTTGACGTTGATGCCGTGGTACGACTCGTATTGCTTCTCGACGTTCTTGAACTCGAAATCATAGGCCTGCGCTGTTCGGAGATCGCCGGGGTTGGCGAGTTCTTGTACGAGCGACAAAAACTCGTAGTGATTCCCTCGGTCGTAGAACATTTCTGGTTGGAGGTGAATAGGTGGGGTGGTGAGTGCTGAGCGAGGGTGGGTGGTACGACCTAGTCCTTGATCTGCCCCGCGCGGAGAAGCTTGCACATACACGCGAGCCATATCTCCGTTTCCGCGAGATATGTATGGAAGAGCAACGTCAAGACAAATCTCGGGTAACGGAGGTGTGGCTCGCTAGCATATGCATGCTCCTCCGCGCGGGGAAGATCAAGGATTCGTGTTGCGTGTGGGGTGGCGCACGTGTAAATGAGCCAACGACCACTGGCAAGTATGAGCACACGCACCAATGGACCCAACGAACTCGACCTTGATGCCATCATGCTTGATCGCCTTGCCGTCTCTGGCGCGTACGATGGCCTGCCCTCTTACGGATTCGCCATCAAAGTAGACGGGGCACTTGTCGCGCTTGTCCTTGTCCTGCTTGACTTGGACCTGTTGACGATCGTCCTCGCCTTGGAGACGGACTTCGATTTCCAAAGGGGCGCTGAAGGAGAAGAAGGAGGCCATTTTTGAGGCAGGTCAAGGGATGAAGAGGTTCGACGGGTGGGTGACGTTGGTGGGGTGCTGGAGGTAGCTAGGTCGGTCGTACGGTGTCACGGATGGGTCGTACGGTGCGACCGAGGGATGACGATGGCGACGGGTGGGTCCGTGACGGGCTTGACTTGGGTCGATGATCGATCAACAAGTAGATACTGTAGGAGTCAGTCAGCTCAAAGTCGGATTCCGGATCGAGATGCTTGCCGAGTGAGCAACAACGTGGGCGTAGGTGTGAACAGGGGTGGGTGACGACACGATGTCCCAAGTCGATCACAGTAGCCGCCAAGTGGCGCCCTGGCCGTCGAAGCTCGAAGCTCCAAGCGCGCGCTCGCCTTGACTGAATACAAAGCGCGTGTTTGCAATGGGGAATTGACTTGTATTGACTCGAGATTTCGGCGCCCCGCTGATTGGCTCGGCCGCTTCGACAGGCTTCGACTGGATCTCGACTTGACTGGGATCTCGTCTCGTCTCGGACTTTCCGCCCGTTTCTTTTCTCCTCAGTCCCCCCCCCCACACCCCACACCCCACAGCTCACCCATCACCTACGATGCTGTCGACCCAGCTCGTGCGTCATTCCAAGTCGTTGCTCGCCGCTCGACCCCAAGCTCTGCTCGTCCACGGCCATCGTTGCATCAGCACCGCTCCAGCCCCGACACTGCACCCCTCGGAATCAGGTCTTCGTCCACCCCATCTTCTAACGCTCGCGGACTTGAGCGTCGGCCAGATCCAGAGCCTCATCAGTTCGGCCATCGCGTTCAAGAAGCACTACAAGAAGAACGCCATCCCTTTGGCTGGGCGAATCGAAGCTCCTTCTTCCTCCTCCTCTTCTTCCTCTTCTTCTTCCCCGTCATCGTCTTCGCCTATCGACGCCTATGGAACAGGTGGAAACAAAGAAATCGAACCTTCTCGCATCTCGTTGGCCGAAAAGTCATTGGATCACAAGACGGTAGCGTTGATATTTTCGAAAAGGAGTACGAGGACACGAGTCGCTTCCGAATCGGCGGTCCATATGCTCGGCGGTCATCCCATGTTCTTGGGTTCGGGGGATATCCAGTTGGGCGTGAACGAGAGTTTGTACGATACGTCCAGGGTCGTGTCGAGTATGGTCGATGGGATCATGGCGAGGGTCGGTCATCATTCTGAAGTCGAGGTCAGTTCGTGCTCTTTCAAGTCCCCCAGATGGAAAACCTTTACCTCGGACGCCGTCGCCGGGACTGAACCCCAAAAATTCATCCCTTTCATTCCCCCTCGATCAGACTTTGGCAGCCAATTCTTCTGTCCCCGTCATCAACGCGCTTTCGCACCTCTACCACCCGACCCAAATCCTCGCGGACTTGCAAACCCTTCTCGAACTCCACGGCCCCTTCTCCCCTTACCTCTCTTCCCTCTCCGGTCTGACCGTCGCTTGGATCGGCGATTCCAACAACATCCTCAACGAGATGATGGTCACCTACCCTCGTTTGGGGATCAACCTCCAAATCGCGACACCGAAAGGCTACGAATTGGAAGCTGAAGTCCTGGCCCGTGTCAAATCAGGCTTGGAAGGGTCGGTTAGCGGAGGTCATGGCAAGTTGGTGCATACGCATTCCCCCGAAGAGGCATTGAAGAACGCCGACGTCGTCGTCACCGATACGTGGATCTCGATGGGTCAAGAGGAAGAAGCCGCGAAGAGGTTGAAGGATTTCGAAGGGTATCAGATTACGAACGAGTTGCTCAAGAGGGGAGGGGCGAACAAGGATGCGGTGTTCATGCACTGCTTGCCTAGGCATGAGTACGAGGTCGATGATGAGGTGTTTTATGGACCGAAATCGATCGTGTTCCAGGAAGCTGAGAATAGGTGAGGTGGGATTGGTTCCTGTGCGATTTTAAGTGTGGGAGGTGCTAATGTAATGTTCTCCGCTCCTTTTGCAGGAAATGGACCATCCTCGCCGTCTTTGACGCCTTTATCGGCAAATGGAAGGTATGAGGTCCCATCGTTGGACCCGGATCTCATATACATACTCCCTTCAACTCATCCAGATCGATCCTAGTCCGGAAATGGGTTCTGGCTCGGTGTACGCACACGCCGTGCTCGATTCTCGTTTCTCTCCGTTTCGTCGAACCTTTCTTCCTTTCTTTTTTTCTTTGCAAAGTGACACGGACCCAAATCAGTAGAAACATAGAACAACAACAAGAAGTAACAGAAAACGGAAACGGATGAGAGGGGGAGTCAATGGTCTGGAGGGTTTTTCTTCACACTCGGGTCCCGGGAATGGTCACGTGATCTTTACGTTCGAAGAAGACGGGCTTGCGTAATCGGCGCAGTTCTTTGGCTGTTAGGATGCTTTTCGGTGCAGGAATGGGGATCGGGGTCCTCGTCGTCGTCGTCGTCGAAGATGGTGGTGGTGGTGGTGGTAGGATCGATGGGTTAGACGTCGACATCGTTTCGGTCGGAGGGAGGGGAACCTCATCGACCGTTGCCGCCGAGTTCGTCGATGAACTCTCCTTGATCGGAGGAGAGGGTATTTTCCTCGTCGTCTGACATGCCAAACACGTATGCACGATACGATGGCCATGAGGACCTGAAGCTGCAAAGTCATTCGAAGGACAAAGGTTCGTAGTCAGAGTGGGCAATTTTTTTTGAGCATTGAAAAATGACGTGTTGAGCTCGTCGGCAACGGCTCACGTTTGACTCGGACCGAACTGGATACGCCGGCGACGAGTACGGAGCGACAGCCTTTACAGACCGTGCGTTTGACGGAGGGGTTCCTAGAGCATTTAAAAGAAGAATAATCAGGGTGTCAGAGCTTTTTGTTGCAACCGCTCTTCGATACCCTGACTTGAGATGCACAAGAGAGAGGCTGAAAAAAGCTTTGAACCTCACATCTTGACGGTCGCTTTTTGAGCGACGAGGTGCATCAACCCGGCCAAGGAACACGAGACCGAATGCAGGACGTCGTGGGGTGCTTGTCCTTGTTGAGTGGGATCGTGAGGGGTTGGAGATGGGTGATGTCGTTTGCGTTTGCCGTTGCCTCTACTGCTCGACTCGGACTTGGACTCCGTCTTCGTGGATGAGTCACGTGCCTCACCTTCGCCTTCTTCCGTGATTGTCGTTTTCGTCCGGGGCGTCATCTTTCCCTTGCAAGTCGAAGCGACCCTCGATCCTCGTCCTTCGTCCACACTTTGCATCCCCGAGTTCATCTCCACCTCCATTCCCATAGACTGTGTAGATCGTATAGGCTGCGTTGCGATCAACCTCCCCTCTCTTTCCTTCCTCCTCCTCTTCCCATCCCTTACCTTAACCCTTACACCACCCAAACCATCCGTACTCCCACCCCCACTCCCAGTCCGATTCACCAATGTCCCTAACAACGTCGAAGCCTGATAGAGGTAATTCAACCTTTGCAACACGTCGCGCGAAGGCACGGCCGTGGAAGAGGTCGGTAAAGGAGGGGTTATGACTTTGGATTGGGTGGAGGCACCGCTGGGGTCAGAGGTAGTGGATTTACAACCCATTCCTTTCTGCAAAGGAGAATTTTGCTCTTGTGGGAAGAGCTTGGTTTTGGGGGGAAACGGAGAGGTAGGGTGTAGAGAGACCGGGGAGGTTGGGAGAAGGGGAACGAAGCCAACGTGGAGCCAAGCGCGAAGGAGCTGAGCGCAGCTGAGCGCTGAGCAGTCGCAAACCGAAAAGGCGCGTCAATACTTGCTAGACCAGTCTTTTCAAGAGAACAAACCTTTCCAAATTCTGATTTCATCTATTTCATTCCTTTTCATCATTCTATACCTTCTCCATCCAACGCTCTCACCCTCCCTTCCTCTCTTAATCACCCCAAAATCATCCCATTACTCATCACCAAAACCCCGACAAGAAAACCTCTCCCTCCCCCCTCGTCAAGTTTCTCACCCTCGACCCCAAGCTGAAAATAGATACTCAAGCCGCCGTCCCTCCATTGCCGACCTTCTTGATCCTACCCCTCTTCATCATACCCTCCATCTCCCTTCTTAACCTTGCATCCAGTTCATCCTCCCCACCATCCTCCAATAACCTGCTAACCACAGGCGGTAACACCTCGACCGCGCCTCCCTCCCACCCGATCCTGAAATCGACCAATCCATCCCCTCGTGATTCACCGACGTTGATCAATCCAACAGGGTGGTCGAGCTCTTTTGAGAGACGGATGAGCCGGAATGCCGAGTATGTTGCTAAGGAGGATCCGATAACGAGCAGTTGGGAAGAGCTTTCAATCCATGAGGTGGCTAGGTCCCTGACGTGCGGGAGGAGGGACTCGCCGAAGAAAGTGACTTTCTGAGAAAAGGGCAAGAGGGATGATGAAGCGGATTCATTTTCAAGCTCCCTAATAGAGCGCTCCAAATTGATCTGATCGACTCACGGGCTTCATCATAAACTCGCCACAATGATCACAAGCAGGGACGTTGAAATCCTCGTACCGAACCCCTTTGCCCAATTCGACGTCGCCATCAGGGTTCAAGATGGTTCGAGTCTTTCCACTTTCCAAGTTGTGCGAATAATCGGCCCAAGCCGGATTGAGAGCTGAGAGGCGATCTTGGAACGCGTCGCGACCTATGGGGGTTTGACAAGAGAGGCAATGCGCATGACGCAGCGTACCGTGCAGTTCGAGGATGTCGGGCTCAAAAGGGAGGGGGCTCGCTGATGTCGTCGAAATCGGTGGAGACGAGTTAGATGCTGTTGTGGGAGGAGCGATGGGTGGAGGTGTCAAATAGGTCGTGAGATCGTTGTCGTAGGCTTTGTGGTGTAGGCCATCAACGTTTTGAGTGATGAGGTGCGAGATGTGACCGAGTTTTTGGAGCGCGGCCAAGGCGTAATGCGTCGGATTGGGTTCCGCCACTCGCACCTAAGATTGCAGGTTGGACCAGAGATAGGGTCAGTATCAGTACATGATCCAGCGTGGTGAAAGGGTAATCGACGCACAGGAGGGTATCCGAGATAAGATCGAGCTGTGGGTCCAACACAAGCGTGACCTCAGATCAGGGTCAAATTTTTCCGACCTGATCTCCGCTCCAAGGACCGACCCCAGTATCTCCGTCGCTTTGATTCCTCCTCGATGAATTCGTGGTAAAAAATGGGTCGGTGGTTCTTCTACTTGCAGATAGAAAATGTTCGGGGGATAAAACGGAGGTCGCCTCCGGATCAGTGAAAGTTTCTCATCTCATTCGAGAGATGTGGCAGTGGGGAGTGGGGGTCGGTCCGGGGTTGACTGACATTCTTGGTATAACTTCCATTCAATCCTCGATAAGCCTGTGCCAAAACAAAATCCCCGTCGACCATATCCCAACCACTCAAATCAGTACACACACCCCACCCCCAACCCACCCGTCCCCTCCTGGATCCGATCACCACGCGCACGTGACCCACCCAACCCTTCCTCAACCCCGGAAGACTCACCCGTATCCCTGAATCCGTACTCACGCCCGCACCAGTGAGTACGACCGTTTTCCCTTTCCCTTGCTTAAAGAAATCGATCAGTAGACGCGTCGAGTCCGTTAGTTCCATGGGAGGAGCTGGAGGGTGGGGTGTCCCCGTCAATGAGGGGATCCGGATGGGGAGATGGGTAGGGAGCGTGCGATGCATCGGGTGAAAGTGAGACCTCGGAGATTGCGGGTTGTCTATGGATGTGATTGGACAGGTATATGAACGATGTGTCTAGGCGGGTGATGAGGTGGAGGGCTGCTGCTTGCGTTGGCGACTCGTATGGACGATGGGATGACGACGATGACGACGATCGAGGACGAGCGGCGGCACGGAGGAGCTTCAAAAAGGTCCGCCCGAGGGGTATAGGGAGACGAGCCAAGTTCCAAACGAAGCGGGGTGCTGAAGGAGCGAAAAAGCTGAGTGGGATGACGTCAAACCCTCGGAACTCGCGGCTCGCTTCCCGTCCGTCTGTCTCACTGTCGTCTCGCCGCGATCGACGACGTGCTCCGCTCTGACGGCTTGCGACGATCGACGAGAGTGAGTTCCTTGTTTGCGATGTCGAGTTTGTCCCCACCTGGGATCAAAAATAAAAATATTCCAAGCATCAATACGTTTGTTTCCTCAAGGGTCGAAAACAGCGTCTACAAGCACCAGACATGTGGAAGAAAAAGAAGGCCAGCGCCGAAAACTCGGCTCTCAGAGAGATTCTTGTCTCCAAATATGCTAGAGTGTATCCCACTCTATTCCACACATCACCAGAAAACTCGATTCCAAACTCCTTCCCCCTCCTTCCCTCCAACCCCCCTACCAACTCATTCTAAACTTGCCCGATTCCCCCTCCCTCTCCCCCTCACCATGCTCATAATAACCCACTCCTTGCCACCTCACCCAACCCCTCCCACGATCCCCTTCCCTCCGATCCCAATCAATTCCGACGATCCTCTGATCCGTACAAGCCCAAAGACGAGAAAACTCAAATTCGAGAGCGTACACGGGGGATTCGTCCCGGTGCGGTGAGAAGAGGGTCAGACCTTGGGTTCTGGAATGAGGGTCGAGATGGTCGAGGTCTTTTTGGCGACTGCTGCGAATTGGGACGAAGGATGAGACCGAGGAGGGAGCTTGCTGAGGGTCATTTGTAGGCGTGTTGTTCGTAGAGATTTGGGAAATGGTTCGAGAAGTGGAAGAACGAAGATCCCATAATCGGATCGAGGCGTTCCTCGCGGACCCTCCGGCGACCCAAGCCCCTGAGGCACCACCACAAGCGACCGAATAAGTAGGATCATCGGACCAGGGGTCCTCCAATTCGAAGATCCGACTTTGATGATCGGGTAGGCGGAGGTCGTGGATGAGGATCGTCGAGTTGTAGTAGGCTGAAAGGACGGTGTGGAGGGGGTTAAGGAGGGGGGATAGGGGAGGCGGCGAAGCGAGGGAATAGATTGACGAAGGTCGAGTGAGCGGGATTCCGATCGGTCGAGGGGGGCTACATGAAGTGGCAGTGATGGTGCACATGGAAAGAGGGGAATATCCCGAAGACCCGATGATGAGGTCGTTCGAAGAGGGAATCAAGAGTGTCGACCAGGGTTTGGTCGAGAGTCGTTGCCGCGTAGGTTCGAGCCAGGGCGAAGAGAGGGAATGGATCGTGATCCAGTGCGAGGTCGAGGCGTCAATCACTTGGCGACTTCGTTCGACCGCTTCGGAAAGGTCGATGCGGTCGATCTCGGGGGCCGGAGTTGCTACGCGTTGCGCGTTGTCAGAGCGCCGTTGTGGGGTCGACGAGGGCCGAGGTCTGCGAGTCGACGCCGAGACGAGGAGACCCTTGCCCGAGGAGATGGATTGCGCGATCGTCGAGGTGGTAGGATCCGCGGAAAGAGTAGAGTGGGCGAGGGAATATCGCGCCACTTCGATGAATTGACCGGGCAGCCATCGTCGTTGCATTGCGTGCCAAGAAGGTTCTTCGATCCGGATGCGTTGCAATAAACCGGACAGCCTGGAGATGATGAGGTCCGATGTGCCAGGAGAACCCGAGGCGAGGATGACGCTCGTGATATCATCACTGGAATAAGGCTTGGTCGTGGACGAAGTCGCGCTTCCACCCCCCGCTTGCACGATGTTAGGGGCCATAGGAACGGGAACCAATTCTTCACGCGACCCCGGAACACCCACCCGCCACAGTTGTAATGTCGACCTTTGAGAGGTGACGACACCTCTCCAACTCCCTGTCTCGTAACTATTTGTCCACAATCGAAAACAAGGCATTTCGAATGCGTTGCGACTCTTGTGATGCGCTGGCACGAGCCTGGTCGAATCGCCGACGAGTGGCGCCGAGACGGGGAGGGAGAAGCCACTCATGCGGGCTTGGGCAAAGTTGCGATCGATGTGGCCGAGCCATTTGCATTGGTTGATCAGACGCGAAGGGTCAGGGGTAGGGATGTGGGCTTGGGAGCGGATGTGGCTCGGGGCGAGGTGGTCGAGCACGAGATGACGTGATGCGGAGCACGACTGCGATAGCGCGATGAGCGAGGAGAGATCTAGGAAGATTGCTAGGGTCCCGTACAGTTCGGGAGGGAGATCCCATAGTGATGGGGCGCCCATGGGACGATTCCTACGCAGGACGCGGGTATCGTGTCAAAAGTGCTCACATGCAAGTGCGGAAGAGAGCGGAAGGCAAGCGCCACACTGCGAAGCCATGCTCGAGCGCTCCTCTCCCTCATACTCGCTTCTCCCGGGTCCACTTCTACCCCTCTTCGACACTCCTCGTTCTCTCCGCCACCATTCTCAGGTAGCAAGCAATCCTCAACGCTGGAGGCTGCTCTCAACGACCACTATGCGACGCTCCACGTCCCCCCGACCGCGGATCTCCCCACCATTCGGGCGGCGTACAGGGCCTTGATTCTATTGCACCACCCTGATCGAGCCACGACGATCGAGGGAATCAACACTACACCTGCCCAAGCTCTGAATGAGGCTTGGCGTGTCCTCGGTGATCTCAACAGGAGGGAGGCGTACGATCGCGAATACATGAGGCAACAACGTCAGTGACCGAGTCAGGCACCCTCTCGAGAGGCAATCCAACGATGTCGTGGCTGATTCGCCTTCCAGGTATTCTTTACAGGTAAACAAGAGGTCGCACCCTCTTCATTGGCCTACGCCGTCTCGATCGATCTCTCCTTCTTCACCCCGCACTATTCGGAAGGGACTTCGGCCGAACCCGAGGCAGAAGATTCGCTCATCCCCCTGGAATACACCCATCTGTGTCGCTGTTCGGCGCAGTTCCGCATCACGCTCGAGCAGTTGGAAGAAGGCGTGCACATCGTACAATGCGAGGGGTGTAGTGAGCGGTGCAAAGTGGAATACCAAGTCGTCGAGTCGGGCGATGAAAATCAGCAAGCTTAAAGCCAAGAGCGGAACAGTGAACGCTTCCACGTTCCTGCTTGAGCAAAGCGACTCCTTCGAACGGGGCGAGAGCTTGGCCAGAAGGGATGGGGATTCAAGAGCAGGCAGAGTGTATCGACCTTCAGCGCTCGTTAAGACGGTCACTGCGATTCCGCGGTCCTTCGTCCGGAATCCAGGGTTGCGCGTACTATCACGCCCTCGCCGACATCCCGCCGAGACGCTGTCCAAGACGGTCTTTTCGAAAACCAAAAGACTCTGTTCCGAGGCACCGAGCTTGTTTTCGACCTCCAATAGCGTGAGATGTGGTCCAGGCTGCCATCACGCGCTCTCGCCCTTGCTCGAGGTCCGTTCGATCGAGTACGACTAAAAGCTCCTGTCATGCCATCTGTTGCTCGTCCCCATTCACGCAGTCAACTATCACTTCATGGAGTTTGCATAGGAACATGTGACCTGGTCTCGACGTAGTTGAATCTTGTTCCCCTCCGACCTGCCCTGCTCCTCTGTGACAGGCTACAAAGCTGGTAATTTGTATTCAAGCTCGCATGAAAACTACCTCAACCTAGGCGTCATATCACGTATCGTCTTTGGCCTATCTGCATCGTGGTATAGAACTTTCAACCATGTCTTAGCGATGGTTCTGCACTGTCCTGCCGAACCGATCGATCGCTAAGAGCCTTGCGCATCCGCCCCCGTCTTCATCGTCTCAGGCAAGCTCGCGTGCAGGTGTGAATATCATCCAGACTTTTGAATCATGCGCGATCGCCTGGGTCGGGTAGGGCAAGGTTCCGGTAGTATGCTGGGGCGCATGCTGGCCGCGCATGCTGGCAGCGAGCTCGGATCCGGGACGAGGGTCACGCGTACGATAGGAAATACCCCACTGGTCCATCTCGATTCCTCGTCCGCTCATTCGGGTACGCATCTGTCGGTTGCTGTGTGGAGCTCAAGGCGAGGTGTGGGAGGTATCTATGCGATACGATTCGGATCCCGGACCCTGAGTGATGAGAGGAATCTTTTAGTTGGAGCAAGCGTAAACTCCTCGCCATCGCGCCGCTACAGGAGCTCAGCTCGGGAATTGTCGGAGCACTGCATGAGCTACGGCATCGTCCATATGAAGGTATGGTCGGATGGTCGCAAAGGGGTGTTTTCGAAGTCGTTGTGACGTTTCTGCGTCGTGGTGAAATGCGTTGGTGGACCAGTCACTCGACTTCCCACGCGTCACGAGTAAGGCATGGATGTCGCTCAGCGCCGCGCCACGCCGAATAACCGAGCCCTTCGGCAAAACAATTCCTGATCGCCATTCTCAGCGTGACGGTGAAGAGCCTCCATGACTGTCGAAGTATTAAGCGCTAGACCTGAACTTTCCTCGAAGATCATGTGTGGTTGACTTGCGTGGCCGACTGCATCGTCAACGTCGAGATGGCACACCGTCGTCCGTCCGTCCGCTAGCAACCGCCCGGGGCGCATTCACCGAGCTTGTCAGGGGCAGATGTGGACACGCCCACCTGACCTCCCTACAATCGTGTCATCCACGTGCATAGAACTCATCTCTCATCATCAGATCAGGTACTGTACATGGAAGTGAACTCAGCCATATGCCTTCCTCAGCTGCGGGCTGTGGCACAGGTATCAGTTCCTATCGAGATGGCGTGAAGCACCAAGTCCGTACATCCCCGCATTCATGGGTCGATGAGGAATGTCTTTGCTACACCCTCTCCTACACAAGCTACTGGATATGGCAGAGAAGCTAGGCATCCCTCTCCGGCCAACGGCCCGTGCCACTAGCCTTTCGATGAGACAAAAAAGTTCGAGTGCTTAGATGTGAAGACGGCGCTCGGGGCGCAGAGAAGGTCTCAGTACGAGGATTAGGCGCAGCCACGAGAGGGGTGAGTAAAATATGGGCTCGTACGACTGCTGGCCGATGAGTACTAGGATCGACGCCATGAAACCTTACCGTTTCGGGTGATCCTCCATCCGAGTTGAAGCGAGGTACAGCAGGCCAATTCACGTGTTGATCGGCCCCCACCTCGCAGGTTGGTGCTTACGAGATGGTGATTATTTTCTTGTAGGTCTGGAGTGGTGGAGGTAGGATAGGGGGTATGCGCGCCTGCGCCGGCAGGTGACCTGGAAAACGGCGGGTGGAGCTGCGGGGAGGCTAAGCGCAATTCAGATGACCCCCCTCCGAGTGCTGAGTGACCCCTGTCTGACGGCAAGGTGCGTGCGAGCCTCAAGGACATACCCGCACGCCACACAAACCGCATGGCATCTCCGGTCTGTGTTTACTTTCCATGAACTACTTCCTGGTTTGGGTCAACGGTTTAACCCCACTCCCCTCCCCCTTCCCCCCCCTCTCTCTTTCTTTCACATCTCTCCTCCCACCCCACCATCCCTCTCCCGCGCCGATTCTCAGCATGCTGGGCAAGCTCTCCCTCATCTCGATCCTTTCCTCGTCGTCATTCATTGCGCTTGCTTCCGCAGCAGGTTGCACGATCGCTGACCACAGAGACATTCAAGCTGCACAAGCGTGCAAATCAATCACGATCAAGGCCTTCACCATGCCACCACATGAAACGCTTCTTCTCAAATTGCAGGCATACACGACGATCAACCAAGGCGAGTTAGCTCGAGTGCTGCTCTCGCGCGCTCGAGCCCTGTGAGCAGCACTCGAGCCCTGTCGGACCGACTTGCGACGTGCCGAATCACTTTCACTGACCCTGGTCTCACCACTTTGTGATTTTGAACTCGCAGAGGGGGATATCACGTTTCCATTCGGGGGATCATGGCGCGGTCCTTTGATGGCGGGTGAGTGTGCCCAAGCACGAACCTCGAGCCTGCGTGCGGCGGCGCCACCTTTGCGAACGCCCAAGCCGAGTCGGGCACCCTCGCTCGTACGCACCTGGCTTGTGGCTCCTGAGATTACTCAACTGAGCTCTATTCATCCGACGCACGCTCCCGAAATTCTCCCCTCTCATCTTCAACAGTCTATGGTGACAACATCAACTACCAAGGTAACCGCAACAAAATTATTTGCAACGGTCAATTATATTGGTACGTCCTCATATGGCGGGGAGGAGGGGGCGTGCCACCGAACCGTGACTGACGCGCTGGTTGCGAAACTCGGCCTGGTATACCCATTCGCAGGGATGGCAAGGGTGGCGTCAGTGTCTACCTAGAAACATATTTTTGCACATCGTAAATCGTGCTCATTTAATGATTCCCTTCGATCAAACGCTGCCAGCACGGAGGTATGTGACAACGCCGCGCGCTCGGCAGATCGCCGAGGGTGGGTCAAAACTCGCCGTGTCTTGACCTGGTTTCGATGCTCGCTTTGACACGTTCACAGCGACCAAGCCTGCTCCTGCTTTGTCCATGCTGGTCACAGGCACGGTCTCAAATATTGTCATTGTCAACTCGCCGGCGAATGCCTTTGTCATCGAGGCCCCCGGAAAGACGACCCTCTCCGGCATCACCGTCGACAACTCGCTCGGTGCTAGCCACGGAGGACACAAGTCAGCGTCCATTCCTGATCCAAGATGCTGACTTCGAAAGTATTGATGACAGCCGGGTTTGCAACAGTACGGATGGTATCAACATCGTGGGCAACACCAACGATCTCACCGTTACGAAGTGCACCGTCACCAATCAAGATGTGAGCTCGCCTTGGAAGTGGCGGCATCGATTGGCAGCACCACTCCTTATGATAAGTAACCGAATCGGCTCTTTCTTCCCTCTAGGATTGCATATCCGTCACGTCGGGCAAGGGAGTCACCCTCAGTGACAACGTGTGCCTCATGGGACACGGCATCTCGATCGGCTCGATGAAGACGTGAGTGCATTGCCGTTCGCCAATGGGTCTTTCTGTTTCTCCTTCCGTACTGGTCAACTGACATGGCTAAATCCTTCCTTCGAGGCGAATTTGATAGCGGAGGGCACGTCAGTGATGTCACTATTTCGGGCAACCGAGTCGAAAACTCTCAGCAAGGCTACCGAATCAAGACCTACAGCGGAGCTACTGATGCTTCGGTGACTAATATCAACTTCATCGGCAACACGGTCAGTCTGCGTGGGCACAGGCAATTGGGGCAGAGACCATTGTACCTGACCAGTCGTGATGGGCGTTACAGGGCAAAAACTTGCACAAATACGGTGTCGTCGTCCAACAAGGCGAGTCCTCTCCTCTGGAGGTATTGCATCGCGTGCATCGCACTGGGTGAAATCGCTGATACCGAGGTCGAGCCCGTGTGTCTCCCCCCGTGTCACCGGTAGACTACACCAATGACCGTCCGTTGGGCCCCAAGGGTGCCACGAACGGTGTCAAGATTTCCAATGTCAGGTTCACCGGTAGCCCGACGACGCTCTCGGTCGATTCCGATGCCCAGGAGGTTTATGTCCTGTGCGGTACGAACTCGTGCATCGGGGACTGGAACTGGGGCTCGCTGCATGTCAGTGGCGGACAGAAGGGGTCGATTACGAATGCACCCATCAGAGTGAGTGATTGGCGAGTGAGCTTGAGCGTTTCTTCATCCACGACTAACTGCCATAATGTGATGTCATACGCGACTATTAGGGCTGGCCCTAGCCCCCAATAAGGGAGCGGCTCGTGCGCACGCTGCGCCACTGGATGGTGACAGGGGCTTTATGAGTCTGGACCAGCTTGTCGTCCGTCGGTCAATTGGTGTTCTCGACTTGATGGCTCTATTCATTCTGTGTTCTTTGATAAGATGATAAAACGCGTGTCTTCCCTCAAACTCAAAAAAAAAAAACCTAGACCGATGCTCCTCGGATCCGGGATTCTGACGCGCCCCTACACGGCCGAATCTTGATTGGCAAGTAGGAAATCAAATATGGGTTTGAGCCTGCCGGCCCGCATGACTTGACCGCGAGCTATACGGCATGTAACGCAGCATGAAAATTCAGAAGCTCACTACGTCGCAGACCCCAAGCGTGTGGTCTCTGATTTGTGATGCAGTGCAACAGCATCAGCATCAGCAGCGCCGCGCCGAATTGCGACCGCCTCGCGCCACTTTTGACGGTGACATGCGTTCAGCGCGCTCCGCTCTCTCTCTCTCTCTCTCTCTCTCTCCCCTCCCCATCTCACCTCACCTCGACTAGCCGTGCCATGAACGATCCCAGACCCCATTTTACGTCCAACTTGGCGCCAAGGCGGTCCAACAGCGGCCAGGGGTGGTGCCCCACCCCGTGAACCGCCACCCGACCGTGTTGCCCCTGCCTCTCAGCCGCACCGCTCCCGACGAGACGCTCGGAGGTCGCGTCGCACGACGCCACCAATAGCTCCCAGGGCACATAGCACGACCACCACGACCACCTCGCGAACGTCGACCCCCGCGGCGGGAAGAGCTCGCATCACATTGGCACCGCTCGCCCTTGACGCCTTTCGGCCCTCTCGACGTCGAGTCCGTCGATTGTGGGGCATTGCATTGGTCGTGCGATGCGAACGACGAAGGTTCGTTCTCCACTTGTTGCTTCAAGGGCACGGTCCATCTGCCCGAGTCGCCACTGGCAGCCTCCGGGTGACTACCGGGGGCTGCTTGATGTTCTCGACCACGCAGAGCTTTGCACTGACGCTGGAAGTGCTGTGCGGTTGGTACGATTGCTGAGCGCGAGTTGCCTCGTTTCCTGTCTCTTCCCTGTCGTTGTCGCAGATTCGAAGCAATTTCGTGTCAATGCGCGCGGCTGCAACAACGCCCACGCCCTCGCCTTCACTTTGCTCGGCTGCAGGTTCGACCTGCACAAGCCTGCGCAATACAGCTGTCCACCTTCCCGAGTTCGTGGAGTTCGTGGAGTTCATGTGATCATCGGATCGATTTCCTCTTGCCGAGAGGCGATCAGGCCGTCGCCTTCCGTCGAACTTGCGGGCTTCTCGACTCAGCACAACGAACGACGACCGGACTGTCGCCTCTCGAAGCGACCTTGCGACCACAAACTCACACGCGTCGATGGACCAATGCCAATCCGGAGACAGTTAAAGGTGATGGGATGCGATTCGTCGAGCGGAGAGGCAGCTTCTCGATTGAGGAGAGGCTATGAGGCTATTAGGCCGCGAGGTTCCCGAAAGATCCTTCCTTCATCCTCCAGTCCGGTGCCCGGCGCCCATCTCGAGATCTCCGCTCATTCCGATTTGGAGATCTTGATGCGCGATGCGTTGGTACAGGCGTGAACCCATAAGCATGGTCCCTCGACCTGCCCGAAACTCTGCGCGGCCGGATCGAGGTCGACGAGCACGCAGGGTCACAGGGGCTCGAGATCTTGCCGCCTCCCCTGCCTTAAAGCGGTCTTCGCGTCGACGAAGGCTAAGATGCCGCGGTCCCACTACCACCTCGATTGACTACTTCGGCAGCCAAATGCGTCCACTGCTCGAGTTCTGGCCCCAGTCGGTTGCAAGTGGATGGCCGCCCGTCGTTGTGTTTCTCAGGATCTCGCTTTCCTCTGCCTGTTCTTCGTACGTGAATTCTTCCTGCAATACATCTCTACCTGCAATCGTGATTTTTTGGGCTTCAGAGTTTCCTGCCTTGCTGCTAGATTATACTGAGACCCCGGCCAACGAGATCCAAAGTTCAAGCTCCCGCTGAGTTAACAGGCTCCTACTTGGTCCCGAACCTAAATACTTGACCATATTTGCAACAGAATAATACCTCCAATGATAACATGCAGCTCAGAACTGCGAGGAAGTCTACTTGTCACCATGATTCCGAGACAATACTGAGGTGCTGATCTCGGCACAAGCTCGCAGGTGGAGAACTCCTGAGCCTTCTCTTGCGCTACCTGCACATTTGACAGGCAAAGCACGTGCAGCTAACCATGCGTTGCTGCTACTGCGTCCCGTCCCGATTGTACAATTTCACATCAGTCCGGCATAAATTGTACATTCATGGCCATATCCTCGCCTCATCTTCTCGAGCTGCAAGCTTCGAACTTTTCTTCGTCCTCAAACGAGCTAATGCACTTGTCATGATCGTGTTCCCGGGCATAGCAACATCTTTCCGCAAGCAGATACCAGGGTGACACATCAAACCGTTGATGAGCACAAATAAAGTCCTACGCAAAAGGGAGTCGAAATCCTCAGTCAGTGAATTTCCATGGGGCAATGCCTCGACTTTCTGTGGATTTTCCACCTGAGCACGGGCGTGGAGTCCCCGACATACATCGCGTTGCCTACCAGGGCTTCGCTCTAGGTAAGATATGGACGTAGATATCTATTATCTATCTGTTAAATCACCATTTTCCCCTCTATCTATCTATTTGTCAACTACAGTAGGTCAGATAGATGAAAGATGTAGATATCTGGCAAATATCTGCATAATTAACTACCATGAAGATATCTCTCTAGATATCTAATATCTACGTGAACGTATCCATCTAGGAAGCATAGATGTGCGTATTTAGATATTGCAGACCCCCTTCGTTTTCCTTACTCGTCCTCCGAAGCCAAGGCCTGCACCACCAGTTTCGACTGCCGGAGGAAGAAAAAGAAGAAGAAAAAAGTAGCCATAAGATGACAGACCAAAAAAGAGCGAGAGAGACTACGAAAAAGTTTATGTTTTTTTCGTGGATGAGTCGAAGGTAGGTTTGAAAAATCACGAATAAACAAAGGCCAGAGTGGTTAATTTGTTGCGAGAACACCTGGTGCTAAGCCAGGAGGTCCTCACTGCTGTCTGAAGTCTCCACCTCCGAGTCCTCAAGCTCCGACGATCGCGACTCGCGAGTTACCGGCCTTCAGGTCTGTCACAATGTCGTTTCGACGGTGCTGTATGACACCTATATTGTATACACGCTCTGGATGTTTAGATTGCTTCCGAGACCGGATCCGACCGCAGCGCGGCCTCTGGACTCGGAGCTGAACGCGGCCAACTCCAAGTGGCTTCGGGAAGGCCAACTTGTCGGCTTCGCGGGCCCTCGGTCCGCCACCCAAAAGCGGATACACATGCACACGTCTAATCATGTACATCCTGTCTCCCCAGCCTCTGTTCGCTGATAGATTGTTTAGATATCTGCGAGTTAGCACCTGAGCTCATCTATCTATCTATCATCTATGCCTCTATAGATAGATGACAGATAGATATAGGAGGTCCGTGCACAGATAGGTATCTATCTTACCTAGAGGGAAGCCCTGTTGACTACAGAGCGTCGTGTTTCTCCTCTACTACTCAGGGTATCTACCGGAAAAGTATGCGATCAAGAGCCTCCATGACTGTCGAAGTATTAAGCGCAACACTAGTGGATTTCCTCGACGGTCATGTGCGCTTGACATGCGTGGCGGACTGCACCGTCGGCGTCGAGATGGACGGCGACAGGGTCGACTCTGCGGAGTCGTCATAGCAAAATCTACCCCTCGGGACTGAATCATTCCAGAACGATTCCAGTGATTCTGAATCGATTCAGTATTCTTGCTGCCGATTCAGAACTGATTCGGAATCGACTGCTTTTAATTTCGAATCGATTCCAGACGACTCGATAATCCAGAATTGATTCAGAATTGCTGAAATCGTTCTGGAATGATTCCGTCCCGAGGGTTAGTTTTTGCTATGGTGGTTTGTAAGCTAGTGCTTAATGCATTTCCTCCGACTTTTCCGGAGATTTCTAGCTACTATTATAATTGTGCTGTAATTGAAATCTATAAAAAAAAAAAAAAAAAAAAAAAAGTGGCAACCGCCTGGGGGCATTCACCGAGCTTATCAGGGGCAGATGTGGACAAGCGCACAAGCCTTGACCTCAACGGAATTGTGTCATCCACGTGGACGCCACACATGTCTCTTCATCAGATCACGCACAGTCCATGGAAGGGAGCTCAGCCATATTCCTTCCTGCGGTCTGCGGCACAACTCCAACAGGTATCAATACCTATCAAGACTACTGAAGGCACCAGGTCCGTACATTCCCGCATTCATGGGCCGATGAGAAATATCTGTGCTCCAAGCTCTTCCCACCACTGAAAATGACAGAGAACCTAGGTATCCATCTCCGGCCAACGGCCCGTGTCATTAGCCTTTCGATGAGACAAAAACGTTTGAGCGCGGCTCAGTCGTGAAGGTGGCCTCAGGGCGCAGAAAAGGTGTCAGAACGAGGATGAGACCCGAACAAGATAGGGCTAAGTGAGAATGAGCTCATAGGAACGACTGCTAGCCGATGAGTACGTACCCGCCGGCCACACGCACCGCGTGGCATCTCCGGCTTGCGGAAGCCTGTGGGTATTTTCCATCAAGAACTTCCTAACATGGGTCAATCGTCGCAACTCTCTCTCTTTCTTTCTTCCACATCCCCATCCCGCTCACCTCCCTCGACGACTTAAGCATGCTGTGCAAGCTCTTCCTCATCTCGATCCTTTCCTCGTCGTCACTTGTCGCGCTTGCCACCTCCGCAGCGGATTGCACGATCAGCGAACCCAAACACGCTCAGGCTGCATACGGGTGCAAATCAATCACGATCAAGGCCTTCACGATGCCAGCAAGGCAAATGCTGTTTCTCTACTTGCAGGACGGCACGACGATCAACCAAGGCGAGTTGGCTTGATTGCTGCTCTCGCGCGCTCAAGGCCTGTCGAACCGAGTTGCGACGTGCCGAATCACATTCACTGACCCTGGTCTCGCCATGTTGTGACTTTGAGCTCGCAGAGGGGGATGTAACCTTTGAATTCGGGGGATCATGGGGCGGTCCTTTGATGGTGGGTGAGTGTGCCCGAGTATGAACCTCGAACCTGCGTGTGTTCGGCGCCACCTTCCGCGAATCCCCAAGCCGAGCCCGGTTGTGGCTCCTGAGATTACTCAACCGAGCTCCTTTCATCCGACGCACGCTCCTGACGCACTCCTCATCTTCAACAGTCATTGGTGACAATATCAAATACCTAGGTAACAACTTTAAACTAATTTGCAGGGGTGAATTGTATTGGTACGTCTCCATGGTGGGAGCGTGGCATTGAATTGTGATTGACCCGCTGGCCGCGAAACTCGGCCTGGTTACGCGTTGGCAGGGATAACAAGGGTGATGTAAGCGTTTACCTAGAAAGTGATTTTGCCGACCTTCATCGTGCTCATTTTATGATTCCCTTCGATCAAACGCTGCCAGCACGGGTGTAAGTGACAACGGCGTACGCTCCGCGCTCGGCAGATCGCCGAGGGTGGGTCAAAGCTCGCCGTGTCCTGACCTGCTGGTCTGGATGCTCGCTTTTACACGTTCACAGCAACCAAGCCATCTCCCGCTTTGGCCATGTATATCACAGGCTCGGTGTCAAATCTCGTCATTGTCAACTCGCCGAAGAATGCCATTGCCATCGAGGCCCCCGGAAAGACGACCCTCTCCGGCATCACCGTCGACAACTCGCTCGGTGCTAGCCACGGAGGACACAAGTCAGCGTCCATTCCTGATCCAAGATGCTGACTTCGAAAGTATTGATGACAGCCGGGTTTGCAACAGTACGGATGGTATCAACATCGTGGGCAACACCAACGATCTCACCGTTACGAAGTGCACCGTCACCAATCAAGATGTGAGCTCGCCTTGGAAGTGGCGGCATCGATTGGCAGCACCACTCCTTATGATAAGTAACCGAATCGGCTCTTTCTTCCCTCTAGGATTGCATATCCGTCACGTCGGGCAAGGGAGTCACCCTCAGTGACAACGTGTGCCTCATGGGACACGGCATCTCGATCGGCTCGATGAAGACGTGAGTGCATTGCCGTTCGCCAATGGGTCTTTCTGTTTCTCCTTCCGTACTGGTCAACTGACATGGCTAAATCCTTCCTTCGAGGCGAATTTGATAGCGGAGGGCACGTCAGTGATGTCACTATTTCGGGCAACCGAGTCGAAAACTCTCAGCAAGGCTACCGAATCAAGACCTACAGCGGAGCTACTGATGCTTCGGTGACTAATATCAACTTCATCGGCAACACGGTCAGTCTGCGTGGGCACAGGCAATTGGGGCAGAGACCATTGTACCTGACCAGTCGTGATGGGCGTTACAGGGCAAAAACTTGCACAAATACGGTGTCGTCGTCCAACAAGGCGAGTCCTCTCCTCTGGAGGTATTGCATCGCGTGCATCGCACTGGGTGAAATCGCTGATACCGAGGTCGAGCCCGTGTGTCTCCCCCCGTGTCACCGGTAGACTACACCAATGACCGTCCGTTGGGCCCCAAGGGTGCCACGAACGGTGTCAAGATTTCCAATGTCAGGTTCACCGGTAGCCCGACGACGCTCTCGGTCGATTCCGATGCCCAGGAGGTTTATGTCCTGTGCGGTACGAACTCGTGCATCGGGGACTGGAACTGGGGCTCGCTGCATGTCAGTGGCGGACAGAAGGGGTCGATTACGAATGCACCCATCAGAGTGAGTGATTGGCGAGTGAGCTTGAGCGTTTCTTCATCCACGACTAACTGCCATAATGTGATGTCATACGCGACTATTAGGGCTGGCCCTAGCCCCCAATAAGGGAGCGGCTCGTGCGCACGCTGCGCCACTGGATGGTGACAGGGGCTTTATGAGTCTGGACCAGCTTGTCGTCCGTCGGTCAATTGGTGTTCTCGACTTGATGGCTCTATTCATTCTGTGTTCTTTGACCAGATCGCAGGACGCATGTCTTCGTCACTCCTTTCTTTCTTGCTTCCCTTGCTTGTCTTGTACAATTGTTGTCAGCCGCGATCGAAGCCGCTCAGGTGGTCGGTGAATATCGCGGAGGGGTGCGGGCGTTTTTTTGATCGGGCATTGATCCCTTCTTTTGGCAGCGAACGTTTTGCTCAATTGCTCATTTTATGTTCTTTACTACATGCGTCTTTATTGTTTTGCCCATCCCACACCCTGCACCTACCTACCCATGGGCTAATAACCTACCCACCAAGGTATTCGTTGACTACAAATTGACGGTACCTACCTCATCACGTGAGGTGCTCCGACGTTCCGTCATCCGAGCTTGTCTTGGCCTGGGTCACATTTGGGTGAAGCAGGCTCGGCGGTGTTGATATCGCAACCTGTCGTCGCATTCAATTGCAGGGGCCGCCGGCGCGGGCACGGATCGAGAAACCAAAAAACGCGGTGCCAAAGCTTGCTCACGGACCAAAAGGTGTGTGTCGGTGCCCAATCACATGAACGCCTCCTCGACTCCTCGACTTTGTTAAGCCCCAGGATCCCGGTAGCGCATTTCCCAAAAATAGATGCAGGCAACGCGTCGATTGAAAGCGCGTCGCGGCGCGCGCGCACGCCTAGCAGATCGAGCGCCCAACAACAAGCTGTGCCCAGTGCCACAAGCGTAGTGCCTATTCCGCGGAGGCGGAGGCGGAGGCGGAGGCGCTCCGACGCCCGTCTCGCGAGGTCGTATCATCGTATGCCCTTTGAAGCGCGTTCTGCAATGTGAACGAATCAGAGTCCTTCGTTCTTTGCGCGTCCCTCGCACCCGGTTGCTTTCCTCCATCCTCTTCCTCCCCTCACTTCTTCCACCCCAACCCTTCCTCCAAACGCAGCATGCATCTTCCCCTGTGCTTGCTCGCCCTGAAAACGTCGACCGTGCTCGCCGCGAGCAGCAGTGGCGCTGCCGCCGCTGCCTCGAGTGCGAGTGCCCCTAAGACGGCGACGGCCGCCGTGGCAGCCACGAACGCCACCTCGGTACCGACCTCGGACCGCACCAACGAGGCCCAGGAGGCTGCGATCAAAAATCCGCAAGCCGAATGTGCTGCCTACTACTACGAGCCCGTCGCCGATGTCGTGAGTACCTTTTTCCTTCAACCCCCCGGGACCGAGGATCACGTCGCATCGATTGCCTCTAAGCCGCGCCTGCGATGCCGAACTCCGTGAGGCCAGGCGGTGTCTCGTTTCATCGACGCGAACCTCGGACGGGGGCAGCCAGCCAGCAGTTTTGAGGGAGCATGTGCTGATTACGAGTCACGTTCATTACCTATCATGTCTCTAGATGCCAACTTTCCCCGACATATGGGCTACAGCAAACTTGTCTTTCGCGTGAGTTTCTGCTCGCGGGCTAGGATTCGACCTGCCAGAGAAGGCGACAGGCGAAGGGTGCACCGCTTTCACGGGTCCGGAGGGAGATGCCCCAAAGTTTGATGATTCCGTATTCGCGCGCCCAAAGCGGCAAACATCGCCGAATTGACTAGTCAAACAAGTATTGTTCAAGTGACTGACATTGGAACGTGGTGACATGGACTTTTGCAGTGGTGTAACTGCCCATGACAAGGGGCTTTTCCAGTCAATGGAAGCGGGCATCCCCAACATCGCGCCTCGGGGGACCCGAGCAGGTGCGTTCGTGCATTCCCTTCTGGTCAAATATGATCAAAGGATTACAACGTGACTGACTCTTTTCTCCCTCTTCGTCCGCCCCTTCAATTTTGTCCGATGTTGTTTAGGTGACTTCTCTGGCGTCACGTACGACATGAACAACGACCCGGACTGCTGGTGGACCGACACGCGTTGCACCACGCCCAAGTTGGCTGGCCTCGAACCCGATATCACAAGGTGCCCCGAGCCCAACACATGGGGTTTCACACTCGATGACGGACCCAACTGCTCTCATAATGCGGTAAGTCGTCGCGTCGACATGGATCTATATAAATTGTTCCCCCCCCCTCCCGCCACCCCTAAAGATAGCCCTACCCCCTCCCATCGTCCAACTCGCGCGTCCTTACGTCATGAAACTGACTCGCTCGGATTTATCATCGACTCATGCTCGACTCTCTTTCCCTATTATTCAACATCACAGTACTTTGACTACCTTCTCTCGATCAATCAAAAAGCGACCCTCTTCTATATTGGATCCAACGTGCTGGATTGGCCCCTGGAAGCGCAACGTGGTTTGACCGATGGTCATGAAATCTGCTCGCACACCTGGTCGCATCCCTGTGAGTCATACGGTATGGCCATCATGTGACATTGGATGATGCTCATATTTTTTCCGACTCTCATTTCAGACATGACCTCGATGACGAACGAGCAAGCGTTCGCCGAGCTCTACTTCTCCAAGAAAGCCATCAAGAACGTCCTGGGCATCACCGTGCGCTGCGTGCGCATGCCGTACGGCGACGTGGACGACCGCATCCGTTACATCGCGTCCAAACTCGACCTGCGCATCATCCAATGGGAGACGGACACGTTCGACTACGATTGGAACGTCGACGGCATCGCGTCCGTGCAGAAGAACTACGACACGATCCTGGCGCAGCAAGCGAACGGGACCTACAACTCCTACGGTCCGATCGTGCTCAGCCACGAGATCGACGGCGAGACGATGGCGATCAGTCAGTCGTATCTGCCCAAGATGCGCAAGACCTTCACCGGTGGTGTCATTCCCGTGAGTACCCTACATGTTCCCTTCGGTCCCGAGGTCCTGCTTCGTTTCCAGTTTCTGACTTTTTTGCTATCTCTCCCAATGCAGGTCGGTGTGTGCTTGAACAACACGCAGCCATACGTCGAAGGCTCGGAATATGTCTACCCCAACTACGCTGTGAGCGACATTCCTTCAACACATCGAACTGCCCATGTACCGTATCACTCACTCATCCTATTGCGAACCTTGCCTACCGTTCCACAGCAATACGTCGCCGGCACCGTCTCGATCTCGCTCGCCGCCCCCACGGCCGTGACCGTTGACGTCCAACTCGCGCTTTCCCCACCCGCCACCACCGCCGGGGCATCGACCGTTCCGGCCAGTTCGGGTGGGATCCGTACCGCTTCCGGTGCATCCTCGATGACGACCTCGCGCGGCGCATCGGCGACGACCACTCAGGCTAGTGCGAGTGCTTCGACCACGGTCAAGAGTGGGGCGTCGAGGACTATGACGGTCGGTGGAATCGAGCTTGGTTGGGGTCTGATGATGGGTTCCGTCGTCGCTCTTTTGAGCATGATCTTGGTGTTATAGACCGTCTCCCTTCTTGCTGTTCGTCTTGACTTCTTGCACTCCCCATACGCGCTTTTTCTTAAATAGAATAGGTACGACGCCACGACAGACACTAGTTTCTTGCCCTCCTTCCTCCCATTCTCCATAGCAATTCCTGCACTCTTCTTCGTTCTGCATTGCCTTTTGCCTACCTAAGCACTTCATCATTGTTTTTGTAGATACCTGCCTGATCTGTGCTGTGGCTTTGGAAAGAAGGCATGCTCCTCTCAAACAAAACCTTGCGCGCAGACGAGACGTTTCTGTTTATTTTCGTTTCATTGTCGTTTTCATTTGCATGCACAGGACAGGATAGGCACGAGAGATTCAATTCCTTCAACTATTTTGAGCTGCGAAACCCTTCCTCTCTTCTTTCCTTGTCCAAGTGGTCCGAGTTTCACTCAACGCGCACGACCGAACGTTTTGGGTTGCGTCGGGGTGTTGTCGAGGATCTTCTCAATCTGTAAAGGACCAGACGACAAACCAATTCAAAGAATCTAATCAGAATCGTTCCCCCAGAAAAGAAAAGAAAAAATCCCAACCAAATCTTTGAAAAATCAACTGACCTTGTCCATCACTTCCTTCGTCAACTTGGGCAAGATCTCCAAAGCCTTCAAGTTCTCCTTCACTTGTTCGGGTTTCGAAGCGCCCAAAATGACGGTCGATACGTGGGGGTTCTTGGCGGCCCAGGCCAAGGCCAACGTCGCTCGCGTGCAGCCGAGATCGTTGGCGATGGATTTGAGCTCGCGGATCTTGGCTAGTTTGGTTTCACCGGCAGGCGTCTTGAGTTCTTTGACGGTGTTTTGGCTGCGGGGGAGGGAGAGGGAGAGGGGAGAGAGATTAGGACTTTTTTTTTCTAAGATTGACGGCGAAAGGGGCACCGGAAGTTTCGGATCGAGCGCAACTCACAAGAAGTCCGAGTTGGTGTTGAAGCGCGAGTCGCCGGGAATCTAGACGTAGGAAAGTAAGGACATGACCGTCAGCAAGAACTCCACTCTGGCCCAAGTACAAGAGACGGTGCATCCTCACCCTCTCGTCGTATTTGCCGGTCAGCAATCCCGATTCCAGCGGACTCCAAACGGTCGTTCCATACCCCTTCCTCTCGAACAAGGGCTTGTACTCGACCTCGAACCTCTCACGATGGAGCATCGAGTAGTGGCACTGTTCCGCGACGGGGGCGATGAGGTTCAAGCGCTTGGCGACAGCGTGGGCCTCTTCGATCTGCGCGGCGGACCATTCCGAGGTCCCCCAGTAGAAGGCGAGGCCTTGGTCGATGAGCCAGTTAAAGCCTCGCACGATCTCCTCCATCGGCGTGGCGGGGTCGTGGCGGTGAGCAAAGACCTGGATAAGGGAAGCAGGCGAGTGTGAGCTTCAACCATTCTTCGACGTCACCCGAGATGCTGGACGTACGATATCAAGGTACTCGACACCCAGGCGCTTCAAGCTGGCTCGAGTACCTTCGATCAAATGCTTCCTCGACAATCCGTTCTGGTTGGGGTGCTTTTGGCCGGTGCCGAAGAAAATTTTGCTGATGAGCACGATCTCCTCGCGCTTCCAGCCGAGCTCCTTGATGATGCGACCCATCTCGAGTTCGCATTGGCCGTTCGAGTAAATCTGTCGCAGGTGTGTGGATGAATTTGTCAGCTCCAGCCTGCATTTTTTGTGTGACAAGAGTCTTGACTCACCTCGGCGGTGTCGAAGGTGTTGATACCACCCTCGAAAGCAGCCTTCATGATGTCCTGAGGCATAGGCAGCAGTTGCAAATTATCAGCCAGCTTTCCACCGACGGGTCCAGAACTTTGGACTGAACCATACCCGAACTGACCTTTGCAAGATCACCCTTGACCGTTCCACCATAAGTCAACCATCCACCGAGGGAAAAGGCCGAGACCTGTCTCGAGGGCAAAGTTTCGTCAGCGCCAAGTGTTTTGGGTCATTCCAGGAGAAGAGGGGTTTTTACGCTCACTTTAAGTCCAGTGTTGCCAAAGTAGTTGAATTGCATACCCTGTCGAATCATGACCAGTGAAAGTCAGTGGAATACTTTTAAAATGTCCTCTGACCATATTGTATGATGCATCGCTCAGGTGGAGACTGAGCCGAGGTCGATTTGAGCTGCCCGTTGACCGAAAACCTATGATGTGGGGCGGACACACGCCGGATCACAACCCCCTTTGGACTTGCTCGCTCGCTTCAAGTTGTTGCCCGCCAGCACGGTCTGGAGGGTGTAAGAGGGTGACCATGACGGTCCATGGACTGAGCGCGGTGTAGCACACTACGCGCAGTCCTGTCTGAATATTTCGCAGGTCTCCTCCGGTCCAGGGCATGCAGCGCCCTATGTCACCTCGTTGAGCCGATCGAGAGCGCGCGCTTTCGAAATCAGTCGATGCGTCGTCCAACTCGTCATCGAGCGAACGAGCACAGCTCTGAGCGCTCTGACCGAGGCCGACTTTGAAACGACTCCAAGTGGTCCAAGTGGAGCAACTAAGGGAGAATTAAGAGGGCCCACCACTAAAATGGTGTGAAGGGCAACGTACCTTTGGATCAAAAGTGGGTGTCATTTTGGCGAGTATGTGTTGTGATGAGTATGAGTTAAAACGTGTAGGAGGAGAAAGTCGAAAGTCGAGCGCGAGCTGGGAATCGATGTATCGTTGGGCCCCGCCGCCTAGACAAGTGGAGCTAAGTGGAGGTTAAGCTCAACTGAGCGCTCTCTCTGTTTTTTTTTAATTAATAGATTTTAATAACAGCACAATTATCTTAGTACCTAAAAAACTTCGGAAAAGTCGGAGGAAATGCTTGAAGCACACTGGCTAGTCCAATAGTGTAGGACTCATCGATCCTGCATCAGGATCGACCATACCCACTAAAACCCCCTTGGGTGGTATCAAAGAGACACAAGGCGACCCTTGGACTCCTGAATGGACGCCCGAAGATCCTCGAAAGCCGTTTCGGCGATCGGCTCCAAAGGATCTGACGAGAATCGGCGGCGGCGAGAGAGCTTCCAGATCGAATGGAAGAAGAGAATACGTAGCTCGACCAGTCGACGCTCCGAGCGAGAGACGACCGGACATACGAAGTCAAGAAAGGTGGGGTGTGGGGCCGGGGAAAGAGCACCCCAGAGACGGCGGGCGAACGGGCAGCCGACTGCAAGGTGTGCCAGAGACTCGGTTGCTTCCGAGAGGCACATCACGCAGAAAGTAGACCGATTGTTGAGTTGGGTGTGGACTGGGGACGCAAGTTGTGCACCTGGATGGAGGGATCCCAGGGAGAGGAGGTGGGCGGTGTCTTCGGCATCCGAGTGAACCCTACGAACCTTTCGTAAAGCCTTCCACCATGAGTTCCAGCGTTGCTCGGGAAGAGAGAAGATCTTCTGGTGGCCTTCGGGGACGATGGGAGGGTAGACAAAAGCGTGGTAGCGTTTGGACGCGTTCACAAACGAGGACGGAGTCATTACCTCGCCATCGGGGCCTCGAAAGAGCGTCGGGTTTACCGAGAGTTGAATCCCGTGGCCCGCCGGGAAGAAGAGTACGTGGTTCGACCATCGCTCGAGGTTCTGATTCTTGGAAAGTTCGGGTGGATTGAGCGTTGTCACCGACGCCCAGGCCTCGAAGTAGCGGACCCAACGTTGAGGGAGGAGTTCCCTCGTCTTTCTCACCGCGTGGTCCCACTCTGGTGGAGGATGGCAGAAGTATGCCCACCAGATCCAGATCCAAGGGCGACGATGCTGGTTAGGGGGCGGTTTGCGCAAGGTAAAGGGGGTACGCTGGTTCGCCGCCTGGAGGCGAATGCGGATGTCGAAAAGGTGGCGTGTGAAACAGCCGTCGGGGTCGCGGAGTTGGAAGACCCACTTGGCGTGATCGATCGCTAGGCGCCGAGGCAGATCAATCAAACCGAAGCCACCGTGATCGAGGGGGGTGTAGAGGCGCGACCGGGAAACCCTCGGGCGTCTCTGAGTGCCGTCCGAGGCTCGACCGTGAATGGCGAGCATGGCGGCATCCTCGATCTCCTTGACGACGCTCTTTGGAGCCGGGAGGAATCGGTTGTAGTAGAGGATCCTCGTGTAGCAGTATATATTGACGATCGAGCACTTGGCTGCGTAGGGAAGGTCGTACATCGGGATAGAGTTTATACGAGCAATGGTCGAGGACTTGACCTCCTCCCAACCCACATCCTCGGCAATGTCCACCCCAACCTGAATACCGAGATAGCGGAAATGCGAGGCGCTGAGACGCCAGGTCCCGAGGCGTGGGGCGACCGGATGGTCCCTGAACGATCCGAGAGGGTAGAGGAATGATTTGGTGGTGCTGAGTTTGCTGGCGCTTGCCCGTTCGTACAGCCTGATCGCCCGATCAAGGTGCTCGAGGTCCGAGAGGTCGTGGAGCGCGCAGCAAGCGTCGTCGGCGAAGAGGAGTTCACGAATCGTTTGTAGGCTCGGACTCTCTATGCCCTTGACTCTTGATCGGATTTGACAGGCAAACCCCTCGATCGCCAGGACGAAGAGAGACGGAGCAAGAGGATCGCCTTGCCGAACCCCCGACAGGACGTCGAAAGCGGCAGACAGCCAACCGTTGAGGAAGATCGAGGCGGATTGGTTGGTGTATGTCGCTCGGTACCATTGGCGGGCTTTGGGACCAAGGCCAACGGCACGAAGGAACGACTCTTGAGCCTTGGTCATCTCCTCCAATGGGTACGCTCTCTCGAGCTTGTGGGAGTCCGCAGGAGAGAAGCGAGTCGAGGCGAGTCCGTCGATGATCTCCTCCAATGCGGCGTCGTCGATGGGGCGGTCCTGATAGACACTCTCAAAGTAGTCGCTGGCCGCACCAAGCATCGAATCGGGATCCGATAGGACGACATCGTTGACGGCAAGCGAAGGGATGAGGTCGGAAGCCCGCACTTTGCGAAGGCGGATGAAGATGGAAGATGGGCCGGCCAGCGAAGGGTCGATTCGAGAGCGCAGAGCCGCGCCGTAGCGCGAATGGTCCGCCCTCTCCTGCTCCGATCCTCCACGTCGCGAGTGTCCGAGCCAGAGCCTGAAGCTGGGGCAATAGGCGGTGCTTGGTGGTCGTCCACGCTGCTTTCGGGTCGTCGGGCGTCTGAAGTAGGGCTTCGTTGTAGAGAGTCTGGACAGTGGAAGACAGGTACTCGCAGGTCGCGTCGCCTTCAATCACGTGCAAACCAAGTTTGAATTTGCCCGGACCGATATCGATTGCGCCTGGAACTTGGAACCTTGCCACCACCAGGGAGTGCGTCGATTTGAGGACAGGAGCCCAAATCTTATGATCGTGGAAGAGGTCAACCCAGTCGGGTGAGACATAGATGCGGTCAAGGCGTCGGCAAGTGCCTGGCGCTGAGCGGTTCGTGGTGTGTCGTCCTTTGGGGTGATGGAGTCGATAGACGTCGGAGAGATTGTTGGCCGTGACGAGGTCGCGCATTTCCTGACCTCGATAATTCGTACCATTTGGGTTTTCCGAATCGAGGAGTTGGGACTCAACACAGTTCCAGTCCCTCTGGGCTTCGAGCTCAAATCGAGGTCACTGTCATGTGTAAATCCGGCGAGATTTGAAATGGACGTGCAGGTGAAGCTACAAGGGCTATTTTCCCTCTCCATCCCCAATGATGTTTGAAGCCAAAGTCTAAACACTCTCTAAAAATAAGAAGGGAAATGAAAGAAGGTAAAAAAAGAAGAGGCTCTACAACACAAAAAAGCAAAAACCGACAACCCTCTGCGCGATCCAACCTCGGTCAACGCTCTGCCTACTTCGGACTTGCCTCAACATCCTTCAACAAAAAACGCATCCAGCCCGCAAACGAACCCCGTGCTCGCTTTTCTGAACAGTAATCCTCCGAACCACTCCAAGGTCACACATCGTAAGCGTTTTTTATGCGGCAGCGACGTTAGGGAAGCACGTCGTGACCGCGGCGTTCTTGTGCTTATTCTCGGCGTGTTGCTTGAGCCTGTGAGCGAGAGAGGGGGTTAGGAATTGGAGGTCAGTTCTGCTCTTTCTTTACACGGTCGGGCGTCTTGGATGGACGTACGCATCGACTTTTGTCGTGTTCATAAAGGTTTGCTGCAGGGGAGATGAGAGACGGGAGGAAGGCTCAGTTTATGGTTTTGCTCGCCAAAGTCCCGACGTTTGGGGCATGTCATTTCAACGGACCTTGCAGGCTGGTACGAGGGAAGGAAAAAGGTAGGATCAGTACGAGGATCAACACGGATCTTAAGCAGCCTAACAGAGCTCGACAAGTACTCACTAACGCATTGGATCGTCATCGCCGCGGCGTTCTAAAAGCCACCCGAAGAACAACGACCACGAAAATACGCACGCAAAAAAAAACATCACATCATCAGTATCACCCACGTACACCCCCCTTTGCTTCATCCCCTCCGACCTGGGTACAGCCGGATCACTCACCGCCTTCAATTGACTGGTCGGACCGGCCTTGGCCAACTTCTCCTGCGCCCTGGCTCGTGCGGCGGCTGATTTAGCTCCCTGTTGCGGATGAAGATGTTTGTCCAGAATTGCCATGTTTGTGCATGACGAGGTGGGTTCAAGGTTGAGTGAACGGGGTGGTGACGGACGCGTAGGAGCACCGTGCGCGAACAGGAGGGGGGTTCAGCGGGTCAGCGCACTGATCGGGACAGCACAGAGAAATGTGGGAAAGGATGACTTGCGTTACCTCCTCCCATGATGGATATCGTCTGAGTTGATGAGGTGGCGGGCTGATTGGGTGAAGGTGTAGACGTGTGCGTAGGCGAAAGTGATCGGCCAAAGTCCAAGCTTTCCCGGCTGCAGGAGCTCAGGAGCGCGCGCTTTGCGAAGTTCGATTCGATTCGACTCGGGCAAGCCTGCGAGAGCCTCTGCTGGCACGGGCAATGGGCTCGGTGACGCGGTGACGCGGTGACGGTAAGGAGCGGCGCGCACTCTCGGCCCTCGGACAAAGGCGGCCTGCCCAATCGCAGTGGCCATTTCCGTCCAAGCATCAGGCCTTCCAATCATAAACTACCTAGGTTGGGCTTTCCTTGACTTCAACAAACGTACAACAGCACGAAAACAACCCCAAATCGAAGAAACCCTTGAACAACTAGATAGCGACGCCCCCAAACCCCACAATCCAACACCCCCCATTGAAAAAAAAAAACCCCTCACAAAGCCTCTATCCGAACCAACCCACGCACCGCTCCTCATGACGTGAATTTATAATTAAAGTTCAACCTGACCGCCAAGAACCTCATATCCAAATCCTTGGCTTTACCCAACAGTCTGACGACCTCTTTAGCACCTGTATCGAATTGGGTAGCGTACTCTTGGAGACGTTGACGGATCCCATCGAGGGTGTCGGCACTACGGGCCGCGAGCGTCGGGTTCGTAGGTTCGAGTCGGGAGGCTTCGGAGAGGGCGTAGTTGCAGAGAGCGTCCTGGTGAAGAGGGGTAAAGGTTTGGGTTTAGGGTGATGAGGAGTGCGATCTATGCGCTTCCTCGGTCGGTGGGAGGTAAATGACTAACGGCTACGTTCTGGTACTGCAGCATGATCTGGAACAGGTTCCTGACCCCTTCCAAAACGACATACCGTTCCTCCTATCCCACGGAAGAAGAACCAATCACAATACGCATCAGCCTCAAATCTACCCTCTCCTCATGTCTAAATTTCCCTCCAACTCACCTCAGTTCTATGATGACTCCTTGGTTGAATCAATAGCGCCTTGGTGACCAACCTCCTCAAGTACACGCGGTGCGCCTCGATCAACGAATCCAAATCGCCTTGCTTCTTCAACGCGAATTCCTCCAAAACTTGCCATGAACAGGCGATGACCTCGAGGTGGCAGTAGTATTGCAATTGGCGGATGAAGAAGGTCATGCGTTGCAAGGCGATGCGCGTGAGGTGGAAGTCGTACGAGAGTTCTGTGGTCGTATTGCGTCCTCGAACACAATTTGAGTCCACATCCACAGAAATGTTCTTCCAGGCATTTTCACACAACGAACAAAAGGATTGAAACTCACCCGGTACTTTAAGGAAAGTCCTCGCACCGGTCATCAACCTCCTCTGCACGCCATTCAACGCGTATTCGACCCTCTTGATTTGCCAAAGGTGCTTGAACATCTTGAGATACCCTTGCATCGAATCGGGATCGAGGATCGTGTCGAGCGGTGCATCGACTTTGTATTCGAGCGTGAAGACGTCCCACCCGATTTCACCTTGGGTGAACTCGAGCATGCGAGCGTCGAGCCGGCGCAGGACGTCGGAAGAGGAACGATTCACCGAGGAGGACGATAAAGCGCCTGATGAGGACCCTCGGAGAGCGGTTTCGAGTGTCGCAGTTAGGTTGTGGCGGTACAACAAGTTCGCCGGTCGGTCGAGAGAGGGCCTGGATGCAAGGAGGACGGTCAGCAATAGCTCACGCACACGGCCATCGACGCCACAATACCCACCCTAAGCTCTCCATGAGAATCTCTACGAAATCGCCCTTTCCCAACATCAAATAGTCCTTGAGCGCCTTGAGGTGGTCCATCAGGCGGAACTTGTCGAAAAAAATTTCAAACAGCCGCTTCGACGTATGCGAATATGCCGCGGTGATGGACTGCTCGAGGCCGATGATGTCGGCGTATTCGAGGGCTACGGGGAGATGTCACGAAATCAGGGATGGCTGTAGGTCTCTTGCACTGGGGAAAGGCTCACTTCTTCTTTGACCATCGGTCTGATGCCTAGAAGCGACCCATTGCCCATCCCCACAGCTGTACTTCATAAAGTTGAGCGACCGGCCCGTCGAGAAGATCTGCAATACAGAAAAGACGCAACACATCAGCGACCCCACACGCACAACCGATCATTCTTCCAAACTGACCTTGCGGCCAAACGACTCCTCCAGAAAACCCGGCAACATCTTCCTCTTGAACCGAAACTTGCCCTCCCACAACTGATGCGCCTGCACCCCTTCCTCTTCCTGATCAAGATTCAACCCGAACGTCGATCTCCCTCGAAGCAATCCCGTTCGATCGTCATGTCCACTTAGGGCAGGGTTGAGTTGGACGAAAAATTCGCCAAAAGGGTCACGGAGTTCGCCTTCGTAGATCCAGGAGGAGAGGGTCGCGAAAAAGGGGACTGAGAGGGTGCGGAGGAGCCGAGAGGAGAAGTCGCGTATGAAGGGGTCGCCGTTCGAGGTTCGCGCGTGGAGGGAGGTGAGCAATGCACCGCCGACGTTCTCGCCTGTGCTCAAACAAAGTCACTCCGAATGTGAGTCACATCTTGCCATATTGGATTCAGTGCATGAACTCACCACCAGCTTCCTCGACTAATGTCCCCATCATCCTCATTCTCAACTTGACCTCCTCCGTCCATACCATCAACCTGCGCAACGTCAACTTGCCCTCCATATCCTCAATGCTCATACCCGTAGAGCCATCCGTGCGAGATGATTCGTCCTCGATCGTCAGTTGACTCTCCAAGATGGCGACGAGGCGATAATACTCTGTCATTTCGCCCTTGAGAGCGGCGTGCAGACTCTGTTCGATCATACCCAATTCTACGGGTGCTTCTCCTTCCGAAGTCGTTGACGAGGACCCCCTCCTTTGTAGTACCCCATCAATCTTGCGATACAACCACCCTAGTTCCGAAAGCGTATGAAGCAACACCCTCATCGGCGCACTGAGGCTATACCCACTCCCTTCAAGAACGAACTCGATCCCATGTTCCAAGACGAGCGCCTCGGGATCGGCGGGCGAATTCTCATCGACGACAATCTCGCCTCGCTTGAACGTTCTTCGAGGGCCTGCGTTGGCTTGGGAGGGAGGTCGGGTTCGGAAACGGATGAATTGGCCGTCGATGCCTTGGATGATGTAGAGGATGTCCCGCAGGAGGAGCGATTCGGAAACGGGCGCCAGTCGCGGTGTCGCCGCAGGTGTGGGTCGTAAAGCAGCGAGCTGGGCACGATGGGAAGCCAGGAGGGCAGCCATGGAAAGTTTGGGTGCTCGAGGTAATGCTGCCGTGGCTAGATTGGAGTTGGAGGAGGACGGGCCGACAGGGGCGCCTCGCCGAGCGGTGGAGTCGTGGTTCGCCGCTCTTGATGAAGGGCGTGATGCAGGACGATCAAGGGATGCTGGGTATGCGAATAGAGGTACCTGCCGGCCTGTTGTTGTTGTTGTTGTTGTTGAGGACGAGGCCGAAGCTGCAGCAGCCGAGGTCGACGCAGCGGAGGTCGAGGACGATCCCGCGAGCGAAAGGAGAAATGACAGTGTATCGAGCTTGTTGCGGGGCACGGCCTGTAAGAAGATTGTCATTTTGATGTTAGGACTGCGACCATCATAGATGCTGAAGATGATTAGGGTGGACTGGATCGGACTGACGCGACTGTGGAGCCTCGCGGAGAGCTGAGCGAACTGTAATCGTTCCTGCGACGATCTCCCCGCTCTCTTGAGGGCTACAAGGATGGATATATAAAGGCTTTCATAATGTCAGTACGTAAGAAGGGACGTTCGAGTCGTAGGACCGAGTTCGACGCGTCATTCAACGCCCTCGAAAGCACACTTTGCGACGCGCCGACACTCGACCCGTACTCAGATCCTGCACCGAGCAAGCAGAACCTACACAGTTGAGCCTCATCCGCCAAAGTGGACCAATCCTTATAGGTAGAGCGTGTTGACCCTCCCGTCGTTGCCCCATGTGCATCGAGGTGCGCTTGCGAGCTTCGTTGCTTGTGTTGGGCTTGGTCCGCGCTTAGATGAGGGGTCGTGTGGCGGATGAGGTCTGAGAGAGCTGCTTGTGACGACGAGGATGTCATCATCGACGTGTTGGGAGGGGTATATGATGCGAGACGCGGTGACGAGGGCAGAAGATGAGCGGGGCGCGCTGCCTTGACGGCGCCTAAACATAGGGGGCCATCCATCACGTGAGCTCAGGCCTTCTCTCTAAAATCAAGGTCCGGGCGCACTCGATCTCCTGACTGGTCTCGCCGTCGACTGGCGCTTGGCTACGAACGGGCGCTCAAACACCGCCAAGACAACCGCCTTTTCTCTGGGCACGGCATGGACCCATGACGAACGGACACACGTCGTCGCTACTGTGCGCGGTGGTGACGGCTCAAAAAAGATGAGGCGATCATCGACCTATACCGGCGACCGCCAACGACGGTGGAATTTATGCATCCTCGACCACAACCAGACACGCCGTTGGGGAAGCTGTGGGTGGCTGTGAGTGCTTGCTCTCCCATAGCCCCTCTCCTGCCTCGGCCCTCCCCCCTTCGAACTATCATCGCCGACAGTCAGTTCCCTCGACCCTGCACCTACTCGTTCCTTGGAATGACTCACCCCTACACGATCAAAGCCCTTTGACGTCACATCAACGAGAACTGCTATCCTTCGATGGATGACGGTACCCGACTCAAATGGCCGATAGATCTGACGAAGGCGCGGAAGCATCAGTTTGGGCTCTGGTTCAACAGTCAATGGGCAACAGCGAACGAAAAGGACGTACACTGGAAGCTGCTCTTTGGTGCGACACCAACTTCTTGTGTTCTTCAATGGCATCATGGCCAGGCCACTACACCGGATGGATATCCACACTGCGGGCAACGAGACACCTACACGCATTTCTACCTCGAATGTGTCCATTCACGTGAGTACTGGGGTCTGGTCTTGCAGCTGCTGAGAGTTATACTTGATCAGGCAAACGAATTCCAGCCGGGCACAGGTGACTCTGCGCAGATCATGCTTGGTCTTCCTCGGGTGAAATTTAAGGTGCACTCGCAAGCAAGTAGGGAGTCATCAACTCTCCGGAGTTGTCAACTCTCTAAAGGAAGTCGCCACTTGCACTTGCACTTTGGATTTTAGTCAGAGAGGGGATGTCATGTTGTAGCGGGGCTTGAGAAGCCAAAATGGAGACCGTATCGTCTTGTGTATTTTGGTTGATGATCGTAAGATGAAGATTTTTTTCGGTTCGCAATGAGGGCCATGTTGGGTTCAGGCGAGATGCGGATGTACTCCTCCCACTCGCGAGCGAGCTCCGCTCGCATCTCAACTTCCGACTTCGACGTCTTTGGCTTTTGTCAAAGTCCAACTTCCTTGGCGTAGAAAATCCGAATACAGGTGAAATCGAATCAGGCTAGATTTAAAAAAAAAAAAAAAAAAAAAAAAAAAAAAAAAAAAAAAAAAAAAAAAAAAAAAAAAAACCCTGTCGGCCCTTTACCTAGAGGGTGGTGCATCTCCAACATCTTCCTCAAGCATCTCATTCGAATCCATAAATAATAGTATTTCGTCCCTCCCTATCCCATCTACATCTAGCGTATAGGTCTACATCTCTGTGCACTTGCAACACAGAACCGTTTCCATTCCTCTCACCAAGGATGTTGTGCACCCGATTGGCTAAAGAACTTGCCCGTATCAGAGGGGCCAACTTTGTAAATCGTGTTGTTGAGACTATGAGATGCAGTGAGTGAAGAGGAGCTTTGCTCAGCAAGGTTTCCGACGGATGCAATTCCCCGGAGAAAAAGGCGGCTTACAAGCCATTGATCGAATCGTATGGCGTCAATGGAGCATCCTTGCCTCCCACTGATCGACACAGTGCAGCTCAGGTGTCAGCCGCACGATCATAAGTAAGACGACGATTCTCTGGGATGTACTCACGTTCGGTTTGAACATGCCCCGGGCATTGAAGCACGACGGTGAACCCCTCCTGTTGAGTTTCAAGACGTTGGTGAGCAACATCCCCGACAGCGATAACCTTTTCAAGCTGGGCTCAGCACTGACCGATTCGAGCTCTCGAGCCAGCTTGACGGTCCACATGTTGACAGCCGTCTTGGACGCCGAGTCTGTCGTCGAGAATGAAAAAGGTTTCACCGTTTCGATCAGTCATCGTACCCCTGACGGGGACCAGTTTCCTCCTCAAAGGCAACCGAAGGGGAAGGAAGACCCACACGTCGCCGCCCAAGGGACTTGATACCCTCCCCCGATTGAGCCCAGAGCACTAGAGATGACAAAATCTGTTTCTTGGACCCCTTTCGCAAGAGAGGGAGCAGAGTGAGGGTCGATTGCACGACCCCGATGACGTTGGTTTCGAAATTGGCGCGGAATTCTTGCACTGAGCTGGGTGGAGAGGGAAGGAAGGAAAGGGGGAGAAGACGAGAGCCAGTTTCAACATCGGTTGGACTACTTCTGAGGGTGAAGCTACCTCGATAGAACTCACGACTTGGTCACGGTACCGGTACCTTGAGCGATCCCAGCATTGTTGATCAGGACATCGATGCCATTCGCGCCCAGGGCCGAAGCCTCGATCTCCTCGGCCGCCGCCTACCAACGCACATTCACCGAGTCCGTCAGTCGTCCTCCCTAATCTAGAGTTCATCGACTCAAGTCACGTACCTGAAGACTGGGTTCATCCGTCACATTCGCCTGCAAAACCAATGCACGACCTTCGTTCTCCTTGTTCTTGACGAGCTCGTTCAGATCCTTGGCGTTGGCAGGGTTCCGAGCCAAGGCGATGACGCGGTTCTCCGGACGTGTGGAGAGGAGTTGGCGCACGAGTTCGAGTCCTAGACCACGGGAAGCACCAGTGACGACGTAGCTGGTCGGCATAGTGGTGGGAGCGGCGGAGGGGAGCGCGTGAGTTTATGTGGAGGTAGGCTCGATGTGGGGAAGCTGGCCTGGCTGCGGGGACCGGGATCTGCAGTGGGGTTTCTGCAAGTCTGGGGAGCGGCGAATCGAGAGAATTGGTACGACTGTACGGGAGCAAAGTACGAGCTCAAAAATCGTTCGGAGGTGAAGTGAACAAGGAAGAGAGACCGAGGAGGGGCAAGCCTTGGAGGCAATCAGCAGCGCCTCGATCTCGATCGCGATTCGCCAGCTGGCAGCGCTCCCCCCACATGCCTCCACATCCCCGAAAGCCGGCCGCCCGTCAGCTAGTCAGCTCGAACCCTCCACTCTGTGGCAACCTCCTCTCGAACGCCTCCACTCTCGACGAGTCTTTGGCCCTGAAAAGCGACCCTCTGCTAGAGCATGGCATGTAATGATGATTTGTGGGATCCAAGAGGACAAGGAATGATCTATCTAAAAATTCGTTTAGATTCGTCAAAGGGCAAGTTGTCAGAAGTGGTATACGTCGAGCTATAGTAGCAAGATTGCACGGAAGTCAGACGGACCTTTGTCGAGACGCAGGCTCGCAGCTCGAACCCTCCACTTTGTGGAGGGCTTAATTGAGATTAAGCCGCCCGGCCTCCTCATTACCAAGCGGCTTCGGTCAGCAGAGTCTCCCGAATCCCTACCGAAACGCGGTATCACTGTCGACTCCGAGATCAGCTTCAGCGGGGACGAAATGGCGTGCCGAGTCGTCCAGATATGAACTCCCTCAATGTCGTAGTCACTGGTGCAAGGTGCTCAGCTTTCATAGGTTTCGTCCAGTCTATCACCGACTCAAAGCTTCAGAGCGTGCATGGTACTAGGTACTAGAGTCCGGTGCCGCCTGTGCAGTCAGGCTGTGAACGTCACGATAGCACGGGCTAAGACATCCGAGGTACTCAGAATTTCGAATACCAACAAACTCAAAGCACAGTACAAATTGATTCAAGGCACAGTCTACTCCATGAGAAAAGAAACACTACGCCCATTAAAAAAAAAAAAAAACGCCGCCGCAGGTGACACCTCTTTCCATTCATCGATCAAGCTGCAACCCATCGATCCGATTGTTACTCGTCGTTTCGAACCCGACCAACGTCTGATGCATCACCGAATTGAACACGGCCTCGACGGAAAAGATGGGAAACTTTTTTCGCGCCAGCGCTTCCCATTCCCTTCGATCTCCAGGGCACGAGATGACGAACGTGCGCTCGCGGTTCTCGACCATCTTGTTGATGATGGGGGGTGTCAGGCGGGCGAGAGAGACCTGTAATCACGAATGGGGAAGGGGGGCATCAGCCTGGGCCTCACAAGCTTGAATATTAAGCTCAAAAAGAACACACCGTTGCTCCGCCCGACTGGCAAATCCGTTGCATTGTCTTGGGTTCCGGTTGCGTCCCAGGGGTGATGTAGATCGTATAGTCTTCAAACAGTTGCTTCGTTCGGGCACGCTTGAGGATCTCAACGAGCGTGTCCTTGTACTCGCGTTCACGTACGGTATCTTTGAGAAGGTACGGTTCCTCGTCTAGCGGTGCAAAGGGAGACGAATCAACGGCGGTCCCGATGCCGCGGTGACAATGAACGGAACACGTACCAACGAGCTCGCCGGCTTTGAGCGAGGCATCGATCCATTCCTTAGTCACGATCTTGGGGGCCACACCGAGACCTGAGAGAGAGGGGAAACACATCCAGTCAGCATATGTGGGCGACAGGAAAAATCAACAGCCAGTTGGTAGCTCACAGCAAAGGAACTTTTCGGTTCGCTGCATCGCACGGACGACGAGATGCGTGACCAGCGAGGGGTTGTCCGTCCAAGCGATACCCAAGGGCTTGAGCGACTGCGCAGCCGATCCGAGAATTCGTCAGTTGCGATCGCCCAAAGCATCTATGTCAACCCGCGACCGACCTTGATCTCCGGCGACTTGGCATCCAATCCAAGCCCGGTCGACATCAGCATCAACTTGCGCCCCCCATTCTTTAATCTGTGGCATTCATGAACATGTCCATCAGCTCGCGCAAGAGGCGGATAGACAGTAGGTCATGCGAACTCACGCCGGCTTGCCACGCGGAGGGGCATCAAAGGACAAGATCTGACCGCTGTTCGTCGCGTCCGTCGCCATCGTCGCCATCGTTGCTGCGAAACGTCCACCTTTCGGTGCCATAGCTATCGCCGTCTTGGCCTTCTTCTTCGCCGGTCCACCATGCTTTACGTGCTCTTCCTCTTCTTCATCCTTGGGTTCGCTAACCTCGTTCATTTTCCTCTTCTTGGCCGCCTTGGCGTTTGGCTTAGCCATATCCGGCGCATCGTCCTCTTCATCCTCATCCCTTCCCTTCCCTTCCTCATCCTCTTCCCCATCCTTCGTCTTGACCGTCCCAGCAGGACCGACCGACCCTCTTTTCCCGTTCGCCCCCGCAAAACCAGGCGTCAAAACCTTCTTCTTCTTCTCGGAGGACTTCAACTCTCTTTCAAACCGAATCGCATCCGGCATCTGTTGCGCGAGCAATTGCGCGGCTCTTCCGGCAGCGGCGCGACGTGATCCACCAACGACCATATTGGCGGGGTCGATTTGACCGAACGTCTTGGTGAAGGAAGGTTCGGGCCCTGAACCGGAGGATGAGGATGAGGAATCGTCGTCGTCTTGATCAGAATCAGCCTTGTTTTTGCCTTTGCGAGATGAGGACTTTCCCGAACGTCCACGAGCTTGATTTTTTGCCGCTGGAGATGCGGGATCGGCACTATTCGACTTCTTTGAAACGGCGGTGGCCTTCTTGCGCTTTGTAGGCTTCGCAACGGGGGCTGGAGGGTCGTCATCGTCTTGTTCCTCCTCTTCAGCGGCGGCTTCGGGCTCCGGATCGGGCGACAACGACGTCAATTCACTACTTGATCGCTTCCTCACCATCGCCGGTGCCTGAGGAGCCTTTACCGCCTTCTTCTTCGGCACGGCTTGGGTTGTCGTCTCTTCTTCACTTGAGTGCTCATCATCAGCGACGGCTTGCTTCCCCTTCGTACCCTTGGTCACCTTCGTCTTGATGGGTTTGATGCCGACCTTCTTCTTTGGCTTCTTCGGTGAAGATGAGTTGTGTTGAGCGTCCTCCATGACCTCATCGCCCACATCCTCTTGAGCCTCAGTCCTACCCCCCTCTTCATCCGCATCAGCATACACATGCCTACCCTCCTCCTCCTCCTCCCCACCCCTCCCTTCCTCCTCCCTCATCCTAAGAACAAAGCTCAATGCCTCCTCCCTCAAAACCTTGACCGCATCCCTCTGGACCCACTCCTCTATATTCGCTTTTGACAACCTCGCCTCCCCAACCATCTGAGGGAACGCGATCGCCGGTGAAGTACCTTCAACGAGGTAAGTCGTCGATAGGGCCGGGTTAATGAAGGCCCATTTGGCGAGACAAGCTTCGAGCCAGGTGTGCGTCACGAGTGGGATGCCCCATTGACGGGCATGTTTGACTTTGTTGCCGAATTCACTAAAGGGAGATCATAAGGTGGGTCGAAGATGAGTTTGTGATCACGAGCTTGATGAGCGATAAATGACTCCTTACCTCGCCGTGACGACAAATTTGGTCTGTTTGCACATCGCACCATCGAAAGTCCCACCCAACGCCTCGATCATCGCACGGACGTAATCCCTCGCCGCTCCTGAATAGTTCGAAATCGTGAACAATTGCCGCCTAAGTTCAGGCACGCCTTCCAAACTCGGAAGAGGGAAATGCAGGATCCTTGATGAAGGAGGGTCGAGTTTCCCAACGGCGAGGACGTGGTACACCCATGCGAGGTTGCCAATCATCTTGTGTCGGCGATGCCCTACTTTCTTCGGACTCGCATCAACCAAAGAAGAAGTCGATAGCCCGGCCTCGTAAGCCAACCACCATTCCCAACCCTGTCGAGTCCTCGTGATGACGATCGTCGAACTGTGCAATTCCCGCTCGGCCTCTCTTCGACGATCCCACTCGTCCGTTCGATCGCGCTTCGAGATGGCCGCAGCCGCATTGTTCGTCCCTACTTCCGAGGCTGCTTCCTTCCGGCTCTCCATCGATGTTGTAAGACTGTTCTTGCCCGTCCCGGATTTGCCACCGTCCAATCCGAACGACCAGCATCTTCCCCCAGCCTCAATGATGCGCTTCTGAATGGCCTCCTCCAACCCTGGTCGTAGTCCCAAATCACTGGCCAAGTAGACGGCATACCCAGAGAACAAGCTGTCGTCGCTCGACGTTGCTAAGCCCGCTACGGGAGGCCAACTTCCGTTCGCAGTTGCAGGTCCCGCTCGACTCGCTGTGCCGCCATTGGTGGAAGACGAACCCACAGTCGTGGCGGCTCCTATCCTCGCCCTTGCACCAGGCTCAGATAGAGCGATCGAAGACGCTCCGCTGACATGCGATCGATCCAACTCGATCAGCGCCGTTCTTTGATACGGCTCATTATCGGCCAACCGAGAGAAGGCGAGTTCGAGCCGTTTCGTCGCGCTCATTTGTTCAATCGACAGCGCATCCGAGCGGCCATTCGTCAAAGTGCTAGTTTTGACGAGGTCAAAGAGTCGCTCGTCGTACGACTTGGCCGTGTCGATCGTTCGGAGGTTGATGTAGGGTGGGTCAGGGAAGGCGTAGATGTCGTGCGGGATCAACTGTCGAAGCTTGAAACAGTCTTCAAACCTGCGTTGCAGAATCGTTCGTCCGTGACACACGTCAGGGGACCTGACTTCACGCGCACGAAAAAATACAGAACACGACGCACCAATGAGGTAGTAGTGCAACCATCCCGACCGCGGCGCCATGCTTGAGCCACGCCTCGTATTTCACCTGTCGATTCGATCCGTCAGCCTACAGCGACTCCGTGAACAGGTCGACATTGAGAGCTCGTCACTGACCCCTTCTGGGCTCATCAGGAGCAAATGCGTTACCTCTCTTGTCAATTCTCTTCTGGACTGGCCTCCGAGCGACTGTACGCCCGCAGCGATCGAGTGTACGTCCGTCTCGGGCAACTGTGGGGGTGGGTCGAGTCCGAATGGTCAGTCGGGATGTGTCGTAGGAGGTGACCATTCGGGTCGGGACATATACGCACCCCATCACAGCATACACACAAGCCAGAAAAGATGAGCAGTGGATCGGCCGAATAGTGTCGAGGCCTGCGATGGGGGGCATGAGACGCCAATGTCAATCCGAAGAGTTCTACTTTGGGGTTTCCTCCTCCCTCCATGGACTGACTGTTGCAGCTGTTGCAGGTCGTACGACCTTGTCACCCAAAAAGGCTGCATCGCATTCCATATCCTCCTCAGTGACGCTCTCTCAATCATAGGCTCATGTTCTTCTCTTGCAACTCACGGTGACAATCTTGACCTGCTCGTCGATCTCGTCCTTCACCTTCTCCGTCCCCGCCGAGAACTTGCCCTTGCCCCCGACTCGCGGGACGGCCAGAGACGTGGTCATTGACGACGACTCATGGGGTCGTAGTTGGACATACTCGGGGAAGTCCAAGGTGTCGGTGATCCAATGGGTGAGAGAGGGATCGACGACGCCCGTACGAGAGGAGGATTCGGAGGTCGGATCGAGGTCGTCCTCGGCGGGTGGGGGAGGCACTTCAGTGGCGCCGTTCGAGACGAGCAGGTGGTGAAGCTGCGGGTAGACGGAGACGGGGTTCAGTACGGGATGGCTTGTGGAATGGTTACGACGCGTGTAGTGAGGCGATCGGCGAGGGTGTTTTGGTGAGAGCTGATCACCCCCAGCCAACTCCACTTGCGACGATGCTGCCCGTCATCTTAAGACCAGCTCAACACAACCTGCCACAATCTCAAAAAGGCTCAACTTGTTTCCTAACGCCCCTCCTCAAACTGTGGTTCAACCGAAAGTGCACGCCCGAGAATAAGCGCGAATCGACGCCTTGCGCGGTCGTACTGGCCGTCGTCGTCGTCGTGGTTGTAGCAGTCGTAGCACCGGTGTCGATCGTCGAGTGGCTCATCTCTCTTGAGAACGACACTCGCTTGTTGGTGTGACGGTCCGTGGGTGTGCACGGGTGGCGTTGTGGCGCGTGAGTCGAACCGAGTCGAGGTCGAGCTGAGCTGAGCTGAGCTGAGCGCAGAGTCGAGGTGGGGTTCGACTCAGTGCTCGCTGGGGAGATCGGCACGCCGGCGCATCGCCCAAAACTCGCCCAACGTTTCGACGCGTCCAATCAGACCCAGCTGCAGCAGGCCCAGTCGCGTCACAGGCGCAGCTGCCTCGAGCTAGGTCGCGATCACGAGCAGGTATTAGAACTCGAGGTATATCCTTTATTCCAACCCAACACCACCTCACAAATCAAAACACAACACCAAAGAAGTATAGATAACTTGAACGTACACCAAAACAACCTGAGAGACTCCCCTCACAACCCCCTTATACCTCCAAAGGATTCGCGCCTCGCATCTCCAACTTGATCACAGGAGGTGCGATCCACGTCCTCTTGGCCTCCTCGACCATCTCCAACCCTTTTGAAATACAAGCGACCGTATGTTCCTTGTGCCCCAAAGCGCGACTCAGAGCTTGTTCGAACTTGGTCGAGTTCTCTTGCAGACGAGACGAGGCTTCCTTCGTCACGCGAGACAGCTCGAGCGTCCTTTGTTCGAGACGGTATTCGGCTTGAGCGAACGGTTGAGCCATCGTGGATGAGAGTTCGTCGACGGCGGATTGGAGCGCTGCGATTGACGCGTTCAGCGTACCAAACTCGTTGGCAGCGGACTGTGGTGGACCGAGATCGATAAAAAGGTCAGCTGACACAGCATACTTACCCTTGCGAGCGCCGATGCCAAACAACCTTACCTCTTCGAGCGCCTGCATCTCCCTCACCAATCTCTTCTCCTCATCGACCAAATGCTTCGAAATCTCTTCCTGGTCCGACTCTTCAACCTGCTTGATCTTGACCTCGGCCTCCTTGGTCACCTCATCGGCCTGCAACTTCCTCAGTTCGGCCTTGGTCTTGACCTTCATCTCCGATAGCGCCGGTTTGATGTAGGTCGTACAATCCGGTGCCGGGTTGTCCGAAGCCGGCGAGATCTCTTGGTTGAAATCGACCTCCTCGTGGCCCGTCAATAAACCCGCGAGAGCGACGTTGGTCGTCAGGTCGTTCCTCAACAAGCCCAAAGGACCAACAATGCTGGAGTACTCCTCGGCCAACCTCTTCGCCAACGCTAGGTGTCGTTCGACCTCGATCTCCTGCTCCAACACCCTCTTCAACGTCGTGACGATCTTGTTGCGCGTCTCCCTCGTCGTACTATCCAACCTCTTGCACTCCGAATTCGTCTCGGCAATCTCGGCCTGTGACATGTCTTGGTTCTTGACCTGATCCTCTAGGGAGGCGATCTCTTGCAACGAGTTCGAGTTGGCGGTGACGGTCTGTTGGATCAGTTGGGTCACGCGTTCGTGTTCGGACGTGTAGCGCGTCAATTTCTCGGTCAACTCGTCGGTCCATCTGCGACACGTCAATTCGTCACGCTTGAACCCTTCGACTTGGGCCGAGAGTTCGATCAAGGGGTCCTTTGAAGCGAGCGAGTGTCGAGAGGTCACCAAGTCAGCTGGATGAACGCGTCTAAACGCGCCGAAATGCAGATTTAAACTCACAGGATGGGCTTGCAACTCGTTCCATTCCCTTTCCAACTCTTCATACTGCTTGGTCAACTCGTCCAACCGATCCCTTTGCACCCTTCGTACAGGATCCATGCGTTCCCAAAACAAGTTCTTTTCCTCATCGGCCTCAAAGTCATCCGAAACGAGGAACTTGGGGTACGCCGAAGCGACATAATCGAACCAAGCATGTTGCACCAACCGATCCTCATCCGTCGTCCCTCGTGCGAGGACGGCGTCAAAGTCGGGCATCTTGATCTCGTTCGAGTCGTTGAACGCCGCTTCGGATTCTTTGATCGTCGTCACGATCCAGTGCATCATCGCCAACATCCCGGGCCAACTCTGCGAACTACCCGCGCTTTGCAAGTGGCTCTTGGTGATGCTAGCGGGGAAAGGGTACCCGATCTCGTTCAACACGATCGGAACTTGGTCGTTGAACAACTTGCCCTCCCACGTGATGGTCGGATCGAATTCAAAGACCAACGTCTTGAAGATGGCTTGCCATTGCGCCCCCGTCGGCGCAAGCAACATCTTCTCGTCCGCGGCGAACTGACATTCGAGCAGGAAATCGACAATCTCAAGGGCCCATTGTTTGCGCGTCTCGGACGACTTTTTCTTGGCTTCGCGCGGGTCGACTTTGGGTTTCATCGTCGTCATCACTGATTTGAGACCGCCGGGCGTCGAGAGTGAGGTCGGGTGGCCGCCTGGGTTGTTGCCGATTGTTGATCGACGGAAAGAGGAGGAACGACGAGCGCTGTAGCAATGTCAACGCGAATGGAAATGACATGGTTCAGTCAGTGAAGGATTATAGACTTGGAATGTATGTGCTGCGACAGAACAAACGCGTTTCTTGACTGACCTGTTGGGTGCTATCAGTGCGGGATGTTGATTCGCCAAGATGGAGCTCCCCCTCATCCCCGCGGTGGGTCGCCCGACGCTCATGGACCCCAGCGAAGGGTTGACATGGTACGCCCCCGGCCTTGTCGCCGTCATGGGGGCCGTAGCTGCGGGTGGACCGCCATGCCCCTGCGAGAAGACCTGACTTGCTCCACCCCAGGACGAGGTCTGGCTCGAAACGGCTGCCGCGTCGTTGTTGTTGGTGTTGGCACCGCTGATGGGGAGCATCGATTGACGCGCTGCCATCGCAAGGTTCGAGTTGGATCGTGAGGGGGCAATCGAAGGTCGTGGTCCTGCCGTCATCGTTGTTGAGGCTCCTCCTGCGGTCGATGTTGTAGCGCTCGGGAGCATCGATTGACGCATACTCGCGTGGGTCGGTTTACGCGTCGAGGTAGGGATCATCGACGAAGGCTGTTGTTGCTGTTGCCCTTGTTGAGTTGGGTTCGTGCCTGATGCAGCGAGGGTTCGACGACGGGAATCCATCGGGAGTGTTAAAGCCGAGTGGGAACGGATCGAATCCGTCCTTGTTGGGGATCGCGGGAGAAAGAGGAAGAGGAGTTGAGTGACGACTCGCGACGCGTCCAAGGAAACAGTCGTCGCGGCACGTCGCGTCTTGATGAGGGATGGAGATGACGGGGTGATGATCCACTCGATCAAACTTGAGCCAACTCTATCGCGATGCTGGTCGGTTGTTGTAGACGATGACAGGGTCGGATGTAGCAGCTACCACAACAAGCCACGCGCCGTTCGACAAAGGCGCAATGGCGTTGCTTAGAATCCGCGCAAGCTGTTTGTAAGGCGCGTTTCCTAATGGACTTTGGAGGACAAGTCCATCCTGGGCGCACGGACCAGCTCACGAGCCGTGACCTCGCTTCCGGCCGTCTCCTGCAACGCACGGTGCCCACATCTCCGTTCAATACCAATGCCGCACCCTGGACAACAAAGGTCTTCTTCGTCATCTCTCCTCAGCAGTATCCCGCCGTCTGAGACCTAGCGTGTCCACTTGGAGTCCGCTCCACTACCCTGCCACCCTCCGCGTGCCCCCACACTGCACCTTCGCTCATCATGACCGGATCAAAATCTACATCAAGGCCCCAACGCCTTCGGTTCCGCCCCAAACAACGGCCCAAGAAACTAGCCGAAATGGACGATCTACCCTCCGAGCTTCTCAGCTGCATCTTCGAGCATCTCCGCGAGTTGGGGGTCCGCGCGTCCGAGATGGCCCGTCTCGCGCTCGTACAGAAGAGTTGGCGCCACGTCGCGCAGGCCGAGATGTGTCGAGTCTTGGAGCTCCACCATTGCGACGCTATTTTCTCTCTCGTCGACTCGGGGTTGCTCTCGCGCCATCCCGTGCAAGAGCTTACTGTGACCAGACAAGTCGGCTTCGCGACGGATGAAGTTTTGGCCAGCATTCGGGGACTCAAGAAGTTCACGGCCACCAATGTTGGGATCGAGATCCCTGCATTGCTTACGGATGGACTACAAGGTACGCTCGCCATCAATCCCTTCCAAGCACTTTTCAACAAAAGCTTCGACCTCATCGACGAGCCATCTTGTGCGGACAGGTCTCACCGAGCTCTGGTACAACGGTGCTGCCCCCCTTCCCACCGAGTTCTCCGGGCATAGGTATCCCACTCCATCCTACTCCAACCTGCCCTGCGTGCGGAGACTTCGTATGAATCACAAGGGTTCACTTTCATCCGATTATCCTTCTGGTTTGACGCCTGGCCTGCGTTCTCTAATCATTGAAGAGACGCAGGATCCGTACGGCTTGGAGAACAGATTTCGCGGGCCAGATGAGCCGCCGGGGGCTAGGGTCTATGAACGCCTCTTCAGCACCACACTGGATCTTCAAGAGCTCCAAATCATTAGCAATGACGAGGATTACGCCGTCGTTAGGGCGACGATCCCTCACCTTCATCTCTTGAAGCACCTACGGCAACTGTCGCTCGAGATCGACACGTCCGTACGCCCTCGACATCTCGACGTTAATTCCGCTGCCGACGAAGACGCGCCGTTCCCTGTGGCGAAAGCCTTGCGTCGATCCAACCTCGGGGACCTTCATGACTTGGAAGACCTCAGCATTTTGTTTGGAGTTGATGGCGGGTGGTACGATTCGAGAGTTGCTGCATTCGTGGAGTGGCTCGTGGGAGGGACGACTCGGATGGCTCGATCGTGCCGTTCACTGCGTCGGATCCGCATCGAGCGTTTTGTCAACGAGTACGCTGCTGAGGCCAAGGTGCTGCACTACTTGTGCAATTCGGGCTGGAAGCGGGTCGAAGGTTTGTGCGACGCGCGGAATATCGACTTCAGTATCGTCAACATGGCGCGACGTTGCTCGCGGTGATAAGCGAGCCTCGCTGTTCTGGTTCGAGTGGACACCGCTACTTTGGCGTTGTACAACTTTGTTGAATCGATGACCGTCAATCCGCGAGCGAGTGAGCACAAGCTTGCATCGCGTTTGCATCAAGTCCAAAGGTTCGGCGCCAGGTTCCGAAGCGGTCCAAGCTCAGAGGAGGGAGCAATGTGGGGTAAAGGTCGGGAAGAGGAGATGACACCGAACGCGTCATTGCTCAAGTCAGTCTTCGCTGCTCGCTCCTGCTTGAATGGCTTTCACCTCCCCGCTCCATTTGCCGCACTGCTGAGTGCTGGAGTTGGCGTGCTTCATCCGTGCTCAGCGACATCGTCGCCACTCTCACTTGTCAGCACACGGCAACCCTCGCTGCGCGCTTTCGCACTCTCGCACCTCAGCTCCTGGGCAGACTCGGACGTCTCACGACCACAGCGCTATCGAGAGACCACTACAAAGCAGCGTTTTTCCGACATGGCCAACATCGATGACCTACCCCGCCGAACTCCTTTGGCACACCTGCGACCTGCTCGCTCGCTCTTTCGTGGCCCACTCCAAGCATTATCGCCACCAGGCGTTCGCCAACCTCTTGCTCGTGCACAAGCGATGGCGATCGCCCGCCCGCCCAGGCCCTGCTCTTGCGCTTCGTTACGTTGGAAGTCGAGTCAATGGCAAGGTGCTTACTTCGATCGGGCTTGTTCGAGCGTTACAGGATCGAAGAGCTGGCACTTCACCTGAGGGGAAAGACTCACTCTTTTTTCGTGGTGCTCCGCTCCGTACGCGGAGTCAAGGCCCTGACAATCGTGGGAAGCGTGATCGAAGACGAAGCGCTGTTGAGTGGAGATGTCTTTCAAGGTGAGTATTCCGAAGAGCCGTGGAGACGATTTGAGCCGCTTTAAAGATTTGCTGACTTGAATATTCCGTCTCGGTAGGGTTGACCCGCTTGCAGCTAGGGAGGTCAAGACGTCGAGCACGAGCGACGATGGGCAGCTTCAGTGTCGATCCAAGCCACTCCAGCTCACGTTCTCCAAACTGCGCGACCTCGAACTCTATCACTGTCAACCGCAGAACCAGACGCGTGCGATCAACGTTTTCGTTCCTCAGCTGCGTTCACTACGTATTGAAGAGGGCAGGGGAGGTCATCTCATCCTACCCGGCCTCTGTAGGGAGGAATGCGATGCCTACTACCACAATCTCTTTGGCAACGCTTCGACTATCGTCGAATTAACTCTTTCTGCTACCGGGTCGTATGGCCTCACTGTCGGTATCGGATACTCTTACGAGCCTTACAATAGGCATTGGGCCTGGGCCGAGGCCGAGGCCGTGTTCGACATGGTAGCGTCGCACGGTGGGCAAGCTTGCGCTCCGTCGGCTTGCCGTTGTCATGAATGGGGATTCCGCCCATCTCGAGTTCGGACTTCGCACGCCTTCGGCTCCGCCGCGCCTCCTTCACCGCTCTTCCCGCGTTGTGCTGTGCCCTCTTTCCCTTCTTGTCCTGCTCCCTGTTCTTCACCTCTCGACTCTCGCTCTCGACTCTCATTCTCGACCTCCGGCACATCAAGCACAGTCTCCTCAAGCCCGCTACTGGTTCCACCGCCTCCACTGACTCAGCTTCCCCAGTTCCGTAGCTTGCTCCTCTCTTTCCTTTCTGCAACTCGAATCTCGTCAAGGGTCACATCCTTGCACTCGTCCCTCGTCCCTCTTGAGAAGTCCCTAGAACATCTCTCGGCTCGTCACTTGTCCCTCGCCCTCGTCTCGAGCCCCTAAGTCCGGCTCATCTCTCCTATCTTTGCCCTTCGTGATTGTTGAGTCGGGGTGGCGGAGGAGTTCTGGATTTCCCCGATCGTCATCGATTGCAGTATCAGGGTTTGATGCTTTGGCCTTTCCTTCCACACGATCGTTCATTGTATCCAAAACGAGCCCCATCTTCTAATCAAGTGCTAAGAGGTGCTCCGAAAACTGTCGACCGAGATTGAAGAAGTTTAAGGCAGATCAGAGCCGCCGGCCCCACCGCGGATCCGGACAGGCGCAGAAGCTGGGGGGCGCGCGACAGATCGGTTCCGCCCGGGCTCGTCTCCATTGGAGGAAGATGGTCGATAGTACCTTCCTGACCTCCTAGAGAACGAGCCTATAGTGATTCATGATTGTACAAAAGATGAAACTCTAGGAAAGCGAACGAAACTGCAATGGGGTTTTGGATTCCCTCCCTTCGACGAGCCTTGACTGCGACAATTGTAAGGTCGAAGCGCCCCCCCCCCCCCCCCCCCCCCCCCCCCCCCCGTACTATATAGGCTCGGGGCTGCCTAGGGGTCATTGAGTCCGAACGTTCCGGACCATCTACTGTGAGATGGATTCGTATCCAAGTCTAAATGCAGGTCCGGTATCACTGTATTTACTATGAACCACATCCCAACAACATACGCACCCACTGAGAACCCTTTTGAACTCATCGAAAACCCTCCGGCGGTTCACGGTCGGCAAAAGATAGGGGCTCAAAATTTTCAAAAATAATGTATTTAACTTTATATTCCGCATTGTGCTGTTGCCATTTCATCGAAATGAGTAAGACTCCTTCGTATAGTGGTTATTACGCTCGCTTGTGGCGCGAATAACGCGTGTTCGATTCACGCAGGGGTCAAAAGGTCTTTCTTTTGCCTTTTTTTTCGGGCTTGATTTTTTTTTTTTTTTTTCTTTGTCGCGCCGGGCGAAGGAGGATTTGGCTGGAGAGCTCTCTGTTCGGCGAAACGAAGCAGCAAACATCCCTTCTTCTAGAGCGACGGAGAAAGTGAGAACATGGGGTTTTTGAGATCATTTCCGGATCTCGTGTTCGGCGAGGAGCTGTTTGGATTCGTTTTTTTTTTTTTTTTTTTTTTTTTTTTTTTTTTTTTCGAATTCGTGCACACACCCACAAAAAAAAAAATCAGTTCAAGGGCCCACGGTTCTCATGAAGAAAACAGGGTTTCTTTTTGACTACGAACCATGTTGGGGATCGAGTCTTTGATGCGGAAGATGTGGCCGCATGCCGGGGAGGGACACACCATCTCCCCTTCCATGACGACGATCTGAGGAGAAGGATGTTCGCTTACGGGGTCAGATGCGAAAAATTTGTTTGAACCAATCGGTTCGATGGCCTACCTCGAGTAAAACGTGGTGCAATTTTTGAATCAGGTCGAGAGGTACGGCTTGAGGGTCGTCGAATTCGGGTCGTTCGGTTGGGAGCGAAGTGTCACCGAGCTTTTGGAGGGGCAAAAAGGGGATATGATCAGTACGGGTTTCGCCCTTGGGATATGTTCTCCGGATATCCGATGGAGGGGGTATGAGCAGAATAAGAAAGAGCCCGTCTCGACCGATCAACTCCACTCTTGTAAGCGACGAATCGGTCCTCATCCTACCTGCTGATCACCGAGCTCGGGCTTGTACCATCCACCCGACTCCCATCTTTGCCCTAAACCCCAAAAACAGAAACCCTGTGGACTGACCTGCTGAGCACTCGTCCTCAACGCATCCCACTCCAACCGACTGAGGAATCCGCGCACAAAGTCCTCGTTGAAGTCTTGGTCGATCAGTTCGATGCGCGAGACGTTGCGGAAGCTCAAGGGGAAGTTGGTAGGGTAGCTGCAGAGCTTGGAAGGGCAGGAGAGGAGGTTGTGCGTGATGAGGCGCACCATGGTCGGAGGAAGGAGTGGTGGGGTGTGGGTTGAAGGGTGAAAAATGAGGGTGAGCTGCAGGGGAGACGAGCTTGAAGCTCACTGCGAACTGTGCAGTGGAGTGCGAGTGGTGCGTGCCAAGTCACGCGTTGGCAATTAATTACAGTAGTGGGTAATCCCCGTTTGCATTTGACTCATTCGACTTGGGTTGCGATGGCGGCCCTTTTTTTTGACCGCACGCGCCTGTTGGCTCTCAGTAGCACAACGTCGCACCGACTTGCACCCCACGTCGCACGCTCCACAAACGGGTCAGTCAATGGAAGCATGTTGGGATGGGAACGGGCGTGCTCATGTCAGGCAAGCCTACCGCAGCTGACTCTCGGTCGGTCGCACCACGCCCCCCCCCTGCAGCTGCTCTCGTGACCCGTTCGCTCCCACCCCTCAGTGCATGCTGTGGCGCCCTTTACTAAGAGCAACCTTTCCGAGAACGACCTCCCGTCACCCACCACCTCGTGCATTCCTGCTTCCCCTCCCCAGACCTCATCACCGCTCCTTTACCATGTCGACCGCTACCGAACAAGCCCAAGCCGCTGCTCCGACCGCCGAACCCAGGTTCTTACTCGATGAAGCCTCGGGAGAGATGGTCTCCAAGAGGTCAGCTGGGTCCGCATCAAGTAGGTTGGCTGTGAATGCACGCACGGTGCTGATGGTCCCAAGTCACTCCTCCCTCCCTCCCTCCCTCCTCCCCTTAGCGAGTTGAAGAAGCGTATCAAGGCTAGGGGAGTCGCGGCCAAAAAGGCGGCCAAGGTATGACATTCATGCTCGATGCATGTTCTGATGGATATCCTCATCACTCCAAGTCGCCTCTTTTACTTGTTCCACAGGTCGCTGCCGCTCCCCCGGCCCCCGTCAAGGCCAACAGCAAGGGACCCGACGACGGTGATGCCGCTGCAGAGACCGAGGAGGAGCTGACTCCTAACGTGAGCCATCTCATAACCGAACCCCGGGTTGTTCAGCCACTCAATTTTGGCTCGGTCACTGCCCCACAGCAATACTACGAGCTCCGTTCGCGAGCGATCCAAAAGCTCCGCGCCATCCCCGACGCCGAGCGCACCTTGACGACCCCTAGCCCGTACCCGCATAAATTCCACGTCACCGTCTCGATCCCCGCCTTTGTCGCCAAGTACGCGTCCCTGGTCCCGAACGCCGGCGACCGCCACGACGATGTCGTCGCCGTCGCGGGCAGGATCCACAACATGCGCCAAGCCGGCGCCAAGCTCCGGTTCTACGACATCATCTCCGAGGGGCAGAGGTGTCAGATCATGGCCCAGGCCAACAATGACGAGGCACCGGACTCGTTCGAGGGCGTGCACAACATTCTCCGACGAGGAGACATCATCGGCGTCGTCGGTACCGCCGCGAGGACCAAGAAGGGCGAACTGTCCATCATCCCGACCAAGACCGTCTTGCTCTCGCCCAACTTGCACCAACTGCCCAAGGAGCACTACGGCTTCAAGGACCAGGAGCAACGCCACCGCAAGCGCTACCTCGACCTCATCATGAACCAGGAGCGCCGCGACGTCTTTGTCAAGCGCGCGCGCATAATCAACTACGTGCGCAAGTTCCTCGACAACCTCGGCTTCCTCGAGGTCGAGACGCCCATGATGAACATGATCGCCGGCGGCGCGACGGCCAAACCGTTCGTCACGCACCACAACGCGCTCTCGTTGGACCTCTTCATGCGCGTCGCCCCCGAGTTGTACCTCAAAGAGTTGGTCGTCGGTGGCTTGGACCGCGTGTACGAGATCGGGCGCGTCTTCCGCAACGAGGGCATCGACCTGACCCACAACCCCGAGTTCTCCATCTGCGAGTTCTACATGGCCTACGCGGACGTGTACGACATCATGGACCTGACCGAGTCCATGATCTCCGGTCTTGTTCACCACTTGACCGGTGGGTACAAGATCCAATACCACCCCAACGGACCGACGGGCGAGACGCTCGAACTTGACTTCACGACCCCTTGGAAGCGCTTTGACATGATCGAAGAGCTCGAGAAGCAGACGGGCGAGACGTTCCCGAGCGGTACCGACCTCGCGGGGGACGAGGCCAACGCCTTTTTAAGGCGCGTGTGCCAGAAGCACAACGTCGACTGCTCGGAACCCCGCACGAACGCGAGGTTGCTCGACAAGCTCGTCGGCGAATTCATCGAAAACCAATGCATCTCCCCTAGTTTCATCGTCGGCCATCCCCAAGTTATGTCTCCCCTTGCCAAAGGGCATCGATCCCGCCCTGGCTTGTGCGAGAGGTTCGAAGCTTTTATCGCGACCAAAGAGATTTGCAACGCCTACACCGAGTTGAACGACCCCTTTGTCCAAAAGGAAAATTTTGAGGATCAGATGAAGCAAAAGGCCCAGGGGGACGATGAGGCGCAGGGGTATGATGAAACTTTCATCGATGCGTTGGAACATGGGTTGCCACCGACCGGTGGGTGGGGGATGGGAATTGATCGGTGAGTTCTTGGGGGATCGGGGCGTCTATATATGTGTGTGCGTGTGTGATGGGGGGAGCTAATCTAAGATTGATCATGATTACTCCTTAGTCTTGTCATGTTCTTGACCGAGTAAGTTCAAACGCAACACCTTTTACGCGAACAATTCACCCCCTGAATTCGTTTTTTATCTCCTTCGCAGTCAAACCAACATCAAGGAAGTGCTCCTCTTCCCGGCCAACAAGCCATTGCCCAACACCAACGCCGACAAAGCCACCGCCGCCGCCACCGCCGCCGCACCGGGAAATGAACCCGTCGTCGCCGCTTGAGCTGAAGGGGAGATAAGAGTTTAGGTTCGGGGAATCGTCGGTTTCGTGTGTTTTGTGATGAGGTTCTTGGCGATTATTACCTTTTTTTTGAGGGGCCCAATCAAACAAAAACAAATCACAACGGCCTCGTACGATGCTTCGGAGAAGCTCGTCGTTGATAAAGAGTGATAATTCTGATTGATAAATCTGATGGCATTACAACACAACCCGAAAAATTTGTGATAATGAAGGGGGGGGGGGTTAACAGGAGCATCGCTTTTCTAAGTGTGGGTGATGCAAACAAGGCGTTTGTAGATTATGCCTTGGTTGGACTTGATGACGAGGCCTGTCCGCGCGTCGCCTGCGATTGACTCGCTTGCTGCTGCTGCTGCTGCTGTTGTTGTTGTTGTTGTTGTTCCAACGCGACGAACTTTTTCTTCAAACCGGATAACAAACTCGTCTTGGTCTTCTTCTCCCTCTCGGCTAAACTCGCCTCGTCGATTTCAACACCTCCCGAAGCAGTCGATATATTCGCGGGGAGGATCATGGTCGATGTTGATGACGACAACGATGACGATGATGGTACTCCTGTCGTTTGGGTAGCGGTGCCGGATACTTCAGAGTCGAGCTTGAGTTTGTTGAGTGCGAGACGGAGCATGTCCTCTTCCAATGAATCGCGCGTGATCAGTTTGATAATGTGCACGTCGCGCGTTTGGCCGATGCGATAGGCGCGGTCTTCGGCTTGTTTGTCGTTGTGCGGACTGAGGAAGGGAGGACCAGGGGAGGGATTAACGCGTTAGGATTGTGTGAGATTGGGATGGATTGAGAGTGTGGAATGGTGCTTACTTGTAGTCTTGGTCGTAGAAACTGGCCGAGACGTGGATTGATGGGACGAGAGTTAGTACGAAAGGTTCGAACTCGATGAGATGGTGGAGAAAGACTCACATGACCGTATTGGCAGCCGTCAAATTGAGACCGAGACCGCCCGCACGAGTCGAGAGCACTGACGCAAAGGAGGAAGGAGCTGGTCAGCACCTCATCCGCGTGCGAAAACGTCCAAGTCGGGAGAACTTACAAAACACCGTAATATCTGGGTCATTGTTGTACGCATCGACAAGTCCCTGACGTTCCGTCACCGTCGTTTGGCCCGTCAACTTGAGGTAGCGGATCCCCATCGTATCAAGGACCACTTCGAGGATGTCGAGAATCATGACGAATTGACTGAACAAGAGGACGCGGTCGCCTTTGGCGCGCAGGTCGGGCAGCGTCGATTGGAGGTAGTGGATTTTGCCGGCGGACATCCACTCGTCGTTCAAGAGGGCGTATTTGCGCAGGTTCTGTGGATGAGAAAGGCACTGAGTCAGCACCGAGCTTTCAAAAGCTCGTTGAGAATCGTCAACGACAAACCTTGTACTGCAGACAGAAGCGATGAATCTCGAAATCGGTCATCACGCCCAAATCCTCCTCGACCAAATCCCTCCTCGAATCGACGAATTCCAACTCCTTTAAACAATCCTTGGACATCTTGAACACCAAATCGTCGTCGTAAAGCCGTCTGAACAGCATGGGGTGCGACGCGGCTTTCCTCAAGTCCATGAGGACGTGCGAACTCGACGAAGCGTCGCTTTTTCGACCCTTGATGCTGTGCGCGAGAGGGAGCGCCTTCTTGGTCGGTTTCTTGATCGTCGTCGCGTCATCATCCTCGGCGATGTCGCCGAGGTGTTCGAGATCGGCATCGCTGGTACCCAACAACGCCTTGCGCGACCGCATCATCGCTTCGTCATACACCTCTCGTTGAAGATCCGTCATCTCGCACCATTCGATCCGTTCCAGCTTCTTCGGGAGGTCCTTGAGCACTTGGGCCTTCTTGCGTCGCAGGACGAAGGGCGTCATCATCTTCTTGGCTCGCGAGATGCGTTCGCGCGAGAGCAGGGACGCGCTTTGTCCTGCCGTGACTTTGAAGATGGCGCGGAGCGATTCGGATGAGTCGTGGAATTGGTCGGGGAGGATGAAGGAGAGGAGTGACTATTGGACGAAGGCGGGAGGGGGAGGTTGCTCAGCACTGTGTGCGAGATCGGAGGGGGAAAAAAACTCGACGGCTGACTTACGACCAGTTCTTGCAGGTTGTTCTGCACCGGCGTTCCGGTCAACAACAAGCGCCACTGCGCGCGCAGTTGCATCAACTCCTTGTGCTTCTTCGATTCCGAATTCTTGAGCTGCGAAAAGAAAGAGCAAGATGTGAGATCGCCGTTTACGCATCCTCACCAAGGGGTTGTGAGATGAGATCCCAACGCACCATATGCCCCTCATCAAAGATCGCAATCTTGAATTTGAGTTTCTTGCTCAAGAACTTGCGATCGTCCGGTTTGCTCGTCGCCTGCTCGTACGTCGTGATCACGACGCCGAGGTTGGTCATCTCGCGCAACTCGTAGCGTTGTTCGGCGCGTTCGTCTTGCGAACCGTAGTAGAGTTCGACGACGAGATCAGGAGCGAACGTCGCAAATTCTCGACGCCAGTTTTCAAGAGTCGAAGCGGGGACGATGACGAGGTGAGGACCTTCTTCGCCGGTTGATTTGAGGTGCGACAAGAGCGCGATCACTTGGGCCGTTTTCCCGAGACCTGCAGACAAGGAGCGACGACCATCAGTTCCGGTGTCACAAAGAGAATAGAAACGCACTCAGAAAGGAACCGACCCATCTCATCCGCCAAGATACAACTCAACCTCTTGCGATACAGCAGGTTGAGCCAATTGACGCCCAGCATCTGATAATCCTTGAGCGTGATCGTACTCGGCACCCCGCTCGGCTGCTTCCACACGTATTGGTCGAACGCGGCTCGGACTTTGGGATCCGACGAACGCGTCACGGTGGCTTGGTCTGTTAAGGCGACGAGGTTAAGGCCGACCTCACCTCCTTCGGGTTTAGGCGCGGCGGTCTTGGCACCTGCGACTCCGGTCCAGATCTTCATCGTTTGAGCGAGATCTTCGCCGATCCTCTCGCAGTCCCTCAGAATTCGATCGACCTCTTGCATGCCCGCGATGACATCCAAATACGCCTCGAGCATCCCATTCCCAACCCCTTTCTGTTTCCTCGTCCGCCACCTGAAATCATCGGCGTTCTCGAACGGTCTCAGCCCGATCGTCAGTTGCGCTTGTTGGATCGTACATCCCGCCAATTCCATCAGTTGTTCCTTCGACGCGGTGTTGAACCATTCGACGGCTATCTTTTCGCTCTGTCGTACGATCGCGGCGTTCCCATTCGAATCGTAACCGGCGTCACCGGAAGCGTCCGAGTTCCAAGCCTCGTCATCCCCTTCGTCGTGCGAACCTTCGTCATCCCCTTCGTCGTGCGAACCTTCGTCATCCCCTTCGTCGCGTCGCTTCGACTTGGGCTTCTTGCGTGGCTTGTTCAACATCGCTGCGGCAGCGAGTTGGCGTTCGAGGATCGATCCGCTCGTTTCGACTTTGCGGTACGTCGACACGAGCTTGGGTTTCGGTGGACTTGGGGGAGCTTTCGATTTCGTCGATGGTTTGGTTTTCCCATAAAACGAGTCCCCATTGACGCTCTTGCCCACAACGGCGGTGCCATGACTCGCGTTGTGCGACGAACTCGAATGCGCCGATCGATTCGAGACGGACTTCAACCTCGCCTTGATGAATTCGCGATACTGCTTCAGCGCCGCTGCGTGCTGTTCGCTGATCGTACCTAGAGCTTCGTGCCTCCACGAGCGGGCGAAAGCTTCAAAGTGCTTGATGTCGGGGAGACATTGGGCGGCATCGCGCAGTTCTTGGTCGACGGGTTTGGGACGACCGAATCGCTCGACGACGCTTTGAATGCGACGGTCGACTTCGGATGAGCTTTGCAGCGCCATGGCGGAGACTTTTTGTCGAGGCGCGGCTGTTGTCGTCGATGCAGCGGGTGGAGTAGTCGTCGTAATCGTCTTTTGAACGATCTGAGGCTTCGGCGCCGGTGCGGGGGCGGTCATTCCCGACGCAGTGGGCTTTGATGACTTGCTCCCATTCGCAGCCTGAGCGACGAGCATCCGGATCCCCAGTCGACTGTCCCCCTTGGCCTCGACGAAAGCTCGATAGATGGCCGATCTCGTGAAATCCGGCCCGGCCGCCTGGAGCGAGGTGACGAAGCGATCGAAAGCTTCGTTCTGCCCCGGTCGAGGGTTATCATCATCCGTCGTCGTTGTCGCCGTTATCGTAGCAGTAGGAGAAGAAGGTCGAGTCGACAAAGGTGAATCGGAAGATCTCAGATCGATACTGGCGACCGGTTTCCGTGATGCTCCTCCTGCTCCATTGGTCTTGTGTCCCATTCGTGCGACCGGTTGCGACGATTGGTTTTCGTCGATCGCCATTTCCGAGTCCGAGTCGAGTTGGGGGTCTTCTGAATCAGGCATGACGACATCGTTTTGACCCAATCTGGAAGGTCCTTGGCTCGTACCCAATGTCGACGACTTGCCTCCGACCAATGAACCATTCCTTGACATGGAGCTTGCCCTCGACGAAGGACCAGCAGAGTCGACCCTGAACCCTTGCAACTTGCTTTGGACCTTTTCCTCGTTATCGTCATCGTCGTCGTCGTCGTCGCCTCGACGTTGGGGCTTGACCTCTCCAGGAGAAGTGAGGATCTGAACCGAGTTGGACGAGTCCGCTGATCCCGTCGACGCAGCCGGACTGGTGATGTTGGAATCCAAAGTCGGTCCTTCTTCCTCGCTCAGTTGCCTTTTGCGTGCTTGGGCTTGGGCTTGGAGAGAGTCTGCTCGACGTAACCGTTTACGAGCAGGACCTGCGGGAGGTGGGGAGAGATGGTCGTCGATCGCGGCTGCGGGGGGAGAAGGACGAGCCCCATTGCCGTTGCCGGTGGCATTGCGACGTGCACCAAAGTGGAGGCTGGTGGTGATAAAATCGTCCGTATCGACCTTGGATGGGCCCGCCATCTCTTCGTTAAGCGACCAGGGGTGAGGTCCAGGGTGAGGTGATAGTCTGCTGAGAGGAGGAGGGGTCGGTCACGTGCAACAGCACGAGAAGTGGTCAGCGCGGAACAACGATCGCGAACGATTGATGCTGGCGCGTTTTAGGAACGACCAGGCAAGAAGGGGAGTACGGCATGTGGCACATTGTCGCCGTGATGAAAATGTCCTCCGCTCCACCAGGGAAAGGCGGGTGTGTGTGGCGATCGCACCTCGCTTACAGCACAGTCGAGGTCGTACACACGCACACACACGACAGCCAACACTCGACGACCATGACTACAACGTCCAGCAGGTCCAGGTCATACCACATCAGAGACCCAACCCGTGCATATCTTGCCGAGGGAGAACGCAAGCGCTCGGACCGTCCCTCTGTCCTTCTTGCAGCACCGTGTCGCCGCCATGTGGCACCATTGTCGAACAGGTCGGAAGCCGCCGTTCATCAGCACCAAACTCACCCAATGCGAGGGAGGGAAAAGACCGAGTCGAAGAAGACCGTCGAATACGGGCAATGAACAAACGGGATAAGGGACAAGGGTATCGAGAGCAGCGTGAGCAAGGTGCTGGTGCAAAGTGTTGAAAGGAAGGCGAAAGCGAACGAGAGATCGACGCGCATCGGTCGTATTCGTACAGCCTGCGCGGGCCCCGTCACGTCGCGCAAGGTTCAGCTCAGTCATAGTAGTACGTAGTTTCATGTCACCACGTTGGGTGCAACTCTCGATCTACAGTAGCACGTGTGACATGGCAAGACGGAAAAAATTATTTATTGGGTCAGAACGCAACGATCCAAATTAAAGTGTCTATCATCACCACTACTCCATCAACAGAAAAACCCTCAGCTTGCACTGGCACCTCACTCGCCAAAGCAACTTCTCCTCCTCACCTCTCCTCCTATTCAATGATCTACTGCTCCCCATATCCTCCCTCACTGAGCCTCCTCATTTGAGCATGATAGATCGGTGGAGGTAGAGGCACCACCCCAACCGGCGGACTAGTACCCGAAGCCCCACCGGCGTTCTGAAGAGGAGCCGAGATATGGATCGGACGACCACGACGTTTCTCACTCATGCCTCGTGCTGTGCCCGTCCTCGTCGTCGTGTTCGAACCACCGAAGGGGGAGGAATTACCGAGGGTGAAAGATCTGAGGCCCGATGCGAGGCGAGAGGCACGATTTGGTCGTGAAGGAACGTCGATCGGCCCCGAACCGTCATGAGTGTTCAAAGGGGTCAACCCATCGTCGAGTTGATAAGGTGAGAAGGAACGGATTTTCTTTAGGCGTGATCCAAAGGAAAGTCCGAGGAGGGTGTTGATGAAGCCTAAGATGAAAAGGAACCAGGCCGCTACGAGGGGGAAACCAGTGACTCTGAAAGGAGGAAGAGGGGGGAAAGGGTCAGGAGTTGAATGCGCCGAGATTCATGACCTGGGAAAGTCATGACGTACTTGTGCGACAAGATGACGGATCCCAAATAGACTTGAACGACACCCAACACACCGACACCAAAGTTCTCACCAAAAGGTGGGAAAGCGTAAGCCCAGAATTTTTGGGTCCATTTCGTCGGTGGGGGGACTTCGGAGATGAGCATGAAGAGGAGGAGGATGCCTGAGAACGGGAGGATGGGACGATGTATCATCAGCATCACACTTTTCGACATTCGAAGATGAATTCAGGATATTTTGTAAGACTAACAGCAAAAGATCCTCGAGATCGCGACAAACACAATACCTCCCGGACCTTTGGGAACAGACGTATTCCCGACATAGGAGCATGTCGTCGTCGCCGTCGTCGAAGTGGAAGACCCACTATCGTCGCTGCTATCCGACGACCTCAAAGAACTCAAAGGCGAGGAGGATTTGAGATTGCTCAAAGTGTTGTCCGCTGACCCTAGAATACCGCCGCCGTGCGTGCCGAGATAGTCACGCTTTGCGAGAGGGTAGATCCAAGAGTGGCCCGAGGTACCGAAAGGGCGTGCGGAACGACGGGCGAGTCGGGCATAGGTCGTCGTTCCTGCAAAGGTGTTGGAATTCGACGATGAGGAGGACGATGAAGCGGATGCGGGTGAGGAAGAAGCGGCTTGAAAACCCTTCACGTCACTGTGCACATCATAAAGCCAAGAAACGACGTATTAGCAAAATCCAGCACGGGCCTTCGATCCGAACAAAGACTCTTCGCGCGAATTTCCGGGCGAAAAAAATGACCCGACTCACTTGACGAGAACGATCATCTCCCCTGCAAAAGCCATGATGATGGACAAAACGGAGAGGAAACGGATTGCATTGAGAAAAAGGAAGAGGATCGACGATTTCTTGAAGAGCGTCATAACTGATGGTGGTCGCGGGGGGGGGGGGGGGGGGGGGGGGGTGTTCAAATTCAGGGAATTCGGGGCGGCCGGTGCTGGCGCTGGCGCTGGCGATGAGTCGAGCTTGGGTGATGCTGGCGGGAGACGAAACGATTTGCGAGCCTCACAGAGCAGAGGATCGAAACACCAGACTTATGCGATGCGATGAGACCAGCTCAAGAACTAAAGACAGGATCACGGAACGAAGGCGGAGGGGAGAGAGCCGGAAGGTGGTTGGGAAAGCAAAAGTGAGAGAAGAGACGTAAGGCGCAAGGATCGGCCCTTCGAGCTTCGAGCTCGGAGAGGCACTCAAGGCTGTGCTTGAGATTACTGCTTTTGGCAAGCCATCTCGGGGCGCGCATGGAGCTATTTGCTGTGCTGGAGGAAGAGGCAAAATGCCCCTTGTTCGAACAGGGGCCCCAGCTGCGCGCGCACGCCGGCCATGACATTCGTTCCTTTGTTCTCTCCTGAGGCACAGCGAATGGCATCATAGAGCTTCGCCTTCGTAGGGTCGCATACTTCAACGCGTGCACTGTGCGGCAGACGCAAAACATGCCCAAGCAAGATATGAAACTTTCTTACAACATCTTCGATTACTTCTAAGGAATGTCCAACACGAACTCGATTGGGATCTCGCGGATTGAATCGCCATCATCTTCGAACTTGAGCCGATAAATCTTTTCTTTGTCCTTTTTCTGTAAACGACAACATTCGCATCACTAACACGTCAGAATCAAACATTGCGAGGTGATACGCATAGTTGGAACTGAGGAGACTTACCTTCCCCGTCGCCCCAGGTGCAGGCACCGGCCCACTCTGCACGAAGGCGCGATAAAATGACGTCGTCTCGGGATACAACGCCAAGACGGCTTGACCGGGTGTGTAATCATGATCAGGGTAGGTCTTTGGGTCCATTCGGTCGGGGAGGGGTATAATGGAGTTCGTCGTCGTGTTGAATTTGCTGGAATCGAACGATCGAAAGAGGGTTAGTTCAGAGTTGTGCAAAGTTGTTAGTTAGCTCGAGTCGGGGGGAAGTGGGGACTCACCCTTCATCCGGTGTTGGATTCATCACGTCATAATCGACATCCTCCACTTGGTACCGATGCTTATCACCCCCAATCGAAGCGATCACCCTCGCCAAGATCCATTCGTCCTGCTTCTCCTCTCCAGGCGCAACAGATTTACTAGGTTGACGGAACGCGACTTGACGACCTGCACCGAGGGGGAGTTGAGAGTGGAAGGCCAGGCTCGAGGCTGACGTCGAGGACGAGGCGGAGGCATCTTTTTTGGACTTGGCGCTCGCCTTCTTGGTCGTGGTCGGTGTGCCCATGCTGGGTGATGGGGAAGGGATGATGGGCGAGCCGTTCAATGACGATGTCGAGGCCGAGGCGGCCATCGCGGCAGAGATCTTGCCCGCAGTCTTGCCGGCGGTCTTGCCAGACGTTTTGCCAGACGTCTTGCCGGAGATAGAAGGGTGCTGTGACAGGGGTGGGGATGTTGCTGTAGAGTAGGCTGGGAGAGGGGAAGCGGTGACTGAGTTCGTCGGTGACCCGGCTCGGGATCCACCGTCGCCCTTCTCCTTCTTTTTGTAAGGCCCGCGTTTCTTGCCTGTTGCACAAAGTATAAAGTAAAGTCAGCTACACGCATCAAACTAGAGCCGAGCGCGTGTCAGAGCTTACCTGCTGCAGTCGAAGCCGGAGAGTTCGCGGCCGAGACGGGTGCCGAGATCGAAGCCGACGGGGAGGAAGCGACGGCTCCGGTGCTCGAGGATCCTGCGAGGGCCGTGACGGCAGGAGGTTGTATCGGCGGAGGTGGGTCTTTGGCCAGGACCACGAGTGCATCCAACGTCTCGATCGCTTGGTCCAGTCGTCTGTACGATCACGATCACGAAGGGGGAAAGGTGTCAGTCGTCGTCCGAGTCGCGGCCCCACACGCAGGCCACGCGACCTCATTCGCACCCTTCCCGACCACCTGCAATGTGACTCACTTGAGTTCAGCATTCGTATCTTCCCCAACGAGGTCGTACAATCGATCGAGTCGACCCTTGACGAGGTTGATAGGCTTGTTGTCATGGTCGAGCTCCGAGTGGACCTGGTTCACGTCCTTCAACGTTGTGTCGAGCTTGGCCGCGAGTTGCGCGTACGCTTTCAGTCGCATTCGTAAAGTTGTCGTTAGCGTTGGGATATCTGGGGGGTTGGGATGCACAACGTCAGTCGAGTGTGTGGGAATGACAGGGTGGGGCTGCGTTGAATGGGGGAGATGCGCACTGACCGAATTGGGGTGTTGGGTCCATCGTGGTGCGTGGCTTCTTGGCAGGCGGTGGTGCGGATGGAGTCGAGACCATGATCGAGCCAAACACCTCGTCCCTGTTCGGTGTTATGTGATGGTGCCGCTGAGGGTAGCAGGTCCAGAGGAGTGACTCGCGTCTCGGAGGAAGCGCTTCAGTCGCGCTTCCAAGTGGCACTACTCACCCCCCCGACTCCCCCTGTCCGGGCCAAGTTTTCCGTGTTTTCGGCGCTTGATTTGTCCAGAACTCAATCAGACTCGTTCCATGACCTCAACGTAATCACAGAAAACACGGTCGGCGTTCAATTCTAGAGGAACTCTACACCAAACATTGAACCCACATACACACAGTAGAGCGCTCCTCCGAGTCGAGCCCATGTGCAAAATGCGGGCCGAAAAAAGAGGGGGGTTGGAGGTGGCGAATGAGCAAACAAGACAACCGAAATAAAAAAAACGCCGCGTCGAGACACGGAAGATCCCTCACCGGGATGAAATTGAAGTAACTTCGTACCTGATTGTCTTGATTTATCACGTCTCCGTGCGCTCGCCATACAGAGGCTTCATCCAGTTCGGAAGGACACCGGGTTCAGGAGGATGCGATGTGTTACTATCACTCAAAACTCGGCTCGGATCTGCACCGCGTACAGCTGAGCTCCATCAGAGTTTGAAAACTTGATGGATGGGGGATGTACACTTCAGGCATGACTTACACAAGCTTTTCCTAATGTCACGTCATGTTAACTCGACAAATGATGAGCGAGTTGAGCTTCGAGCAACGGGTCGTTCGAGGTGGACCAACTTATGCAATCGGAGGGGACGACGACGACGACCTGCGTATCAGAAGCCATCCGCACCACTGGTACATGGTACAAGATTCACTCAATAGTTGAAGACGATCTGGAGAGATGACAATCAGAAGCTTGTCCAAGGTTCATCGCCGATCGTTGTAGTCTCCACAAGCTTCGCACTCGCAGCATCCGCTCACTTTAACACCCCCAAAGAGGTGCAGAGCCTTGGGCTCAAGCCGTGAGTGGACGGGCTGCAGGACAGGCCAAGCAGGTTATAATAGTCACCGCTGGTACAAGGAATCAGTCAAAGAGGCGGAAGTATGATGACCGACATGCATCGAACTGCAGCGATGCCGACCGTACCAATCGAACGATTCGTCAATGACGAGACATCCTCGGAACGACAAAGAGGAAGGAACAAGAGAGTCGTGTCCCTCCGCGGGTCAGGTCCTTCGAATCCCTTGGGCTCTTGAGGACAAACCTCGTGAGAAAAAGGGCTTCAAATCGATCACCGGTGTCCTTGACTCCTCACGACTCTTCTCGCCAAGTTGAGGCCGTTCGCCTTACGAAAGGAGTTCCGACCGTGTGAGGGCGGGGTACTAGTGACAACCTTGGTGAAAAGAGACGAGTGCCATGTTTTCCGGCATTGTCCTGCATCAGATCTAACGAGGAGAAGTAAGAGTTGTACAGTAGACCATGTGCAAGCTTTAGATCATCCTCGATCGGCGCTCGTCAAGAAACGTGCCATACTCGTCTTGCCCTTGGTGTCCTTGTCGGCGTGCTCGTGACGTGTGCCCCTTTCCAAGTGCGGCCGCCGATGACGAATACGTCGCACCGGCTTTGTTCGCGCCGCCCATCATTCACTTCGCACGCCTCTGTTCCTGCCAAAATACCAGAACAGTCCTGGCCTCCCACTATCCAGTGATTAGCTCCCACCAGATCACCTTACCTAGGCATGCTCGATTGACTTCGCACAGCAGCATTGCCACTGCATGCCCATTTGGCTCCCCTCGCACCTCCATTCGCACCTCCCCGCCATCTGACTCACCCTCTTCGCCATTGTTGAATGCTGAGGGACGTCGATCGAACAAATGTGCGCCCTCGATCGACGTCGGTTGAGCAAATGAGCCAATGAGTATGATACGTGTAGGTGTTCAACGATACCTTTCGCCATTGTGGTGAATGAGTACATGGCCTCGTTGCTGCGTCTGGCAGGTGCTCAAGCCTTTCCCTTCGTGTTCACGTGCTCGCTAGCGGATCCTCGCTCATATGAGTCTGGCCTTTCACCAAGCCTTCGATCCTGGATACGTTGAAGTTACTTGTCCTCCTTCGGGGTATTCTTAGCATGCTACAAGAATGCCAGCCCGGTCGTACCCAAAGTTCGTACTTAAGGCACCGAAGCTCCAAATCTTGTGCGAGTCGGCGCTAATAGTTTGAAGAAGGGTGTAGCTTGGATAGCTCCAAGTCGATGATGATTGGATTCAATGAAATTGTTTGATGCTTTCTCCAGGCGGCCAACTGGGGCAAAACGCAGTGTCGGCATGCGTCACAAAGCTCAATTTCGGTGGGGTGACGCCGTGCGCCGGTAAAGTGCTACAGGGTCTTGTCCCTGCTGTGTTTACGAGAATGATGGTGCATGGCAATGAAATGAGCCAAACACTGTTTCAGCTCTTTGTGGGCTGCAATGTAGAATTGTGTTGTTTTGGACGTATCGAATGCGAAATTTCAATGACGATCGTGGTGACCAGATCGAAATCTCGGGGGATGTTCGATGACCGAATTACGTCGGGTGCGTATTACTTTCATGGATCATACTGCACCTACTACACATTGATCGCGATTGCAGGTGCTACCAAGAATAACAGCTTCCAGAGGTACATGACCTGCCAATTCTCCTGCGCGAACATCGGTTCATGATGACTCGACTTGGAGGGAAATTGAGACTCCGGGCAAGTGGATCGTCGGAAAAAGGGGGCGAGCGACCAAGCGAGAGAAAAAGGAGACGTCGATTATTTAGCCGACGAATCAGCGTCAAATCCGAGAGTTACCAGGTAGTAGGTCTTGAAACCCTAGGCTTACCAAGATCAACACTCTGGCGCACTATTCGGAAATCTGTGTGCTTATTATTAGCCAGCATCGTGTCCCGGGGATGTTTGGGAACGTCGGCCGGTTCATGAACGTTTAGGTAAGCGAGTCACGCCTCGTTTCATCAATGACTCGATCTCCGCCGTTGGGCGGGCCGGCGCAGACGCGCAGACGCTCCTGAATCCCGACTGGCCTGACTGCTTGAGATTCGGGCCGGTGACCGGAGGCGAGGCACAAATGCGAGTGCGAGCAAGACTGAGTCGGAGCCGATCGCAGCTTTTTCTTTTTTCTTTCTTTTCTGAACGGAGTCATTTCTTGGTTTAAGAGTAGTAGCCGATTGGAGATGGAGGAACGTTTCAGCGCTGACTGCTTTTCTCCCTTCTCTTCTTCCTACCCACCTCCATCGGCGTTTGGACTTGTTGGGCCCGAGGGAGTTTTCTTTCTTCGAATCGGTCGCGGGTCGATGCGCACTGCACTACTACTGCTACTACTACTACTACTACTGAATGATGAGTGGGCACAGAAGAGTGTGTGCACGTCAACCCGAGGCCGATTCGAGGTGAAGTCACTGGGTTCAATGAGGTCCGGTCGATGGACTTGGTGCATGGTGCGTGAGTCTCGAGATCGGATGATCTGGTCTGTTCAGTCCGAGGACGGTGCACTAGTGGCGGGCTGAGGTCAGGTTTACGAGATCACTGTTAGGTCAGATGTGTTGGAAATATGGTCTAGCGCTTTCTGTAGATTAGTATCATGAAACTTGTAACACTCTGAACTTGGTGTGCCCACTTTTGCTTCTGCCCCAGGCGAATGCAGTGGCAAATGAGGTCAGTCAGCTGGAAAATGCTGCCGGTTTGATCAACACCCGCGAACACCGCCGGCCGGCCGTAGGTTGTCCCCTTGACTCGTCCTTGAGCTCGACCTCGCCAGCTGCGAGCATCGAGTTCCACCCTCGCACTCGACCCATCGTCGCCATGCCACGCCAAGGCAGCTTCCCATCACCGACCATGTCCGGCTTGATCGCTGAAACCGAAGGTACTGTACCTCCCTTGTCGAATGGGCACTCTCGTACACCCGCTCGGAGACGCAGTTCGAGCTCACTCGACTCGGCCGACCCTAAGAAGACGATCCGATTGCCTGGTGGAGTGACCGTCACCAGGCCCGTGTTTGAACCCAACAGGGCGTTGTACAAGAGGGTGCCTCGTAGGTTGTCATGGGCGATTGCGATCGGGTGCCCGTGGAGGGCTGAGGAAGGGCACGGAGCTAAGCCGGCTTCGTCCTCGTGGGGGAAACTCACTTCGCAGCACACCTGTTGCTACCTGATGGAACACCCAACTACCTCCCACTGTGCCTCACTTCGAATGTCTACTCGATCCTCCCTCCGAGTGGCACACCGTTGACCGTTGCCCCCGCAGTGAGTCTTGAGTCTGCGGGCAGTCGTAGCCCATCGTTCGTCTTTCGCAATTTCAACAACTCATGCCGAGTTCGGTCTCCTACAGCTCTCCGCACGATTGGGTAATCAAGTCCTCTTCAAGCGGGAGGATCTCACACCCGTCTTCTCGTTCAAGCTCCGCGGAGCTTACAACCTCATGAAGCAACTCTCGAGCGACGAACGATGGCGAGGTGTCGTCGCGTGTTCGGCCGGGAATCATGCCCAAGGGGTAGCACTTTCAGGGAGGGAACTCGGCATCGCGTGCACGATCGTCATGCCGCTCAACACACCTTCGATCAAGTACATGAATGTCGATCGATTGGGGGCCAAGGTCGTGCTCCATGGTGCGGACTTTGACGAGGCCAAGAAGGAGTGCGATCGATTGGCCAAAGTACACGGCTTGACCATCATCCCTCCCTTTGACGACCCTTACATCATCGCCGGCCAAGGCACAGCCGCGGTTGAGATCTTGAGACAGACCGATGTCAACCAGTTGGACGCCATCTTCGTCCCCGTCGGGGGAGGAGGCTTCTTGGCCGGTATCGCGAGTTACATCAAGGCCGTCGCCCCGCCGCACGTCAAAGTCATCGGCGTCGAGACGTACGATGCCGATTGTCTCGCGCAGACGTTGAAAACGGGGCAGAGGTTGATGCTCAATGAGGTTGGATTGTTCGCCGATGGGACGGCCGTCAGACAGATGGGGGAGGAGAGCGTCAGGGTTTGTGCCGCCTTGGTCGATGAGATCATCTTGGTCTCGAATGATGAGTTGTGTGCGGCCATCAAGGACATCTTTGAAGGTCAGTTCGTAAGATTGGTGGTGACAACGGTCGATCGGACTGTAAGCTGATGTCCATCACATGAATACTCAATTAGACACCCGATCGGCCCCTGAACCCTCCGGAGCTTTGGGCGTCGCCGGGATGAAGAAGTACATCCTCCAAAACAACCTCTTGGGCCAGGACAAGCGTTTCGTCCCCATCGTCTCGGGCGCGAACCTCAACTTTTCGAGGCTGCGATTCATTGCCGATCGTGCCGAGTTGGGAGAGGGCAAGGAGGCCATGTTGAGGGTCATCATCCCGGAAACACCTGGAGCGTGAGTTGCTTGAAGCTGGACGAGGTGGGCGTGGTCAGGGGCAAGCGAATGCTCCTTGTGCTGAGACTTCTTTTTATCTTGGGATTGGGCTTCGTTTCTATCACACAGTTTCCTTCAATTGCACAGCGTCATCCACCCTCGAGCTGTGACTGAATTCGTGTACCGCTACTCGTCGCCAACGCGAGCCTTCATCTTCCTTTCCTTCTACCTTTCCTCCGCGTCTTGTTCGGCGAACCACGCCGCTCAACCCATCCCCTCTGCGAACGGTGCCTCGACAGCTCGTCTTCTCACCCCTGCTGAAAAGCGAGCCGAGGAATTGACGAACATCATCAGCGCGTTCAAGACGCACAAGATGAACGCGTTGGATATTTCGGATAATGAGATGGCCAAGAACCATGCGAGGTATTTGGTCGGAGGGAGGAGTCGGGTTCAGGATGAACGGGTTTTCAGATTCGAGTTCCCTGAACGACCGGGCGCACTGAGAAAGTTCTTGGAAACTATGGGCACGGGTTTCAATATATCGTTGTTCCATTATAGGAATCATGGTGGAGGTGAGGCTTTAATCGCGATTGTCGTTTCCTCTTCGTTGATGAGGTGTTGGGCCGAAGCTGACCTCCCCTCCCTCGTCCTTTCCACACCATAGATGTGGGTAAGATCCTCGCGGGAATCCAAGTCGCCCCCAAGGATGAACCGGCTTTCAACGACTGGTTGCACGGGTTGAGATACCCTTATGTCGAGGAGACGGATAACCCCGTTTACAAGGATTTCTTGGATGAGGTTCATGCCGAGGATGAGTGATGGGGCACGTGTGCTGGTTCGGGGGAAGAGGTCATTACCCCCCCCCCCCCCTTTTTTTTTTTCTTTTCAGGGGTGTGTATTAAGGGATGGTTCAACGCGACTTGGTGTTGGCATATTGCTTTATTGCCAGAGTAGCGTGTAAGGTGAAGAGAGCTGTATTGCACCACGCGTCCACAAAGATCAACTGCTAGGATTCTCATTTCGGCTCGACGTAATCTCTGCATATGCGAGAACACCGCAAAAAAGCATCAGCATCCAGCGGAGAGATGCGACTCGGGATGGTTGGTCTTGCACCCACCCGCACATGATGTACTTGTTTTGGAAATGGCCTGCGGGGGGTTGGTGAAGTCGGTGTGGGAAGCAGAGAGGTCGACGACCCCCTACATCAGCTCCAACTCGCGCTCGGTTGGTTACAAAAATCCATCGAAAGGATAGCCAAGGCCATCGTTGCGCCGAGACATGGGAATGTACATGCACTCAAAGGACTCACCTTCCCAATCCCTGAGGTTGTCCCATTCGGCCTTGGTCAGGTCGTCCAATGGGTCGATCGGCTTGTCGAGCGAGGTCAACATGTCTTCGTCGAAGGATTGTTTGGCCAGACCTCGCGAGGCGTCTCGACCTGCGAAGATGGAGTAGGCCCCGCCTGTAAGAGATCGCATCATGAGGTGTTAGTTCGGGAGTCGACACCCGCTTGCTTCGTTCGTTCGTTCATTCGAGCGAGTGAGTGGAGGTGAGCAGCGACTCTGACCTGGTCCATAAAACGTCTTCCCCCCCGCGCCGGAAACATCATACACCTTCCTCCTAATCGCGAACAAGATCCTTCCGTCCTGCAACTCTTGATTCGTCCCATCAAAAGGGGCCAATTCTTTGGGGGTCCATTCCGTCCATACGATCGCGTTCTCCGAAACGTGCGTCACAGGTCGCCAGTTGTACGACGTCGGGCGAGTCGGAAGCGTTTTGGAATCCGGGATCGTCGGTGGGGAGGGGAGGAGGGTGTAGACGAGGAAGAGGACGAGCACGAGCAGGGAGAGGTTGAGTGGGTTCGTCGCGAGGTGGATCGAGGTCATGCGCACGTGATCAGGGATCGTCGCGAGATGACCTGGGATCGAACGCATGATCGCTCCGAGGAGGTGGAGTTCGTCCGTCATTCGCGTAGGTTGGTAGCTGGGTTGGGGTGGTAGAGTGAGGCGTTGGTTAGACGGAGGCGGGGGCGTGGGCCGAGTGGGGAAGCAGAGTGGCGCTTCGACTTGGGGAGTTTTGCTTCAGTGCGTTGCGCTCTGGCAGTGAAAGTAGCAGTTGCTACACTCGGATCCGGTGAAGTTCATCCCCGACTGGTTCAAATATAGACCACATACTACAAAACACTACAAGGAGACCTATTCTCAACGCCGCATGATGGTTCGTTGCTTTGCAGGAGCTGCGTCAAGGCCGTCAGTAATTTTGAGAAGAGTCGAACACTTTTTGAAGCCAGGATGGAATTCTCGGCCGGGCATGCATCATACAGGCATCAGTTATTCTTGACAGAAAAAAGTGTACTCACCTCCCTTTACATCCAGGAGATTCGAGTCAGAACAGCTAGCTGTCTTGCTTGTGGGGATGATCGGATGAAGGTTCTTTGCCGACTCTAGCTCGATCGTCGCCGCGAGAATCACGATCCTTTGCTCTGGGATGCGCATCCTTGACGAAAAACACACATCGTTCCCCACCAGATGCCTATCAATCAACAATATTTTCGCTACTATGTGAGGTGAGATAGAACAATGCTGCGATCCTGGGAAGACTGCGCTCAGCTACTAGCAGGGCTAAACTTGGGGTGCGCCACATGCTTTCGATTTCGCCAGCCTTACATAATGGAGCGTTAGATATGGTACCTATTGCGCAGACTCGAGTACGTGTTCGCCGGAGCTATCTCGGACTTTCTTCTTGCCCGTGGCTCGGCGCGGGCATTCTCAACTTTTAATTTGATCGATTTTGATCGGATGCAGAGACGATAGGTGGGCGACTCGGCGCGCGCGGGTGAGTGGTCGGCTGAGGACGTTTCGTGGACAGCGGCTTGCTTGTGAATTGTGACTGCTCTGGCTCCATCTCTCAATTCGTGTACGATTCGGATCGCGTCCCGTGTGATCGGCTCGACCTTTCTTCTACGTCTCGTCTTGGGGGATCATCGGGAGGGACAGCGCTTTCAAGATCTTGGGTGTTTAGGGTGTGGTGTGTGGTGTGCTGCGCTTCGGGGTGCGATCCCCTCCGAGGTGAGTGCTGCAGTGCCGAATGCGTGAACGCTACTAGCTAGTCCGTCCACGTCCACGTCCACGTCCACGCCAAAGCAAGTCGTCATATAGACTGCGATGTCTAGTCGTCACTGATCGCGTGGTGCGACGTCGTGGCGGTCGAATCGCCGAAGCCTTGAGCTGCCTCAACTCCGCTGGCCGCTACGACCGACCACCACACTAGCTGGGTGCACTTCACACACACACACGCGCCTCCGTCTCGCACTCGCACTCGCACTCGCACTCGATCGCATCACAAAGTCAGATCCTGACTCTGATCACACCTTACAGATCGGGAATTTGTGGTAATAGACTGTCATGTCACAACATTGGCCCGGATCCGGATGGTCGACCGACTCGATCCACACTAGCTCCGACCACCGCACCGCTTCCAGCTCGAGCTCGAGCACGTCCACCTCCCACACCGACGCCAGCACCAGCACCACCGTAGCCGCGTCCGCGTCGACGAGGTATGCTTCGAATCCCAACGACGCCACGAGACCGACGGCATCGTTTCGCCAGTCGAGCTCACCGTTGATGAGGAATGACGCGCCTTCTTTCGTCGCGCCGAGTTGGTCACGCCCGTCGCCGATACAGCAACAACAACAGCAGCAGCAGCAACGCTCACACCAACAGCAGAGCTCGAGTAACTCCGAAAGCAGCCGGTCACGACCTCAGCTCAGAACGACGCCCTCTGACAACTCGATCCCGCTCGTCTCGGCTCCCTACCTTCAAGCCTCGGTCGTCAATCCAGGATCGACTTATTCCGCCCCATCCAACACGACCGGCCTGACCACACGAGGGCATCAAGCCTATTCGAGGGAGCCATCACCGTCGGCCTCGAAACATGCCTCGCCTGCGACGAACAACCCAGTCGTCACCTCGGCCGCTGCATCGGCTCCGACGAGATCGTTCCCTTCGCAATTCGGTGTCACCCAGCGCGTCGCTCTCACCACCTCGAGACCGCTACCTCCACCGACAACGCGGTCAAGCTCGGGTTCGGTTCGCATTGCAAGTGTCGTCGACGAGAGCGCATGGCGACGGTCAGAGGGGCACTACGCATCGACTTCGATCTCGAGTAGCCAGGGATCGGTCGCACCACCGCTGCCGAGGAATTCTTTTTCGTTGCAGGGGGACGAGCCGGATAGGGTATCGTTGACGGCATGGCTCGGAGCCGCCGAGCCGTCGACCTCGCCTCACCCATCACCGAATCCACAAGCCTCGACCTCATCCCCGATCGAAGGGCCCGCTTCCGCTGCAAGGTTTCCCAACTCTGCATCGACCGCCTCTTTGGAAATCGATCCCACGAACCGTACTTCTGCTCGGCCGAGGCGTAAAAGCTCGTCGTCCACCGATGGCGATACAGATTATCGGGATCGGTCGACGTCGACATCGACACGCGCCTCTCCTTCGGTCGTCGATCGCTCACGGCAGAGAGCGCCTGATTCGAACGTCTTGGGGACACTGCCATTGACGGCGTCCGAGACGAGGGTTTCTGGCCCCGATGTTGCCGATCATGAGTGGGCATCCGGACTCGACACCCCGATCACGCCCATCACACCGATCACGCCCATCACACCGATCGCTCCGATTATGTCTTCGTCGTACCGCCCCGATCGATCGATATCGACGAGTTCACTATCGATGTCGACGTCTTCCCGAACATTGGATTCATCCTTTGCGACGACCCATTCGTCCGTGAAGAGTAGTCGACATCGCAAAGCGTCGGGGAGCGTGTCGTCGATCGGATCCTTCGCCAGCGCCAGTCGCATGCTCGCGCGGATGCCGTTCGGGACACCGCCGCGAAAGTCCAACAAGGGAAGGCCGTCGTTCGATTCCGATCATCGGTCCTCACCCGGCTCATCCTCGGATTCGGGCTATCGATACTCGGGCGAAAGTTCGACCAGCGATCGTCCGAGCTATCTCGGCAAAGGTCCTGCGCCGACGCTGAGCCTCGATTTGGATCTCGGTGGAAACGACACAATGTTTGATATTGCGAGCTTGCTGAAGACAACGCAGGAAGGGGTATTCGGGATAGGGACCGAGTCGGAGCGGCATGACGAGAAGGAGCGTGTAGGGCCGCCGACACCGCGGAACTTGCAGCCTTCCTTCAATCATGGACTGCCTTTGACCTCTCGAGCATCGCTTGCACCGGATCCCCCACCCCAGATCACTCCCAAAGCGAGCGAAATCGCCGTCGATGCACCCATAACGTCCCCTGAAGTCGAAGACATGACGACACCGACTTCGCAGCCGACCGCGGCGCCTTTCCGACCGATTCCGAACGAGTCTTCGCCCTCGACTTCGCCCTCGGCTTCTCGGAATACGTCGTACACGAATCGCAAGGAGCCCCCAAAGGTCGATCTCAAGCTGGAGATGGAGCTGGAGATGGAGCGAGCGATGGCGACCTCGACCGACTTCCTCCCCAACTCGACCGATCCCAAACTGCCGGCGCCGGGCGTGCCTTCCGCTTGGACACCGACTCTGCCGCTTCTATCCCAGCTGCCACCCGGCCGCTCGCCGGTTCTGTTCACGTCCCTTCACCAGGAGCCGGTCAACTTTGGCGATGCATCGGTCGCCGTCGCCCGTCCACCGCACACGACAAGGAGACGATCGTTTGGCTCGATTTTGAATCGGAGTCCTTCGAAAGACAAGTTGAACACGATCAGCAGCCCGATTACTGCTGTACGATCGACGACGCCCGAGCCATCGATGTCAGCCTCGACCTCTGCGCATTCGCTGGCGAACCCTTCGTCGTCGACGAATGCCCCTCCTGCTGCTTTGAAGCCAAAGGCGCCGCGGATCAATCAGGACTCGGCCATAGACAAGTCGCTGCCGCCAACCCCGACGACATCGGTGTTTTCGAATTCGCCCGAACCTCAACTCGACGACGAGCCTGCACCAGCTGTCCATGGCGATGGATCGAGTCAACCGGGTCGCTCCTTCTCAAAGGGGAAGAATTCGACGAATGGGTCGGTCTTTCAGGTTATCTCTGCGACAACTTCAAAGCGTCGACCTTCCTTCAGTTCGAACACCGTCCTGGACAATGTGCCGCCGTATCCAAGCCCACCTCCGCCCGTCCCGTCGGGGTCACGGTCGGCAGCTGCCTCCACGTTGGGCAAACGCATCGCCGGTGTCCTCGGCGGCAACAAAGCGACGTCGACCTCGCCGGAGAGAAAAAAGAGCCAGTTCGACACCTCGACCCTTCCCGGCGAGGGGAGCAGCCTCGACCAAACCACCACCCCTTTGGCGCCTCTGGTCCGTCGCAAGAGTTTCTCGAATCTGCTCGGCGGCGTCGGGGACAAAAAGCCGGCGCAGGCCTTGTTGGGGATGTCCTTGTCCGCGGCGAGAAAAAGCGAGGAACTGCTCGGACGATTCAATGGCAGGGCAAAGAAGAAGGGCCAGAGTGATGGGGTCGATGGTGCAGGGCAGGGGGCGACCCGGACTTCGTTCGATGTTTTGAGTCGACCGACCGAATTGACCAAGAGGCCGAGCATTGATGCGGTGTCGGTGAGTTTGGAAGTAGAAAATACTTTTTGGTTGCAAGTGGCTCATCTTTCCATTCCGTCACCGCACAGAACGCTCCCACAATCCAACCTCCTCCCGTCCTCCACAAGACGCAAAGCTACTCGTCGGTCGTCTCGAGCGACTCGTTGCCGTCCGTCTCGAACGGCTCTAGCTCGTCGCTCTCCGACACCGGTCACGTCGAACGAGCGCAACTCGTACACCAGACCGTGCCTTCGAGGATCCCGCCGCCGTCGATGAAATCGGTCCGAGCAGCGCGCCCAACCCCTTCGATCGTGACGAGTTCAGCGATGTTGGCTCCGACCCGGTCAACGAGCCCGAACTCGAGTGGATATCGAACTGCGCCGCCGACTCCTGTCGTCCCCCCTGAGAACGCGACCGTCGTTCCCCCAGCAGAATCTGCTCCGGCTTCAGCCGCCACAGTTCGACCTGCGTTATCTGCGCCGGCTGGGAAGAGCAACGACCTGCCGCCGACTTCGACCTCGCACACGATCAAATGGCGCAAGCGGATTAGGGGTGCAGCTCCCCTCGTAGGGGACTATTCGACGTTTTCCAAGACGTGGCTCGAGCTGGAAGAAGCGCTAGTGACGTGAGTGTTTGATGTTTGAGCAGCTGTCAGCAACTCACACGACTCTGACAGGAATCATTCGTTTCCTTCACAGCTACAAAGTGGCGGTGCGAGAGAACCGCAGCGATCGTGGCCCCCTCGTCAGCGGCACTATCCTCGCTTTCCTTCGAAGTCAAGAAGACGGCCCTTCGCCTCGTGTCACCCTTTTGCTCGCCTCGCGACAACGGCAGGTGCTGTTTGGATGGCTGGACGTCTTGACGACTGAACTGCGCGTGATGCAACCGACGCATCGAGGGATCTGTCTCGAGGCCGTCGCTGCGATCCTCGAATGCCACTTCACGTCGACGCTCGAGCTGCAGGACGACGAGGCATCGCAGGCGCAATACCGATCAGCTGTGGTCAAAGTTCTGTCATTCGCGATCGAGAAGCTCAATGACAAGGCCGTGTATGCCAACACACTCGTTTTCTCGGGTCGCATTCTCGCTCTATCATTCTTTCGCATCGAAGGTGTCGCGCTCAAGTTGCTCAAGGCGCTGCCTCCGATCAAGAAGGCGTATTTGAGGCGCATCCTCGAAGAGGTTGGCGTCGACGAGCACAACCTACCGGCGATCGATCTAGAGGTTTTCCCACCGCATCTTTGGAACCTTTGTCTCGGTGACATGCGCTCCTATACGAATCTGCTTCTTCGGACTGTGGCGAAGCCGACGACGGAGGATGACGGCGTTCTGGTTGCGGATGGCGAGGTTGTGATTGACATGTCGGGCAATTGGTGCGTCCGAGACGGCTCTGAGTTTGAAGAACAAGCACTGACTGTAGCACGCTGTTGATTCAAACAGGCTCATTCGATGGACCGCTTCTGACTCTGACTTGCCGTTTGCTTTCTACCGAGCGTACCATCGCCAACTCGCCGCTCAGCTTGTTCCCTTTGAAGCGCGCGAAGAGTTCAACTCGCTGCCTCCTGTCGATCCTTCCGCCGTCATCACCGCTCCTGGTTGCCTGTTCCTCGCGGCTTCGATCCTCGAAAAGACGGACGCCCTCATTCATCGCAACCTTCGCTCCGTCACTTCGATCACACCAAACAACAGCAACTTCAACACCAACGACTCGGCGAACCTCAGCTTCGGTCAGAAGCCCAAGATCCTCGAGTTGGCGAACCGACGCGTCGTCGCGACCTTGCTCGATATCGTCGGTGGGTCACCCGCGCCGCCTGGTGATGCGATTTCGACGCTCGCCACGTCCGATGCCGAGACGCGACGACGCGTGTTTGGCAAGATGCTGCAACTCTGGATCCGCTCTTGCGTCAAGAAGACGTCGCTTTGGGACACTCGATCCGTGTTTATCCTGCTCGATTTCCTCGAGGGAATGATTTACACGCTCTCTTACCCACCTCCTTCGGCGTCGAAGAGCAAGGACGACGAGAACATCGTGCCTCGACCTGCGGAATCGTGCATCGAGATGTTCGATATCCCCTTCATCTTTTCGTTCATTCGCATCATTCTGGCGGAGGCCGATAACACGGTCACGGTCATGCGCACGATTGCGTTCATTTACGCACACTTTGAGATGTCAGTCGTCTCTTTGACTCCCGTTCGTACGACGCTGCATTGCGGTGCTGACTTTTGTACAATCCTTTTTGCTTGCTGTTTCAGCTTCACTCTTCGACCTGCGGATCGGAAGGAGTTGTGCGAAAACATCATCTTGGACAAGGTGCTCTTCCCTCGTCTTTACCTGCACTGGAACGCCGGCGTCCGAGGCTACTTTATCCGACTCCTCGTTTGGCGCCTCGCTCGCCTCGGCGTCGTCGACGCGGAGCAACATCCCGACGCACCTCGTGACCCGGCCATTCTTGCCTTGTTCGGACTCATGAACGTGCGACTCGAAGCGATCCGTCGCCGACATGATGAGCTCGAACCTCTCGACACTCTAACCGACGACGACATGTTCAAACCAAAGCGATCGACGATCTGTTCGACGCGCGGCGTCAAGGAGGCGCCTTTTACCGTCGACGAGTTGGTGGGCCCGCTGCCGGAGGACTCGGAGGACTCGGACAGTGAAGATGACGAGGTGAGGCAGGAGATGGTGAGGTCTTCGTCCATTTTGACCTCATCGTCGTCGCTTCCTCGTTTGCCCGCCGACGGATCCTCGACGCCGCCAGGCTCGGCCAGCAACTTGGGCGGGCAGAAGGGCGTCCCCTCCGTCGCTCGCGTAGTGTCTTGGCTCAAGGGGGGTCTCGGCAAGAAGCAGCACTCGTCGGGCAAGCAGTCGAGTATTTCAAGCATGGAAGAGTTGAGGTCCAACTCTCGCCTCAACCCGTTCGTGCTCGACACGGTCACGAACGCCAAGAACAGGCTTCGTAATCATCGTCAGGCGAATGGCAATAGCTCGTCCGCGTCGTCGGTCAGGAGCTTCTCTTCGGTCGACTCGGCGGATTCCGCAGCGCGATCGAGTCTGGAGCTGAACGATCAGACTTGGACGACGGTGCCTTCAACGCCCGAGCTCGGCGAGATGGACACACCCATGCCCCTGGATCCTCAACCTTCGTCGCCGGCTTTTTTCGCATTCGAATTCGAAGGCGCCGCCGTTGCCCCCCCTGCGGCCGAGACGCCTCCCATCGTCGGTGACTCGATGCCTCGATCGGTTGGAGCCCCTTCGATCAGCGGTCTGTCGATCGTTTCGGGCGATACGGTGTTTCCTCAACAACCTCGACGACGATCGATGCTGCTCAATGGCTCTGGTGGTGGTGGGGGTGGTGGTGCGAACGGTCTCGTCTCGCCGCGCGTGTCGTTGCGTTTCTCGAAGCGCATCTCGATCTTGCCTCCCGCGGCGTTGGACCTGTTCCGCGAGTCCGGTGCACCCGTCCCTGCGATTCCGGAACGGTTCTCCGCGCATGCCTACGATCGGACCTTGCATCAATACGCGATCAGGAGTTTGAGGGAATACGCGGACGCGTTGGACGAATGGACGGATTGGGTCGCGCGGCTGCAGCAGGAGGAGGACGAGGGAAGGAAGTTCAATAAAGGGTTCGTCGACGCCGTACCGAGGTTGGCCGTCAGTTGGCCGAGCAGCTTCGAGGCTGAGGAGTAGGACGAGCGGGTTGTGGTTTGGAGCTTAGTTTGATGATGACGAGGTGGGCTGAAAGGTTCGGTCCGCTTTTGCTTCTTTCTTTATGCGCATTTCTGCTCTTTTTTTCTTTCATAGCAGTCGCTCGTTTATCTGTCTATCTTTTTATATGTTATTCGTGCAATGTCGCATACCTTTTCGGGCTTATCGAATCTTTTCTTGGAGCTTGTGAGGGTGCGAGTTTCGTCTCGTGTCGTCTCGTTTCGGCGCTCGAGTGAGTTGAGCGTCGAGTCTGCGCCGAGTTCCGGTCGAGTCAAAAGAACGCCAAAGAACGGGGGGCACCCGTCGAATTTTTCGTTTTCGCGCTTGCCCTCCCTCCACCGTGCTCGAACGATCGACGACCGCTGCCGGACGATTGACTTTGACTTTGTATGGACCCGGTGCGCCAATGGAACCTTGCCTGTGTGGACGTAGCGTGATTCGGGCGAGGCACTTCGTCGCTATGGTTGAGCGACTCAAAGGCCTGCCAGAGTGGACAGCGGAGTGGAAGGGCCGGCTTGCCGACACGTTCAGTCGACACGAGCAGGATGAGATGCGGCGCTTCATCGCATTCGTTGAGATCTTGTGGTCAACTCTGTTTCTCTGTCGGAACTACCTTGATGGCTTGTGGGTGATGTGGGAGGGGTCACCCCATTTTCTATCCGGGGGCATCGATTGTCCGGAGCCAGCGCAACTGATGCGCCACCTGATCCAACAGGGTTTCCAACGCGCATTGAAAACGCAGTAAGGCCCAGTACCTCAAGATCACACCGGGAAACCTGAGCCAAGCGGGTCAAGTGCCAGCGTCCTCCCACCCACTGTCTGCGCTGCGGTCCAGCACCTCGACGAGGGCGGTATGAAAGTTTCCGAACTGGGCGCTCCGAAACGGCTCGAACTGAACACCCAGCAGGAGCAATCTGTGGAGGATGCAGCCTAGGCAAACGAATGTGACTTGGGGGGGGGGGGTTGGGGGGGGTTACTGCAGCACGGAAAGTCCGAGTGGCAGCAGGCGCAACTCGTCAGCGAGGCCGGAGTGGCGTCTCCGGCCGCAAGCCCGTGAGTTGGTCTTGATCGTCTTTGCGAGATTGCGAGAGGGAGGTTCCCGACTTGGGCTGACCTTTGGAGTGGGCTCACTGCAGGTATACTCCTCGCTGGATTGAGCATCATAACAGGCTCGTCGTTGAGGCAATGGCGCGAGATGATAAGATCAAGACGCCGCGTGCGGCTTCGCCCGACGCTGCGACACGTGCCCGACTGTGGGCAACCCACTCTACGTATCGAACATGTGTCGAGGCACTGGGACTGGACTACGAGCACGATATCCGGCTGGCAACGCGAATGCTGGCTGAGGCTAAGCGTACTAAGCCATCGGTCAAAGACATCCTCATCGAATTCGGGTACACGTTTTGGGGCGCCACGGACAACACCAAGCACACCACGCCTCTGTGCCAAGACGGACCAACAGCTGTCTTTCAAGATTGGGCAACGGGCGCTCGGACTGCGCATGGAGCAGCGCCTGCGGGAAGCGATTCGCATCAACACCCCCCACGATTTCAATGAATACTTCAAGAAGCAAGTGGGGAGCCCGCAAGCAAAATGGTGCATCTTGACCCGAAAATTCTTGCAAAAGTGAGTGCCTTTATGACCTGGGTCTGGCCACACCAACACCAGGCACTGATGCAACGGTCGTCGGTCTGTTGAGATACCGCGTGTTGATCTTTCAGAACAAGCAGGACGAGCAAGCTGTGCTGTCGACGCACCACGTCCCTGTGTTTCCCCTGTGGTACCGGAACGCCATCAGTCGGAGTGTCGATCGACTGTTTGCTCTTCCGGAGAACAAAGCACCAGTGTGCCCGCTGATCGCTCATCTTGGCATGTTTTGGCGCTATCGCACGGAGCCATACGACGCCAAGACGTACAAGGAGCTGGGGCAGATTGTGTTGAGTGCCATGAGGCCACGCTCCTGCTACAGGTTTATATGCATCAATCGATGAGTGTGGGGTCCGACAAGGCTGCTGGCTTGACCTGGTGCTGATGGAGTCTGAAATTTGAATGACATGCAGATCAAAATCCACAACCCGAAGCAGACCAAGTGGGCCGAATTTGCGCCGGTGAACTTGCCGCTGTCATAGATATGATACTCGGCTTGGCTATCGGGATCGACGTGCACGTTCGACACCGTGTTCAGGTTGGGCACCATCATCATGTTCATCGTCCATGGCCGCTGTCTCCGAGTCATGGGCAGCCTTTATCTTGTTCCATCACGCAAATTACAGATATCACTGCATCGATCTCGTGAGTTTGTGATCATCCTTGCATGTCAATCGTCAAAGTTCGTCCTCAAAAGCTGCAAACAATTTATTTATCTCAACACAAAGTTCGGAAGGTCCCAGCAGGCCACGGCTTGAACGCCGACGACGGGATTGCTCCTCAGCCTCCTCAGTTCGATTCCACCTCTTAAGTGAATGCACCACAATCGAAAGCACGCGAGAGATTTCATCATTTTACACACGGTGGAAAGAGGGGTACTAGCACTTCTAAGGGTCTATGATGAACAGACAAAGTGAGAAGCGAGCGGTAATTAATCTCCCAGACGAGAATTGAAACCTCAGAGCGACCTCCCGCAGTGGTGAGCAATGCCTCAAAAAAGCACAACTTGAAGCAGTAAGCATCTTTTGAAGATGCGAAGCGATGAAATTCCAATAACGAGCATGGTGCTCAACTCAATTCCTCGACGAACGTGTTCCCTCGCTCGTCGATTGCGACCTGCTTGATCGCTTTCGAGGCTCGAACGGGATGCGGCGCCGAGAAGATGGTTTCGAGTTCTTCGAGCGTTCGGCCTTGCGTCTCGACGCCGAGGAAGTGCCATGCAACGGTCTCAATGCAACTGTGAAATCATCGTCATGTTCAAGTAGTTGTTATTGGAATGGAAGACAAAATTCCACCATATCGTCGACGAGTTGCTTGAATGAGACAGCTCGAGCAACGATCTTCCGCCAATAAGTTGACGCAACGCAAAAGATCGGAACACTTACTCCCAGCCTGTTCATACGTGAGAAAGCATATGCAAAATATGCTGAGAAAAAGTCAGCTAGGATGTAGACAAAAACGAAAATGACCAGCCGAGCGGCCGAGGCGGAAACCCGCGCGAGGCGGGCAAGTACGTCATCGAGCCCCTGTGCCTGCGGAGCGATCGAATTTCCCGTAGAGCTTCGACCGAACTCCTCCACTGTTCTGACCCGCCTAGGACACGTTGAAGTTACATCAGCTCACCCACGAAAAACCAGAGCAAGTTGTATTCGATGTTCTCGAGGGCGATCGGGACGGCGTAAGTGTTGATGAAGCTGACGCACGAGACGGTGAAAGCGTACGCAGCCCTGTTCGACGTGACGAAGAAGACGAGCAGTCAGTGCCATGAAGTCATGAGAGTGGGCGTATCACCACGGGTAACCACCCCAAAGAATTGGGTGGATCATGCCAAGATAGCATGCTTGCGAGGATGAAGGCACGGCACACGAGCAGAGGGAATCCGAGCCGCGCGGATGAAACCCCTCGGCGATGGTGGAGGGACGTCGCACCGAACTGAGCGCGTGAGAGCAAGTACTCACATTCCTTTCGCCCTTGTATTCGTCTGCAGACATTCGACGGGATACAGTGCTTGCAGTGGCGAGTAAGTGAACGAATAGACGATGTTGAAGAGGAAGAAGGACGCGATTGCGAAACGGCCGAGGTTGAGGTTATGCACGTTCGAGTCTTTGGTCGCCCACTGTGGGCTCAAGAAGATCAAGCCAAGCCCACATCCATATCAGCGTCTCAATCAAGATGATAGAATGAGAAATCGCGCTGAACCACGTTTCCTGTACCCACCAGATGCGTCGCCATGGCATTCATAGCGAGCCAAAACGCGCACGCCAGAGTCCCCCAAATTAAGATCGGTCGTCGCCCGACCGAGTCCGCGAGCGAAACGCCGATCCCGGCCCCAATCGCCGACGTGATCGTGTTCACGAGGTTGAGGATGAATTGCATCATGTTCGAGTAGCCGACATACGAGTAGATCTGGAAGTTGAAGTAGCCGAGCCCGTTGCCCGAGAATTGACCGGCAATGCTCATCAAGCCGACCATCAACGAGCGCCACCTCGCATTCTTGGTGTTGAAGAGCTCGGAAAAGTCCCACCATCGTTTGTCCGAGGCGTCGGTGCGGATGTCCTCGACCATCTCGGACCACTCGAGCTCGACGATTGGCGAAGTCGGATCACCATCGCCGTGGTATTTGACAAGAAAGGCTCGTGCTTCGTCACCTCGACCTTGTGCGATCAACCAACGAGGTGACTCGGGGAGGAACATGACAGCCGCGATAACGACGCACGCGGGAAAGCATTGCGCGAGGACGGGGATGCGCCAAGCCCAGTTCGAGTGCAGGTACGACGTGCCGAGCGTGATGCCTGCCGCTGGGATGCTGCCTGCGAACCACCCACAGTTGTACGCGCCGGTCGCTCGTCCTCGCCACGCAGGGGGTGCAATCTCGACGCAGTAACTCGGCGAAGCGGTCGTGACAATGGCGATACCAAAACCGAGAATGAACCGCCCAGCGATAAACTGCCCTTTGGTCTGCGAAGTCGTCGCGACGATCGATCCGAGCACGATGCCAATGCAACCGGCTTGCATCCCGACGCGGCGTCCAAAACGATCGGCTATTGGCGCCGAGATCATCGATCCTGACATCTGGCCGATAGTGTACATGGCAAAAATGATGCCCGTCGTCGATCCCACGAGACCCGAGTTGAACTGGCTCTGGTACGCGGCCATGTTGTTGATGCTCGCCATGAGCGAGCCATCGAAGCCGTTCGCGGTGCTGCAGAGGAACGCGGTGAAGCTGGACGCCGTTAGCGGCGTGTGTTGAGCAAGCAGGAGACGACGTCGGCAAAGAAAGTGAGGGATTTTGTGTGCGGAAACACGTCGTCATCAATTCGTGGTGCACGGAAGCGAGAGAAGATGCGAGTGCGTCGACGTAGCCGAGGCCGAAGCGGAAGTCGAAAATCGGAAAATCGAAAAGCGACCAAAGCGCGCCCAAAAATCAGCGCGGCGCCCCTCTCTGACGGGACGGGGCCACTCACATTGCTGCAAATAGCGTCAATGAGGCTAAGATGCAAAAATGGCAACGGTTTTTGACATGAGTATGAGCTCAATAGCATGTGGAATGGGATTATGCATTCCTTATCGCCCTCGTCGAGGCGCGTTTCTCTCTCCTCGACCGGCGCGCGAGGACAGGAGGCACCACATCGTGGCTCAAGCGGAGTTTGGTCTTGGCGCGCCGCGCGGGCGTGACGACGCGAAGGCTGACGGGACCCGCATCCGCTCGGAGAAAAGGAGAGGGTCGTACAACGAGCGCCGACCGGGAACCGGAAAAACCACACTTCCGAATCGACGGGAAAAAAAAGAAGAGGAAAAAAATGGGCACAGCTTACCTCTGGACCTAATATCAATCTTGCCCGAAGCATGCAACGCCGCGGTCAAGGCCGCCGATCGCACCTCCTGGACGGGCGAATGCCCATCATGCGGTGCGCCGTCGGCTTTGACGCTCTCGACGCGATGGACACGCAGCGGATGGAGATGCGACTGCGACGACTCGCTGCCAGGACTCGCTGATGCCGTCTTCTCGAGGTCGGCTTTGGTCGAGCTCGTCTGGGTGCTCGTCTGGTCTGAGTCGATCGCGTCGAGAGCGGTGTGGTCGTTCATTGTGTCGAGCGGAGCAGTCGTTGTGGTCGTCGATATGGGGGTTCAGTAGTCGCGTCGAGTTGAGTCGGTTCGGCGCTCGGAACAAAGGGGATGAGATTTTGCTCGTCGGATGTGAGGACCGAAGGAACAAAGGGGATGAGATTCTGCTCGTCGGATGTGAGGACCGAAGCTTGAAAGAGAAAAAGCAAGCGAATGACGTTCGGAGCCGGAGTGACGTGAACCGAGTCCAAAGGTGATGCCCAGGCGCTAGCCGTCGAAAATGATAGAAGTCCGCTGGCCGACGTACCGGCCAAGCCGACTTTATTCAGCGTCGCCGTCGCACCATTGCCGGGCCAACGCTCCTTCCCCCGATCGAAGCGCTCCTAACGGGGACGACGCCGAGCTTTGTTCAGGAACCAAACCTGTTGCCCCACCGGCGCGACGCATCACCAAATCGACGAACCGGCTATGCCCCCAATCACCAACTTTTATGGTCTTGTGTTCCGATGAAAATGTACCGGCGCGTACTAAAAGAGATTGGGATTAATTCGCTCATTCGCATCCTGCCGACTTTCGGAAACCTCCGAGCTCTCGGGGAGTCGAGCTCCTCGCTCCGAAGCGCTCGGTCTCGTCTACAAGACCAGAGCTAATACAGATACACCAGGGGAATTATTACTTAGTCATTGCAATGCTATCATCAATCGCCCACCACGGTTCTAGACCTTCTTGCCCGCTGCAGCATCCTGCTTGAGCGGAGCGATCAAATTGAGCACGATCTCGTCCTCGCCTTCGGCCGCACCACAGGCCCTTCGACCCTTCTTGAGCTTCGAGTCCGAGTCCAACGCAAAGTACGCGACGCGCATCCCTTGGAATCGTACCACCTCCAACCCTTCGACTTGAGGCGGTGCATCGGTGCCATTCTTCTCCGCTTCCTTCTTCCTCTCCTCGACGATCTCCTTGGCCCTCTTCAACGACTGCTCAATGACCTCCCAAATACCCGGTTCGATCATCGCCCCATCGACCTTGGTCAACGAGTTGGGATCAATGTCGTCGATGTACTTGTCGCCCAACGAGGCCGGATCGTCGGACTTAAACAGCCGTTTAAAGATCCTCGCTTGCTTGATCGGCACGGGCGAGCGCGACGGCGCGTGCTCGGCAACCCACTGGATCCATGCCTTGGGTTTGATCGTCTTGCCGACCTCGTATCGACACCGCACCTCCTTGACCTCTCCCTTCTCATCGACCTCGTGCGAGAGATAAGTCACCGCATGAGGGACCTGCAACAATCCGACCGTCGCGCCCGGACAAAGTCGGAAAAAGTCCTTCAAGTCGCCATCGGCTCGAAAGTCGTCGCCATCGATGTAGAACGTCTTGGTGAACGGAATCTTGTTGGAGCCCATTTCGGGGATCTTGGGGTGCAACGCCTTTTCGATCTCGAGGTAAAAGTCGTCGTCGACGTTGTCGAGCACGACCTTGATCGGTTTGAGCACCATCATCAACCGCGGGGTCGACATCTCGAGATGCTGGCGCACAGTCTGCTCGAACCGAGCGAGTGGGACGAGTGACGAGTTCGGCGAGACGCCAAGATGCGAGACAAAAGCAATGATGGCGGCGGGGGGGACTCCTCGTCGTTTGAGAGCGATCAGGGTGTGCAGGCGAGGATCGTCCCATCCCGAGACGTGGCCCTCTTTGACGAGTCGTAGCAGCTTCCGCTTCGACGTGATCGCACCTTCGAGCGACAGTCGACCGTATTCGGATTGACGAGGCTTGTAAACTTTGAGCGCGTCGCACAGCCATTCATACGCCGCTCGTGCACCGATGAATTCGGTCGTGCATAGCGAGTGTCTGAGAACGGTCAGCAATAAGAGCGGGTTAGTTTCGAAAGGCACGTGACCCAAATGCGCTCAATCGAATTCCAAAATAGCCATCTTACGAGATATTTTCAAACGAATCGCACAAACAATGTGTAAAGTCGTAGGTCGGGTAGATGCACCAATCCGTGCCCGTGCGGTGGTGCGGCGTCAACAAGACGCGATAGGCGATGATGTCCCACATGGTCGGGTTCGGGCTCGTCATGTCCTGCTTCATCCTCAGTGTCATCTCGCCCGGCTTGTATTTGCCGTTCTTCATGTCCTGGAACTCTTTCAACGACTGCTCGATGGGCTTGTTGCGATCCTTGGACTCGTGGCGCGGCCCATGTTCTTTCCCTCCTCGTTGAGCGGCGATGTCCTCGGCTGCGAAGCGTCAAGTTCGAAGCCACGTTCGTCAGCCTCGGCCGAAGCCCATCCCGAGACTGAGATCAAAGTACTGACGCGTATCATCGGACGTGTACGCCAATCCCGCCTTGATCAACTCTTTGGCCAAATCATACAACTTCTGGAAGTGATCGCTCGAGTGGGTGATCTTGTACGGTTCGTAGCCGAGCCAGCGCACGGCCTCGAGGGTCTTGTCAAAGTAGATCTGTTCCTCGGCCTCGGGGTTCGTGTCATCGTAGCGCAGGTAGCAGTGCCCCTTGTTGTACTTGGCATAACCAAAGTTGACGGCGATGGCTTTGGAGTGACCGATCTGCGAGCCCCCGGGTGAAAGGCAAAAGAGTCAGCTTCGCATATCGACCGACCCCACCGCACATGGCCAGCGAAGTTTTCGAACTCGCTCAATACGACTCACATGTAAGAACCCATTCGGTTCCGGTGGAAATCGCGTAAATACTTTGCCTTCCGTCGCCTTGAGATGCTCCTCCATGCGTTCGGGGTAGACCTGCTCGTTACCTCCCGGCTTGTGGAGTCGAGCGAGCCATCCGGTGCCAAACATGTCTTTGGGCTTGTCATCAGGTACTGCTGCCCAAGTCGTAGCGGCGGCCGGTGTTGTCGATACCTTTTTGGACGCATCCTGTGAAGTTGGGATCGAGATAATCACCGGGTTAGGACTCATGAACAACCACGCGTAGCACAAGCTCCCTTGTCCCCACCGAGAACTCACCTTTGCCGTTCCTTTCCCATTCTTAGCCGCACCCCTGCAGCCGCACCCGCCGCCACCGCTTTCGGATCCGGTTTCTCTCCAAGTACCTCGACGTAAACGGCGTTGAACGCATCCCTCAATTCGAGCATGTTGACCCATCGAAGGAAATCGTCGTTGAGCTTGATCTGGGCCGAGACCTTGTTGATGCCCGGCCAGCCGACCTTGGTGATCTCGTCCTTGTGCGACTCGACGTAGTCTCGGACGTGGGAGAGCACTTGGTCCGGTGTGGCGGAGAAGCCTTTGAGTCGGGTTGTTTGTAGGTGGAGATGAGGGACGAGGGGGAAAGGCATGCGAGTCAGCAATCTGCGGGAGGAGCTGCGAGAGCACCAGGCCGAAGCTGAGGAGGAGAGTGACAGTGACTACTACTGACCAACACCGCATGCCTTGTCGAACGTCGCCTCATTCACCTCTTCCCCTGTATGACTGGACAGGTACTTGACCGCAGCTGTGGCAGCATATCCGTGCGGGATCAGCAACCCTCTCACGCTCCTCTCCTCCCGGCTCGAACTCACCGGTAACCTGCTCCGCCTTCTCCAAACCCCCCTCTTTCACCCTCTTGACCAAATACCTCTGCCCCATATCCCCGACCCTGTTCGCGTCTTTCACAACCTGCAACATCAACAGCGCCTGTTTATCGCTCAGCCCCATCTTGTCCAACTCGTGTTTCCTGAAGAAGGCTTGGACATTCGCACTCGTCTTGGAACGAGCGGTCTCGGTCGAGCGCACTTGTGAGAGTCCGCATTGTTGCAAGTAGCGGCAGAGCTCGTTCTGCGCTGGGTCGAGAGGTGGTGGGGCCATTGTTTGGTCTCCGTCTCTTGGGGGGGCAAGTAACCGAGTCGGGAAGAGCGGTCCAAGAGCGAGCTGGCGGAGGAGGGGTTGGGGGGAATCGGAGAGAGCTGTAGCAATAATCGATTAGGTCGAATCTCCCTCCGAGGTAGGTGCACAGTCGAGCAACGAGTAGAGTGTCGACCGATGTGGTGATGGGCTGAGCAGGAGAGCAGAGCGACGAGCCGTTCGAGGAGTCGACCGGGCGCTTCGGCCGGCCAGCAGGGCTCATGATCGGCGGAGGCGAAAACAGCCAGAGAACCGAGTTGCCGAGTCGCCTACCTATTGTGCCTAGTCTGACTTGGGAACAAATAGGGGACAAGGCCAAACTTGAAGTCACCAAATAGGGTTAGGGTTAGGGTTAGGGTTAGGGTTAGGGTTAGGGTTAGGGTTAGGGTTAGGGTTAGGGTTAGGGTTAGGGTTAGGGTTAGGGTTAGGGTTAGGGTTAGGGTTAG